>CM052814.1:47475373-47504818 GCA_028533885.1 Nasua narica
TTCTTGAGAAAGGCTTGTATTGCTATATACTTTCCTCTCAGGACCACCTTTGCTGTGTCCCAAAGATTCTGAATAGTTGTGTTTTCATTTTCATTTGTTTCCATGAATTTTTTAAATTCTTCTTTAATTTCCTGGTTAACCCATTCATTCTTTAGTAGGATGCTCTTTAGCCTCCATGTGTTTGAGTTCTTCCCAACTTTGCTCTTGTGATTGAGTTCTAGTTTCATGGCATTGTGGTCTGAAAATATGCAGGGAACGATCCCAGTCTTTTGGTACCGACTGAGACCTGATTTGTGTCCCAGGGTGTGATCTATTCTGGAGAATGTTCCATGTGCACTAGAGAAGAAGGTATATTCTGTTGCTTTGGGATGGAATGTTCTGAATATATCTGTGATGTCCATCTCGTCCAGTGTGTCATTTAAAACCTTTATTTCCTTGTTGATCTTTTGCTTAGATGATCTGTCCATTTCGGTGAGGGGGGTATTAAAGTCCCCTACTATTACTGTATTATTGTTGATGTGTTTCTTTGACTTTGTTATTAATTGGTTTATATAATTGGCCGCTCCCATGTTAGGGGTGTAGATATTTACAATTGTTAGATCTTCCTGTTGGACAGTCCCTTTAAGTATGATATAGTGTCCTTCCTCATCTCTTATTATAGTCTTTGGCTTAAATCTAATTTATCTGATAGAAGGATTGCCACCTCAGCTTTCTTTTGATGTCTATTAGCATGGTAAATTTTTTTTCCACCCCCTCACTTTAAATGGAGATGTCTTTGGGTCTAAGATGAGTTTCTTGTAGACAACATATTGATGGGTCTTGTTTTTATATCCATTCTGATACTCTGTGTCTTTTGATAGGGGCATTTAGCCCATTTACATTCAGGGTAACTATTGACAGATGTGACTTTAGTGCCATTGTATTGCTTTAAGGTGAGTGTTAACTGTATATTTTCTCTGTTTCTTTCTGGTCTATGTTCCTTTTAGGCTCTCTCTTTGCTTAGAGGACCCCTTTCAATATTTCCTGTAGGGCTGGTTTGGTGTTTGCAAATTCCTATAGTTTTGTTTGTCCTGGAAGCTTTTTATCTCTCCATCTATTTTCAGTGACAGCCTTGCTGGATATAGTATTCTTGGCTGCATATTTTTCTCATTTAGTGCTCTGAATATATCATGCCAGTCCTTTCTGGCCTACCAGGTCTCTGTGGATAGGTCTGCTGCCAATCTAACATTTCTGCCTTTGTTTGTTGCAGACTTTTCATCCTGAGCTGCTTTCAGGATTTTCTTTTTCACTAAGCCTCGTAAGTTTTACTATTATACGATGGGTGTAGGCCTATTTTTATTGATTTTGAGGGGGGCTTCTCTGTGCCTCCTGGATTTTGATGCTTGTTCCCTTCGTCAGATTAGGGAAATTCTCTATAATAATTTACTCCAATATACCTTCCACCCCTCTCTCTCTCTCTTCTTCTTCTGGGATCCCAATTATTCTAATATTGTTGCGTCTTATGGTATCACTTATCTCTCGAATTCTCCCCTTGTGGTCCAGTAGTTGTTTGTCTCTCTTTTTCTCAGCTTTTTTATCCTCTGTCATTTGGTCTTCTCTATCACTAATTCTTTCTTCTGCCTCATTTATCCTAGCGATAAGAGCCTCCATTTTTGATGGTACCTCATTAATAGCTTTTTTGATTTCAACTTGGTTAGATTTTAGTTCTTTAATTTCTCCAGAAAGGGATTTTATTTCTCCAGAAAGGGATTCTCTGATATCTTCCATGCTTTTTTCGAACCCAGCTAGCCCCTTGATAGATGTGTTTTTGAACTCTATTTCTGATGTATTACTAATATCCTGTATTGACTAGGTTCCTAGCCGTCGGTACTGCCTCTTGTTCTTTTTTTTTTTTTGTGGGGAGTTTTTCTGTCTTGTCATTTTATCAAGATAAGAATAGAGGAGTGAGAGAGCAAAATAAAGGGTAGCAGGGACCCCTGAAAAATCAGAAGAGAGCCAAAACCAAGGGTTGAAGAAAAAAGGGGGGTGGGGTGGAAGAAAAAAGAGAAAAAAAATTAAAATAAGGAGAAAAAGAAAAAAGATATATATTAGACTTGTGATTAGACAGATCCCTATACCTGATTTGGGTGTTTTTGGTCTGTTAGAAGAAACTACCTCCCAAAATTTTAAAGGAAGAAATAACTTATAAATATACAAAAATAAGGGTAAAGACTATGAAGGGATGGAATATGAGTGTAGCTATGAAAATGAAAAAAATTCTAAAAACGGTATTGATAAGAGGTTGGTTGACAAGGGAAAAAAAAATAAAAGAGGAAAGAATGTGATTAGGCTGGATACTAGACCCAAGCCACGTGCTAGTTTTAGGTATATTTTGATCTATTAGAGGAAATTGTATCCCAAAATTTTAAAGGAAAAAAACCCTATATGCATACAAAAAGGTTAAATACAATGAAGGGATACATATGAATGTAACAGTGAAAATTAGAAAAGATTTTTAAAAACGTATTGATAAGATACTAGTTAAAAAACACCAAATAGGGAAGAGGAAAAATAAAATTAAAAAAACAAACCCAAAAAACCAAAATTTAAAGTTCAACTCTGAAGGACTAAAGGATCATGGGGGAAAAAATCAGTGAATTCTATGTGTTGCTTTTTTTTTTTTTTAAGTCTGGATTTCGTAGTTTTCACTGGTTGATGAACTTGGTCTTGGCTGGATATTCTCGCTGATCTTCTGGGAGAGGGGGCCTGTTTCCTTGATTCTCAAATGTCTTTCCTTGAGGTGGAATTGCACCGCCCTTGCCAGGGGCCGGGCCAGACATTATGCTGAGGTTCACTCTCAGGATCTTTTGTTCCCTGAACGCTTTCAGTACCACCCTGGAGGCTGGGAATGAAAATGGCGGCCTCTCATTCTCCTGCCTAGAGGAGCTGAGCCCTCAAGGCCACGCTTCTCAGTGCGCCCTTGGAGAAAGCAGTTACTCCTGTCTCCCTGGTCTCTGGCTGCACTCCGAGCTCACTGGGCCTGTGACTGAGCATTTCTGTCTCTGGTGGACGGCCCCAACTGCAGTCTCCAAACCCAGCAGATTCCTGCTGGGTGCTCCTGCGCAGCTTCTCCCGAAGGAGAAAGGAAGGGGTCTCTGGAGCTGCCCCTTTTGGGGTCCCTGCTTGAAGAGCAGTGGCCTGACTGTGCCTTGGATCACGGTCTAAGGTAAGCCGCAGCTGATAGCCCACTGCGCGGCTCCGTCTGTGCCGTTGGCTTCCCCGGTCTGCCACCTGGGGCCTCTGCCACACTCAGACACCTCCAGTCCCTCTATGACCCCACGGGTCCTGAAACCACACCGTTCCTGCGAGGGCTAAACCCTCCGCTGAGCCTCTAGAGCGACGTCCTTCAGTGGAGCAGACTATAAAAGTTCCGTGTTTGTGCTTCGCTGCTCTGTGGCTGCCGGAAGCCATCCCTTCCCCCTGCGGTCTCTCTTCCTCTCGCTTTGGATTCACTTGTCCCACATGCCCTACCTTCTGGAAAGTGGTCAATTTTCTGCTCCTAGAATTGCTGTTCTTCTTCTCTTCTATCTCCTGTTGAGTTGGTAGGCGTTTAGAATGGTTTGATAACTATCCTGCTGAACTTCTTGGTCCGACACTATCTCAGCCTCCTACTTCTCCGCCATCTTGCTCCTCTCAAGGTTTTTCATTTTAATCACAGTTTTGTCTTTTGCCTACCAGAAATTCTCTGATTTGGAAGGGTATACTTTATGTAAAGAGCCATATTCAGTTAGTGTTTTGCTTTTGTCTTCATATTAAATCTATGGAATGTGGTTTCCTGACTATGGGTGAATGAATTAGCTTTTCAAATCCCATTATAGTTGTAAAGTGGATCTGGATTTGGCATTTGTATGGGTTGTCTAATGTAATTAGAACATTAAGAAATTCTTTTTTTTGAAATGATCTTGCTGAGAGAAATTATTGTTCTTTAGGTGTTCCTGGGTGGCTCAGTTGTTAAGCCTCTGCCTTCCGCTCAGGTCATGATCCCAGGGTCCAGCGATTGAGCCCCACATCAGACTCCCTGCTCAGTGGGAAGCCTGCTTCTCCCTCTCCCACTCCCCATGCTTATGTTTCCTCTCTCATTGTCTCTCTCTCTGTCAAAAAAATAAGTTAAATCTTAAAAAAAATTGTTCTTTGAAATGTGTAAGTTTAACCCAGTCGTTCATTTATTCATTTAACAAGTGTGATATTTTTTTATAAAGCTTTTATTTATTTATTTGACAGAAGGAGAGAGATCACAAGTAGGCAGAGAGGCAGGCAGAAGGAGAGGTGGAAGCTGGCTCCCTACCGAGCAGAGAGCCTGATGTGGGGCTCGATCCCAGGACCCTGAGATCATGACCTGAGCCGAAGGCAGAAGCTTTAACCCATTGAGCCACCCAGGCGCCCCAACAAGTGTGATATTTTAGATGGGGTACTATGCTCCTGACACTTTGCTGGGAGCTGGACATACAATGATGAATAAAGGGTACTTGCTGTCTTAGCGGAACTAGTTGTAATTGATGACATAGACACATGAATAATTATGTGATATGATAAATGCTAGGGTAGGAGTATAAATTAATGTAATATCTTGCAGGGGCGCCTGGGTGGCTCAGTGGGTTAAAGCCTCTGCCTTCGGCTCAGGTCATGATCTCAGGGTCCTGGGATCAAGCCCCACGTGGGGCTTGCTCAGCTGGGAGCCTGCTTTCCCCTCTCTCTCTGCCTGCCTCTCTGCCTGCTTGTGATCTCTCTCTCTGTCAAATAAATAAATAAAATCTTTAAAAAAATTAAAAAAAATAAATTAATGTAATATTTTGTAAAAGCACTATAAAGGCAGTGATTGACTCTTTTTGGAAGAGTTGGAGGAATTTCTAGGTTGTTAATCCAAACAATTCCAACTTTTGGGATTTTACCCTCCCAAATTTGTATAAAATAGGGCTTTTTTAAAACTATATGCATAGAACCCTAAAGGCAAAGGAGAGTTAGGAATATCCCTTGGAAGTTCAGGATGTACTTCAGGGTAGCTTGAAAATTTCTTAAATTTTCTGTTTTCTCTTAAGAATTCATATGAATGGTGTATTTCTTTGCATACTGTTTATATAAATATTTTTTAAAATTTTATTTATTTGAGAGAGAGAGCAAGTGCATGTGCGAGAGAGCATGAGCAGGGGGGAAGGAGCGGGAGAATCAGACTTTCTGCTAAGCAGGGAGCCCAATGTGGGACTCCATCCCTGGACCCTGAGATCATGACCTGAGCTGAAGGCAGCCGCTTAACCAACTGAATCACCCAGGTGCCCCTAAATATAGAAATATTTTAATTACTGCCAGAAAAGAAACATACATTGCTAGTCTGTTAGCTTTGGAATACTGGAGTGAATGAAGAAAGCTTATACTACATACCAGGTTTAGCATTCACCTTCATTTACCTAGTGTATCCCCAGCATGTCTCAGTTTATGCCTGGGGATATATGTATACTGGTTTGAGAAAAACCAGATTAGTCAATCAGATTATGGAACATTGCATTCTTCTTCTTCCTTTTCCTCCCACATTTCTGTTGTGTTCTTTCTCCTTTGTTTTTTACCTCTGGTTTAATGACTGTTCCGTATGCCATGATCAGCTTGCTTACTGCCCTGCTAGTTTTTATCAGCCAGTGAACAGAGAATGATACTAGAAGGTGTTTGGGGCATAAGCAGGGAGGTTTCTGGAATATAGAGAAAATCTGGGTCAGAAGCATTCAGTACGTAAGGAAATGATCAGATTTGGCTCATCAAAGTAAGTAAAGGCTTAGGAAGGCTCCTCTATTGATAAAGGGAAGATGGGCCAGACTAATCAGGCTTGGGATTAGAATGTGGGACTAAGTGCACTGGTAGAATAGAATTTCTGAGCAGCAACAAAAAAGCTGATGGTGTTAACTTAGATTTTTTTCAAAGTGGTCAGACCAAATCCTCTCAAAATTCCATTTATCGAAGTAAGTACATGTTCAAAAATAATCTCTGAAACCTTATGGTTAAACATAAAGTTATGTTACTGACTTATTTTACAAATGATAATAGCCAATCCTGTGGTTCATCCGATGTTGTTAGTATTAATGACAGCTTCTTGATCTCAAACCTATACTGCACGAGTTTCTCTGTATTGTGCTTGCCAGTTGGAGGTTCAAGAGGGTCTAATGGAGTCACTTCTGCACCTCTACAGGTTCTTAACTGATTGACAACAGAAACAAGATGCCAAATGTGGGACAAAATGAAGTATTGAGCTTTATTACTGGTAAAGATAGATTGGAAAATGTTGTGAGGATTCCCATATTGCACTCTTCCTAGCAAGAAGTGAAAGCCCTCACATAGAAGTAGAACAGAAGAATCAGTTTTCTTTTCAATGCAGTGAGTCATGACACCTGCCATAGCCATAGTCCCGTCAGATGGAAACTTCGGGCAAGCAACTAGGCAGGCAGTTTTAAACTATTTAACCTGGTCCTCCCTCCCACCCCTCCACTGGGCTTGAGATGGGCATCTGAACTGACCTATGGGCAGTCATTGTAGGAGACAGACCATTGCAAAGTGGTATTGATTAGGTTGCTTTAAATCTGGACTCCATATTTACATAGCTGTGTGAGCTAGAACGAATTACATAATCTTTTTTTTTTTTTTTTTAAAGATTTCATTTATTTATCCGACAGAGAGAAATCACAAGCAGGCAGAGAGGCAGGCAGAGGTGGGCGGGGGGAGGGGGTTGAAGCAGACCCCCCGCCGAGCAGAGAGCCCGATGCAGGGTTCGATCCCAGGACCCTGAGACCACGGCCCGAGCCAAAGGTAGAGGCCCCAACCCACCGAGCCACTCAGGTGCCCCCAAATTACATAATCTTTTGAATGTAGTCCTTCATTTGTAAGGTGGGAATTCAATTAGTTCAGTGATTGTGAATATAAACAAAAAGCTAACCAGAATGCCCAACACTGTTTGGTTTATAGTAAGCATTTAATAAATAATAGGGATAAAATAACTGTTATTTGTGAGTTATAGTGAGTTCTCAACCAATTAGTCTTTAAATCTTTAAAAACTACAGCTGCCCCATTAAACCCGTAGTATGTTATACTTGTTATGTTTCTAAATTATACTGTTACTAGAGAACATGTATCCTTTCAAATTAATATTGCTTCTTTGATCTGGTCATTTCCCAAGAGCAGAAGGCTATCATTGTTTTTATGCTGATGTGCTCTTATATTACAGACTTGCATAGGGATGTTATTCAGACAACGAGGTATAGGTTTTCATATTCTTGTCAGAGTGAAATCTCAATAATGTTCTCTGTATTTTGGGGGAAGGGAGCATATGATCAGCTGTCATTATTGAATACTTATTTCTCAGGTGCCTCAAGTGTCATTTGAAGCAGATTTAATTTATTTGAGCCAACATGTTAATATTTTGAAAAAGATGTGTTATTTATATTAGTATGTAGCAGAAAGCATTGATTTGCCTTAAACTCTATATATGAATGCTTTATACATAATTATTGTTTAGTATATATTTGTTGACTGGTCTTTTGCTATACATTCATTTACTCAGATATTTTAAGGGAGCTCCTAAGGTACCTTTCAAGATTTAATTATGTGTAATAAGATAAATAGTCCTTTATAGAATGAAGTATAGTTAAAACACAGGTTTAATTGTATACAGCCTATTTGATACCAGAAATTGTAACAAAGTCTGGGATTCCTGGTACTAAATTGGATTGCTCTTTGGAGGAAGAATTATGGAGCTCTTCTTTCACCAGTTACTACTTATTGATTTGGTTTTAGAAATGTACTTGAGGAAAGCCTTTAAGATAGGGTTTTGCTGAATTTTCTACGTTGTTTGCATTAGGCCTGCCCCTGTCTCCCTCCTTTACCTCTTTCCCCTCTCTTTCTCTGACATTTTATTTAAAAAAGTTACTTTGCAGAAGTTACTCTGTATTATGAAGTATGCTAATCTAAAATTCGCACGTTGAAAGGTAGAAAATACCTCATAGTGGAACTGAGCTGAAAGGACAGTAGTTCCTGTGGGGGATTTTGATGCATTACTGGTTAGAAATCAGAAAGTGAGGAGATAGGAACTAGAAGTCAATATTTAGACTGCTGGGAAATGCCTTGTTACTATAGTTAAGTGAAGATATTTTCATAGAACCCAGCTTTGGTCCATTGTGATGCTCTGGATATCGCCACTGTCCAGACAGCCTCACCCTCTGACCACTCATTTTTTATTTTGAGGGTACATAGGAATCTTCTACAGTGTTTTTTTTTTTTTTTTAAGATTTTATTTATTTATTTGACAGAGAGAGATCGCAAGTAGGCAGAGACACAAGCAGAGAGAGAGAGGGGGAAGCAGGCTCCCCGCCGAGCAGAGAGCCCGATGTGAGGCTTGATCCCAGGACCCTGAGATCATGACCTGAGCTGAAGGCAGAGGCTTTAACCCACTGAGCCACCCAGGCGCCCCCTTCTACAGTGTTTTTAAGTATATCTCTCTGTGACCTGGGATTTGGGATACTGTTGTACTTTTGTGAAGCATGGAGAATATGGAGAATTTTTTTCTCTCAAAGTGCAATGTGTAGTTACTAGATAACTGTATTTGAAACAGATTAGAATTTATTTCAGATCGTAGTTATTGAGTTTTATTTGAGGATATGTCAAATATGAGTTTCCCTGTATTTCTCCAACTGTTTATTTTCATCATTCTCTTGATAGGACACATTGAAGTATGTTTTTGGCTTATAGAAGTTTGACATATTTTGACAAAACAGTGACAAATTGTAAAAGGCTTCATCTTTTCATTTTAAAACTTTTATATTCTGCTTTGTCATAACATCAGGTGTTATTAAAGTGTGCTGGGACCGTTATGAAAGGCTATTAATCTTTAGCATATTAGGTATAAATTACTTAAATGACACACATAAATAAAAAATAAAATCGGAGCCAGAGCTGAGATGGGCTCTCACTAGTGGGAAGAAAATTACTAATATTTGAAAAAAAGTGAAGTTCAGATGTGGAGTTAATTACTCTGATTTCTGTGCTAAATTTCTTGGAAATCATTTTCCGTAGGACTTGGTTTAAAGGTGGTAATTTTGACATAAAATATTTCAGATTTTTTTGTGATTCCCTTTGCTCAGAAGCAGGAGAGAATTTCTGCCTCATTTTTTGCCTTTAGGAAGAAAATACAACAAATAACATTTAAGCTGGAGAATTTAAGTGAGAAAAAGAAAACCCTTGACTTCTCAATTTGTACTTGGGTGTTGGTTTACAGTTGTTAAATTCCCAAGTGTAAACTTTGGGAATCAAGAAGTGATTGCTTGTAGTGTTTACTGTGTTTATGGCTGTGTATTGTCTGGGCCTATTCATACCCATTAGGAATAGTTTTTTTATTTTGTATTTATAAGCTATGCTATGTTTGTTATGGTAGAAATACTTGCTTATTTTACTGTTATCTCAGCTGTAACTTAACTAGATTAAAAGAATATATCTTTGGTTAAATTAAACTTCAAATCTCCCAGCAATATAGTAATATGAAAATGTCTTGGGAAAACCAGACTATCTTCTCAGCCTGAGACTCTTGTGTTGGAGCATCTCTACCAAATTTTAGTTTATTAATTGATGGGATTAGACTGGATATTTTGCACATTTGTACTTGCTTGAATCTTTTAGACTATTGGCATACTTTTTTTATATTTTAAGTTTAGTTTTAACTGTGGCTTTAAAATGTAACAGTAGTTAGGGGCATCTGGGTGGCTCAGTTGGTTGAGCGTCTGACCCTTGGTTTTGGTTCAGGCCGGGAGTCATCTTGTTCCTCTCCCTCTGCTCCCTGCCTCCACATACATGCTCATTGGTGGGCTCTCTCTTTCAAATAAATAATCTTTAAAATGTAACAATAGTTAGACTTATGAATCAGGGAGGTCACTTTGCTCACTTCTTTAAAGCATTTTATAACCTTTTTTTTTTTAAGATTTTATTTGTTTATTTGACAGAGATTTAGCAAGAGAGGGAACATAAGCAGGGAGAGTGGGGTAGGGGAGAGAAGAGAAGCAGGCTTCCCACTGAGCAGGGAGCCTGATGTGGGGCTTGATCGCAGGACCCTGGGATCATGACCTGAGCTGAAGGCAGAGGCTTAACGACTGAGCCACCCAGGTGTCCCTAAAGCATTATAACTTCTTAGTGGGATTTAGTTTCAGGATAAAAATACAAACCAGCATAACTAGTTAGAACTTTCTTTTATATCTTTCTTCTATCTTGTTTATAAAAATCAGTACAGAGCTGAAAATTGTTATCTTAATGATTGAAGTTGTGGAAAGTCCAGAGTGTTTGAATTCAGATTAAGATTAATTTTAGTGGCAGATATTTTGACTAGAGATGAGGGTCACTTTTTCTTTTTTTCTCCTTAAAAGTGCCAGATTATGAAGGCTCTTTCCTAAGATTTTGGAAGTAATTATTGACTGACCGTGTAGTGAAAAAATTAAACTTCTGAAATCAAATAATGAGTGGTTCTCTTCTAACTTCATTTTCTTTTTGTTTTATATATGTCAAGTTTATAAAAACATCTGCATGCTTTGTGACTTGCGGTGTGATTTAAGGAACCAGTGGTAAGAGCTGTTCCACCTCCTTTAGATGAATGCTTCCATTTGTGAACCTGGTATGTGCAACTTGTGCTGTCCCTTTAATTCCTATGTTTTGAAATAGTCTCATTTTTATTTTGTATTCAAGGTCAGTAACAGCTAGGATTAATGGTTTGCTTAAGAGTCTAAGTATTGTTTTTGGGCGGTGGGGGAGAATTGTTTGGAAGGGCTAAACATTTTGTTTTCCTTTATTTTATTTATTTATTTTTAAAGAGGATATGTGTGTGCACGTGGGGCAGGAGGGGCATAGGGAGGGAGAGAGAGTCTTAAGCAGGCTCCCCTCAGGAGCCCCACCTCATGATCCTGAGATCATGATCTGAAGTCAAGAGTTGGACTCTTAATCAGCTGAGCTACCCAGGCACTCGTTTTCCTTTATTTTTAAAGAGATCACATAATGCACAAATGTATGTGGCAAATTGGGGAGCTGCAGAGACCCTCTGCATTATTGTAGGTATTAGGGCATAGCCTACAGGTTTGACTCATCTCTAAATTTTCGTTCTGTAGTGTTAAGTATATAATAGATGTCCAGCAAACATTCAAATGAATGAATCCATGGCATGCACGTTTAAAAAGATTCTTTGGCATCTTTTGGGCAAATATTTAATTATTTTTCTTCTATTTTGGGGGGTCATCTTCTGGAATTATGACACATTATAGTTCCATTATCTCAAAGTTGGAAAGTCATAATCTTTTATGGAAATTTTTAGTTTTTATCCAATGTCCCATGTTCTTGTACTTTTTATTAGTTAACCAATTAGTCATCTAAGTTTTTCTCAAATAATTCAAGGATGGAGGTACTAGTTTCTGGTTTCCAAGGTTATTCCTACTCTTAAATATAGGAACTCTGTCCCCCACCCCTTTCTTCAATCTGGATATATCACGTAGTAAATTCCCTAGATTTTAAGATATGGAGTATTTCAAGACTGGTACTTTAGAGTAGATGTGGGTTTGCATCTCATGTCCATTGTTTACTGATTGTGTGGTTCTTGGGTTGGTTACTTAATTCCTTTTTAATTTCAATTTACAATTAAATTAATTAACAAATATAAAGCACCTGGCAGAGCAACTGACACATAGCAAGATGGTAAATGCTAGTAATAACTACCAGCTATGTTTATTACTATGTTTACTAAAAGGAAAGCAGAGTTAGTCATGCAAGTTTAGGATCTGTTTGCAATTGAGGATTAAGGAAGATTGAAAAATTGGTAAAATTGGGGCTGCGTAGTGAATTTCTATTTGGAGCTATTGTGGACTCTAAATTTGTCTTTTGGGTATAGGCTACTTTTTCTCTTAAACTCAACATTTTAAGAAGGTTCTTGAAATGAGAAAAATCTGAGGAATAATAGTTGCTGAACTTAAAAAAAAATCTTGGGGCACTTGGGTGGCTCAGCAGGATGGGCCTCTGCCTTTGGCTCTGGTCATTGTCTCAGGGTCCTCGGGTGGAGCCCCGCATCGGGCTCTCTGCTCAGCGGGGAGCCTGCTTCCCCCTCTCTCTGCCTCCCTTTCTGCCTACTTGTAATCTCTCTCTCTGTCGAATAAATAAATAATTTTTTTTTTTTTATTAGAGAGAGAGAGACTGAGAATGAGAGGGGAGAAGGTCAGAGGGAGAAGCAGACTTCCCGCAGAGCCGGGAGTCCGATATGGGACTCGATCCCGGGACTCCGGGATCATGACCTGAGCCGAAGGCAGCTGCTTAACCAACTGAGCCAGCCAGGCGCCCAATAAATAAAATTTTTAAAATAAAATCTCGATTTTTATCTTTGTTCTTTGAGGGATTATATGAGAAAGAAAAGTATATAGCACAGTGCCTGCTATATGATAAGCTTAATAAATGATAGTAGTGTGTGTGTGTGTGTGTATGTGTAATACTACTTCTCTGGGTGGACTGCTATACTAGTTTTGCGACTTTGGGTAAGTCATTTAGTGTTCTGTTGTTTCTTCATTTATAAAAATGAATTCATCTTAGCTCTGCCTTATATTGGGAGGCCTAAATGAGATGGAATGTAAAGTACATAATACAAATAAGCACTCACTTAATGTTAGATAGATATTATTATTTAATGCATTTTCTTTTGAGAAGCATTATTCCAGAGTGGAAAAAGCAGGATCTCTGGAGTCTGGTTGTGTTGGTTTTGAGTTTTGCCTCAGCTGTATACTAACACTGACTTTGGGCAAATTGCTTAACTATTCCTTTCCTGTTTTCATATCTATAAAACGAGGATAATAGCTACCTTGTAGAATTTTCAGAAGTATGATAAATACATAGATACTCAGTAAATGGTAATTATTATTGGCATGATGCCTGTAATTCAGGTCAATAGTATTTTCTTGGCAATGTGAGCCAGCTGGCTAGATTTTTTTTTTTTAAAGATTTTATTTATTCATTTGACAGAGAGAGAGAGATCACAAGTAGGCAGAGAGGCAGGCAGAGAGAGAGGAGGAAGCAGGCTCCCCGCTGAGCAGAGAGTCCCACATGGGGCTTGATTCCAGGACCTTGGGATCATGACCTGAGCCGAAGGCAGAGGCTTTAACCCACTGAGCCACCCAGGTGCCCCTAGATTTTTTCTTTAACACTGATGGCTCTCTGAATTGAGGACTTAGTCTACAACCAAGTCAACTATGCTTTTTCTGTAAAAATAAAACTTCCTATTAACAGCTTAATATTTACTTATTTATAGAATTTTATATGAAATGTAAATTAATGTATATTAGAGTATACTTTTTTGTGTTGTTTATTTTTGTAGAACAAAGGCAAAAAGCAACATCTGTTTGGGTTTGAGACAAACCCATTCTTACTTCCCCGGATCCTCTTTATCCTGTGTATCCTGGAAAAGAGAAATCCTGCTCATATGGGCTTGTTTCTAGGATTTAGATGCTTTATAGAGAAGTGACAGTCATCTGTCTATTTGGGGGAGATAACAGAATTTGGGGGAGACAACATAGAATTTGTCTTGCCTAGAAAACAGAGAATTCCTAACCAAAAGTGTCAGGGATTATTGTCACACTCCTTATTGTATGAACAAAGCTGTCAGTGGAATTAGGCAGCTCAGCTTCCAGGCTAGGTCTATAAAGGCACGAGTAGTTTTCCCACAAGAGGATCAAGCCGTCAGAATTTACTGAGCATGAGTGACTAATCTGAAAAAAACCAGGTGATCACCCACTCTGATCTGAAACTACAGCAGGCTGTCAGAAGTTTGCAGACGTACAGACTGTTTATGGAGAATGTTACCAAAGGGTCTGCATGTTCATTCAGATATTTAAATCTCATGACTTGTGAGGTTGACAAAATTTGTACCTGTGTCCTCTTCTTCCCTTAATTTGAGAAAAGAAATCATGGAACATACAGAAATGGTAGCCTCATAATGGATTCTTGGTAAACACAAAACTTCTGATGAGTAACAGTCATTTTACATATATTTTCCTTATCTTTTTGGAAGGCTTTGCATGTAAATGTCAGTTATATGGGGTTTTTTTTGAGATATAATTCACATACCGTTTTTTATTCTTTTTTAAGATTTTATTTGTCAGAGAGATAGAGCACAAGCAGGGGGAGTGGCAGTCAGAGGGAGATGCAGGCAGAGGGAGAAGCAGGCTCCCCGCTGAGCAGGAGCCTGACGTGGGACTTGATCCTAGGACCCTGGGATTATGACCTTAGCTGAAGGCAGACTTAATGTACTGAGCCACCCTCACATACCATTTTAAAATGTACAGTTGGATGGTTTTAGATTTTCACAAGTTGTATACTACTAATTCCAGGTAGAGTATACATATCTTTTACTGTATTTAGGTGAACTTACCTCTGATTTTCTTTTCTGCTTTAAGGAAACCTTCTATTTTGTCTGGGCTTATCTCTGACTTTCTGTTAAGTCATTTGGAGTTCTGCTGTAGTCTCAGTTTAGAGTGGTTGGTTGAGCATCTGAGTTTCACATTAGTCAGTGGAGCTCAGTAACTTTTAACAGCTGGATCTTCTCTTTTTTATTAAGTTGTTTTTTTTTTTTAATATTCTCTACACCCAGTGTGGGGCTTGAATTCACAACCCCGAGATCAAGAGTGGCATGCTTTTCTGACTGAGCCAGACAGGCACCCCAGCTGGATCTTCTCTTGAGGGAAAACTGTTTTACCAGTTTCAGGAAGTCCTCAAACATCTATTTCTGCATTAATTTCATTTTTATTCTATTTCCGAATAAGAGAAGATAGAAAATAATCATTTTGGGTGACTTTGCCACAGGCTGAATGACAGTTGTTCTTCAACAGTTGAGCATTTATTTGATAACGTATTCACTCCTTCCTCTTGCATGACTTAAGTTTTAATATAAAAGTTATTTTTTATAGATCAGCTGAAGATGTTTTTCCTTAGCAATTCATGATATTGTCATTGCAAGCATTTTATAAACTGCTGTAGTTCTCTTAAATAATTACCTTTATTTTTAGAGAAGCTTTACCTTTCCATCTGAAAGATTTGTACAGGGCATTATCATTTTCCAACACATTTACTTTCCTTGTCATTGAAAATAGGTGTTTGTTTTTAAATACAAGTAGATAGAGATCAATTGTACTTCTAAAATTTAGCATTGACTATTTTGTCTAACTTATTTTATGTCTTAATAGCAGATTCTCTGAAAAACAGTATAGGTGGTAATATTCCAGTTTATTGTTATTTTTGACTCCAACTAAAATGCAGTTCTCATTAGCTGCAAATCATGTCTCTTTGGGTTCTTTGGCTTCTAGTGAAGTGAAAACCCTTCTCCCTTCTTTCCTCCCTCCCTGCCCTTCCTGTCTTCCTTCCTTCTATTCTTTACCCTGTATCCGATACCTGCATTCTCTTACAGGACTCCTATCTATATGCCATACTCTCCAGAGGGAGGACAGCCTCTCTTTCCTCTACACTGCATTATCTTGTGGGTTTAATCTGATGAAACAGTTTAGTTCTTATATTCTTTCCTGTACTCTTCTTAGGAAAATGCCATGTTAATTGGCTTAAGACTTAGTGCTCCTCTTGGAACAAAGTGTTACAGTAAGAGGTATTAAGTTAATGGGCTTCGAGTTCAGTTAGAGACATGCCCTCTCTCCTCCTCCTGCATCCTTATCCCCAACTCCAGAGGCTAGGTTCTGGGGCTGCTATACAGCTGAGGGAAAGATAGAGTGGATGCTAGAAAACATAATATGGTTGTTGGTCATTTGTCTTTTTATATCCTTTATTTAATTTTCGGTCAGAGTATTCATCTTTTTTTCCCCCCTAACAACTTGTTACATTTAAAAAAAAAAGATTTATTTATTTATTTATTTGACAGGGAAAGAGATCACAATTAGGCAGAGAGGCAGGCTGAGGGAGAGGGGGAAGCAGGCTCCCTGCTGAGCTGAGCCTGATGCAGGGCTAGATCCTAGGACCCTGAGATCATGACCTGAGCCGAAGGCAGAGGCTTTAACCCACTGAGCCACCCAGGTACCCCACAACTTGTTACATATTTAGGATAGTACCTTTTTGTCATGTTTCAAACTTTTGCCTTTAAATGTTGCTCATATTATTTGATATGCAGTAGTCTTAAATTTTTATGAAGTTTATCAGTCTTTTTCTTTATGGTTTCTTTTTTTTTGCATTATGCTTATTTCTTCCTTACCCTGATATCAGAAACATTCATAATTTTTTTCCTAGTCATTTAACAAAGAACCAAAATCCTTTTTTCAATTTGTTTGGAGTTTGGTTTCTGGTAGGTATCACATTTAATTTTTTCCCTAATAGCCAGTTGTCTTATCACTTTTTTTTTTAAAGATTTTATTTATTGGAGAGAGAGAGCGCGCACTACTGAGTGCATGAGCAGAGGGGAGGGGTAGAGGGAGAAGCAGACTCCCTGCTGAGTGGGGAGCCTGGATCTGGGGTTCGATCCCAGGATCATGACCTGAGCCGAAGGCAGGCGCCTAACTGACTGAGTGACCCAGGTGCTCTGCTCCATCAACTTTTTTTGAATATTCCCTTCTTCCACTGAAGTTTTGAATGAATTGTCCTTTCACTAATGCTTTGTAACATGCCACTCTTGGGGTGCCTGGGTGGCTCAGTGGATTAAAGCCTCTGCCTTCAGCTCAGGTCATGGTCTCAGGGTCCTGGGATTGAGCCCCACATCAGGCTCTCTGCTCAGCGGGGAGCCTGCTTCCCCCTCTCTCTCTGCCTGTCTCTCTGCCGACTTGTGATCTCTGTCAAATAAATAAATAAAATCTTTAAAAAAAAACCCCCAAAACTGCCACTCTTATTGTATACCAAAATTTTAGTGGTAGGCTCTTGAATTTTCTATTTTGCTTCTTTGATTTAAATATTCTTTGATTAAATATTTGCCCAAGGTCATAAAACTGGTCAGGATAGAAATTATGATTCAAAACCAGTTGTTCTTGGTGTCTGGCTTGAGATCAACACTGACCAGCTTGGCTTTCATACCTATTAAATTGAACTCTGAATGAGGATTCAATTGGTAGTAACCGTTCTGTTCTCCCTGCTAGTAATGGTGATGGTGGTGAGTAAATCTGCAGGAATAGGCTTAAGTTAATTCTAAAGCCTGACCCTTTCAGTAGGATTATACATCTCAGGGACTGATTCTAGGAAATTGACCTGTTTGTTCTGTACTGCTCCCCAGGAAAAGTGCTGAGATTACTGTCACTTACTTGGCACCTGGAGGGCAGGCATGCACTAGACACAGTCTTTTTTTTTTTTTTTTTAAGTAGGCTCCATGCCCAGTGTGGAGGCCAGCGAGGGGCTTGAACTCACAACTGTGAGATAAAGACCTGAGCCGAGATCAATATTCAGACACTCCTAGACACAGTTTCTTGAATAGTCAGGAATGGCTGAGAAGTTGGAAAAATAGTAAGCAATGTGAAGAGACAGATAACAGAGTTTGCTGGGCGGGGGGGGGAGAATTGGGGGAGTGACTGCAAGTGAGTACAGTTTCTTTTTGGGGTGATAAAAATGTTTTGAAATTAGACTGCGGTAATGATCGTACAACCTTGTGAATATAGTAAAATCTACTGAATTGTTTAAAAAAAATAAGAAAAAAGAGCAATTTGAGCTTTCTGGCAATTGCTGCAATACTTTAGTGGGGACTGAAGACCAGAGGAGCTTGCCCCTCCAATGGGGAGGATGTATCTGACTTACAACTCTATTTTTAAAAATAGGCTTTATGTTTTAGAGCCTTTTTAGGTTCACAGCAAAATTGAGCAGAAGGCCTAGATTTTTGTGTATACCCTCTGCTCCTACACATGCATAGCCTCCCCCTTATCAACATTCTTCAAAGGGTGGTGCATTTGTTAAAATTGATGAATCTGGGGGCACCTGGGTGGCTCAGTGGTTAAACCTCTGCCTTTGGCTCGGGTCATGGTCTCAGGGTCCTGGGATCGAGCCCTGCATCAGACTCTCCGCTCAGCAGGGAGCCTGCTTCCCCCCACCCCCTGCTCTGCCTGCCTCTCTGCCTACTTGTGATTTCTCTCTCTGTGAAATAAATAAATAAAATCTTTAAAAAAATAAAATTGATGAATCTGCATTGCTACATGATTACCATTCAAAGTCCATAGTTTACATTAGGGTTCACTCTGGTGTTATATATTCTTTGAGTTTGGACAAATATATAATGACATGTATCAACCATTTTAGTATCATAGAATAGTTTCACTGTCCTAAAAATCCTCAGTGGTCTGCTTTTCATCTCCCCTCCCCACCCAGCCCTTTGCAACCATTGATCTTTTTACTGTGTATATAATTTTTTCTTTTCTAGAATGTTATATTGTTGGAATCACGCAGTGTGTAGCTTTTTTCGACTGACTTCTTTCTTCTAGAAATATGCATTTAAGTTTCCTTCATGGTAGCTTATTTCTTTTTAGCTCTAATAGTGTTCCATTGTCTGGATGTACCACAGTTTATCCATTCATCTACTGGTGGACATCTCTCTTGGTTCCAAGGTTTGGTAATTATCAGTAAAGCTTCTTTAAACGTCCATATGTGAATTTTTGTGTGGGCATTGGCGTTCAGCTACTTTTGGTAAATACCAAGGAACCCAATTATTACATGGTGAGAGTATGTTTCATTTTGTAAGAAACTGCCAAAATGTTTGCCATAGTAACTGTCCCATTTTTTATTCCCCCCAGTAATGAATGAGAATTCCTGTTGTTCCACATTCTTGCCAGCATCTGGTCATGTCAGTGTTCTACCCTCTAGGTGTGTAGTGGTATTTCATTGTTTTAATTTGCATTTCCCTAATGATGTATGTGGACCTTCATTTTATTTTGTATGCTTCATTTTCATATGCTTATCTGCCATGTGTGTATCTTCTTTGATAAGATGTCTGTTAAAGGTCTTTTGTCCATTTTAAAAATCAGATTAGTTGAGTTTTGAAACTTGTTTGTATATTTTGGATGTCTGTTGTCAGATATGGCTTTTTCAAATATTGGCTCCCAGTCTGTGGCTTGTCTTTTCATTCTCTTAGCAGTATCTTTTGCAGAGTGGAAAATTATAATATTAACATTAATTAATATTAAAAGGTAATATTAATATAATACAATATAATAATATTAAAAGGTCAAGTTTATCAGTTTATTTTATGGATCATGCCTTTGGTATTATATCTAAAAAGTTATCACCAAGGTCATCTAGATTTGCTCCTGTGTTATCTTCTGTGAGTTTTATAGTTTTGATTTTAAATTTAGATCTGTGGTCCATTTTCAGTTAGTTTTTGTGAAGGGGATAATGTCTGTGGATTCATTTTATTTGGACATGGATGTCCAGTGTTTCTGTACTATTTGTTAAAAAGGCTATCTTTCCTCCATTGTGTTGCTTTTGGTCTTTTGTCAGAGATTGCTTGACTGTATATGTGAGTCTATATCTGGGCTCTGTTTTGTTCCATTGATCTATTCTTTTGCCAATAACATACTATCTTGAATTCTGATCTTTACAGTAAATCAGGTAGTGTCAGTCCTCAAATTTTGTTCTTCAATATTGTATTGGTTATTCTGAGTCTTTTGCCTCTCTTTATAAACTTCAGAATTAGTTTGTTTATATCCACAGGGCAAATATCTGGGATTTAAATTAGGATTGTTTTGGATCTACAGATCAAGTTTGGAAGAACTGGCATCTTAGCAATATCGGGTCTTCCTATACATGAACATGGAATATCTCTCCATTTCTTAAGTTCTTCTTTGATATTGTTCATCAGAGTTTCCTAGTTTTTCCTCATATACATCTTGTACATAATTTTTTTAGATTTATACCTAAGTATATAATTTTTGGGGTGTTATCATAAATGGTTTTGTGTTTTTAATTTCAAATTTTACTTGTTCATTGCTTGTACATAGGAAAGCAATTGATTTTTGTATGTTAACCCTATAGTGTACTACTTTGCTGTAATTGCTTATTTCTTCTATTCGTTCTTTTTGGTCATTTCTTTCAGATTTGCTACATAGACAATCATGTCATGTCTGAATATATTCTTTATCAAGGTTGAAGACAGTCCCTTCGTTCCAGTGTACTGAGAGTTTTTTTCATGAATTAGTGTTAGATTTTGTGAAATGCATTTCTTCATCTATTGATATAATCATGTGAGTTTTCTTTTGTAGCCTGTTGATGTGATGTATTCCATTAATTGATTTTTGAATATTGAATCAGTTTTACATTCCAATTTTTGCAACTGTTGCCCAGAGGACACCTCCAGACTGCCTGATCTGGTGGCCAGAAGGGCTATGCTTGTGGTTTCACAAGACTCTGTATATTTGTATACTTAAAAAGCTGCTGCCTGAGGGTCTGGCTTCCAATCAGCCTGAATCTACATGCTAAGGCCCCCCCCCCCCCGTTTTGGACACAGGTCTTGGCACATCCTCAACAATTAGGACCTATTAAAAATAAAATAGGCTGCTTGGACAATCACAAAGGTTCAAGAGAAACCAAGAGGTACAGTTTGGTTGAATGGTAAGGTTTATTTCCTAAATGAGACCATTCCTTCAAGAATGGATAGGAACAAACACAGTCAAACAAAATGAGGAAAAAGAGGATTATGCTCCAACTGAAAGAACAAGATAAAACCTCAGAAAAATATGTTAATGAAATGGATATAAGTAATTTACATGATAAACTGTTCAAAGAAATGATCATAAAGATGCTCACTGAAGTTGGGAGAAGTGTATGAACACAGTAAGAGCTTCAACAAAGAGTTAGACAGTATAAAGAAGTACCAAATAGAAGTCACAGAGATGAAGAACACAGTAACTTTTCTGAAAAATATAATAGAGGGGTTCAACAACAGAGTAGATGAAGCAGGAGAAAGGATCAGTGACATCAGATTTAGGGCAGTGGAACTCATTTAATCACAGCAGCAAAATGAAAAAAGAATGAAAAAGTGAAGCTAGCTTAAGGGACCTAGGAGGCGACATCAAGTGGATTAACATTCATATTTTAGGGGTCCCAGAATGGAGAAGAGAGAAAGGGCTGAAAACTTATTTGAAGAAATGGTGACTGAAAACTTTCATAATCTAGAGAAGGAAATTGACATTTATGAGACTGACGTGCTACCTACTGTGCTAATGAGGCACCTGAAATGGACATTTAGATTCAGGAAGCCCAGAGAGTTCCAGAAAAGATAAACCCAAAGAGACCACACTAAGACACATTATAATTTAGAGTGTCAAAAGTTAAACACAAATAGAAACTCTTAAAAGCAGCAAGAGGAAAACAATGTATTACATACCAAGGAACCCCCATAAGATTATCATATTTTTTAGCAGAAACTTTGCAGGCTAGAAGAAAGTGGCATGATACATTCAAAGTGTTAAAAGAAAGCAACTTCACCCTGCAATGTTATTCAGAATTGAAGGAGAGATCGAGTTTTCCAG
The DNA here is from genome assembly GCA_028533885.1 of Nasua narica. Taxonomy (NCBI): domain Eukaryota; kingdom Metazoa; phylum Chordata; class Mammalia; order Carnivora; family Procyonidae; genus Nasua; species Nasua narica. The sequence goes on from CM052814.1 coordinate 47,496,880, forward strand.
ATAGGCAAAGTGAAGAGCTTCATCATACTAAACCAGGTTTATAAAGAAGCTTTATTCTTTAAGCTGAAGAGGAAGGACCCTAGGTTTAACAAGAAAGCATATGAAAATGGACATCTCACTGCTAAATGTAAATATATAGTAGAGGTAGTATGTTAGTCACTTACAAAGCTAGTATGAAAGCTAAAAGACAAAAACAGCAAAAATAGCTATAACTACAATTTTAGTTGAAAGTACAAGATAAGATGTAAAAGGTGACACCAAAAACATAAAGGATAGAGTAGGGGAGAGTAAAATATAGAGCTTTGGAATGCATTCAAACTTAGGTTTTTATCAACTTAAAATAGAATTTCACAGATTGTTATATATAAGCCTCATGGTAACTGCAATGCAAAAATAGTATGGTGGCTACACAAAGGATAATGAGAAAGGAGTCTAAGCATACCACTAAAAAACCCTCATCGATTCACAAGGGAAGAGAGCAAGAGAAGAAGGGAACAGAGACCTACAAAGTAGCCAGAAAAAAATAAAATTGCTGTAAGTACATACCTATCAGTAATTACTTTAAATGTAAATGGAGTAGATTTTCCAATAAAAAAGCCTAGAGTGGCTGAATGGATAAAAAATAAAAGATGCTTTTATATGCTACCTACTAAGGACTCACTTCAGATGTGAAGGTGAACATGCTGAAAGTGAAGGGATAGAAAAAGATATTCCTTGCAAGTCTCTAACTTGCCCACCCTGAGTTTCAATTACAGTTCAAGTTTTCCCACTTTAGCACTGGTTCCCATGGAGGTTTCTGCTCCAGGGGGTTATGATTCTTTGGACTTACCTATCAGTCTGTTCAGTTTTGGGGGCAGCAGTTTGCCCTGTCATCTCACCTCTATTTCGGAGCTAAGAAGAGTTGTTGATTTTTCAGTTTGTGTAGTTTTTACTTGTCATTAGGATGAAATGGTGATTTCTAAGCTTCTTAATATGGGACACTGGAAACCGAAGTCCAATTTTATTTTTATGTTCTTACATTTAAAGAGATTTATGTTTTTTGCCTTTTTTTTGCCTATGTTTGTTGATGTCTTTTTTCATTATGATTAGTGTGGTGTTGAATCCTTTCACTTTTATGTGACAAGCCTTTTGGTTTTGCTTTTATCATCCTCCACTTTATGTCCTTGAAATTTTATGCTTTTTCACTGTTGCCTTATTTCTCATCTTCTGCTGTAAGTATCAATAGATTATGGTTCTTAATTCTTCATCCTAGTGATAAAGAAGATGATACATATTTTTAACAAGACAGGGCATACTTTATTTAGCAAAAACTGGTGAGTGTGTGTGGGGGGAGGCATGGCAGTAGTTTGCAGGGGCTGAAGGTGAGAGGGTCGGGGATGGACAGCAGAGCTGTGATGTGATTCAGGATAGAGGAACCAGAGGTCAGAAGACTTGGAGGTGTATGGTTTTGGTAACTTTCCACCTGCTTCTTTCAAGACTACATGAGGCTTAAGAGCCCCTGGGCATTCCAGAGGCTTGACCGATAAGGAGGGACTCTTGGGGACAGACCGAAAAGCAGACAACCTTCAAGGTCAGCCTCCAGGATGGGGATGTCCAGGGTGGAAAAAGATCCAGAAACTGAAGCATCACCTCCTTGTCTCCATCATGTAAAGGTGAGAAACACCAGCAGGAGAGCCCAGAAGAGAGTCTGAATTTCTTGGTTAGGTTAACAAATGAATTTAAAAAATATCCCCTCCCCCACAAAGGAAAAAAAAAGATGAAAACGACCCCAAATGCAAAGCTATCTGAAACACTGTTGCAATGTCTTCAGCTCAGGGAATTAGGGTTCACGGTCAAGAGTCCCCAGTACCCTACCAGAATTAGATATAAATCTTAGTGGGGTACTCGGAGGGACTCTGAGAGGTGACATGTGTGGCAGATTCCAAGTGTCAGGTCATATCATAGTTCTAGCCCTGGGACCCTCCCCCCACCTGCTGGGCAGGTGTAGTACAGCAACTGCCCTTCTGCTCAGCAACACAAGGCCAGAGGCTGCCCAGCCCAGGTAGAGGAAGGCCCCAGCTCCCACTTTTGGGCCTTGGCCACCTGGGAATTGTAGAAGTCCTAGATGGTTGTGTGGACTGGCAGCAGATGGGGATCAAGGGCAGGATCGCGAGATGATAAAGATGATCTCAGAGAAAAGCACCAAATGGGCCTTGGAGTCCTTGTCCTTCATGTAGCCAGCAGACCAAGCAGAGCCAACAGAAGGATGATCACGATCAGTCTGCAGGTCCTGGGGACAGCACCAGCAGTGGGTTGTATATAGCTGCAGGACATCTGCAGCTCCTCCCACACCACCTGGGCTGCCACAGTGATGTCACTGATGAAGGCAGTCACTTTCCACAGGGTCAGGGCACAGGACAGCAGAGCATTCACCCAGCCAAGCAGCATTAGGATGATCCTCAGGATTTGTAGACCAGTAGAAGCCATAGCAAAGTTGAGGTTGAAAGGAGCTATGAAGGAGTGCAAAGGGATTTGTAGGAGCCACCGAGTGTCTCCTAATAGTTCTTTGAGGGATGTTGTATAGTGGTTAAGACTACAAACTGAGCAGCCAGATTGCTTGGTTTCCAATTTGTGCTGTGATATTAGCAACTTTGGGCAAGGTTCTTAGCATTTTGTTCCTTAGTTTACTCATCTATAAAATGGAGATAATAATAAACTTATTTGAAGGTAGAATTAAAGAGTTTTTGTAGAGTGCTAAGAATTACAACTGGTATAGTTGGAGAATTATTTTTATTATAGGCTTCAATATTACAGTTCTCACTTCTATTTTTTTTTCTCCCCTTAAGAATTGTTATTTTTTAAATTTAGATTGTCTCTTTTCAATTTGGTCATATTTCTCTTATTTATTTATTAAGATGTTATTTATTTATTTGACAGAGATCACAAGTAGGAAGAGAGGCAGGCAGAGAGAGAGGGGGAAGCAGGGAGCCCAATGCGGGGCTCGATCCCAGGACCCTGAGATCGTGACCTGAGCCGAAGGCAGAGGCTTTAACCCACTGAGCCACCTAGGCGCCCCTTACTCAGGATTTATATTTCTTAATTCTTTTATCCATCCTGAGATAAGTTTTAAGTTTTTATCTTATTTCTTTATTAATTTGTTCTGCTGAAGTATCTAATCTGGATCTGTTATGGTTTTGCCTTTGGAAATCATGTTATTTTGTCTCTGCAATTTTTTCTAATATTTCTTCATAACTTTATGCTCTAGTTTCCTGTATATAATTCTCTCTTGAATTGTCCTGAGAACATCAACTAGAAATTTTATAAACACATTTTTCTGTATCTTATAGTAAATCTCTTTCAGAAGAAATTTCCTTTTTTTGTTTGGTCAAGTATCCATAATCTGAATTGAATCTTTTTGGAGGTGAAGTTTTTTTCTTCATTTTTATGGTGGAAGGCCTCTGCTAGCCCAGAATTGGTCATAGTGTAAGATATTATTTGAGATGTATTATTGTTATTTAAAGATCTTATTCATTTATTAGAGGGAGAGAGAGAGAAAAAACTAGGGGGGAAGAGCAGCAGGAGAGGGACAAACAGGCTTTACACTGAGCACGGAGCTCGGTGTAGGGCTCAGTCCCACGACATGGAGATCATGACCTGAGCTGAAATCAAGAGTTGAGTGCTTAACCGACTGAGCTACCCAGGCATCCCGAGTTTGAGATGTATTAAAAGAGATGGCTATGGATCAAACTAAATCTTTAAATAAGTTGAAGGTAGGTGATACTGCTAATGCACCTGTAATAACTGAGCCAATAGAAAAGAACACGAAATGATAATCACTAATATATATTAAGCTTTTTTTTTAAGTGCCAGGCAGTATGCTTAGTGCCTTTACATACATAACATAATTTAATTTTTCCCAACAACTCTTAGGTAGCTTATTATTTCTCCTATTTTAAACTCAATTTTAGAGAGATTTACTTAAGGTCATGAAGTTTGTAAATGGTGGAAGCAGGATTAAACCCAGTTGTGTGTGTACCTGACTCTAATGGTTGAGAGTATAATAGTCAGGCTTTAATGGCCCCCATTATCAATATTTATTAGAGCTTGAACTCTTGTATAAATAGGCTTAGTCCCAAACTCAGACACTACCCCATCTCACCCATGGTGGATAGTGGGAGATGTGTTTAGATCTCTCTTGGTGAAAGAATCCTTGAGTGCTCCACTTAATGTACTCCCCCCACCTTTATCTTTCTTTCAGAGAAGGGAGAGGGGCAGAGGGAGAGCGAGAGAGAGAATTCTAAGCAGGCTCCATGTCCAGTGTGGTGCCCTGATGCAGGGCGCCATCTCACAACCCTGAGATCATGATCTGAGCCAAATTTAAGAGTCAGATGCTTGACTACCTGAATCATCCAGGTGCTCATCCACTTAATGTACTTTGAAAAACCACAGAATTTATTCACTTCTTAATTAGAGTTATTCACAAATTACCCCTCTGATGCACATAGATAACCCTTTTCACTGCCATACTGCTTTATTACCTGTTTCTTAAACATAACACAGTACTGCTGATGTCCTACTTTTAAAAAATCTGTTGTCTATATAGATACTCTTGGAGTTCTGGGCATGTGGTTGGCATCTTTTCTGGAGAGCAGAGAATCTCATTTTATATGAATGCATTTTCATTGTTTGCCATAATCCTTGTCACTTAATAATTGTTAGTTGAATGAATACTGTCTAAATTAAATTAGATAAGGAGATTCTATAATGTAAGTCCTTCATGATGGGCATATTTAAAATGGTTGAATATACATATCACTATCTATTAGGAACTTTTTTTTACAACACTGAGTCTTATTATGAATATTCCTTTTTCCCTTTTCTATCCATGATATTTAGGATTCCTTTACCTGTCCTTCAGAACCACTGTTCTAAAGTGTTGAGTATAGTTGGAGACTGTAAAATGATTGAATAGTTCTTGATAAATAAATGCTACTTTAGAGAGAGATTCAGCAAGATGGGGGAGGAGTAGGAGGTTGAGATAGAGTCAGATTCCAGAAGTTCAGATAGATAGTAATCAAACCATTCTAAAAGCCTGCAAACTCAACAGGAGAGAGAAGAGAGGAAGAACAGCAATTCTAGGAGCAGAAAACTGACCACATTCTGAAAGGTAGGACGTGTGGAAAAAGTGAATCCAAAGCGACAGGAAGAGAGACTGCAGGGGGAGGGTCTGGCTCCCGGCAGCCGCAAAGCTGCGGACCACAAAATCGGAACTTTTCGAGTCTGCTCCGCTAAGGGACATCGCTCCAGAGGCTAAGAGGAGGGTTTAGCCCTCGCGGGAACGGTGTGGTTTCAGCACCCTTGGGGTCGCAAAGGGACTAGGGGTGTCTGAGTGCGGCAGAGCTCCCAGGTACCAGGGCGGAGAAGCCGGCAGCAGAGAAGGAGCTGCTCAGTGCGCTATCAGCTCGAGCTTACATTAGACTGTGATCTGAGGCACAGTTGGACCATGGCTCTTCGAGCAGGGACCCCACAGGAGGCAGCTCCAGAGAGACCCCCCTCCTTCCTTCTCCAGGAGGAGCAGCACAGAAGCACGCAGCAGGAATCTGCTGGGTTTGGAGACTCGAGATGGGGCTGTGCACCAGAGATAGAGGAGCTCCGTCCTGGGCGGCTGAGCTTGGAGGTTGGGTGGGGACCAGGGAGATGAGAGTGATTGCTTTCCTCTGAGGGCACGCTGAGGAGTGGGGCACCGGGCATTCGGCTCCTCCGGCCAGGAACTGGGAGGCCACTGTTTTCATTCCTGGCCTCCAGGGCGGTACGGAAAGTGCTCAGGGAACAAAGACTCCTGAGAGCAAACCTGAGCAAATTGCTTGGCCTATCCCCTGGCAAGGGTGGGGCAATTCCGCCTCGGGCAAAGACATTTGAGAATCAGGGCAATGGCCCCTCCCCCAGAAGATCAGCAAGAATATCCAGCCAAGACCAAGTTCATTAATCAGTGAAAACTGTGGAACTCCAGAGTATTTTTTCTCCCACTCATCTATTCTTATTTCGATAAAATGACAAGGTGGAAAAACTCACCACAAAAAAAAGAGCAAGAGACAATACCGACAGCTAGAGACCTAGTCAATATGGACATTAGTAATATGTCAGAAATAGAGTTCAAAATGACAGTTATCAAGGTGCTAGCTGGGCTCGAAAAAAGCATGGAAGATATCAGAGAATCCCTTTCTGGAGAAATAAAATCCCTTTCTGGAGAAATTAAAGAACTAAAATCTAACCAAGTTGAAATCAAAAAAGCTATTAATGAGGTACCATCAAAAATGGAGGCTCTTATCGCTAGGATAAATGAGGCAGAAGAAAGAATTAGTGATAGAGAAGACCAAATGACAGAGGATAAAAAAGCTGAGAAAAAGAGAGACAACTACTGGACCACGAGGGGAGAATTCGAGAGATAAGTGATACCATAAGACGCAACAATATTAGAATAATTGGGATCCCAGAAGAAGAAGAAAGAGAGGGGTGGAAGGTATATTGGAGTAAATTATTATAGAGAATTTCCCTAATCTGACGAAGGGAACAAGCATCAAAGTCCAGGAGGCACAGAGAACCCCCTTTCAAAATCAATAAAAATAGGCCTACACCCATCATATAATAGTAAAACTTATGAGTCTTAGTGAAAAAGAGAAAATCCTGAAGGCAGCTCAGGATGAAAAGTCTGCAACAAACAAAGGCAGAAATGTTAGATTGGCAGCAGACCTATCGACAGAGACCTGGTAGGCCAGAAAGGACTGGCATGATATATTCAGAGCACTAAATGAGAAAAATATGCAGCCAAGAATACTATATCCAGCAAGGCTGTCACTGAAAATAGATGGAGAGATAAAAAGCTTCCAGGACAAACAAAACTATAGGAATTTGCAAACACCAAACCAGCCCTACAGGAAATATTGAAAGGGGTCCTCTAAGCAAAAAGAGAGCCTAAAAGGAACATAGACCAGAAAGAAACAGAGAAAATATACAGTTAACACTCACCTTAAAGGCAATACAATGGCACTAAATTCACATCTGTCAGTAGTTACCTTGAATGTAAATGGGCTAAACGTCCCTATCAAAAGACACAGAGTATCAGAATGGATACAAAAACAAGACCCATCAATATGTTGTCTACAAGAAACTCATCTTAGACCCAAAGACATCTCCAGATTTAAAGTGAGAGGGTGGAAAACAATTTACCATGCTAATAGACATCAAAAGAAAGCTGAGGTGGCAATCCTTCTATCAGATAAATTAGATTTAAGCCAAAGACTATAATAAGAGATGAGGAAGGACACTATATCATACTTAAAGGGACTGTCCAACAGGAAGATCTAACAATTGTAAATATCTACACCCCTAACATGGGAGCGGCCAATTATATAAACCAATTAATAACAAAGTCAAAGAAACACATCAACAATAATACAGTAATAGTAGGGGACTTTAATACCCCCCTCACCGAAATGGACAGATCATCTAAGCAAAAGATCAACAAGGAAATAAAGGTTTTAAATGACACACTGGACGAGATGGACATCACAGATATATTCAGAACATTCCATCCCAAAGCAACAGAATATACCTTCTTCTCTAGTGCACATGGAACATTCTCCAGAATAGATCACACCCTGGGACACAAATCAGGTCTCAGTCGGTACCAAAAGACTGGGATCGTTCCCTGCATATTTTCAGACCACAATGCCATGAAACTAGAACTCAATCACAAGAGCAAAGTTGGGAAGAACTCAAACACATGGAGGCTAAAGAGCATCCTACTAAAGAATGAATGGGTTAACCAGGAAATTAAAGAAGAATTTAAAAAATTCATGGAAACAAATGAAAATGAAAACACAACTATTCAGAATCTTTGGGACACAGCAAAGGTGGTCCTGAGAGGAAAGTATATAGCAATACAAGCCTTTCTCAAGAA
>CM052814.1:47505318-47572964 GCA_028533885.1 Nasua narica
AAGTTGGGAAGAACTCAAACACATGGAGGCTAAAGAGCATCCTACTAAAGAATGAATGGGTTAACCAGGAAATTAAAGAAGAATTTAAAAAATTCATGGAAACAAATGAAAATGAAAACACAACTATTCAGAATCTTTGGGACACAGCAAAGGTGGTCCTGAGAGGAAAGTATATAGCAATACAAGCCTTTCTCAAGAACCAAGAAAGATCTCAAATACATAACCTAACCACACCTAAAGGAGTTGGAGAAGGAACAGCAAAGAAAGCCTAAACCCAGCGGAAGAAGAGAAATAATAAAGATCAGGGCAGAAATCAATGAAATAGAAACCAAAAAAACAGTAGAACAAATTAACGAAACTAGGAGCTGCTTCTTTGAAAGAATTAAGAAAATTGATAAACCCCTGGCCACACTTACCAAAAAAAAAAAGGACCCAAATTAATAAAATCATGAATGAAAGAGGAGAAATCAAACCAACACCAAAGAAATACAATTATAAGAACATATTATGAGCAACTATATGCCAGAAATTTAGACAATCTAGAAGAAATGGATGCATTCCTAGAGACACATTAATGACCAAAACTGAACCAGGAAGAAATAGAAAACCTGAACAAACCCATAACCAATAAGGATATGGAAGCAGTCATCAAAAATCTCCCAACAATCAAGAGCCCAGGGCCAGGTGGCTTCCCAGGCGAGTTCTACCATTTAAAGAAGAATTAATACCTATTCTCCTGAAACTGTTCCATAAAATAGAAATGGAAGGAAAACTTCCAAACTCATTTTATGAGACCAGTATTACCTTGATCCCAAAACCAGACAAAGACCCCATCAAAAAGGAGAATTACGGACTACTATCCTTGATGAACACAGATGTAAAAGTTCTCACCAACATACTAGCCAATAGGATCCAACAGTACATTAAAAGGATTATTCACCACGAGCAAGTGGGATTTGTTCCTGGGCTGCAAGGTTGGTTCAACATCCACAAACCAGTCAATGTGATACAATACATTAATAAAAGAAAGAACAAGAACCATATGATACTCTCAATGAATGCTGAAAAAGTATTTGACAAAGTAAAACATCCTTTCTTGATCAAAACTCTTCACAGTTTAGGCATAGAGGGTACATTCCTCGACATCATCAAAGCCATCTATGAAAAACCCACAGTGAATATCATTCTCAATGGGGAAAAAACTGAGAGCTTTTCCCCTGAGATTGGGAATACAGCAGGGATGCTCACTATCCCCATTGCTATTCAACACAGTATTAGAAGTCCTAGCCTCAGCAATCAGACAACAAAAAGAAATAAAAAGCATCCAAATTGGCAAAGAAGTAAAACTCTCACTCTTTGCAGATGATATGATACTTTATGTGGAAAACCCAAGACTCCACTCCAAGATTGCTAAAACTCATACAGGGATTCAGTAAAGTGTCAGGATATAAAATTAATGCACATAAATCAGCTGCATTTCTATACACCAACAGCTAGACGGAAGAAAGAGAAATTAAGGAGTCGATTCCATTTACAATTGCACCCAAAACCATAAGATACCTAGGAATAAACCTAACCAAAGAGGCAAAGAATCTGTACTCAGAAAACTACAAAGTGCTCATGAAAGAAATTGAGGAAGACACAAAGAAATGGAAAAATGAAAAAAAGAAAAAAAAAGAAATGGAAAAATGTTCCATGCTCATGGATTGGAAGAACAAATATTGTGAAAATGTCATGCTACCTAAAGTAATTTACACATTTAATGCAATCCCTATCAAAATACCATCAATTTTTTTTCAAAGAAATGGAACAAATAATCCTAAAATTTATATGGAACCAGAAAAGATCACGAATAGCCAGAGGAATGCTGAAAAAGAAAACCAAAGTTGGCGGCATCACAATTCCAGACTTCAAGCTCTATTACAAAGCTGTCATCATCAAGACAGTGTGGTACTGGCACAAAAACAGACACATAGATCAATGGAACAGAGAGCCCATAAATGGAACCCCAACTCTATGGTCAACTAATCAACAAAGCAGGAAAGAATATCCAATGGAAAAAAGACCGTCTCTTCAACAAATGGTGTTGGGAAAACTGGACACCACATGTGGAAGAATGAAACTAGACCACTTCCTCACACCACACACAAAAATAGACTCAAAATGGATGAAAGACCTCAATGTGAGACATGACTCCCATCAAAATCCTGGAGGAGAACACAGGCAGCAACCTCTTCAACCTCAGCCGCACCAACCTCTTCCTAGAAACATCACCAAAGGCAAGGGAAGCAAGGGCAAAAATGAACTATTGGGACTTCATAAAGATCAAAAGCTTCTGCACAGCAAAGGAAACTGTCAACAAAACCAAAAGACAACTGACAGAATGGGAGAAGATATTCACAAGTGACACATCAGATAAAGGGCTAGTATCCAAAATCTATAAAGAACTTCTCAAACTCAACACACAAAGAACGAATAATTCGATCAAGAAATGGGCAGAAGATATGAATAGACATTTCTGCAAAGAGGACATCCAAATGGCCAACAGACACATAAAAAAGTGCTCAACATCACTCGGCATCACAGAAATACAAATCAAAACCACAGTGAGATACCACCTCACACCAGTCAGAATGGCTAAAATTAGCAAGTCAGGAAACGACAGATGTTGGCAAAGATGCAGAGAAAGGGGAACCCTCTTACACTGTTGGTGGGAATGCAAGCTGGTGCAGCCACTCTGGAAAACAGTATCAAGGTTCCTCAAAAAGTTGAAAATAAAGCTACCTTATGACCCAGCAATCGCAGTACTAGGTATTTACCCTAAAGATATAAATGTACTGATCTGAAGGAGCATGTGCACCCAAATGTTTATAGCAGCAATGTCCACAATAGCCAAACTATGGAAGGAACCTAGATGTCCATCAACAGATGACTGGATAAAGATGTGGTATACACACACACACACACACACACACACACACACACACACACACACACACAAATGGAATACTATGCAGCCATCAAGAGAAACGAAATCTTGCCATTTGCAACAACGGGGATGGAACTAGAGGGTATTATGCTAAGCGAAATAAGTTAGTCAGAGAAAGAGAATTAACATATTATCTGATAGGAAGAATTTGAGAGGCAGGGCGAGGGGTCCTGAGGGGGTTGGGGAGGGAAATGAAACAAGATGGGATCAGGAAGGAGACAAACCGTAAGAGACTCATAAATTCACAAAACAAACTGAGGGTGGCAGGGGGGTAGGGGGCATAGAAATAGGGTGACTGGGTTATGGACATTGGGGAAGGTATGTGCTATGTTAAGTGCTGTGAAATGTGTAAGCCTGATGACTCACAGCATGTACCCTGGGGCAAATAATACATTATATGTTAAAAAAAATTTTTTTTAATGGAAAAAAAATGGAAAACCTTGGGGCGCCTGGGTGGCTCAGTGGGTCAAAGCCTCTGCCTTCATCTTGGGTCGTGATCTCAGGGTCCTGGGATCGAGCCCCGCATCATGCTCTCTGCTCAGCAGGGAGCCTACTTCCCCCTCTCTCTGCCTGCCTCTCTGCCTGCTTGTGATCTCTCTCTATCAAATAAATAAATAAAATCTCTAAAAAGAAAAAGTGGAAAAACCTTTAAAATGATGCCTGCCATTCTATTTATCTTAGCACATCTTATTAAGGGCAAGAGATCTTAAGACATAACAAATCAGAATCACAGTATATTAGTTTAGCTTTAATTACCTATGCTCTACTTCTAGTTCTACATTTCAAATCTATTTGGTTCTCCAGAGGGCAAGTATCTACCTTATGCAGACTCATGAAGAAAACTTTAATTACTTTAGGGGGAAAAAAAGCTACAATTATTAATAATAGTGCCTATAATCTTCCTAGCTTCCCAAAGCTTTCCATAAGATGATCAGAATTCTCAAGGTAGTGTCAATGAAAAATGGATGAATAACTATTTTTAAAAGGATAAGCAACATTTTCTCCTACATTCTAAAAAGGGCTCTATTTATTTTAGTATGAAATTTGCATGTTCTAATATTATCGTCTCAAAAATTTAAATGTTCTATATTTTACTGAATAGATGCATACTTAGATGTACACATTTCCACTTCAAAATATACAACAGGCTACGAATAATGCAACTAAGTGGCATTTGATTAATTAATGCCGCACAGTGTCTGACATATTTTATACAATTAATAAACATTTGATTATTCAGGTATACAAATACTTAAGCTTATTATATGCCAGACACTGCTCTAAGCACAAGCATGATAACCTAACAGGGATGGACCTCACCTTCATACAGCCCTTCAGTTTTGTGAAGCAGAAAATCAACAAACACACAAATATGTACTTCTCAAATATGTCAAGTAGAATGAAACAAAACAACGAGGTGATATTAGTGGGGGTGGGGTAACCTACTTTATACTAAAATATTAGGGAATATCAAGGATGCTTCTCTGAATCGGTCCACTTAAGATTCTCCATCCAAAGATTTGGGGAGAAGATCATTCCAGGTTATGGGAACAGCATGTGGAAAGGCCCAACGTCAAGTTTCAGAAATCAAAAAGCCAGGGGCACCTAGCAGCTCAGTTGGTGGAGGATGCGACTCTTGATCTCGGGGTTATGAGTTCAAGCCCCATACTGGCTATAGAGATTACTTAAAATCTTAAAAAAAAAAAAAGGAAATTGAAATGCCTGAATAATTTGATCACAGAAAACCAAAGAAGAATAGATTTCTTAGAAACTGGCAATGGGACAGATACTGTAGATTTGTAGCACACGTTAAAGAATAAAGGTTTTATTCTAAGTGCACTAAAAAAAAAAAACTAAAATAAAGCATTATAGATGAGGCATGTGCAAGGAAAACCAAGATACAGAATGCCAGAAGGCCTTGGTCCTACATGAAAAGCTTGGTAAGGTACACATAGATTTCAAGTTAACATTTTTAAGGCGCATACGTGTTGGGTTTTTTTCATGACTCCCTGCTTTAATCAACTTTAATTAAGCCACCATCTTCCAGACATCATCACTCTCCTCCCTTTCCCTTAATATATCCACACTAGTAGAACAGTAAAATGGTCTAATAAAATGAAGACTAAAAGTACATCATAAAGCTGAATTGGGAAATCAGCCTCTGAATAACTGAGCTGACTAATTCTTCACAGGCTGGGGTGAAATGAGAACAGAGGTCTATAAGGAAGATACAGACATTCTAAACTATTTAAATGTTTATCATGTGCATTATTTTTAAATCATAACAGACTATATTTAACCAAAAAAAGACTATATTTATCACTAGAAAGCAATTTAAAATCATATAACTGCTTAGCAAAATATCACCAAAATCTTTCAAAAATTATTTCCATTTCATTTTTCATCAAAATGAAAACGTGAGGATTAGCCATTACTTTGTGAGATTAATAATCTTTGTGGGGAGCCTGGGTGGCTCAGTCAGTTGAGCAGCCAACTCTTGATTTCAGTTCAGGTCATGATCTCAGGAAAGTGGGATGAAGCCCCCAAGTCAGGGTTCGTGCTGAGCACAGAGTCTGCTTGAGAATCTCTCCCTCTCCCTCCGCCCCTCCTCCTGCCACCTGCTCTAAATAAATAAATGAAATCTTTTTTAAAAAAACAATCCCTGCATCTTCATCTTCTACTTGAAACTCAAGTATGCTGAAACTTTCCTTGGAAGTTTCTACTTAGAATATTCTATTTGATAAACATTTTCCATTGTTCATTGAACTATCTTTCATCTCCACCAAGTGAGTTTGAAATTAGTGTCCAAAAAGAGCTAGAAGTCAACATTTAACTCTTATTTTTATTTTAAACCAAATTTTAAAGTAAACTTACATAATGATCCATCCACAAAAATCTGTCCCAGCTAAATACACCAAAATACATAAACATACAAAGCCACATATATTAGCACTGTTTTCAGTGGGGGTGGGGGGGAGCAGAGGAGGCAATCTAAACATCTAATAAGGAAACAGTTCAGTAAGTTCCATGGTATTATGCTGCCATAAAATTGTCACAGAAAGATATTCAAAATATACTGTCTATTATAAGCTCATTTCTTTTTTTTTAATGTGTAAGTTTATTAAACAATATACAGGGAGAAGCAGAATTTCCTTTCTACTTTATCTTTCTTTTAAATGTATTACAATACACTACCCAGGACTTTAAGATAAAAGCAGAAAACTTCAAGAAATAATTATTTGAAGATACGATTTTACATTTCTTGAAACAGAAAAAATGATTTTAAGTAAAACCTAAAAGAAGTAAAATTTAAAATTACGTTCCAAAGTACTTTATTTTTGTCATTCTCAAAGCAAGGTGCATACAATTTTCTCCATTTCAAGTGGAATATTTGCTTTCTGAGTAGTCCCTAACCAGCAGACTCTGAAGTTAGATTTGAAAGTATTATAAGGCATCTCTAGATCTCTCATTTCATTAGCATTAAACACAGAAGGACAGCAGACAGCACTAACAGATCCCTCCTCTCTCTAAAATCACATTTCAATGGAGTCTATGAGCACTAAGAGGTCCTCTAATTTTGGACATAGGTGTATTTGACTGATGGAATCTAGGTATGTACCATGCCCTAGATGAAAAGGGGGCCGGGAATAAAGCATCTAACATTTTTAGCTTTTAGTGAAAAGGTGGCTCTGACTCAAAAATTGGGGGAATATGTCAAATACAAGAAAGGGGTTCAAATGCTAAAAAGAAAAAAATGACAAATGTTCACTCTTCATAACAACAGTAGTGTCATTCAGGCAACCACATTACCCTAAACGACAATTATCAAGACTATATGGTAGGGGAGCTGAGCTAGCTCAGTCGGTGGAGGAGGTGGCTCTTGATCTCGGGGTCATAAGTTCAACCCCCACATTGGACATGGAGCCTACTTCATAAAAGAAAAAAAACTGTATAATATCTAGAGAAAAATTTTATACCACAAATAACTTGTTGGCTATGAGGTAAAAAAAACAAACCTTATAACAGAACAATTAGATTTTGTCAGCACTTTATCCAGTGATTAATCACAACATCACAAAAACCAGGACAATCAGATATATGTCTCCAGATATAATGCATTATGATCTACACAGCAGCAACTATAAATATGGGTGTCCAAATGTTTTAATATAAATAAGCCTTTAAATCTAGCTTTTAGCTTACAGGAAATACAAAAAATAGAAAATAATGATATGAGCCAGACAAATTCAAAATGTGTAACGTTTTACAAGACAACTGGCTAGATGTCTGGAGAGCCATGAGACGAAAAAGGAAAAAGTGGGGAAATATGTTACTAAATCCAACTGCACAGTCCTTGATTACTTCTTGATTTGAACAAACCAGCAATAAAAGACATTGTTATGGGCTGAACTGTGTCCCCGCCAAATTCATATGTTCAAGCCCTAACCCCCATTATCTCAGAATGCGACTGTATTTAGAGGTAGGGCCTTTAAAGAGGTGATTACATTAAAATGAGGCCATTTGGGTGGGCCCTAATCCAATCTGAGGAGTCCTTACAGGAAGATACAGAAACCCCGGTATGTACACACAAATTCATGTGTGAAAGACCAAGAGAAGGTGGCTAATGATAAGCCAAGGAAAGAGTCCTCAGGAGAAATAAAATCTACCAACATCTTGACCGTGGACATCCAGTTTCCAGAACTGTGAGAAAATAAATTTCTGTTGTTTAAGCCCCCCAGTCTGGGTATTTTGTCACAGCAGCCCTAGTAAACTAATACAGACACTTCAGGTACAAATAGCAAAATTTTGATATGGGCTAGGTTTTTTATGATACTAAGAAACTGTTAGGTGTAAGAATGTGTTATGGTTATGTAAGAAAATGTTCTTATTTTAAAAAATACATTTAAATATTTACATATACGAGTGCCTGGGTGGCTCAGTCTGTGAAGTGTCTGACTCTTGATTTCAGCTCAGGTCATGATCTCAAGGTTGGGAGATCAAGTCCCATGTCAGATTCCACACTGGGCATGGAACCTGCTTAAGATTCTCTCTCTCTCTGCCACTCCTCCCCCAAATAAATAAATAAATAGATAGATAAATAAATTTAGGGATAAAATAAGTCAATTCCTGTAATTTGCAGGGCTACACAAAAAAGAGATGGAAATAAACATAAAAACCGTTAAATGTAGATGGTTATATGGATATTAAGTAAACTACTCTTTCTTATAAATTTGAAATTTTCCATAATGAAAAGTTAAAGATATATCATATATGAAATTGATTTAAAGAGAACTGAGGGGTGCCTGGGTGTCTCAGTCAGTTAAGAGTCTGCCTTTGGCTCAGGTCATGATCCTGTAGTCCTGGGATAGAGCCCTCCATCAGGCTCCCCATTCACCAGAGAGTCCACTTCTCTCTCTGACCCTCCCCCCACCACATCCTCTCCCTTATTCTACTAAAATCTTTAAAAAAAAAAAATTAAAGAGAATAACTGATTGTACAATAAAGATTCCCAAAATGAATGCCCACAATTAAAAGACATTAAAATGAGAAACACAAGGAATACAAAAATACACAAAACTATAATTATAGCTTCAAAAAATATTTGTTGAGTGCCTACTATGTAATAAGTACTGTACACACGGAGGTGAACAAAAGAGACATGATCCCGCCTAACAGGGTTTATAATCTAATAGAGGAAAGATGTAATAAACAGAAATAAATACAAATAAACAGAAGAAAAAATATATAAATGTGTAAGTTTTTAGAAAGTCTTTTTTTTTTTTTTTTAAACAAATTCCTCTTCCATCTCTTAAAGGGAGTTCCTCAGAATTCTATTCTGGGCCTCTTCTATTCTACTTAGTCTCAATTAGCACTTTTCAAACCCAAACATCTCTCAAGTTTTATAACCATATGTCAAATTGCCTACAGATATCTACAATATTTACTTTACAGACATCAAACCTCGAGCTCACATTTTCTTTGCCCAAAACTGTGTTCTTCCTTTAATCCCTCTTGATAAAGAGGCCCAAGAATTCCTTCTCTCACCCCTAAATCTAATATATCACAAAGTCCTATTGATTTTACCTCACAAGAACTTCTTAAATCTGTTTATTCCTCTCCAACTTCACTACTTCCACCCTACTTCCCTTACCTAGATTACTGTAATCATTTTCTAAACTGCCCTCCTGATTCCAGCCTTACTTGTCTCCAAATTCATTCCACCTAAGGTAAACACGCAACATCCAATATTATATTTTTGTTAAGTAATAAGATTTTTAAATTGCTCTTGCCAAATATTAAAGCATATTTTCTTTAACCATCATTCAAAAGCTATTCCTGAAATAAAACTAGCCCATAAGATTAATTCTCCCAGCTAAATAACCCTGGGTTAAAAAAAAAAAAAAAAAGTTACCTGAATTAAAAACAATACTTAGAAATACTTGGGAAGCACAGTGTCCCAAAAATACTCCATAACACTCAGCTATCACCAAAATATGTTACACTTAGGGTTGTCAGATAAAACACAGGACACATAATTTAAATTTCAGATAAACAATAGTTTTTGATATAAATATGTCCCAAACATGTATTTTTACTTGCTAATCTGGCAACCCTAATTATACTAACAAAATTATCACAGCAAGCAAAACCTGACTTTATTTATACTTTTTCATTATAGAGGTTACTTAAATTTAGAAAAAAAACGTATTTCATAATCCTATCACACTAACACAATTAGCATTTTAGTGCATTCCTCTTCTTCTTACATACTTTAAATGTTATATTCACCTTTCCTTAAATGTTATAGCCATTTCCTTATGCTAACATACACACCTGTTTTTCTGTCTTTTCCCTTTTTTCTGTAGTTATTTCTTTAGAATGAAATGAAATTACTAAATTGAAGGTTTATTAAAAGTGTATGAGCACTCTAACAATTCTAGATACATACTGCCAAATTACAAACTACTAGCAATATCTGATATGCCCACTTTACTAAAATCTAACTGGCCTTATGTTATTATTTAAAAAAAACTGAAATGGATATAAAATAATATTTCATTTTGCTTTAATAAGCCTTTCTTTGGTTACTGATAAGATCTAACATTCTGCTACCAGTTGCTTTTATTTCCTCTGCTATCAACTATCTGCTCATTTCCGTTACCTATTTCAAAAAATGGTTTTGTTCTTTACAATAAGGCTTTCCCAACTGAAGAATGAAAGTGCCAAATGTCTAAAGTTCTACTCACATGGACCAAATGAAAAACTATAGTTTATTTCTTCAATCCTCATCATCTTCCAGAAAATAAATTTTTATAAACTCTCATTTTATATACATATATTATCTCAAGTTTCATTTAAATAACTCTCGTGATTAAAAATCATTAAGAAGCTGAGTTGACTCAAATTTCCTGATATTTAAACACCATTTCAGTTCAACCTAGTACTTGGATATGCCAAAGAAACTTACCTTGCAGATCTACTCTCTTTAATAATCCAGATACACCAAGAAAACTGATTTTGAATGAGAGTTTACTCTCCAATGCTGTCAGTAATCTTGCAAATATAAATATGCACTACTGGCTTCAACAGAAGGCAGAGTAAGAAAGTAAGTTAGCACAAATTCATCAATGCCATTAGAACAGACCTCAAAGCTCACAACAAGCTAACAGCAGACCTTTAAACGGCAGGGATTTTTGAGATAACCTAATTTAATCTCTTTCCTCTCTATCCCCCCCCCCCCCGCCCACTTTGCAAAGGAAGAAAACCAAGGCAAAATGAAGTGAAATAACTTTCAAGAAAGTCTTAAAGCTAGTTACGAGTAAGAGTATCTGCTTCATTCTGCAATCAACCAAATTTTATTGAGTGGTTTATTCAGAGCCAAAGAGATACCAAAGTGAAAAAAACAGGGGCTCTGGAGTGGCTCAGACAGTTGAGTGGCCAATTCTTGATTTCAGCTCAGGTCCTGATCTCAGGGTCATGAGACTAAGCCCTGCATTGAGCTCTGCATTCAGTGGGGAGTCCGCATCAGGATTCTCTCTCCCTCTGCCCCTCTCCCTCTCTCAAACAAATCTTTTTTTTTTTAAGTGAAAAAACAGTGAAGTCCTTGCTCTCGAAAAGCTTACATGCTACCAGCAGATGGGAAGAAAAGAGTAAAAAAGGAAGGAAAGAGGGAGGGGAGGAAGGAAATTTCTATGACAGGGATAAGTATTCTGAATTCAGCTACACAAGGTAACGTGGGAGAACAAGACTAGCACAGGGGACCACTTCAGACTGGGTGGTTTGGGAAAGGCTTGGAGAAAATGAAAAAAGAGTTGAGATCTGAATGACAAGAAGACAGGAACAGGAAAATGGAGAGAACATTCTGATTAGAGATGCTCTTATATCCAAGTATTCATCAAGGTACAAAATAGCAAGGGGTAAAGGGTAAGGGAAGGGGGGTTGGAAATACCTTTTTTTATCAAAACCATGTACCATTTAAGTATAAAAGATATTACAAAAAGATTTAATAATATGGCACAAACTTGATTTTTCCCAAGGGAAAGACATATCAAGATAAAATACTATCACAGGAAAATATCTACATAATGATGATTTAAATTCACTACTTAGAAAGATAGATTAACCAACATTTCAATGATCACATTTCCAGATAACAAAGTAAACACACTTTAAGATTTATTGGTAACTTTTTAAACCATTAGAAGATATTAGTGAAGGAATTAGGACAAGATATTTCTAATAAAGATTTTCAAATAAAATGAAAAAATTAACATTCATGGAAGTTTTCAATGGAAACTTCCATTTCCATTAATTTTTGACACCAGCATAATCAACAGCCTAGGACTTTTTTCCAGCAAAATTATATATCTTAAATGATGGTAGGGATATTGGGCTCAGATTGTTTCAGCCAATAATTCCACTTTTTTTTTTAAGATTTTATTTATTCATTTGACAGAGAGAAAGAGATCACAAGTAGGCAGAGAGGCAGGCAGAGAGAGAGGGGGAAGCAGGCTACCCGCTGAGCAGAGAGACCGATGCAGGGCTCGATCCCAGGACCCCGAGATCACGACCCAAGCCAAAGGCAGAGGCCTCAACCCACTGAACCATGCAGGCGCCCCTAATTCCACTCTTTTTAAAAATCAGTTATTGGGGTGCCTAGGTGGCTCAGTTGGTAAGCATCTGCCTTGGGCTCAGGTCATGATCCTAGCATCCTGGGATCGAGTCCCACGTTGGGCTCCCTGCTCAGTGAGGAGTCTGCTTCTCCCTCTCCCTCTACCACTCTCCCTCTCTATCACAGTCTCTCCCAAATAAATAAAAACTTTAAAAAGTAAAATAAAATAAAAAATAAAATAAGTTATTTTTAATACATGTACATATTACTTTCCCACTACAGTCAAGTTCCTGAAAGACATGGTTTAAGCCTCCTACTTCTATACATTCCCCCATAGCGCAGGGCCTTGCAAACAGCAGAGATATAGAGGGGAAAAATACATCATTCCTAGAATGTCTTTAATACATGACCACAAAGGAATAATTCAACAATCCATAAGCCTTGAATAAACTGGACTCATCTCAATGCAAAAGAACTCTCTAATCAAGTAAACAGTTCAGTATCCTAAATATTTTGGTAATTAAGAACACAAATAAAACAAACAAAAAAATGCTCATCTGGTTTTAAGGTTTTAAGCCAGAATATAAATGTTACGCTACATGTGATCAATCTGGTTCCACCCATAAACCTTCATATAAGGCCACAGGCCCTCCCCATCCGTGTCTCCTGTTTGAGGTCAAGAGCACTGGCGTAAAATTTCAGCCATCATTTCGCAGGTCATCCAATTCTTCCTCCCCCTATTTTTTTTCATCTTTATTTATTTTTTTTTTAAAGATCTCTATGCCCAACATGGGCTCAAACTCACAAACATGAGATCTAAAGTTCCATGCTCTACCAATTGAGCCAGCCAAGCACCCTTCCTTCCCTCCCCCTATTTTTTGGTTTGCTGCTGTCAATTAAAGTTACTAAAGGGGAATAAAAGTTACTAAAAGGGTTAAAGTTACTTTTAGCCCAGGTCATCTGGGATCAAGCCCAGAGTTGGGCTCCCTGCTCAACAGGGAGTCTGCTTCTCCCTCACCTTCCACCCCTCCCCCATGCCCCCCTACCCCGCTCAGGCCACTAGTTCTCACTCAGTCTCACTCTCTCTCTCAAATAAATGACTAAAATCTTTTAAAGATAAATAAAGTTACCAAAGGCAAGGAATACTGGCTTGGTTAATAAGGCCAAGAATACCTACCTAGTAGAGAGCACCTTCTATACACCAAGAACCTATTTGATTTCTTAAATTTCATAAAGTCATGAGTTATTATTACTTTCATTTCACAGATACAGAAACCCAGAAGTAAGGTTACTTACCCAAAGTCACACAGCTAGTAAGTCTGTCAGATTCAGGATTCTTTACTCCCCAAGAAATAGATCAATAACAATCCCATCATAAAAAAGCCAAGATAATGGCCATACGAGGCATAACCACCAACACAAGTGAACACGGTCAGAAAGCAGCAAGGCCTGGAAAAGAAACTCTACAATCTTTCCCACCTACTTTAAACCCACTGCCACCATAACAGTTACAAGTTTGACAAGGGCAAGGAAAAGTTTTTCTGGTTGGTAATCCAATTTGGAGAGCAAGTAATTTGCTGTCATCTAGCTCAAAGATTGTATTTTTATACAGTAGTTTTTAAGAGATTTTCATTAATAAGGTTAATGATAGATCCAATTCAGCTCTAACACAGTTTACGAATTCACTTAAAAAGTATTACTGAAAATCCTAAGTGCCCAATACAAGAAGAAAGAAAGGAGAAAGGAGAGAACATTTACGAGAATTTAACTGTGTGCCAGGAACGGTGCTATGTCTCCTCTACATTCCTTAACTTATTCAAACAAGTAACCCTAGAGGTGCCTGAGTGACTCAGTTGGTTAAATGCCTGACTCTTGATTTCAGCTCAGGTCAGGATCTGAGGATAGTGAGATCAAGCTCTGTGCTGGGCTCTGTGCTCAGTGTGGAGTCTGCTTATCCCCTCTCCCTGTGCTGCTCACCCTGCCTGTTCCATCTCTAAAACAAAAATAAAATCTAAAAAACAAAACAAAAAAAAAACCTATGCAGTAAATACTATTATCCCTATTTTACAGAGAGAATTCCCGAAAGACACAAAGAGCCAAGATTTAAACCTAGGGTGGACAAATTTCAGAGCCCTAAACAAAGCAGTTTTTGCTCTTAAAAAGCCTATACCGTAGTCTAATGCAGAAACAGGACACTTACAATACAATGTTTTAGTATCACAACAGGGAGGAACAGAATGCTCCGAAAGCACAAATGAGAGAGTCTATAGCTTCAGTGAAGGCTTTCAAGATGTTGGTATTTATGCTAAGACCACAATTACCAGCCATCCAGAACAAAAAGGCGATCTAGTCCACACTCTTTAAAAATACCTGGTACCCAAACGGTCAAGGGCCCTAATTCTAATACATTATATAAGCAAATAATTTCTAACCAATGTTACACAGCAAATACCTTGCTGAACTGTGTTCAGTATTTTGTAAAATCTGCAGGTCTATGTGTGTCGTATATAAGAAAAAAATTAAATCTATGGTTATTCAAAGCCCTTTGGAAATCAATCATTCTGGATAAGCAGTTTGATAACTGAAAATAAGAGTTTACCCTCTGGTTTTCATACTACAGTTGGCCTTTGAACAACACAGGGGTTAGGGGTACCGACACCCTTGCAGTCGAAAATTCACATATAACTTTTGACTCCCCCAAAACTAACCTATTAATAGCTGATTGTTAAAATAATAAGGAAGAAACAACTGACGATTTTAAATAAAAACTGTTAAAAAACAAAACAAAAAAGCCTGTTGTTGACTGGAAGCCTTACTAGTAACATAAACAATTGAATAACATATATTTGATATGTCATATGCATTATATAATTTTACAATAAAGTAAGCTAAAGAAAAGAAAATGTTATTAAGAGGGAACCTGGGTGGCTCAGTTGGTTAAGCAACTGCCTTTGACTCAGGTCATGGTCTCAGGGTCCTGGGATCAAGCCCCACATCGGCTTCCTGATCAGCAGGGAGCCTGCTTCCCCCTCTCTCTCTGCCTGCCTCTCTGCCTACTTGTGATCTCTCTCTCTGTCAAATAAATAAAATCTGTTTAAAAAAAATCATCAACAGAGAGTAATTGAGAGTTACTATGAAGCAGATTTAGAAGCAAAGGAGACCTGTCTCTTATGAGTTGGATGATTTTAAGCAAGTTACTGACCTTGTCTACCCCATTTCCTCCTCCACAAATTGGGAATGATAGTATAATTGCTCCTACCCCATATAATTACTATTAAGATTACGTAGACAATGCACAATACCTCATATAACTAATCCACTAAATAATTAATGTTAGTTCATTATTACTATGCAAAAAAGAAATGGGTTTTTTTGGTAAATCACTTTTTCTCTCTGAATTTCACAGCAGCACTAGATCAAGACTTAAGGTCCTGGGGCACCTGGGTGGCTCAGTTGGTTGAGCAACCACCTTCGGCTCAGGTCATGATCCTGGAGTCCCAGGATCAAGTCCTGCTTCGGTCTCTCTGCTCAGCAGGAAGTCTTCTTCTCCCTCTGACCCTCCACTTCTCATGCTTTCTCTCTCTCTCTCTCTCTCTCATTGTCTCTCTCTCAAATAAATAAAATCTTAAGAAAAAAAAAAAAAAGAACTAAGGTCCTGTGTTCTACCTACCTTGTCTTCCACAAAAACCAAAGTATTTTTAGTTATTTGCAGCTTAATGACTATTTTTGTCCATCCCCATCCCCTAGCCCAAAATTTTTTAAATCTACTATTATCCTCCTCCAAATGAAATTATCCAAAGTACAAAAATTGCTAAAGCCCTCTATTTTAAAAAGTAAATTCTCCTCAGTGGACTATAATAAAATTCTACTATGATTAGCATGCAAACAATGAAATTTATATGTAAAATGGGAAGTACCACATTAACTGGTAAACTGGTTTCGGTAACCTTTTATTAAATTAACTTTTAAAAACTTTATCTGATATCTTCAAATGGTAGAGATTGCTTTTACTGTTTGTGAAAACAACTATAACAGGAGAAACCTGTTTCACCTATCAAAACTATTGACAATGTTGACAAGAAATATAAAATGCATCTGAGAATATAAAAAAAAAACAAAACCTAGAGACCTAGACTCATTTGTGAAAAATTAAGCTACATTAACTCATGCATAAAAATTTTATAGGTTCGCTTGTATAGGTAAACCAGTGGTCCTAGGATTTGAATAATAATTATATTCTAGAATATTGAGAGGAAAATGGATAGAAGAAAGAAGACATTAACTGAATTACAATTCAGTACCAATCTGGTAGGCAGTAATTTATCTTTCCACAAAGACTAGGACAAAGGCATATTAAAACGTTAGTCCAAATATGATCCTTAACAGTAGGGCAAATATGAGACACAGATTTAAAATGAAAGACTACAGTTCATGACGGAAGCGCTTTGTGGAAATAGTAAATAATGAAGGTCTGATGGCCTCAGATGCTAAAGTAAAAAAATTACTATAAAACAACCTAAGAAACTATATTGTCTGCAGGTATATGTACAGGCTCCCTTCAGTGATTGACTTTTTTTTTTCTTTTTAAGATTTTATTTGACAGAGAGAGAGAGATCACAAGAAGGCAGAGAGGCAAGCAGAGATAGAGGGGGAAGCGGGCTCCCCACTGAACAGAGAGCCCTATGCAAGCCGGAGGCTCGATCCCAGGACCGAGATCATGACCTGAGCTGAAGGCAGAGCCTTTAACCCACTGAGCTACCCAGGCGCCCCAGTGGTTGACTTTTTACTAAACTAAAATATAATCTATTCAAAATGTCATATCAGGATAAATTACTCCAGAGAGACTACTCAAGGAAATTCCTGATAACCACTCTAAGAACCATTTGCATTTTTACAATGTTCTTAGCAGAGGGCCTCAAAATGACAAATACATCTTGACGTACAGAATAAATACTCTATATGGTTTATCAAAAACTAGTGTTCCGTCTCTTAAGCCTGCAAAAGTGAAAACCACAGGTTTCTATTTTTTTCTAAAAAGAGTATTTGTTATTTGCATCCCCTGTGGTGAAAGCCTGATTTTGAAGTCTTACAGTTTTGCTTACTGCTGATAATGAGGGCAGAGATGGGTGTATATGTGGGGTAGGGTAGAAGTTGAGAAATCCTTCACTGGTACATGAATGTATCCTACACTTGCCCTTTTAAATGTGCTCCTTTCCTGGAAATTTGGCATACCAAAAAAAAAAAAAAATCCCTTTGGGGATTTGCATTACTTTCCTATTTGTCACTATTTCACACAATAGCCTTCAAAGAGTCTGACCAGTTGTTCTTAATCATCTGCCAGGTAGACTGAATTTTCACCACAAATGTCAACAGCTAGTGGGTGGTACTCATGTGTATATATACATAATACACATTTATGTATTTGTGTATATCTGTAGACAATACATCAATTAAAGACATCGATAGCACAGTTAAGACCACAAAAAATGATGGTAGAAAATTTGGAAGGATTTTAATAAACTCTATTCAGGAAGCTTAACACATCTCAAAAAAAAACAGAAAACAAAACAAAAAAACAATAACAAAAAAACAAAAAACCCAATACCCTGTGCTGACACGATTAGCAACTCCACTGAGCGGGTGTGCGGTATCTCAGGCACGCTGCATCTGAGCCCTTATCATACTATGTGGGGCGTGCTATCCTGTGGAGCAGTTCATGTGAAACTGCCGAAACCTTCTAAAATGATAGGATGCCATAGTTTACGTATCAGAACCTTAAATAAATGAGGAAAACATTATGGCATCGACACGATTTGTTATTTCTTTTGGAACAAAAGCTCATCCCAAAAATTCTTTGTCAACCACCCAGAAGTAGCCAGCTTTTACCAACCAAGCAGTTATTTACTGCAGCGACTACATCACCAAGATTACCAAAATTTTCCAAACGCTTCTAACAGTCTCTGTATGTATTGTTACCTGGGCAACGCTCTAAAAGGGCTTTTACCTTTACAGAACTGGGAGGTCAAAAAGAAGTAAAGCTTCTTCAAATTAACTGTGCGCCATTTTAATTAGAAGCAGTTAAGTGTAAAATCATCAGAAAACAAAACCTTGAGAGCTACCACCAGTCAATTTGATTAACAGACACACCTGTCACTTATCTTCATTTCTAGCCACCTAATTTACCTGTGGAACAAGGGACGCTCCATTTAGGACTTCAAAACATCCTCATACAGGCTGTCAAATACATAAATGCTGAAATTCAAGGAACTTCTTTGAGTAGAAAAATAATCTATCAATCCCTCACATCTGGCTGTGGTATGAAATATCCTGCCTTGCTGCCCTAAATTCTGAAAGCTAGTAGGCTCAGCCATGGCTCTGTAAAGACTCCCCTTCTGCCAAACCAGATCTGCCTTCAAAAATTAAGATCCAGTCATTTAGAAACCACATTTTGGAAGGCACTTTGAAAATACTTTCAAAATTCCTTCCTCCTCTACTACAGCCCGTTTGATGCTGTCTATTTGGCAAACAAAAAATAACGGTATCTCCTTACAAAGAAAATATTTTCCCTTACTTTCCAACAATTTTAGGATCGGTCAACTTGAGGTTGCTTCCCTAACACTAATAATTTTTCCCTCAGCTTTCACACTAAGGATATTCAAGTGCTCTCTGGGTCATATTCTAATCAAGAATATAGCATACAAAGCTTCTTCAATGTTAAGTACTAGATGATGCTGGAGTCAAAAATGAAAGATAAACTGAAAAGCAGAAAGGAAAACTGGCATTCAAGGCTCTTCACCATCAAGTGCTAACTCTTTCTTGCTTAGTCCTTTCCCTCTATGCCTTTGATCTCCCTAGCCAGAGGCTCTAAAAGGCCTTTCTTTATATACTATTTGTCCTATTTCCACATGTCCAAATCCTACCTATTCTTCAAAGCATGGTTTAAACTCACCTCTTCCCTTATCCTTACAACTAAAAGAAACTGCTCTCTCCTCTCTCTAAACTTTCAGAGTGCCTTATCTTTATTTCTTTACCACACTTACTTTCTGCCATATAGTATCTTTATTTCCATATTTAATCCCCACATAAAGGCCTTGGGGTCAAAGTCCATGCCTTATTCAACTCTATTCAACTGCTTAATACAATGTCTGACACATATTAAGCACCTCAACTGAGCTACATGAATGGCTTGAGTTAGGAGAGAAGTCCACTAGAAACAACTCCAGACTACTAGAATTCTGGAGACCTGGCTTTGTTAATAACTACCTATATCACCTTCAACTTCAACCTTTTAGAATGGTCATCTGCAAAGTAAAGAGGGTGGACCAAACTTGTTTTTAATTATAGGCTGTTATCTATCATTAGCTGGCTATAAAATCAATTTGGGGGACAAAACCCAGCATTTTTTTTAATGAAATTAAGTGGACTAGAAATATCAATGTGTATTGTAGGCAGTAGTGTGCTGAAAATGTTCAACAACAGGCTATACCAAAGGAAGAAAAAAAGCCCTAAACTATACCATTTGCTGATTTCCCCGGTATAAATACTCTCACGCCACAGCCAACTTCAGGCTACCGGCATGATGTCAATGAACATGGAGCTAGGTGGGAAGAGAGAGGCGCAATGCTTCTGCAAGGCAGTATGATGAGCCAGTTCCAGCAAGGTCCTGAAAAGATTAAGTATTGTTTTGTCAAACGTTTCTTTCAACTTTGCATGCATGCACATGAGTGTGGGGGGAGGAGGGGTTGAATCGAGGTATAAATTCTTGTGTTTCTTACTGTAAGTCACAGTCAAAACAATTTAATAAATGTTCAGCTAAACAATTTCCTAGTCTCTTTCATGTGTCCTACACAATGCAATAAGTCTTATTCTTGGTTACATATGCAATTTCTTTACCACCACAATTTATTGCTCTTCAAAAATAAGAGTTACAGAGATGCCTATTGATATCACCAGAAGGCAACTTACAGGGAGTGGAAATTTGGCTTAGGAAGTATCAGAAAAGGGCCAAGGTTCTCAGCCTTTATTCAGCCCCACACATCTGAGGGACATAACACTCCTACCAGTTGTAGTGGCTCACTTAGCAAATGGCTGGGGGGAGAAGGGGAGAGGAAGAGGAAATGTATAGTATGAAAAAAAAAATCCAAGTAACTGTGACATTTGTGCTGAGAACTCGGGTATAGAGAAAAACAGTGCTGTAAAAAAGTCAATTTCTGGGGTGCCTGGGTGGCTCAGTGGGTTAAAGCCTCTGCCTTCAGTTCAGGTCATGATCTCAGGGTCCTGGGATAGAACCAAGCATTGGGCTCTCTGCTCAGCAGGGAACCTGCCTCCCCCCGCCCACCCCCCTGCCTCTCTGCTTACTTGTGATCTCTCTCTTTCTCTCTGTCAAATAAATAAATAAAATCTTAAAAAAACAAAGTCAATTTCTGTATCTGATGTTTCCCAGCCAATTTCTCCAGCATAAGCCTGCATCCCCAAACAAGATCTCCATTACTAAGAATCCTCTACTAGAATTAAGTTTCTGCCATGGACTAGAGACATGTACTTGTTGAATTTAGAACAAGCAAGGGAAAAAAAACAGCATAGTCAACAGTTGTTAGACTTGATATTCTGGGAAAATCAGGCTTTTATTGGGAAAAAAAAAAAACCTTTCTTACTTCTTATTTAAGCTTACTAAAATGGGTAAGGAGAAGTTTCTTGAATATATTTTTGGCTGTTCTATGTCTATCACAACAACACAGTCTGTAACCAGATTTTTCATGAGTGTTTACAAAAAATTTGTGTTTTCTATTTTTAAAGCTATTTAGAAAACAAGAAGGCTCAGAATCTCAAGTAGACTACTAATCGTAGCCCAGATCTAACTCCAAATCAACTAAGTATATGCCTAGAAGTTTCCAAGGAAAATCCCCAAAAATTACACCAAAAAGCACCAAAAGATGGTAAAAAGGAGTCAGCATGAGCACAAGCTGCTATACTCAAACAATTCTGGCATCCTAGCTGTTGAATGAGTGCAATATGGAAAATAAATGAAACATGAAAAGGTAAAAATTGAGATACAAATTCTGCTAAATTCCATTAATTCTTCCTTACCAGGGGTCCACTGAGGTTCACATACTTATACCCAATTTCAAGTACTAACCATAAACTGAAAATTATTTACCACTCTGAAAAGCCGTGAGTCAAGTCAAGCAATGTCTTCCTCCATGTTCAGAATATTAAATCTCTCCTCTAAAATATGAGTGGGTTTTACCAGAACTCAGGTTCAAGTCTGTACTGTAGTTTCTCTGCCTCTATTGTTATTGGTGGCAAATGTCACAAGACTATCTTCATAAGAAGTTCCTGAGCTATCTGCAGTACCAGAGGCTCATATAGCCTTGTGCTACCGGTCATGGTCAGACCCAGTGGCTGAGCCATTTATTCAAGGCAAGAGCTATATACAGGTAGCAACTCATTAAAACTTGTGAGACAGAGCAGAAAACAAAACCAAACCAAAAAAAGTTCTGTACCTGAAAATACTATAGACTACAGTATCTACTTTATTCTCTAAACACCCTTTTTCCAGCCGTAATCATCCCTACACCTTTTCAAGACAATGGCAGGATGGAATGCAGACCCAGTTCTACACCCTCAAGGCAAGAAATTTTTGCTACTTAGCTACTACTCTCTTTAAAGTTCATCTCTTGAAGCTTGGCTATCTCCCACTCATAATATTTTTTCTTGGCACAACAAAATTCCTTTTAACTACTCCATTAAGAATGGATAAAAGGACTTTCAGCTTTAATGCTGTATCATCTGAGTTCAAATGAATGTACAGTAATTGAACAAGTTGAAATCTGGGTTAAAGCAAAGAAAAAAATCTTAATTATAACTTTTTAGACGTCACAAATTGTACACTGGTGAGTAAACATGAAAACTTTTGTTTCATATGCCTTATAAAATTCTGTCATTCAAAGAAAAACAGCATAATAACTACTAGAGTGAAAAAAAAAAATAACTACTAGAGTGAGGGGCGTCTGGGTGGCTCAGCCTTTAAGCGTCTGCCTTAGGCTCAGGTCGTGATCCCAGGATCGTGGGATGGAGCCCCACACTGGGCTCCCTGCTCTGCGGGAAGCCTGCTTCTCCCTCTCCCTCTCCTCTGCTTGTATTCCTTCTCTCCCTGTCTCTCTCTCTGTCAAATAAATAAATAAAATCTTACCCAAAAAAAAAAAAAAACTAGTGAAAAGAGAATTATCTTAATCATGAAACATTAACAAATGAACAAAAATTCTCAGAATATCAAAACTATAATATACAAAAGTTCTTATCAAATAAAAAACAAAAAGTTTTCTTATCAAAAACAAAACTTCATACATGTACTGTCACACCATTTCATGCTGGGTGGTGTGGTGTATTCACCATGTATGTGTCCCAATAGTACTGGGATCTACTACCTTGTTTCCAGCTTTCTAAAATACAATGTAGGCTATATAACATGTTCACATATAAGCACTACCCAACTACATCCACTTCTCCCCAGATGATTTATTAATATATCCTATCAGAGCACATTTTGGACTGATTTAATATAGACTGGGAGATTCTCTCAGAGTCTCAATTAACTCAACAAGCAGGTGAGTATTTAAATACAAATAGATGAAATTCACCCGGTCTTTCTCCCCTGCAATTTCGTTGTCAGTTTCCTATGGGACTCTATTTAGAGATAATGAATCATAGGCCGGTTTTCCAGCTCTGGCAGCCTCTGGACCAGTATTTTCCATGGACAACATCCACTTCCAATCTGACCACAAGCAAACTTCATTTTTGTATTTTCTGACATCATAGTATTGGATATTCTACAGAAGTACAGCAGAAGCTAAATATAAACACTACTAGAAGAAAAGTCAGAGCGTTTTCACGAAATTGTGTTTTCAAAACTGCAACAAGCAACTACCTACCTCCCACAAGTAGAAGAAAATTTAAATGTATTAAAAATCCCTAAACCTTCCAGTACCAAAAATGCAGGCCTTGAAATCAGTTTCCAGTCAGCGCAGAAATCTCTCAAGCAAGCAAAAGTTCTCCTTACCATTAATTAGTATAATGAGGTTGGCGTTTCTCCTCACTTGCAGGAAACCAACTCTGCAAGTGACCACCTACATTTTGGTACATTTTCTAAGATAATCTTGAGAGG
Organism: Nasua narica; assembly: GCA_028533885.1. NCBI lineage: Eukaryota > Metazoa > Chordata > Mammalia > Carnivora > Procyonidae > Nasua > Nasua narica. Next base: position 47,528,584 of record CM052814.1, read on the forward strand.
TACAAGAATACACAAGTACCTGGACAGACACTGCCCTGAGATCAGAAACAAATCCTGTCAGTCCAGACCCCTAGCATCCAGCCACCTCCCGGGGGCCCCTTCCCACATGCTGACGCACCGCCCAGCCCTGCACCGTTGGCGACCAGTGCAAAGTACTAGCCCAGTCTCAGAAACTTTGACTCAGTTATCAGGACACTGAGCACCCACACCTGACAGAGGATTTTCGTGGCCAGTTGGTCAAGTCCGAAGCGGGGCATTCCTTGCAGGTAGAGATCTGCCCAGGACGCAGCCCATCCCAAACTGCAAAACCACAAGCATCAACAGCAAGAGCGGAGCAAAGTGCGGGGCGGAGGTAGGGGGGAGCGCGAGGGCGAGACGCGGTCACGAACAGAAGCCTGAGTGTGGGTAAAAAATATATACATATATACCCTAACCACACGCCCCCCCGGACGCAGGGCTGCTGAGACCGCGAGCCCGGCTGCAAGCAAGGCGTAGCGGCGGAGGCGGCGGCAATGTCAGGAGGGCACAGCTGGGGGCGAGCGCCCAAGTCCCCACCCCGCCCCCAGGTGAGGGGCGCCCCGACTCCGCCCGCCCGGGCCAGGAAGAGCGACCAGCAGCAGAGCCGTGGGGTCCAGGAAGCGACCGACAGTCCCGAAACCCCCGTGCCCTCCTCCCAGCGGTGCTCTCGCATCCAGTCCTCGGCCTGGCCCCCAAATCGACCCCCCCCCCGGAGAAGCCCCCGGCGCCAACAACCCCCCACCCCCAGCCCGGCCCGCGGCTCCTGGCCGCCCCGCCGCCCGCCGGCCCTTAGGAGGCCGCCCTCGCCTCACCTCCTCACGTCTCCGCGGAAAGGGCCGGAACAACTCTGCCGGGCGCCCGCGTCCCACCCGCCGCCCCGCGCTCTGCGGCCGGGCCCGTCCCGTTCACTCCGCGGCCGCCAGAGCCCTGGGAGGGCGGAGGGAGCAAGGCGGAGGGAGTGGAGAAGGGGGGGAGAGGAGGACCGCCCGGCAGGAAGAGGCGAGGGAGGGGGCGGGCCGAGGAGGCGGCGGGTCGGGAGCGCGCGCGTCCGGGCCCCTCGGCGCGGCGTGCGCGCTCCTAAGGGCGGAGGAGCCTTCTCTGCCCTCGGGGGCGGCGCGCAGGCGCGTACACGTCCCCGCCTGGCGTTGGTTGGACTGGGGGTCTGGGGACCCGGGAGTGAATACCGGACAGGCTCGGGTTGTCAGAGTGGGGACCCGGGAAAGGGCGGGAGACGGTCGCTGTCCCTCAGAACCTTCCGGAGGGGTAACCGAGTCCATGGGGCCGGCGAGTTCGGGCTAGCTGAGGGGCGTCCCTGAGCCCAGGGCGGGGTGGGCTGACGAGCCTGCCCAGGGGTTAGAGAGTTGTTAGGTAATTCTAAGTTTGCGGCGATTGTGTTCCTGCTCATAAACTGGTTTACATATTTTTACTCTTAATGCCCAGTAATCCTTAAGGAAGTAACCTTAATACTAACTTTTCTCGCCAGTTACTCTTAGGTGCCTCTTTCAAAAGTTGCGTGCTGGTCAAGCGCTCCCTTGCTTGTTCTTTCTGTGGGACTCGGGAGATTGAAGAGGGAAAACACCTGCTATGTATTTATATTAAGAAAACGCAAATCATCCTGTCCTTTGGGGTAGTAAATTTGGGAGTACAAATTAATAGAGATAAAATGAACCAACTTTTTCCTTTACAAATATTGTATATTGATCCTTAAACTGTCAGTATCTCCCTTCATAGATCCTACAGCCGGAAATGTATTGTAAATTTTCTTAATCACCATAGCACTTCGTTTCTATAGGTTTGAGGCACCAAATATTTTCAACCTTAGCAAGGTAAATCTGTGCGATATTTTCTCTCCTAGAGAATCCTGAGGACCTGCTTCATTCATTTTTGTATTTTCCACAATGCCTAGCATAGTGCCTGACTCCTAGAAAGTACTCCATGCATGTAATTGTATGAATAAATATAGTGCAGCAAGAGTTAAGTGTATGTCCAATGGTTTAAGCTCTAGAATAAATTCTTTAGTTTAAAATTCTCCCTTCTGCCCCCACTTCAATTCCCTTGCACTCATTTCCCCAACTAGATCCAAAAACTACCCTGAGAAATACGGCATTTGTCCTAAGGGCCCTCTCTGTCTCTTTTTTTCTTTTTCCTGATTTAAATGTCTCGAGATGCTGGGACATACCAAAAGTGTTGCAACTATCTTGTGTTTCCTCTATCTTCTGGGCTCCTTCCCTGAAGGTCCTCTAACCTCTGTATTCCAAGAGTCTACCTGTCTCTGGGACTGACTCAGTAAATGTCAGAATTTTGATATTTAATAAAATTAGGGTTGGAATAACTCAAATTATCTGTATCTATTAATATACCAACAAGTAGCTATTCATAAATAAGCTGACAAGTAAGTACTGAGTCTCTACTAAATAAAATACTAGTAAAGTTACACTGGGCACCATAAGGAAATCAACAGATGAAAAAGACATAAGTTTTCTACCTTCCGATATCTTCTAACTGGAGAAAAGCTTATTCACAAAAAGGGCAAACTCTGTTCCGTGGCCACAGGTTACACCTCTAATCACCAGGAGTCATTGATGTAAAACTGAACTGTTCCTCACAATAGAACTTAGATAAAAGACGTCACAAGAGAACCTAGATAAGAGACGAGTCACAAGAGAACCTAGATAAGAGACAGTGAAGGTGATTCGGTACAAACTTACCCTCATTCTCTGGAAAACAATTCTAAGTACATGCTAAAGAGTTAATAACAAAGCATTGTGCATATAATGCGGGCTGCTCACTTCTCTTCCCACCCCACGAACACTCCTTTTGCAGTAAACATATGCTAGCAACCCTAATCCTTGAAAGGACTAAAGGATCTCACTTTGGAGGAGGTTATAAGATATTCTAGCATGGTTCAGAACATGACAGAAACTGGTGGCCTATGTCCAGCACTAACCCACAAACATGTTTTGATTGGCTTGTATGGTACTTACACAAATTAGCCAAAGTTAAAAATTAAAACAGAAGATTTCACCTGCTTTCCAGCTTCTCTTTAAAAAGCAAACAGGAGGTACCTGTGTGGCTCAGTCAATTAAGTGTATACCTTCACCTCAGGCCATGATCCCAAAATGGAGCCCCTCTGTGTTAGGTTGTATATTCAGGTCCCCTGATCCTTATGAAGTGAAAGATTTGGTAACAGTGGACCTCCATTTTCACATAGCAACAATCCACCGCCTACAAAACATTCATTCTCAAAGTTTCTGTCTTCCCTATTTTACCTTACCCTGTTTCCCTCATGTGGGTCTGCATCTCCCAATTTAAAATTTCATAATATAAAAACAGGAAATAAGATACACATTGAACAAAATGGAAGAGTTTAAATCACGGTATTTAATGGTGTAAAATATTATATTTCTTTTATAATGGGCATTATTAGCCGACTCCCAGCATGCATTTCTAACCCTCTGCAATTGTGAGGCAGCTAATGATTTGAATAGGAAAAGGCACAGCTCCAGTCCCAGGAGTAGGCCCTAATGAATGTCCCTAACCAGCCTAATCTGGTCTCCACCTAACTCTCAGTGTTCAAGGACCTAATGCAGATCTAAATTGGTCCAATGCTAAGGGAGGCCAGATCTCAGGTTTAGTAGCAGAAGAAATGTGCTCTCTTACTCTGGCTGGTGTGATAGGTGTATATAAGTCCAATAGTTACTGTGGCTATTTGGCTACGTGAGGGAAACCAGCCTGAGGAAAAAGCTGACACATAATTGAAGAGCTCAAACCTATGTTGAAGCCTACCTCTTCCTCCAGATTTAGTAAGTTTCCTGAGCCAATAAATTTTCTTGACTATTTTAAAAAGTTCAAATTTGGCTTTTTTTGCTTGCAACCAAAGTTAAGTTTTCTGTACACATTACAAAAGAAAAGGCATTATCTGAGTCTTCTAAGGATACATTTTCAATGAGATGAATAGGTAAAACCTAACAACCTAGCTGGTAAAATTGTAAAGTGTCTTGAAAGGAACCAACCCCCAAAACTCTTTCCCTCACTAAATTACTTGATGCCCAAGAATCCAACACACTTTGTTTTTTGTTCACTTTTACTTAAATCCTGTGTCCTCTTTAAATCTACTTTCCTTGAGAAGAGGACTTCACTCCAATCAGCAAACCTACATAAATGAAGTTATAATACAGTTTTTCAGTGGTTTTTAACTAGTGGGAAGATTAGGAAAGACACCAGGAACCTGAGAGAGCAAAGGTGTCATAGAGGAGACTAGATGTACAGAAGACAAACTTTTATATTTCAGTCTTTCAGTAGGGCTGAAATTCAGAGTAATTCAGGCAAATCATACTAAGCCTATATGATAAAGCAAACCTTTATTAAAATCACACTCTTAAGACTAAGAACAAAATCAGTGAAATACATAGGGATCAAAAAATTTCCTCAGCAGTGGAAGAGGTAGGCAAAGCCACATATGTCTCTCTAAAAAAGAATACCTAATGTACAACTTCTGTAATTTGATAAGAAATAGAAAGAACATGGCCAAAAACTGCTTTTCCCATACTTTGTGGCAAGTATCCAACATCCATCTTACCATCAGAGCCCTTTACTTTGATCTAGGATGGTGATTCTCTTTAATATATAACAAAATCACACTGGGACTTTATTAGAAAACACAGACCTTTATGTTCAAACCCTAAGAGATTCAGGGTACCCAGGACTTCTTTTGTTTTAACTTTTTATTACAAAAAATGTTTAAGGTCATAAAAAACTAGAGAGTATGGTAAGTGTCTTCCGATGCCAATCACTCAGGCTGAAAAATTATCAACACATGGCCACTCTCCCCATCCCCATGCCTCCCCTCATGTGGATTTCACCCATTAATACTTTATCACATAGTTCTTAAAGATAAGAATTTGCTTTCTTAGAACCTAGATGTCTCTCAACAGATGAATGGATAAAGATGTGGTATGTATACACACACACACACACACACACACACACACACACAATGGAATACTATGCAGCCATCAAGAGAAATGAAATCTTGCCATTTGCAACAACGTGGATGAAACTAGAGGGTATTATGCTAAGGGAAATAAGTCAGTCAGAGAAAGACAATTGTCACATGATCTCTCTGATATGAAGAATTTGAGAGGCAGGGCAGGGGGTTGTGGGGGGCTAGGGCAGGGAAATGAAACAAGATGGGATGGGAAGGGAGACAAACCATAAGAGACTCCTGGACTCACGAAGCAAACTGAGGGTGGCTGGGAGGTGGGGGGGTAGGGATAGGGTGGCTGGGTTATGGACATTGGGGAGGGTATGTGCTATGTGGTAAGTGCTGTGAAATGTGTAAGCCTGACGATTCACAGACATGTACCCTGGGGCAAATAATACATTAAATGTTAATTAAAAAATAATAATAAAAAAACATAGTCGATCTAAAAAAAAAAGAATTTTTTCTTTTTTTTTGTTTTGCAATCAGAAAAATCCAGAATGTGGCAAACTTTACACGACAGACCACCAAATTCCTTCAACAAATAAACTGCATACACAAAAATGGGAAGAAAGATGTCTTGAACTTGCTTGGATATTTTGTTTTTAACAGCTTCCTCAGGTATAAATGCCGTACAATAGACTGCACTTTATTTACTTACTTATTTATTTTCAAAATAGTTAATATAGTGTCATATTAATTTCAGGTGTACAACATAGTGATTTAAAAACTCCATACATCACCCAATGCTAATCACCACTAGTGCACTCCTTAATCCCCATCACTTATTTCACCCATCCCCCCACCCACCTCCCCTCTGGAGACCATCAGTTTGTTCTTTGTAGTTAATAATCTGTTTCTTGGAGCTCCTGAGTGGCTCACTGGGTTGGGGCCTCTGCCTTCAGCTTGGGTCATGATGTCAGGGTCCTGGGATTGAGCCCTGTGTCGGGCTTTCTGCTCAGCAGGAGCCTGCTTCCCCCTTTCTCTCTTCCTGCCTCTCTGCCTACTTGTGATTTCTCTTTCTGTCAAATAAATAAAATCTAAAAAAAAAAAAAAAGAATCTGTTTCTTGGTTTGCCTCTCTCTTATTTTTTCCTTTTTTCTCTCACTTTTTCCTTTGCTCATTTGTTTTGTTTCTTAAATTCCACATCTGAGTAAAATCATATGGTATTTGTCTTTCTCTAACTTATTTCACTTAGCATAATACTCTCCAGCTCCATCCATGTCATTGCAAATGTCATTATTTTATTCTTTTTTATGGATGAGTAATATTCTAGTGTGTGTGTGCGCGTGCGCACGCGTGTGCGTGTGCACGCATATCACATCTTTTTTATCCATTCATCAGTCGATGGACATTTGGGCTCTCTCCATAGTTTGGCTATTGTTGATAATGCTGCTGTAAACATCAGGATGCATGTACCCCTTTCAAATCTGTATTTTTGTATCATTTGGATAAATACCTAGTCGCACAATTGCTGGTGGTAGGGTAGTTCTATTTTAACTTTTAGAGGAAACTCCATACTGTTTTCCAGAGTGGTCACACCAGTTTGTATTCCCATCAACAGTGCAAGAGGGTTCCTTTCTCTGTATCCTCACCAGAGAACACAGGTAGTAACGTTTTTTCCCGTGTTGTTGATTTTATCCATTCTGACAGGTGTGAGGTGATATCTCATCCTGGTTTCGATTTGCATTTCCCTGATGATGAGTGATATTGAGCATCTTTTCATGTGTCTGTTGGCCACCTGGATGTCTTCTTTGGAGAAATGTCTGTTTGTGTCTTCTGCCCATTTTTAAATTGGATTGTTTGTTTTTTGGGTGTGGGGTTGTATAAGTTCTTCATATATTTTGGGTACCAATCCTTTATCAAATATGTCATTTGCAAATATCTTCTCCCATTCAGTAGGTTGCCTTCTAGTTTCGTTGATTATTTCCTTCATTGTGCAGAAGATTTTTATTCTGATACAGTCCCAAAGCTTATTTTTGCTTTTGTTTCTCTTGCCTCCAGAGATATATCTAGACAAATGTTGCTATGGCTGATGTCAGAGACATTACTACCTCTGTTCTCCTCTAGGATTTTTATGGTTTCAGGTCTCACATTTAGGTCTTTAATCTATGTTGAATTTATTTTTTTATATGGCGTGAAAAAGTGAAAAAGATACATTCTCTTGAATGTATCTGACCAGTTTTACACATACTTAATGTATTCAATTTGACAAGTTTTGGGATATGTATATACCTATGAAATCATCACCACAGTCAAAATAATGACCATATCCATTACCCAAAAAAGTTTCCTTGTGCATCTCTGTAATTTCTCTCTCCTACACCCTCTCTCATCCTCAAGTGACCACTGATCTGCTGTCACTATAGATTAGTTTGCATTTTCTGGAGTTTTCTATAAATGGGATCATACACTATGTATTCTGTTTTGTGTTGCTTCTTTCACCTGGCACACTTATTTCAAGATTCACCCATGTTGTTAGATGCATCAGTAGTCACTGTTTTTTTAGTCTTCTAGTCTCATAGCATGTTCCCCATTCCTATTGGGCTTCAGCATGTACTTGGCATCATCTTCCCTTCATGCTCTGTTTTTCTGTTTTCCTTTTTCTAGAACTTGAGAATTTCCCCTATCTTGCTTTCAAAATATTGAAACTGGTAATATATATCTTTTTCAATTTTTTAGATTATTATCTAGCATTCTAGATTTTATTACTTTTTGCAACAATGTAAAACAATGGTTAAAAAGTTATTCATTTTTAGCAATGTAAAGAAACTATTGAAAAGGAACTCTGTTTTAACAATGGGAAGAAAGTACATAGTCAAAGAGGGAGCCTGCCTCTGTGTTGATGTTGTGTCAGCCATTTTAATGGAGTTCTTGTTCCCTGATGCATTCCCCACACCAGGTTCACAAACAGAGCTTTGGCAATGACCCCAAGTTCCCCTGAAGTACTTGCCACAGGCCTAGAATTTAGATTTTGGACATATCAGAAATGTTCCTTAAATACATATCTTTTGCAGAGAAGCAACTTCAAAAATTACAAATAACTTTCATGGTAAAGGGAGGAAAATTACCACTTTCCTCTTCTGAGTCAAGGGAAATCCACGCCCTAGCCACCACCTCCCTCCCTCCAAGACATTTTTCTGTCCCTTTTCCCTTTGCCACATACAAAATAAGCTGCAAATTAAAAAAAAAAAAAAAAAAAGGCTTAGGTCTAAGTTCTATTGGCGTGTACCTAACCTAAAAATAAAGGAGAATTATTAAATGAAAAACATTGTTGCTTTAGAATGTATTAGAAGATCCCTAACACTTCTCCAATTTCAGAAAGATTCTTACTCTTTAATTCTTTAATGACAATAACAATTTCTTTTTTTTTTTAAGATTTTTATTTATTTATTAGAGAGAGAGAGAGAGACTGAGAATGAGAGGGGAGAAGGTCAGAGGGAGAAGCAGACTTCCCGCAGAGCCGGGAGTCCAATATGGGACTCGATCCCTGGACTCTGGGATCATGACCTGAGCTGAAGGCAGTCACCCAACCAACTGAGCCACCCAGGCGCCCGACAATAACAATTTCTTGTGGAAGATCACTAGTTTATAATGTTTATGCCTACATACATCAATACTAATAATTTTAAACTCTATACCAAAATCAAGGTTTTCAGATTATTTTTAATAAAAAGTGTGCCCTGTGAGTTCATAAAGTAGATGGCCTGTCAGTGGATGTCCACTGTGTTATTTTCTATGCTTTTTGGTATAGTTTAAATTGCATAATAATTTTTAATTTAATCCCACCATCACTTTCTGCTTTACTTTGGATACATTACATTCGATCACTTTTATGGAATTAATTATCTTTCTCTTCTGTGACCCCACAACACCTGGTACATACTTTCTTACAGCATCTATAATACTTTAATACATTTAAAAATATTCATGATTAGCTCCACTAGATTTCAAATGTTTGAAGACAAAAATCATGTCTTTTTCTTCCCCTAATACTAAATGTTTATTCTAAGAGTAATAGCATGAAAGAACACATTCACAAATTTGTGTTAGAAAATACTGAGATGCTTGTCTTCTCAATGAAACAGAGAGCTTAAATAATAAGTTACTGAGTTTCCTACTAATTGGTCGTAGTCTTTCCTTGGTTCCAAATGACAAAAATGTTCTCTTCACAGAGAAAACAAGCATTTAAGCAAAATCCTATCTATAGTACAAGTAAGGATCTTTATCAGTAATTCTAATTTGTTAGTAATCAAGGTTTGACCTAACCATTTTATTAGAAGAAATATATTTAAATCTATGAGATATATTTATCTCTATGCCAATGACTCCTGACTGCTTTTGGTGCAACATCCATTTTTCTTTCCACCTTAGTAACAAAACTCCAAACTTATTCAAAATTAGAATGTGCATAATTAAAAGACTACAATCCTGATCTTGCAGCCATGTACTCTGACAAAGAAAAGGAACTGAGACAATTCCTTCAAAGAGAAGGAATGGGCTCTTCTCCTTTCTTCCTCCCGGCTCCCTGGCCCATAGATAAGATGGTCGAATCTAGCAGCCATCTTGAACCAGAGTACAGGAGTGTACCATGGGAATGGTGAAGTGATGAACTGAAAGGATTTAGGTCCCTTACAACTTTGTAGAAGTACCAACCTACCTGAAATGCCAACTTCCAAAACTTCTTTTATAGAGAATGAAACCTTATATATGTAATGCATTATTATTATAATTTTTGGTTTTACTCACCATAGCTGGACCTAATTCTAACTAGTGCTATTACCCCTAAACCTTATGTCAAGTTTATACCACTTAATTGATACCTATAATTTTAGAATAGAGAATTAAAATAGTTTCATCATGGGATGTCTGGGTGGCTCAGTTGGTGAAGTGTCTGACTCTTGATTTCGGTTTAGGTCATGATCCCAGAGTTGTGTAATCCAGATCAAGCCCCACATCCAACTCCTCACTGAGCATTGGAGCCTGCTTGGGTTGTCTCTCCTTCTCTCTCTGCCCCTCCCCCCAACACTTGTGCTCACACTCTCTCTCTCTCTCTCAAATAAATAAATAAATAAATAAATAAATAAATAAATAAATAAAATAGTTTCATAATAATGTTATTCCTTTAAAATTGATATTGTTTATTTAGATCTATCATATCTAGAAGGCTAGCTGTTACAGAAAGTTTGGATGAGTTTTCCGGTAATTATTCATCTTGATAACTATGGCTAAAAGATATATTTTAATTTTTTTTTAAGGAATCTCTACACCCAAGGTGAGGCTCAAACTCACAACCCAAGATTGACAGTCTCATGCTCTACCAACTGAGTCAGCCAGGTGCCCCTAAAACGTGTATTTTAGATACATTTTGGTTTGCTAATCTTCTCACTGAAAGTACACTGCATTTTTTCCCTACTTTAGGAGGACTGGATTTTTCTCATCCAAATTTTACCTTTCTTTCTTCCATAGAGTTTTTTTCTACATTCATTTATTTCAGGATTCTACTGTAGTGACTGATGAATGAAACCAATACTGAAATTATACAATTTTTATTTTATAAATTTGGGCTTGCAATGTGTATTTTCTTCTAAGATTTGTACCTGCAAGTACTGAAATGTTTCCACTAACCATACAATGGAAAATCTGTATATTTATTACACTGAGCTAATGTGACTTGTGAGATATAGTCAAAACATAACTGTTCTCTTGACATGAATTCAGAGGGCGAGTTTTTCCCCCTGTGACCAAGATGAAAATTCCAGCAAGTCTTATGACTTTTCTGCTCCCTTATCTTACAATCACTTTAAATCACAAAATTCAGTCTCAATTTGACATTTAGAAAGGAAAGTCTGAGAGAAAAGGAATGTGGTCAGCTGTTTTCTCTCTTTCCTATTTACTCTCTTCCCTACTCAGTAGCTGCTGTGATGGAATCTCTGGATTGCAGTTCAGAGAGGCACTAGGGATAAGGGAGTAGAAAGGTCTTACTTGGCTGGTACCACAATGAGATGACCTTGTACTTGCTGGGATTGGCAGATGTTTAAAACCGATTCTTTGGGGGCGCTGGGTGGCTCAGCTGGATGAGCAACTGCCTTCAGCTCAGGTCATGATCCTTGAGTTCTGGGATCGAGTCCCACATCGGGCTCCCAGCTCCACGGGGAGTCTGCTTCTTCCTCTAACCTTCTCTCCTCTCATGCTCTCTCTCACTTTCTCTGTCTCTCAAATAAATACATAAAATCTTTAAAAAAACACACAAAAAACGATTCTTTGTCTTGTTCTTTAGAGACTCATGCTTGATCAATCAAGCTCTAACTCCTCCACAACATCTGACACAGGACATATAGTCTATTCCTCTTGGGGCTACTCTTCCCTTATCAGGCAGTTCTCTTGGGTAGAAGTCAAAAAGATCTCTAGACTGGCTCTTTCTCCCCTGTGTGGCCCACATCAGGTCTGTGAGAAGCTTCATGCATCATTCATCCTGGTAAATTCTGAGAGACCTTACTGGTCCCAATGCAACTGAGCGTATCCTCTCCAATAACAAAGTGCCTGACCAGCCATCACTTTCTGGTCCTCTGGATTTTCTGGGAAGTCAGATATCAGTCTATTAGACTCCATCTTTGTTACCACAGTTTTCTGAATAATCCTATAGGAATCCCAACTATTAGGCCAGTGGTAAAAGGGCTAGCACCCTCCCCTTCTCTACCTTAGCGTGAGGGGTGTGAGACGCACAACATTGTTTTATCTAAAGAATACCACTTCACAACTGCGGTCTCACTTTCCACTGCCTGACTCTTGTGGGTTTCAAGAACATCTAACCGGTGGAAATTTGTTTTGAAATTTCTGCTGGGTAGTCTGGTACCTCACTCTGAAAAATCACACCTGCTGCATTGGACTGCTTCTCTCAAAATTTTCTATGCAACTTCCTTGTTACATTTGTTACAGCTTCAGGATGCAAATAGCCAGACTTTTTAGAGACATGTTTAACTGAGAGAAAATTAGCAGTTTTCCAATAAATTATACTTTAAAAGTGAAATCCTTCAGTAGAATAATAGGAATACAAAATGATTAAAAAAATAAGCACAACGTAGTCACTTATAAGTAAAAGTTGGTATTTTTCTCTCTAAGCAGTAACTTTTATTAGTAGTTAATTTGAATTACTACATCCTCTTCCCCACTCCACCATGAACACTTTCAGACCTAGGAAACCCTCCTTTAACAAACCCTGAATTCTTCATCTCAGAAGAAAAATCTTTTGGAATACATATTTGGCTGCCCTCAGCCCTCAAACACATCTTTGAAAATCAAAAGACCTTCTAGATATATGTGTAACGTTGTTTCAGTTTGTGGAATAATTCCAAGACTGACTATATTACATAGCTTGCTACTGAATTACATTTCCACATAGTTTAACTTTCTCTTATCCAAAAACTTTCCTTCTAAGTGGATAAACAGAAAGAAGAAAAGGAAAAGTATAGACACATAACAGATTTGTGCCTCTGACATGATTCCCTTATTACTTTTTTCTCTAATTGGAATTATATGTGACCTTTACTTACCCTCAAAACTCTGCCTTTTGAAAGATATTACTTCAAAGCTTTCCCCTTCCTTCTTGACAAAGCTTTCTATATCATCTTCATTTGGTCATTTTAATAGTAAACATTCCCATTCATTCTGAACAAATATTCACTGGGTACTTCTTAGGTAGAATACACTGTTCTTAGTGCTGAGATACAGCAATAAACATGCGAGAAGTCCAGGATAACTTACAGATACCTGTAGAAAACACCAGCAGTTAAAAAATAAATAAACAGGGGCGCCTGGGTGGCTCAGTTGGTTAAGCAACTGCCTTCGGCTCAGGTCATGATCCTAGAGTCCTGGGATCGAGTCCCACATCAGGCTCTGAGCTCCACGGGGAGTCTGCTTCTCCCTCTGATCTTCTCCCCTCTCATGCTCTCTTCCACTGTCTCTATCTCAAATAAGTAAATAAAATCTTTTTTAATAAATAAATAGATAAACAAACAAACAAACAAACAAACAGGGACACCTGGGTGGCTCAGTCAGTTAAGCGTCTGCCTTCGGCTCAGGTCAATATCTTGAGGTCCTGGAATTGAGCGGGGAGTGTGCTTCTCCCTCCTACTCTCCCTCTGCCTCAACCCCCTTGGTCATGCTATCTCTGTTTCTGTCTCTGTCTCTGTCTCTGTCTTTCTCTCTCTCAAATAAATCAATAAAATCTTTAAATAAACAAACAAACAAACAAACAAACAGGAGGGCGCCTGGATGGCTCAGTGGGTTAAAGCCTCTGCCTTCAGCTTGGGTCATGATCTCAGGGTCCTGGGATCGAACCATGCATTGGGCTCTCTCCTCAGTGGGGAGCCTGCTTCCTCCTCTCTCTCTGCTTGCCTCTCTGCTTACTTGTGATCTATCTCTCTCTGTCAAATAAATAAATAAAATCTTTAAAAAAAATAGACAGTATAAGTCAAGTGCTGATAAATGCAGTGAAGAAAAATAAAACCTTGTTGAATCACTATATTGTACACCTGAAACTAATATAGCACTGTATGTTAACTAACTGCAATTAAAATAAAAACGTAAAAAATGTTAAACATTTTTATTAAATAAAACATTGTAAAGGAACAGGAAGTGTCATTTTAGATAAGACAGTCAGGAAAGGCCTCTGTGAAGAAGTGTTAGAAAATCTATGATGTGAGATCAGTTAATAAAAATGGAATGAGGTGGCAGAGTCCTTGGTGTGCTCTAAGAACATAAGAGAAGCCAACATAATTGGGGCCAATGATTAAAAGAGAAGTGGTCAAAGATGAGATTGGGGGAGTGGGAAGGGCTTGCTAGTGGCCATGATGATAGAGGGCCTTTGTAGACCATGGCCCACCTTTAGAGTATACAACTTAGATTTCATTCCATGTTGATGGAAAGCCATTTTAAGTAGAGGAGTGACAAGATTGGTTCTATGCTTTAAAAAGATCAATCTGCTATAGAGTTGAGGACTGACTATGGAGGAACAAGAGTAGAAACAGAGAGATCATTTTAAAAACTGGCTTAGAAGACCAGATCAAAGGTGATGTTACTTGAAATAGAGGCATATTGAGAGAGGAGGGAAGAGGTGATTGAATTCTGGATGTATTTTGTGATAGAACCAATAGGATTTACTGACGACCTGAGAGTTCAAAAGGAGTTGGGGCTGATTTTAGGAGTTTGACTCAAGCAATTGGGTAAATGGTGGAAACATTGGGGAAGGGACAAATGGGGTTGGACTACACATAATCTGAAGTTCAATTTTACATTTGAAGTTTGAAAACTATTAGCCATCAAAGTAAAGATTTTGACCTTAAAATTAGATATATGATCTTGGATATAAGCTAGAGAGAGATGAGTCTCAAAGACTCATCAACCTATAGTTTTCCGAAAGAAAGAAAGAAAGAAAGAAAGAAACAAAGAAAGAAAGAAAGAAAGAAAGAAAAGAAGAAAAAAACAATCTCAAACTTGTACTTACAGCATAAACAACTTCTTTCCTTAGTCGTGTGAGTCAATGTTGACTCAATGACCCAGTGAGAATGCTACTCCATAACCCATCATTTCCTAATATTTTAGTGTGTTCTTCCTGCTTAACCACAATAAAACCATTGAAATCCGGAAATTAAGGCTGCCATATTACCAACATTAATCCTAATGGCCTTTATATCAAAAGGATTCGGGGGTGCTTGTGTGCTAAAGTCAGTTAAGTGCTGACTCTTGGTTTCGGTTCAGGTCATGATCTCAGGGTCATGAGATCAAGTCCCACATCAGGCTCCGTGTTCAGTGCTGAATCTGCTTGGGATTCTCTCTCACTCTCTCTTTCCTTCTGCCTCTTCTGCTCATGCTCTCTTTCTCTCTCTCTAAAATAAATAAATAAATATTTTTTAAAAAAAGGATTCAGTTCAGAATTATGTTTCTTTAGTCTTTTTCTTTCTTTTTTTTATTTATTAGGAAAGAGAGAGAGTGAGAGAGAGCATGAGAAGGGAGAAGGTCAGAGTGAGAAGTGGACTCCCCATGGAGCTGGGAGCCCGACGTGGGACTCGATCCTGGGACTCCGGGATCATGACCTGAGCCGAAGGCAGTCGCTCAACAAACTGCGCCACCCAGGTGCCCCGCTTTAGTCTTTTTCATTCTGGAACAGTTTCTTACTCTTTCCTTGATTTTCATGACCTTGCTACTTTTCAAGATTACAGGGAAGGGAAAGGAACTGAAAGAAAGAAAAGGGAAAGAGTATATGTATGTGGTTTGCAAAGCCATGAAACTGGCTGAGAGCTCGCAGGGAATAAGGACAAATAAAGGAGAACTGAGCCTTGGGGAACCCCAACTTTGACATTCACTTTTCAAAAAAATGAGGAGGAACCAACAAAGCAGACTGAAGAAGGAGCCAAAGAAATAGGGGGAAAACCTGGAGAGGGAAGTTTCTTGGAGGCCAACATAGTATGTATTCTGAAAAGATCAACTACATTGAATACTACTAAGAAGTAAAGCATGTTGAAGACTGAGAACTCAGCATTGAATTTAGTGAGATGGAGGGCAATGGTAGACTTGATGAGAGTATTCACAGTGGAATGATGAGGGCATAAAGTCTTATTGTGTGAATTCAAGACTGAAAGATGATTACGTGGAGACAGCACATTTATAAAATGTTCTTTCCAGTTTTATCCTATAAAGAGGATTAAAGAAATGGAGCAGTGTCTAAAGAGAGATGAGAGATGAAGGGTTTCTTTTATTAAATTAGAGATATTAAATAGATTTCTTTCCCTTTCTTTTCCTTTTTTTCTTCTTCTTTCTTTCTTTCTTTCTTTCTTTCTTTCTTTCTTTCTTTCTTTCGGCTCCACACCCAGCATGGAGCCCAACATGGGGCTTGAACTCACAACCCTGAGATTAAGACCTGAGCTGAGATCAAGAGTTGGATGCTTAACCTTAGCTGAGCAACCCAGGCATGCTATTAAATATATTTCTATGTTAGTGTTAATGATCCTACAGAATGAGGAAATCTGATACAGAAGAAAGATGGGATAATTTTAGAAGTGAAGTTCTTGAACAGACAAAAGGGGATAGGACCCAGAGCACAGACGGAGGGGTTGGATTCAGACAGCAACAGGAACAGTTCGACTTGTATAATAGGAGGGAAGGTAAGATGCAGGGAGTGAGTAGAATTAGTGGTGAGAAGTTGTGAAAGTTCTCTGCTGACTCCTTCTCTTTCCTCAGTGAAATAAAAAGCAAAGTCATCAGCTAGGATGGAGAAGAGAGGAAAAGGCTGGAGAGGAATAGCATCATCTGGAAAATGAGTGAGTCAAATAACTAGGGAAATGTAAAGAATGGCTGGACAACATTGAGAACCCACTTGAAACTTGAGGTGACAATTTTAAAGTGAGTCCAGTCAGCATAATTTTTTTTCCTCCCATTGATCAGTTGTATTATACCAGGAGTTTGGCCAACCAAGTACCAATGGAGAAAAAGGTGAGAGTATTGAGGGCATGAGCTATGAGTGCTCACAGTACAAATCATCTCATGAAAGAGTTTATAAAATATTATCCACAAAATGTTTAAAATAAATTTTAATAAAAATTGAATTATTTACAAAATAGTTTCACCATAGTAATCTGTGTATGTGTATGTGTATATAAAACACATAAATATATAAACAAAATATTATCTTCTTAACTATAATTGCCAATCACATCTGGAGACAGTATTGTTCATGGGCACAGGAATTAAAAATACTATATAAATTCAGAAATCAGTATTATTGTTATCATCAATATTTTCACTATACAACTATTGGCTCTATAATAAATAGCTATTGTTCCTTATCTCAGAACTGAATATAGTTTAGGAAATCCTGAGCTAAATTTTTCCCTTTGATTCCAGGAAGTAATTAACTTAAATGTTTTGGTCTACCTCACCTCTGTTCTTTCCTGAGGCACCAACAGTTCAAGTAGCTATTAGTTCAGTAGTTTTATTATCTCATTCCAAACACAGTGTAACAAAGCCAATAGGGAAATCCATTGGTACTGACTATGTGAGAGCAGTTACATGTACATGACACATGGCGCCACTTCGGATATCCAGATGTGCCTCAGTCCCTTTCAGAACTGGATGAGTCAAGATCTTTGTATGTTTTCTCAACCATAGGCCAGAGGAGACATGCACATGAAGAATTCTATAAAGCAGTTTGTGACCAGTGTTATGTTGTTGATACCAAGTGAATGCTACAGTTATACAGACTGATTGTTCATCCCAAGAGGAATGAACAAAGAAGCCATTAGAGAAGACACTGTGTTTGAACTGGGACTTGAAGGATAGCAGAATTTTGAAAGGGAGAGACTAGAATAAGAAAGCATTCCTGGCAGAAGGCGCGGCATGAGCAAAAAGCATGGGAAGTAAGGAGGAAAAAATGGGTGGAAAGAATAACATGCTTTAGATATCATTGACAGTAAGACCAAAAATCCACTTGATAAACTGTAGATAAAGTAGGATCTATTTAAAAAGAAATTCTCACACATTCAAAAATGGGCACAAAGTTTATCTGGGTCCCACTAATGTGTGGAACCAGGAACTGGAAAGTTAAGAGCCAAGGTTAATCTTTCCTTGATTTCTATTTCTCATTGTTTGCTTCTTTCTCTCTCTCTCTCTCCCTGGTGTGTCAGTTTGGGGCCTCCAAAAAATAAACACCAAGATATGCACATAGGAGAAAAAAAAAAACACCCCATCTCCTACCACTAGTTCCCAACAACTTATCAGAATCTCTATGATCCGTTTCAAATTTCCTGGAATGGAGAATTAGAATGACACCATTTGGGTCAAATATCTACACAATCATTGCTAGGAAGTATGAGATTATTTGGTACGAACAGGGAAAGTAGGACCATTGCCCAGAAGGGGCTGAGGATAATGTGCAGTTTGTTAAGAAGGAGGCTAGGCAGAGGGATAGAGGCATCTCTGTTTTCAAAAATACTTGAGATGGAATACAAACATCTGGGTTTGAATTACAAATCTGACATTTATTACAAACGTCATTTTCTTAGCTAAGAGTTCCTCCCTGTATATGTTGCTTCCTCATCTGTTAAAGGAGGATTAATTATACTTTACAGGGCAATTATAAGAATTAAGCAATAGAGTAAATATGAAAACACCTTGAAAATTATAAAGCCCTACACAAGAACAAAGGGCAGAAGGATTCAAGAAATAACAAGTAGTCCAGATTCAATAAATCAGGGTTTTTATTTTAATAGTGGAAGGCATGCTGAATTTGAACAAAGAATATGGAGTTGGAGAATCTGTTAGGAAGCTATGCAAATAATCAGTTCGTAAGGATGTGGTACCAGTTCATTTCAGGAATGAAAGGCAATGGTGGTAAAAGTACAATAGTAATAGTAGTAATAAAATTAGGATAAAATAGTATTAGAATTAAGACAGCAATAGAATTAAATAAGAAAGTGGATATGAAATAATTTTGAAACTTAATGCAATATGAGCCATCCGTGCAAATTTACTCCTCCAGACTTTGGATAAACTTAGGAAAAAGGAAAGAGACTACATTTCATTCAGGAATACTCTTTTGGGGGTGCCTGGGTGGCTCCGTCAGTTGCGCGACCCATTCTTAGTTTCCACTCAGGTCATGATCTCAGGGTTCTGAGATCAAGTCCCACGTCAGGCTGTGCACTCAGTGTGGAGTCGGCTTGAGAGATTCTCTCTCTCCCTCTCCCTCCCCCTTCCCACTTCCCTTCCCCTGCTTATGTTCTCTCTCATATAAACAAATAAAATTTTTTAAAAAGCGGGGAGCACCTGGGTGGCTCAGTCAGTTAAGCCTCTGCCTTCGGCTCAGGTCATGATCTCAGGGTCCTGGGATCAAGTCCCTTATCAGGCTCCCTTCAGCGAGGAGTGCACTTGTCCTTCTCCCTCTGCCCCTCCACCTGCTCGTGCTCTCTTGCTCTCACTCTCTCTCTCTCAAATAAATGGATAAAATCGATATTTTTTAAAAAGGGAATACTCTTCTGGAAAGAGAACTGAGCTCCTTGCACAGGAAACTCATCTGAAGAAAAGATTTACAAAATATTAAAATGATACATTTGAGCCAGAATTAACCTCCAGGGATAGAGGAAATTTGTTCGTGAGACAAAGCATAAGCAGATGGCCATGTATATTTTTGACGGGTACCAAAGACTATCTTGCCCAACAATGTATTCCACTGGTCATGCTATGGTGGCTAATGTTTACTCTTTTGAGTTAAAGACACTGAAGGTTTCTATTAAATATATACATCATCTCGGAATAATTCAGCAAGGAAAAGCAGCTTGTTATAAGATACAAGCAGAGAAACCCACTAAGAGAGAAGGAGATTTTTTTAGGGACCCAAATCTTGCTGAAAAAGATCACCTTAAACTAATGAAGTTATCAGAGTATCTGTCCTAGATAGTATCTGTCACCTAGAAGGAAGAGAAGGAAAAGCAATGAAAGACAGGTGAAGTTTGCTGCAGCAGCAGGAACTGGGATTGACAAGTTCTGAGAATTATTGTATGGTCACAACTCATCGCCTGCCCTTCACCCCCGCCTGCTACGTGTCATCTGAAGCAGAGCACTGGGAAATACCCCAGGGGAATTGTACTCTGGATGTGGGGCTCTTCTAACAGTAGAAGGAACTGGAAAGATGGTGCTGTTATATAGTGATAGGGAAAATTTGAGGTAGAAGGGGACAGAATCAGAAATTGAGTTTTGGATGCGTCAAGTTTCAGATGCCTGTTAAATTACCAAATGCTGTGTCACAGAGGCAGTCGTGTGTGTGTGTGTGTGTGTGTGTGTGTGTGTGTGTGTGTGTGTGTGTTTATACTCAGATGAGATATATATGTACTCAGACATAGATATATATATCTCAGGTGGGAAGCCTGAGCCACAGGTAGAAATTTGGGATTGCCAGTATATAGAGATGATATATTTTTTTAAAGATTTTATTTATTGGGTGCCTGGGTGGCTCAGGGGGTTAAAGCCTCTGCCTTCGGCTCAGGTCATGATCTCAGGGTCCTGGGATGGAGCCCCGCATCGGGCTCTCTGCTCAGCAGGGAGCCTGCTTCCCCCTCTCTCTGTATGCCTCTCTGCCTATTTGTGATCTCTCTCTCTCTCTCTGTCAAATAAATAAATAAATAAAATCTTTAAAAAAATTTTTATTTATTTATTTGACAGAGAGAGATAGCGAGAGAGAGGGAACACAAACAGGATGGGTGGAAGAGGGAGAAGCAGGCTTCCTGCCCAGCAAGGAGCCCAACACAGGACACTCGATCCCAGGACTGGGAATCATGACCTGAGCTGAACACAGACACTTAATGCCTGAGCCACCCAGGTGTCCCTAGAGATGATATTTAAAACCATGACAATGGTTTTAATAGGGGTGCCTGGCTAGGTCAGTTGGAAGAGCATACAACTCTTGATCTCAGGTTCATGAGTCCCATATTGGGGGGAAGAAATGACTAAGAGAAATAAATAAATAAACTTTAAAAACAAACAAATCTCAAATGAGAATGAGATCACCAAGGGAGGGAATGGAGACAGAGAATAGAAAAAGACCAAGCCCAGAGTCCTAGAGCTGTTCAACTATTGGAGACTGAGAAGAGGAGAAATTCTCCAAAGAAACTTGTGAAATCGAAGGGAAATCAGGTACGTGTGGTGTCCATGGAGCCAAAGGAAGAACGTGTTTCAAGGAGAAAGGAATTCTCAGCTGGTATTGAAATACTGCTGATAGGGTCAAGAAGATAAGAGAATTCCAATACTAGTTCCAAGTTTCAAGGAAATGATGGTAACAAAGACTTGTCTTTTTAACTCACAACAATAGAGATGATTTCTTTCTACCTTTTAGATATATATATGGCATTATCTTCAAGAAGATTTTAATCAGAATATTCACTGAACTTGCTACAGTTTCCAAACAGTCACATTTACAGAGTGTCTTTTATGAAGAAGACCCTGTGCTAGTTGTTGGGAAAACAAAGATGAATAAGATATGGGTCCTGACTAGAAAAATAATCATTGCTACTATATTCTGAATAGATAACTAGGTGTCCAGCCCTGTGTAAGGCACTTTACAAATACTATCTCATTAAATATTAACAACAACCCTATGTGCCAGGTATTTTTATACTCTTATTTATTGATTGATTTTTTTTTTTTAATTTTTAAAGTAATCTACATCCTACGTGGGGCTCGAACTCACAACCCCAAGATCAAGAGTTGCATGTTCCTCTGACTGAGCCAGCCAGGAGCCAAATGAGTATTTAAAAAATACTCATTTTTAATTTTTTTTAAGTTTTATTTATTTATCTGACAGAGAGAGAAAGGGATCACAAATAGGCAGAAAGGCAGGCAGAGAGAGAGGGGGAAGCAGGCTCCCTGCTGAGCAGAGAGCCCGATGTGGGGCTCGATCCCAGGACCTTGAGATCATGACCTGAGCCAAAGGCAGAAGCTTTAACCCACTGAGCCACCCAGGCGCCTTAAAAAATACTCATTTTTAAAATAAGAAAACTGAGGCAGAGATGGTTAAATAATTTGACCAAATCACTTAGGCACCAGTAATAAGAGTAGGAACCTGATGTGTGTATAAGTATGTATGGGTGACTTAAACAGCTACTTATTTATTTATTTAAAGATTTTATTTATTTGACACAGAGAGAGACACAGCGAGAGAGGGAACACAAGCAGGGGGGAGAAGCAGGCTCCCCATGGAGCAGGGAGCCCAATGAGGGGCTCGATCTCAGGACCCTGGGATCATGACCTGAGCCAGAGGCAGATACTTAATGACTGAGCCACCCAGGAGTCCCTAAATAGCCATTTATTTAACTTGTCATTCTATGGGTCAGCAGGTGGGGCTGGGCTTACATGGGGAGCTCTTCTGGTCTCACTGGACTCATTCATGTGTTGACATCAGTAGTCAGCTGGGGAAGTGGGGTTGATGAAGCCATCTATCTCTCATCTTCCAGCAGACCAGCCTGGGCTTAGCCACATGGACTGTCAGGGTTATAAGAGTGAAACTGGAAAGCATGCAAGGTCTCTCAAGGCCAAGAACTGGTACACAAGTCACTTCTACCACATTTTGTTGGCCAAAGTAAATCACAAGGCCCATATCCAAGGTGTAGGGAAATTGCTCAGTAAATATGTCCATAGCATCTTGCATCTAGCTGGTGCTCAGGAAATGCTTATGAAACAAATAAAAGAAATCTTTCCATCTTAAACTATACAGATTTCATTCAATGCAATCAACTGGTAAATTTTATTCCTTACCTACTAGGAAATCCATTCTCATCTTTGGTTTCAGAATAGCAAATGAGGGAGTAGGGAGGTGGCGCAAAAGGCAGAAGGTCACAGAAGCTCAGCTAGCCCCAAAAAAGTTCCTCTAAAGAGATCCAGAGCATCATCAGAGGCCTGGGCCAGATACCCAGTCACCTGAACTGAAAGCCATATGCTCTTCATTTAGGGGTAAAGAAAGACTTTTAGGCCTTTGAGAGGACATGGAGACAGTCTCCTTTAACTCTTTCCAGCAGCCCCCTGCCATTTAACAGCCTTATTAAGACTTAAATGATGTGGAATGAATTGCACACATTTAAAAATGTACAATTTGATACCTCTTGATGTATGTATATGCCCTATTGCCACTATCGTTATCAAGAACTCATCCATCACCCAAGCTTTCTCGTGCCTCTTTGTTATCCCTCTCTGCTGTCCCTCCTCTCCACCCCTGCCCCAGGCAATCGCTGATTTGCTTTCCATCAATATAAACTAGTTTGCATTTTCTAGAATTTTATTTAAATAAAATCACACGTTCTTTTTTCAGTCTGGCTACTTTCAGCCTAATTACTTTGAAATTCACCCATGCTGTGTGTCTCAATACTTTATTTCTTTTCATTGCTCTGTAATGATCCGTTGTATGGGAGCACCTGGGTGGCTCAGTAGATTAAGAGTCTGCCTTCTGCTCAGGTCATGATCCCAGGGTCCCCTGGTCAGCAGGGAGTCTGCTTCTCCCTCTGCCTCCCTCCATTTGTGCTCATGCTCTTTCTCTCAAATAAATAAATAAAATCTTTTTGTAAAAATCCGTTGTTTGGGTATATTACTATTTATTTATCCATGCATCTAATGATGGACTTTTTGGGTTGTGGGAGTCAGATTTTTAAACTCTGTTTTGTTTTACTTGGAAGTCTGTGATTTTATCTACTATGTAATAAATATAGTTTGTTATGGAATTTTGTCTCCCCCCCTCAAATTCTTATGTTGAAATTCTAACCCTCAATGTGACTATATTTGGAGATAAGGCCTTTAAGGAGATAACTAGGATTAAATGAGATCCTAAGTGTGAGGTCTTAAGCCAAAAGAACCAGTGTCCTAATAAGAAGAGGAAGAAGGGCTCCTGGGTGGTTCAGTTGGTTAGGCATCCAACTCTTGGTTTGGGCTCAGGTTGTGATCTCAGGGTCCTGGGATGGAGCCCCATGGCGGGCTCTGTGCTCAGTGCAGAAGGAGAAGGAGAAGAGACACAAGCATGTGCATGCATGCGCTCTCTCTCTGCATAGAAAAAAAGGCCAGGTAAATGCCCAGTAAGAAGATGACCATCTGCAAGTCAGAAAAAGAGGTCCCACCAGAAACTCACCCTGCTAGCACTTTGGTGTTACACTCCCAGCCTCCAGAGCTGTGAGGAAAATGTCTGTTGTTTAGGGCAGCCTATCTGTGGTATTTTACTATAGCAGCCCAAGCAGACTAATACGTACAAATGAAAAGATTAACGACTTCTCAATTTCAACAGATGCAAAGTGAACCCAGTATCTTCCCCCACCAAAATAGCAAATATTAGCTGTTTGCTAATAGCATGCATGATCTCTCTGAATGGCACCACCATTTAATCTATCAGGGAAGTCCAAAACCCAGATGTTCTTGTTAACATTTCTCTCTCTCTTACACCTGTTCCCCCATTTCCAACTTATCTCTCCATTCTACTAATTTCACTTTTGGTGAGTCCTTGAACCCGGCCACTTCTCTTTCCCTCCACAGCCTTCTCTCTACTTCAAAGAGCCATGTTCTCTTACTTGAACTAGAGTCACAGTGTCTGAACTGATCTCTCCCTATCCACTCTCATTCATTCTCCATGTGATAGCCAGAGTTTTGATTCAAAACCAAAACCAGTTATCACCCTTCTGCCATGAACAGTTCCCAAAGCTCCTAGAATAAAGACCAAGTTCCTTAACTGGTCTATGAGGCCCTTCATTAACTGACCTCTCTCTCCAGCCTTCCTTTCACTAGTTCTCTCCCTCATTCTCTGTCCTTCAGCCACACTGGCCTTCCCATTCCCTAAATTGGCCTGTGCCTCCCAGCCTCAGGGCTTTTGTCCACACTATTTCCTTGATCTAGATTCTCTCTACCCTTCTGTTTGACTTTACCTCAATCAGTACTTCACCAGAGAAGACTTCTGGGACCTCTCTGCCTATGATGGCTAACCTGTTATGCACCTAAAATTACAGTGGTAATTTACATCTGTCTGTGTGGGTCTTTCATTAATGTCTGCTTCTCCAGTGCCTAGCACACATATAAATATAAGAGGAACTCTTATCCTGAGATGCAGAAATCTTTTAGATGGGTCCATAGATGCACTGAAACTATGTAAAATTCTTCATGCATTGGCTAGCTGTATGTTTTTCTGCAGAGAAGGGCCACATGCTATATCATATTCTAATCCATTAGGAGGAAATTAGATTCAGCCATTGGTCCATTTTCTTATTTCTTGTTGGTCTGCAGCTCCCTATTTATTTATTATTTTAAATTTTATTTATTAATTTGACAGAGAGATAAGAGAGAGAGCACAAGTAGGCAGAGTGGCAGGCAGAGTCAGAGGGAGAAGCAGGCTCTCCACTGAGCAGGGAGCCTGATCTTGGGCTCAATCCCTGGACCCACGGATCATGACCAGAGCTAAAGGCAGCTGCCTGACCTACAGAGCCACCCAGTCACCTCTCGAGCTCCCTATTTAAAAGCAGAAGAAAAAAAAAAAAGCAGAAGAGAAAGGAAAGATGAATGAATACAAGAACTAATGCTGTTCTGCATTATAATGTAAATTTTTTTTTACAGATTTTATTTATTTATTTATTTGTCAGAGCACAAGAGAACACAATCAGGAGGAGTGGTAGGCAGAGGGAGAAGCAGGCTCCCCTGTGAGCAAGGAACCTGACATGGAGACTCTATCCTGGGACCCAGGGACCATGATCTGAGCTGAAGGCAGATGCTTAACCCACTAAGCTTCCCAGGCACCCCTATAATTTCCATCTCCATTGTGTACAAGGGCTGGGTTATATAGAAAAATTATGACACTGGTTCTTTTCCTCTTTATTGGTACTGCTCTGAAAACTGAGGTTTGTCCTTGAGAGATCAATGTGTGTATGTGTGCATGATCTGATGACTGTCTCCTAGGTCCTTAGAATACTGAATCTCTTTCTAGAGATTTCTAGACTGCACGACTAAACTTAGAATGGAAAGCTTACATGGAACTCCCATCCCTTCCCCATGGTAGCATTCTAGACTGAAACAACCAAGATGGGGAAATATGCTGCTGAGAAATATTCAGATCCCTAGGCTATCAGGAGGGAGAAAGACTGTGAACTAGAGTCTATGACCCAAACCATTAGCAGCAGAAAAATGAAGGGTATTCTCTAACTGGACAGAGAATTCCTTCCTGAGCAGCAGAGTGCAGGTAATGAATCTGTGATAGATGTGGAGCAACCCTTCTCACCCTTCACTTTCCCCGGATAAGCCAAGGATGGTGATTCTGATGAGTGGGTGAGGGAAATCTGTGGTTTCGGTTATGCCTTGTGAGCCAACTGTAGAGAGCTCTGGGAGCACTTACAAGCCACATTGAAGGAATGAAGGCAATGAAGGAACGCTTCCCATAAGAACAGACATTTGAGCTATGTTTCGGATTAATAACATTTTTCATAAACTGTTTGGCAAAACCAACAGAAATCTTGTTGGGCAGAATTTAGGGAACTGAAGCATAGGTAAGTGAAGATATTTCCCCAAAGAAAATATGAAGCATATGGTCTGACATCTGATTTGGCAATACGACAGAATATTTGAAATTAGGACTCTAGAAAAAGAGAGCATATGGTCACTCCAAGCAGGTGTAGCTTGGGAGAAGACTCTAGGGTGTGAGAGGAAAGAGCCAAAGAAAGGGTGACTGAATGCACTGAGATTAAGCAAATGTCTAATGTCATCAACATTGACTGCACAGAGTTAAAAATAAAGCTAAGATACAGAAGCCAACCAAGATCCCCTGAAGGGTTTCCCGCCCACTCTCCTCCCTCTGGTGTGACTGATATTAACAGCCTCCACCAACATCCCGCAGGTAGGCTTCAGAAGTGGGTGATGATAGATTTTGAGGTAAGAAAATATATGAAGGCCAGCAAAAAGCAGCAAAGCAATTGGGAAATAGGCAGCAAACACTGTTCCAGGGACACTGATTATAATTCCTCCAAACTCCCACCTTGAGACAAATACCAGCATTGCAACTATTTTATTTAACCGTTTAATATGGTCCTGAAACTTATTTAATATTTCCTCAAATAGGGGCGCCTGGATGGCGCAGTTGGTTAAGCAACTGCCTTCGGCTCAGGTCATGATCCCGGAGTCCCAGGATCGAGTCCCACATCGGGCTCTCAGCTCCATGGGGAGTCCGCGTCTCACTCTGACCTTCTCCCTTCTCATGCTCTCTCTCACTCTCTCTCTTTCCTAATAAATAAATAAATAAAATCTTTAAAAAAAATATTTCCTCAAATAGAAGAAAACACAAGATGTACATTTTTATTTGCAAAAGGGAGACACTATTTTTGACCTAAAGAGAAAACAATTGGGGCGCCTGGGTGGCTCAGGGGGTTAAAGCCTCTGCCTTCGGCTCAGGTCATGATCTCAGGGTCCTGGGATGGAGCCCCGCATCGGGCTCTCTGCTCAGCGGGGAGCCTGCTTCCCCCCACCCCCCGCCTGCCTACTTGTGATCTCTCTCTCTCTGCCAAATAAATAAATAGACAAATAAATAAATAAAAATCTTTAAAAAAAAAAAAAAAAGAAAACAATTGGGATTAAGTGCATTCTGGTACTACCTGCTTGACTTCTCTCTATACAAGATATAAATTCTTAATTATCTACATTTATAAGAGCAAATAATTCAAAAAAGACAGAATGCAAAACCAAAAAATATATTAAAATGTTTAGCCTCCCTATGAACCAGTAAAACAATATCTCGTTGTTTTATCGTTTATAAAGATTAAAACAGAAGGGTAATACCCAGTGCTATTGAGGATGAAAGTCTCATAGATGAATAACAGGAACATAAAAGGCATGACTTTTCTGGGAAGCACTTTGGCAAAATATTAAGAAAAGTCTCAAAAAATGAGCACAACTTCTGATGTAAAACATTTATTTAGGGGAAGTAATCAGAAAAACATGCAATGATAGACTATATAGTTTTTGATAGTATTGTTGATAAAAACTAAAAATGTCCAAGAGTTCACTGATAACATGTTCCTGATACTTCTATACATTATAAAGTGTGCAATTGTTTAAAATACCTGTATGGATATATATGGAAGGAAAGTCACTATACTAATAATAAAACAGGTTTTGACATAGTATATATAGTTTGACCCCAGATTTTAAAAATTCTATAGCTGGGGCATATAGGTGGCTCAGTCATAAAATATCTGCCTTTGGCTCAGGTCATGATCCCAGGGTCCTGGGATCCAGCCCCACATTGGGTTCCTTGCTCAGTGGGAAGTCTGCTTCTCCCTCTCCCACTCCCCCTGCTTGTATTCTCTCTCTCCCTGTTTCTCTCTCTGTCAAATATATAAATAAAATCTTTAAAAAAAATTCTATAGCTATAATGACCCTTGGTGGCTCAGCAGGTTGAGTTTCTAACTCTTGGTTTTGGCTCAGGTCATGATCTCGGTGTTGTGGGATCGAGCCCTGTGTTGGGCTCTGTGCTCCTTAGGAGTCTGCTTGAGATTCTCTCCTTCTCCCTCTGTCCCTTCCCCTGCTCATTCTAAATACATACATACATACATACATATAATCTTTAAACAGAAATTCTATAGCTATAGACATGAATGCTTACATAAAACGAATACCAAAATGTTAGCAGGAGCAGAATTATGGATGCCTATTTCTGTTTGTCTTCTTCTATTTTCTATTTTTCTTTCACAAAGAGGTACAATTTATGGAACATTTTAATAACCATTTGATGAACAGAAGTATCCTCCGGATACTTCGGAGAGAAGTTTTTCTCTCTGAAGGACAAAATAAATCCAAGCACAGGAGTGGGAGGATATCATGAAGGTAAAGCTGAAGGAGACGTGCACGTGTTCAGGGTGGACGGTGTAACTATCAGGAGAGACAACAGAGAGCTTGACATGTGCTCCAGAGATGAAGAGTTAAGAGGCTTTTTTTTTTTAAGATTGTATTCATCTATTTTACACAGAGAGAGAGATCACAAGTAGGCAGAGAGGCAGTCAGAGAGATGGGGGGAAGCAGGCTCCCTGCTGAGCAGAGAGCCTGATGTGGGGCTCAATCCCAGGACCCTGAGACCATGACCTGAGCTGAAGGCAAAAGCTTTAACCCACTGAGCCACCCAGGCACCCTGAGAGGCCTTTTTTAAGTCACCACTTCTTTCTGTTTTTTTGACTTAAAAATTTTTTCACCTGGAGAAATAAGCATTCATAAATTTGGGAGATATAGGACAGTATGGGCTGGGGAAATTCGTTTTCTGTCAGCAACTGTACTTTTCAGCGATTTTACATTCTGTCAATATTTATCTCATCACCAGGAGGAGATGGTTCACAGCAGTCTCATCCATGAGAAAGATCTCAGGGTTTCAAAAATATGGTAAAAGGGTGCCTGGGTGGCTCAGTTGGCTAAGCATTTGCTTTTGGCTCAGGCCATGATCCCAGGGTGCTGGGATTAAGTCCTGCATTGAGCTCCTTTTTCAGCAGGAAGCCTGCTTCTCCCTCTGCCTGCCACTCCCCTGCTTGTGCTCTCTCATGCTCTTTCTGTCTCTCTGACCAATAAATAAATAAAATCTAAAAAAACCCCAAAACACTAAGAATACTTATTATTGATGGGTTTGCCACATGTTTCGAAATATTAAAAGACTTCACCAACACCAGATAGGGTTTATAGTGACCCTAGGAGTTGAATCAACCAAAAAGATACATAGGGTCCCTGCGAAACACAGGTTTTGAAACTACTTCCACGCAAAGTTGTCTGTTTCAGTCGAGGTTCTTTGTAACAAGAACAGAGACCAAGTCTCATTGATTAAAGCAGAACAATCGTTGATTAAAAGGATATTGGGTTATACTTCCATAGCTGTTTTGTTTTGTTGTTTTGTTTTGTTTTTTTTGTTTTTAAAGAAAGGAGTTTCTGGAAGCACTAAACAACTGGGCTTGAAGCTAAAGGGCAAAGATAAACTTCCCACAGAACTGATCTAATGAGGAAGCTGGCTAGAATAACCAACCCTCCTGGTTTGCCTGGGACTGAGAGGTTTTCAGAGATGCAGAGTTTTCCAAGCTAAGACTGAAAAAGTGTGAAGCAAACTGTGATAAGCCTAGAGCTGGTGCCACAGACATCAGGCACATGATGCCCTTTGGCGATTTCTGCACTAGAAACTGTTGCTTAACAGTAACTGTCCTGACACTAGAAGAGAGACAGTGACAGAGACAAAGATAGAGAGAAACAGCTTGTATCTTCAGCTATGAGCCAAAGGTCCAGCACAGATGTCTGATTAAAAAGCCTACGTCAGGGGCGCCTGGGTGGCTCAGTGGGTTAAAGCCTCTGCCTTTGGCTCGGGTCGTGATCTCAGGGTCCTGGGATTGAGCCCCGCATTGGACTCTGCTCAGCAGGGAGCCTGCTTCCCACTCTCTCTCTGCCTGCCTCTCTGCCTACTTGTGATCTCTCTATCAAATAAATAAATAAATCTTGGGTGCCTGGGTGGCTCAGTTGGTTGAGCAACTGCCTTCGGCTCAGGTCATGATCCCGGAGTCCCGGGATCGAGTCCCATGTCGGACTCCCGGCTCTGCGGGAAGTCTGCTTCTCCCTCTGGCCTTCTCCCCTCTCATTCTCAGTCTCTCACTCTCTAATAAATAAATAAAAATCTTAAAAATAAATAAATAAATAAATAAATAAATAAATAAATCTAAAAAAAAAAAAAACCTGTGTCACATGCCTGCCCCTTAGCAGCAAGGGATGCAGAGAAAGAGAGTATCTGACATCTTCCACTTCCTTTGTGGGAGACATCTTTGCATGTCACCAAGACTTACAAGGTGAGGAATTCTCTAAATATAAGGTAGTAGGTCAGGTGGGAAGCACGTCAGGGGGCCCACATAATGACCAATTGCCACTACAGCATTCTTTTTTTTTTTTTTTATCTAAGAACACAAAGGCAATCATTCATCTGGTGTATAGTGATTTCTTGGACTTAAAATTAAATTTTAAAGGTCCGATTAACAGAATGTTACTGTAATACAATCTTAATTATTTGGTCACACAACAGTTTATGCCTGTTATAAACTTTAATCTGTCTGATGAACATAATCTTATATTTGAGTTGTAAAAAATTTAATCTTTCTGACTTTTGCTCAACATAGAGGATTGTTTTATTTCCATTATTTACCATTTTTTTCCTCTCTTGTTTCTAATATTTCTAAATGTGACAAATAGTTACCCAAAGGTTATAGCGTTTGCCAAGAAAAGATGGGCTTTAATGGAAACCTTTTATCTAGGACAAACCTTAAGAACAGTAATGGACAGTGTGTTCCGCAGAGCTCTTCAGCTTTCATTCTTGTATTTATTGTGGTCAAGTGATTTGAGGGAAGGATTTCAAGTCAGTGCTCATGTATTTTCTTTAGTTGTTCATTTCTTTTACAGAGTGACCTTGAACCATTCCATTAAGATTTTTTGTTTTGTCTTCGTATACTTAACTATAGAGTAGGAATGCCCATAATTCATCAAAGATACAATGTTTACTGATAGACGGTAAAGAATAAAACAATGGAACAAGAATTCTGGTACTGCCTTTCAAAACGTAATTGTGAGGTTTAGCCATGTCACTTAAGTTCTCAGGTCTCAGTCTCCTCAATCTATAAATGTTAATAATGCCTGCACTATCTACTTCATAATATAAATGGAACAGCATTTTTAAAAGTATAGAACAGTGAACGCAAAGTGTTAGTATTGAATTACATCTTTCAACATTTAATGCTAAAAATGCAGACTGCTTCCTTTGATTTTACCTAGAAAATATGTCTCTGAAAATGAGCTTAAAAATTAAGGAAGCTAATAGACAAGTCCTTTTGAGTTTGTGGTTATCATCTGTATGGCAGATTTTTAAATAGTAAGTATTAATGTAGTTTTCTTGTACTTGCTGTTTCCTAGAATCCATTCTTTCAAAAGTTTTCTGAATTGTATTTACAGTCCCTGAAGTTCCTGGGATGCTCTTTTGAAGTTTTTTTGTACTTTACTTTTTTTGTTTGTTTAAATCTAAGATGTCCAAGATAAGATTCCCTACAGGAGGCAATTATTAATGCAGCAAGTAGGAGGGAGTAGAATTGTTCTACTTAAAATAACTGCCCTTATTGGAGGTATAAAACATGAATTTCATTTATGAGAGGGAACAAATGGAGAAGAGAAGAATCCATTGGAAGAGGTTTGCTTGACAAACATATCCTATCTACTTTGGTAGAAATTTCCAAGTGCCATAGGATTAGGAAAGTACTTGCATCCCCCTTATGAAGAGCCTCCTTTGTTTCCTTGATCTCTGGTCCTTTAAATAGTGTCTGGATAATCTCAAATGAACTCTCTGGAGCTGTGAATTTATAGATTAGAAACTGCTGATTTGGGACAGCCATGTGATTCATCAGGACACCAGAAATACAAGCAAGCAGACAAGAGGCTTATGCTGCCAGCTTAATAATCTGTGGCTCTTCAGTAGGAAAAAAGAGCTCAAGCCCACTCCTTTATAAGAAGTTCTTATTATATCTCAACCTTCATTGTCTACACCTAAATAGAATTCCTTTCTATTTTTAATCCTCTTTCCACAAAGCCAAGGCTGAATTTACACACCAGTTTTTGTCTTTTATCCATCAACACTTTAGTCAAAAACCAATTACACTGCCTGTTCATCTCAAGTGGGATAAAGCCTTATGACTTGTTCCTCACACTTTCTCTGAGTGTATTTATCACAAAAATTTGGCAAATGATCTGATTTATAAGAGGTTGTGCTGCCTGTTTCTCTGGGTGACCTTGGGTACATCTCTCAGATTCTTTTCCTAGAGAATGTAATTCAATTAATAAAGAACTATGTGATCTGTCTTGCCCAGAATAAGCACTCAAAAAATTTTTGTTGGCTGATTTCTTGACTGAAAGGCAGAGCTTATTTGTAAAGGTAAATATTCAACTGAGTATCATTTACAGTTAACTAAGATTATAAAGGAATTTGACCATTCTTTGTGAGATTTAAACATGCAAAATCCAACACATTAACACAAGTAAAACGCAAATGATGCCACACTGTGCTCTGAAGGAACTATAAAGATGTATAAGAAATAATCCTTGATCTCAAGGATCTTACAGGCCAGTAATGACTTGTTACAATTGTTAACACATTTTAAAAGATTCAATTCAAAAACAATGGAGAGTACTCATTATCTACAAGACATGGTAGAAAAACAAAAAACAACAACAACAAAACACCTACTTCAGTGTCCTAAATAATGTCTCAGAAATATTGTAATTATCAATTAACTTTTGTCTTCATTTTTTAAAAAGTGAACAAATTAAAAAAAAAAGATGTGAACAACTTTAACAAGATATATTAAAACAAAAAACAGTCCTCGGTCCTCCTGCCCATCATTCCCCTGGTACCAAAGACAATTACTTTCAACTCCAGATGACTTTCTTCCCACATACCTATATAGTCTAAATAGCATGCCTATATTGCTACCCCACACTTTTAGTGGTAGGTATTCCCTATTGACTCTCCTCACCCCATCACAATTAAACACATACATATACATATACAATCACCTTCCATTCCTTATCATCCCATTCCCTATATAGTGATTAGATAAACATATTGTGTTTGCATTATTATAAGTATGTAAGTTGTTGAAAACCAACTTTTGTGATTCAGAACCAAAATATAATGCAAAGACAGAGTTTGGTATAAAATAGAAATGGAGGGCGCCTGGGTGGCTCAGTTGGTTAAGCGACTGCCTTCAGCTCAGGTCATGATCCCGGAGTTCCCAGGATCAAGTCCCACATCGGGCTCCCAGCTCCACAGGTAGTCTGCTTCTCCCTCTGACCTTCTCCCCTCTCATGCTCTCTCTCTCACTCTCTCTCTCTCAAATAAATAAATAAAATCTTTAAAAAAAATTTTAAAAAAAATAGAAATGGAAGGAAAACTTCCATACTCATTCTAGGAGGCCAGCATTATCTTGATTACAAAAACAGAAAAAGAACCCATTAAAAAGGAAATTTTACACGTCAACATCCCTGATGAACATGGATGCAAAAATTCTCAACAAAATACTAGCAAATCGAATCCAACAGTACATTAAAATAATTATTTAGTACAATCAAATAGGATTTGTTCCTAGGCTATAGGACTGGTTCAATAGTCACAAATCAATCATCATGATATACCACACTAATAAAAGAAAGGACAAGAACCATATGATCCTCTCAATAGAGGCAAAAAAAGCATTTGACAAAATACAGCATCCATTCTTTTTTTTTAAGTTATTTATTTATTTGTTTGTTTATTTATTTATTTATTTGTCAGGGGAGGAGAGAGAGAGAGAGAGCACGCACAAGCAGACAGAGCGGCAGGTAGAGGCAGAGAGAGAAGCAGCCTCCTCGCTGAGCAAGGAGCCTAATGCAGGACTCGATCCCAGGACCCTGTGATCATGACCTGAGCCGAAGGCAGCTGCCTAACTGACTGAGCCACCCAGGCACCCTACAGCATCCAATCTTGATAAAAACCCTTAACAAAGTAGGGATAGATGGAACATACCTCAACATCACAAAGGCCATATATGAAAGACTCAGAGCTAATATCATCCTCAGTGGTAGAAAACTGAGAGCTTTTCCTCTGTGGTCAGGAACAAGACAAGGATGTCCACTTTCACTATTATTTAACATAATACTGGAAGTCTTAGCCTCAGCAATTGGACTACAAAAAGAAATGAAAGGCATCCAAATCAGCAAATAAGAAGTCAAACATTCACTATTTGCAGACAATATGTAGAAAACCTGAAAGACTTCACCAAAAAATTGCTAGAACTAATACATGAATTAAGCAAAGTCATAGGATATAAAATCAATGTACAGAAATCTGTTGCATTTCTATACACCAATAATGAAGCAGCAGAAAAAAAATCAAGGAATTGGTCCCATTTGTAATTGCACTAAAAACAGTGAGATACCTAGGAATAAACAAAGATGTAAAAGATCCATGCTCTGAAAACTATAGAACACTTATGAAAGAAATTGAAGAAGATACAAAGAAATGGAAAAACATTCTATACTCATGGATTGAAAGAACAAACATTGTTAAAATGTCTATATACCCAAAGCAATATACATAGTTAATGCAAAACCCATCAAAATACCAATAGCATTTTTCACAGAGCTAGAACAAACAATTTTAAAATTTGTATGGAACCAAAAGACCTCAGATAACCAAAGCAATCCTGAGAAAGAAAAACAAACCTGGAGGCATCATGATTCTGGATTTCAAGCTATATTACAAAGCTGTAGTAATCAAGATAGTATTGGACTGGCACAAGAACAGACACATAGATCAATGAATAGGATAGAAAAGCCAGAAATGGACCCACAACTATATGGTCAACAAATCTTTGACAAAGCAGGACAGAATATCCAATGGAAAAAAAGACAGTCTGTCTTCAACAAATGGTGTTGGGAAAACTAGACAGCCACATGCAGAAGAATGAAACTGGACCACTTTTTCACACCATACACAAACAAAAATTCAACATGGATTAAAGACCTAAATGTGAAACCTGAAACCATAAAAATCCTAGAAGAGAACACTGGCAGTAATGTCTCTGACATTGGCCTTAGCAACGTTTTTCTAGATATGTTTCCTAAGGCAAGGGAAACAAAAGCAAAAATGAACTATTGGAACTTCATCAAGATAAAAAGCTCCTGCACAGCAAAGGAAATAATCAGCAAAATTGAAAGGCAGCTTACAGAATGGCAGAAGATATTTGCAAATGACATATCCAATAAAGGATTAGTATCCAAAATCCATAAAGAACTTATCAATCTCAACACCTAAAAATCAAATAATCCAGTTAAGAAATGGGCAGAAGAGTGCTCGCTTTGGCAGCACATATACAAAAAAAAAAAAAAAAAAGAAGAAGAAGAAGAAATGGGCAGAAGACATGACTAGACAGTTTTTCGTTGAAGACATCCAGATGGCCAACAGACACATGGAAAGATGCTCAATATTACTTATCACCGGGGAAATGCAAATCAAAACCAGATGAGATACCACCTCACACCTGTCAGAATGGCTAAAATTAAGAACATAAGAAACAACAGGTGTTGATGAGGATGCAGAGAAAGAGGAACCCTCTTGCACTGTTGGTGGGAACGCAAACTGGTGCAGCCACTCTGGAAAAGAGTATGGAGTTTCCTCAAACAGTTATAAAATAAAGCTACCCTACAATCCAGCAATTGCACTACTAAGTATTTACCCAAAAGATACAAAAATATAGATTCAAAGGGGGGTACACACACCCCGATGTTTACAACAGCATTATCAACAACAGCCAAACTATAGAAAGAGCCCAAATGCCCATGGAATGATGAATGGATAAAGAAGATGTGATATGCATGCTTACACACACACACACACACACACACACACACACACAGAGGAATATTACTCAGCCATCAAAAGGAATGAATCTTGCCATTTGCAATGATGTGGAGGGAGCTAGAGAGTATTATGCTAAGCCAACTAAGCCAGAGAAAGACAAATATGTGATTTCACTCATATATGGAACGTAAGAAATAAAACAGATGAACATATGGGAAGTGGCGGGGGGCGGGGGTAAGAGAGGGAAACAAACCAAGAGGCTCTTACTGATAGAGAACAAATTGAGGGCTGATGAAGGGAATTGGGGGGGGATGGGTTAGGTGGGTGATGGGTATAAGAGGCACTTGTTATTTTTTATTTTGCTTAAAGATTTTATTTATTTATTAGACAGAGAGATCACAAGTAGGCAGAAGCAGGCAGAGAAAGAGGGGGAAGCAGGTTCCCCACTGAGCAGAGAGCCGGATGTGGGGCTTGATCCCAGGACCCTGAGATCATGATCTGAGCTGAAGGCAGAGGCTTTAACCCACTGAGCCACCCAGGCGCCCTTGGAGGCCCTTGTTATGACGAGCACTGGGTGTTGTTTGTAAGTGATCAATCGTTGAATTCTACTCCTGAAACCAATATTGTACCGTAAGTTAAATTTAAGTAAAAATGTTTAAAAAAAGAGTTCAGAAAAATTCAAAAAAATAAAGAAGAATAATTGTTTTATCTCTTTGCCAGGCAAAGGAGGCTGCAGCAGACTAAAGCCTTCAAAACTTCAAGCCTGCTGGGAGGAAGGTGCTGAGGCTTTCATAGAGAAATATGGGATCTAGCCAAAATTTTTTTTTAAGATTTATTTATTTATTTGTCAGAGAGAGAGAGAGAGAGAGCACAATCAGGTGAAGAGGCAGGCAGAGGGAGAAGCGATGCTGGGCTCCATCCCAGGACCCTGGGATCATGACCTGAGCTGAAGGCAGACACTTAAGCGACTGAGCCACGCAGGGGTCCCAGGATCTAGACAATTTTGACAGGAATTCTGTATGTGCTGCCAGCCTCATTATTCATGTCTTTAGGGTAGGACCAGGTTCCTAAAACAAAAGGCTAAGAAGGGAGGAGTAGAGGTTTGCAGAGGACAGAGAAAAGGTTACTTAGTTTAAAACAGAGCTTTGCTAAAGCATTAGTTCAGCCACATTGATTTTTGTTCAACTTTATGCTGTTAAGCCCTTTTGATGATGCTTTCAGTGATATAGTCAACTATGGTCATTCTTTTCCCCTGCAAATATTTTGCTTTTTCTGGAGTTAATAATTTTCATGTGTGTGTTTGCTTAATTGTCTAATCCCTAATTCAATCAAACTCTCTGCCAGTTGTTTAAATTTATTAATATATTCTATCAATTTTATCTTCCTAAATATTTCTGTCTCAGGGCCTCTCACCTACTCCAACTTTGACTTGTGATGATAGCATCCTAGGATCTCCCTTGGCAAACAACTTGGGGGTTCTTTTCTATTTTCTCCTAGATCTCAATAGATCTCTTGTTTTGATGC
The DNA here is from genome assembly GCA_028533885.1 of Nasua narica. NCBI lineage: Eukaryota > Metazoa > Chordata > Mammalia > Carnivora > Procyonidae > Nasua > Nasua narica. The sequence continues at coordinate 47,566,044 of CM052814.1, forward strand.
AATACAACCTTTAGTAACTTCATGAGAAAGGATACCTGAGAAGTAAATTTTTTGAGATCTTTCATGTCTGAAAATGTCTTCTTTCCCTCTACATGCATGCTGGATATAGAACTCTAGGTTGGAATTAATTTTCCTTCAGAATTTTGAGACCATTTCACCATTGCTTTCTGCTTTGTTGTATTGCCACCAAGGAGTCAGAAGACATTCTGATTATTGATTCTTTGTATGAGGCCTCTTTTTTTCTTTTTGGAAGTTTGTAGAATCTTTGCTTCATCTCTAGTTTGCTTCATCTCTTGTTCATCCAGAGAACAAGTTCAAGAGGTCCAACATCTGAATAATAGGACTTCCAGACAGAGAGAAGTAAGAAAACAATTGGGAATGTATTACCAAGATAATTTACAAAAATTTCCCAGAATTGAAGCTCATGAGTTTTCAGATTGAAAGATCCCACTGCAAGATACCACCAGGGATGAAAAAAGACCCACGCCTAGACATATTACTATGCAATTTCAGAACACTAGTGTTCTAGTGTTCTCTAGTGTTCTCTGGATTTCTTTTCTTTCTTCTCTCTTATTGCCTAGCTCTTGGTTTTGGTTTTTTTTTTTTTTTTTTGGTTTGGTTTTTGTTGTTGTTGTTGTTTACTCTCTGGAAGATACCTCAACTGGAAATGCCAACTTTTCTGTTGAGTTTTTCATTTATGCTACCATAACTTTAATTCCAAAGAATAATTTTTACAATCTGAATATTGTTTTGATACAGCATCTTGTTTCATGAATGTTAATATCTTGTATTTAAGGTTTTTTTCCTCCTTGCCTTATTGCTGTTTTCTCAAATGTTCTTTCTTGCATTTATTTATTTGGGATTTTATCTTTCTTTACAGCTTTTCTTCAACTTCCTGTTACTCGATTATTTGTTTGCTCATTTTTAAAAGTAGGACACTAAGAGCTAATTGAAAGCTGTAAGTATGTGGATGGAGCTAGAGTGTATTATGCTAAGTGAAATAAGTCAGTCGGAAAAAGACAAATACCATATGATTTCACTCACATGTGGAACTTAAGAAATAAAACAAATGAGCAAAGGGGGAAACAGAGAGAGAGAGAAAGAGGCAAACCAATAAACTGACTCTTTAAAAAAAAAAAGAAAGATTTTATTTTTAAGTAATCTCTACACCCAATGTGGGGCTCAAGTTCACAACCTCAAGATCAAGTGTTATGTGCTCTACCAACTGAGCCAGCCAGGCACCCCCAAGAAACAGACTCTTAACTGTAGAGAACAAACTGATGGTTGCCAGAGGGGAGGTGGGTGGGAAGGATGGGTGAAATAGGTGATGGGGATTAAGGAGGCACTTGTGATGAGCACAGAGTGATGCATGGAATTGTTGAATCACTATATTGTGCACCTGAAACTACTATAACACTCTATGTTAACTAACTGGAATTTTAAAAAAATCTTTTTTAAAAAGAAAGCTTTAATTTATGTCAGCTCTGAGTTTTATGACTGGGTTGTTTGTTGAAGAACCCCTGAATCAGTATCTTTAGTTTTCTTCATGGGCTGGTCTGATCCCAGAGATCTTCCAATCTGCCCAGAGGGTCTAGGCCTAACTGCCATTGCCTTGGAGTCAGATGGGGTAAGAGGACTCAGGACCTAGCATTCAGATACACTTACATTCCCACATGTCTGGTAGGTACTCCACTTTCCACTGCAAGCGATGATCTTGAGACCAGACACTCTCGGTTTCACCCTCCCCAAAGAAGTCTCTAGTCTATGGTGGAGGTAGGGAGTAGGTAATTAATAAGCAGCATGGAGTAAGAAACAAGATTTAGCTATCTGATCCTTCATTAACTTTCAACGAATCTTCCTTTTTTAACATTTCCCCAACTTTTATTTTCATTTTCAGAGGTGCCTGGTCCTGAGAATCCCTGTCATTTTAAGCATTTTTGCAATGCACATCAGTTTAGTTCTTGGGTTTTCCCCTACTAGGTTAAGAGCCTGCTTTCTCTGGACTCCCCTTGGTAACCACAAACCTATCAGCTTCATAGCCTGTGAAATATCATTGATGTTGTTTATTCTCCTGTTTTCTAGCTTGTCAGTTTCTGGTCTTAATATATATATATATATATATATATATATATATATATATATATATTTCTGAAGGGAGAAAAATTAGATGCATGTGTTTCTTTTCATGGAGAACCCCTAATTTATTTTTTTACTGGGAGACTAGTGAATGAAAGGAAATTAATCAAAACCAGAATCATCATAGAGAAGCCCTCAAAGGCCAATGTAGGTCTCCTCTTGTTCCAGTAAGCCTAGATGAAGAGGAAAAAATAGCATGTTTCTCCACACAAAAATGGAGGCCTATTAAAACACAGGTAGGGTGAAGCATACTCCTAATCAATGAAATATTTTCTTCTGCAATATTGATTTAGACTGCACTATTAGTAAAAATTAGTATCTGCTTTTTTATTAATGAATTAATTTTTTATTAATATACTTAAAGTCCATTACTGTCCATGGTTTCCTTTAGGGTTTATTATTTGTGTTGTACAATTTTTTGGGTCTTGAAAAATGCATGATGTCAGGTATCCAACATCACAGTATCATACAGAGTAGTTGCATTACCATAAAACCCCCTTTGCTCCACCCTCTGTCTTTCCTTCTCCCCAAATCAGTGACAGCTGTTGATTTTTTTACTGTCTTGATAGTTTTGCCTTTTCTACAATGTCATGTTGTCCCTATTACACAGTATGGAGCCTTTCACACTGACTTTTAACACTTTGAACACTGCCAGGAACCTTAAACGATTAGCTAGGGAAACTTCTTTCTCTGGGTCTCTCAAAACATGTTTTGTGTTAATCTGAAAATGGGTTAGAGCAGCATACTCATGTGATATATGTTACTTCCAAAATCCAAGGGGGCTCACAAAGGAAAGTTGATTCTTGAACAGCAACGGGAGCTAGGGGCACCAACCCTCACACCCTTCAGAAGTCTGAAGTCTGTATATAACTTTTGACTCCCCTAAAACTTAACCAATTTCTACTCTTGACTGGAAGCCTTACCAGTAGCATAAACAGTCTACTGACACATGTTTTGTGTGTTATATGTACTATACGTGGTAGTCTTACAATAAAGTAAGCTAGAGAAAAGAAAATACTAAGAAAATTATAAGAAAGAGAAAATATATTTACAGTACTGTACTGTATTTACTGAAATAAGTCTAGGTATAAATGGACCGCTGTAGTTCAAACCCATGTTGTTCAAGGATCAACTGTATTGTGTCTCTTTCGTAGTGGTAGAGTTGTGAACTGATCTTCATTTTAGAGAGAATATCCCAATTTATCCAGCCAAAGTGCAAGTAGTTCTGAGTCAGTTCTGAGTAGTTCTGGTGCCCAAAGTGTGGTTGATTATTATGTATATAGAGAACATGCCAAGGTTTGTTAGGAGAATCACAGTAGGAGTCTGATGCAAAACAAAGCTATGATCTCTTATTTAAAATTAGGGTACCTGGGTAGCTCAGTGGGTTAATCATTTGCCTTCAGCTCAGGTCATGATCCCAGAGTCCTGGGATTGATCCCCATGTGGGGCTCCCTGCTCAGTAGGGAGCCTTTTTCTCTCTCTCCCGCACCTACCCACCACTCATGTACATTCTCTCTCTCTCTCAAATAAATAAGTAAAATCTCTAAATTTTTTTAATAAACAAAATAAAATTATATATTATATAAAATGTAATAAAATTTGTGTGTAATCATTGTATAATTTTCTGTAACAGCCTATGGCTTGCTACTGATCCCTAATGGACCCCGAGTGCATGGCCCTGAGACACCTGGTATTCATTATGAACTTAGTATTATCTAACTAGACATAAAATCAAGCATCCACACACTATCACCAAGTAGAAACAATGTAAACAAGACTACACCCAAGCAGGTTCCAAAGTCATAAGGAAGTTACGCATGCAGTGGGCTCGCACACCCCCAGCATGTCTTTTCTGACTTCTGTCACACCTCCCACATCTAACTTCTGTGGCCTCATGGGTACTTCCTTATGATGACTTGCCTGAAGAGAAGGAAAAAAACAATCCAAGTTTATAGAAAGCTCTGTACACTATGGTAGCTCTCACTCTAAATGGACTTCTGTGGCATTGAGCTCCGTTTAAGTGAACCCTGAAGGACAGTGCAAAAGAGAGATCTTTCTTGTGGGAAAAACTTCAAGAACTGAGTCAGTGGGTGTTCTGTTTCTTGCAACTGAAAATATCCTACATGATCTGAATTTTCCATACAACATTGTTTCAGACAAATGAACTCTGTGAGTCAATAGTTTGACACTCATTCAATTTATATGTCCTGTCTTGCACCCAGTCACTCAGAAGCAGTGGGTGCAAATCTTACAGAGCAGTGACAGGACTATCGAAAACTCAGTTACATTGCCAGCTATGGGACCATGCTATGTTGAGGTGCGAAGTTGGGGTGTGGCCCTCCAGGATGAAGTAAATCCTTTAAACCTTTGAGGAATATATGGTATACTTTCTCCTCTCCAAGAAGCAAAAGAGTGAAAATGGGGTTATGCTTCCCACAGTTAAACCAAATAACCCTTGCACAAAGTGTTTATTTCCTGTCCCACTGACTTTGGGCTCTGCTAGTTTAACAATTTTAATAATAAGGTAGAAGTACATCTATCAGGGACATAAGAATTTTGTGGGTTAGACAAGTAGAAATGTCTTTTCATCAGAAAATAAAGGATCAAGGGCACCTGGGTGGCTCAGTGGGTTAAGCCTCTGCCTTCGGCTCAGGTCGTGATCCCAGGGTCCTGGGATCGAGCCCCGCGTCGGGCTCTCTGCTCAGCGGGGAGCCTGCTTCCCCCTCACTCTCTGCCTGACTCTCTGCTTGCTTGTGATCTCTCTCTCTCTGTCAAATAAATAAATAAAATCTTTAAAAAAAAAGAAAGAAAGAAAAGAAAGGATCACAATTTAGATGAGAAAACAAGACTACAGACAGCAGTTTGAGACTCCTCAGGTACCAGATATGAATGTGTGAGAGGAGATTAATCCCCTGAAAGAGACTGCAGACTGAGCAGCCAACCAAAAATCGTGCCCTGGGAAATCCTGTAGTCAAAGGCTGGAGGGATGAGAACAGGCTGATGCAATCACAATAAAAATCAATGAGGCATTTCCAGTTTTAAATGGTATTTGGCTAGGGGCCCCTGACTCAGCCTCTCCCAACTGCTGCCTGAAACACATAAAAAGACAAAGAAAAATGATAAAATTCATAGCAATGCAGATCATAAAGAATGACAAGCCTCTTATTGCCAGGAGGAATTCCCCTAGCTTCTGAGGCTGATGAAGTTGGATTTAGGAAAACCACTGGTGGCCCATTCATGTTCTGCTTCATTATACAGAGCAGATCCACCCATCTGAAAGAAGATAGCGAGGTTGAGTATCCTTCTTGCACTGTCAGCTTGCTGACTCAGGGAGCCAGGGTCCATGCAGACCTGCAGACTGAGCAGTTGGCTCTTTTGTGGTGCAACGTCTTGCTTTTTGGTTGTGGTCATGTTGGATGCTATCATCTTTCTGTGTGTGTCTGGAGACTGCAACTTCCAACATTTGGCGGGGAAGGATGAGGTAGGGATGGAGAGCAGGTGATAGTTTATTGTGTCCTGGCAGATCTGTCCCTGAGAAAAAGTCTCTAGGCAGAGTGCTGGTCACAATGCTTGCAGAGCTGATGATAGACCATGAATTCCATTGGTTTGGTTTGTCAGAAAACCAGATGTTCTTATATCTCAGGCAGTGACATTTGGACCATAATGTCCTATCACAGTATAGCAGAGCCATAGAGAACAAAACCACTGGGAATGACTATGGACATGGGCATTTGATCTGTCTTCTTGCTAGAGCTCTGAGAGTGGAACCAAAGGAAATCTGTATTTCCTGCCTGGGTGTATGACGGCTACACTGGATACGGGTGGGAAAATAAAGAAGGGGGAAAATTATCCAAACTGACCGAAGGTCTTAATTCCTTCCAAATCTAGCACTATGAAAAGCTATCACATACTTATGTGTTTTATTTCCTCAAGTTAACATTCCTGGCTCTGTCTCCAGAACCTACTAACTAAAGTCAATCTTTCCTGAAAATCTTTGAAAAACATCCAATTCTTGAGTTCATCTTCCCCAAAAGAATTCATGTTTCAGATTAGTATTTGCTTCTCAAGGCTCCTCGGCAAGGCTCTTAGACGTGAGCTCCCCTTTGCTCCCTACCCACAACTGTTGGCCAGCTCTGCCTCCTGGCACACAACCTGCCCCAAATCCTTGGAATTCTTGTCCCTTTCAGGCACCCAAGCCCTCTTCTTGCCCAAGAAAGAGAGACAATAATATAGGAAAGGGGAAAGGAACATAATCCAGAAGATTCAGAAGATTTACTTACTTCTGAAAGTAACTTTCATTTAGAAATCTGTTTGACACCCTCAATAAGAAAGCAAAAAGTTATGGCCTGTACAAAAGATAATCGGAAGGAACAAAAGTAGAGAAGATGAGACAAAACCCAAACAGAATTATGAGTAACATAATTACTGGGTCTGAGGAGCAACCCAGAAGAATTTAAACAAAGTAATAGTAAATCAAAGACAAACTGACAAAGATATTTGAACCTAAAAGAGGATTTAAAAATAGAGGAAAATGTGACACAAAATAAAAGGGAAAAAAATTCTCACTTCTAGACATATCCTGGGGGAAAAAATGAATGACAAGAATTTTGTAAGCTTTCAGGAAGACTCAGATTACTTACAAATGACCAAAAATCAGGTAGTCCTAACTTAGAGCTTCCACTATAACAGAGTGTGTAGCGAAGTTTGGAGGGATAAAATTTGAAATCCAAGGAGTACTTGGGTGGCTCAGTCGGTTAAGCTTCTAACTTTGGCTTAGTTCTGGGA
>CM052814.1:47573464-47593720 GCA_028533885.1 Nasua narica
TGGTAGGCTAATCAGCAATAACAGACAATGAACTGCTGATACAATAAAACGGATGATTTCAAAAACTTTGTATGGAGTAAATGAAGCCAGACACGAAGCACTACATACTTTACTAGTCTATCTATACGAAGATTAAGAATATGTAAAACTAACTGATACTGACAAAAATCAAAACAATTGTTTCCTGGCATTTCTGGGCAGCAAGGGGTGAGGGGAGAGGGATAAGGGGTTTAAATTGAAAGGGACTGGAACACATTTGCTGTGTTGATGGGATGATCTTGTGTTTGGCTTGACTGGGTGTTTGTTACCTGGGGGTGTACATTGTCTTAACAGATCGAATTATAGCTCTGTATGTTTTACTGTATATAAATTATGCCTCAATAAAATTAATGAAAGATAAGTTGTGCAAAATTTTAGAAAATTCTAGTGAAATTTTCAAAAATAATTCTTTACAAATTGACATTATTTATTAATTCACTGAGAAAATAAAAACACTCAGAAGAGTAGTTCTACAAGCTTTTGTCCTATCTACCCATCCTACATCTGTGGTCAGATACTGTCTTTCCTCCTGTTCCTAAAAATGAACTGTCTGGGTTTCTAAAGCCAACCCCTCCATTCGAGCACTAGATTCCATTCTATCTCATCTTGCTTCATCAAGGACAATAAGAAAATTCTCCCCTTACCCTCTTGCACATCATTCTTCTCTCTCTACTGTATCCTTCATATGAGCATAGAAACATGCTGTAAAATGTCCCATCCTGAGAGAAAGAGAGAGATCCTCCCCTGACCTGAAATTCACCTTCAGCTCCCACTTTATTTCTCTACTCTTGTTATAACAAAACTCTTCAGAAGTATTGCCTTCATTCTGTTTACAAGTTCTTTCCATGTATTCTCTTAAACCTATTCTTACCACAGTATCGCCCATCATTCAATTCAAACTGCCTGTCAAGATCAGCAATAAATTTTATGTGGCCAAATCCAATGGTTAATTCTCAGTTCATTGATCTCTCTTTTCTCCTTGAAACACACTCCTCACTTAGGTCTAATAATCACAGTTTTCCTCTTACCTCATTGGCCATTCCTCTTTTGCTGGATCATCTTCCCCAACCTGACCCCTAAATGTTGGGTTTGGCCCTTGCACCTCTTTTCTTCCCTAGCTATACTCACTTTCTTGGTGAGTAAGTGGCCACAGCCAATCTTATGGCTTAAATATAATTTACATGTGGATGATACCCAAAATTTAAAAACATCTACCGCCTCAAGATCCATATCAAGAATCTCACCAAACCTTCAAGTCCACAACATTAACTAACTGCCAGTATAGCTCAGAAGAAAAATTGCAAGATCTACTGCAATACCTGGAAATACCATATGCACAGTAAACCTAAGAGTTAAAGGGCAACTTGTATTGTCAAAAATATGGGAAGCATATTTAGAGTATATTCAAGAGGTCTTCACATCCAAAGGAAAAACAATAAGGTTGGGTCTGGCCAAATTCATTGATATTGGTGCTGTTACCTAGGGTGGAGATTTAATATGTTTGTTCAGTCTCTGGGTGTGACTCTAACAATTTGGGTGCTTGGTCATGGGCCTGGCTTCAATGGTAGCCCATAGTAAATGAAACTGAAATGCCAAAACCTCACAGATATATTGTAAAAATTAAACCTAAGTCTTAGGGAAATGGACATATTAAGGCAGACATTCTCAGTCACACACTAACCTCCTCCTGGGTGCCTAAATGGCATTTTGTTCACCAAAGCATTAATAAATTAATAAGTAGGAAAGATTGAATTAGTCATAAGTGCCTTGGTGTTGGGAGCTTCAGTATCCTTGAAAAGCCCTGTATTGTCTGTCCTCTGCAGGTGATGATGATGGTAGGAAATGTCATGAACTTGGGAATCTGATTTCCGTAGAATAGTGGGATAGCAGGGGAAGTGCATGGAGGAGGTCAGAAGGCAGCATTTAACCATTAGAGAAATGAAAGATACAATCACCATATTAAACTGGGAGAGGAAGTGTTAATTCTTTTAAGATAAGACAATTATGGCCATAAATAATGATTATGAGATGACTAGGAATGAAATAGATGGGAAGTTTCTCAAAGCTTAGTTTTGGAAAAATTCTGGGTCTTCAGAATGACATTTTGCGGGGCGCCTGGGTGGCGCAGTTGGTTGAGTGACTGCCTTCGGCTCAGGTCATGATCCCGGAGTCCCAGGATCAAGTCCCACATCGGGCTCCCAGCTCCATGGGGAGTCCGCTTCTCGCTCTGACCTTCTCCCTTCTCATGCTCTCTCTCACTCCCTCTCTTTCCTAATATAAAAAAAAAAAAAATCTAGAATGACATTTTGCTAAAACTTGATGTATTAATATGCAGTATTAAAAGTTTTTAAAGATTTTACATTTTTAATTTTGAATTCGTTCTTCTAAAAATATTTTTAAATATTCAAAGATGATCAGTATATACAATTGTTGAAAAGAGCAGGACACAAAACGGTACGTGCAATATTATTCAGATCCTATTAAATACACATGTGTGCGTATACATACGTATGTATGTTATTTTTTTAAAAAGACTGGAAAGGACTTCTGGTTTCAGCCAAAATAAAGCAAAAGAGACCTGATTTATGCTTGCACATAAAATAACTAAAACAAAAACATATAAAACAACAGTTTCTAGATATTGGCCATCAAGTAATCCAGAAGAGTGATTCCTAAGAAAGGGAAACAAACAAGGCTAGCCTCACCTTACTGTCTCAAGTGGATTTCAGGCCAGAGTACAGGAAAGAAGAACCAGGTGGAGCTAGCAATCTCCCCTTTAGTTGAGGAGACAGAGCAGGGAGTACAGATAAGCCAAGGCAGTTAGGGTATGCTCGGCCCAGTATTAGAGAAGAGAGAGACACAATAGAAAGTTGTGGAGCTCTGCAGAAAGCTCCCCTTCAAGTTTTCAGCTAAGTACTGATTAGAGTATGTTTATGAAGAAGCTACTCAAGGCAAGGGAAGAAAGTACCCAAACATTGCAGAGGACACAATTTCTGGGACTCACACAGAGCTAGGAAAAGTTAAAAAATTATGAAGGTAGGGGGTACCTGGGTAGCTCAGTCAGTTAAGTGTCTGCCTTCAGCTCAGGTCATGATCTTCAGGTCCTGGGATTGAGCCCCATGTCAGGCTCCCCACTCAGTGGGGAGTCTGCTTGTTCCTCTGCCCCTCCCTCCACTCATGCGCGTGCTCTCTCGCTCGCTCTCTTTCTCTCTCATAAATAAATAAAATCTTTAAAAAAATATGAAGATAGAAAATAGTAGGATTACAAAGGTGAAAAATCATAACTTATGGGGTATTGCCTCATTAGTAGGATAAAAATTAGCTTTGGATTAAAGGTTACTCTGGTCTCACCTAACAAAGTTAAAAGCAAGTTTTAAAAAGGTTGAAATATTTTTGAGTGACTGTATTCAGAAGAGAGCTCAAGAATAACTGTAGGAATGCAAGAAGGTCCAGCATCAAACAAGGTAAAATAACAATGTCTACCATCTAGTAAAAAATTATTAGACACAAAAAAGGTAAGCAGAAAAAGTTAATAAATAGAAACAGACTGAGAAACAGATAGATGATAAAAATTACTAGACAAGAACATTAAAAGTTATTATTATTACATCTTATATGTTCTACAGGGGAGAGGAAAAATTCAATAATGATAAATAGAAACATGGAAAATAGTAAAAAGACCCACAGTGACCTATGGAAAAGATGGAAATAATAGCAGATTAGACACTGCAGAAGAAAATTTTTGTGAAATTGAAGGGATAGTTACAGAAATCAGCCAAAATAAGTTTTCCGTGTATGTGTCCAGATTTTTAAAAAGACTGGGAAGAAAATGAACAGAGAATCAGCTGTGAGACAACTTGACGCAGCCTAAGATATATGTAATTAGAATATCTGTAGGAGATTTAACTTCAAATATGAATGAGAAGCTGAGAATCATCAGACATTTGAGGAAAGATTTAACATGGAAAAGACAAAAAAAAATAATCTAAAGAAACTTGGAGAAAACTGAGACAGATAAGTAACTAACAGGAAAAAAAAATCCCATTAAAAAATGTAATTTGAGGGCGCCTGGGTGGCTCAGTTGGTTAAGCAACTGCCTTCCGCTCAGGTTATGATCCCAGAGTCCTGGGATCGAGTCCCACATCGGGCTCCCAGTTCCACGGGGAGTCTGCTTCTCCCTCTGATGTTCTCCCCTCTCATTCTCTCTCTCACTGTCTCTATCTCAAATAAATAAATAAAATTAAAAAAAAAAAGACTGTCCTTTTTTAAAAAAAAAATGTAATTTGACATTTCCTAAGTATATAGGAAATTACTGAAGAAATAATACAATAAAATTTCTTATAGCTAAAGGCCAAGTTTGAGGAATGAATGAAATTCATTTTGTACCCAGCACAACAAATTTAAAAAGCCCACAGCAAGGCACATCATTGTTGAATTTCAGATGTGGGATTAAGGAAAGACTGTGAGAGCTCTTAGAAAGAAATTAATAAGTCACATGCAAAGGGTTAATAACCAGAATATTTTCAGACTTTTCAACAGCAATAATCAAAGCTAGAAAACAATGAAGCAAGAACAGTAATGGGCCTTTTTTTTTTCTCCTTGCAAGAATTTAATTCTTCCTTTAATATAAATAAGGCAGCATGAAACACCGAGAGCTCTGCCACTTACTGCTTCAGAAGCAGCTTTGGTGCATAGAAGATCCCCACTGTCCCGCTGAGTTGTCATCTCTGGATAAAACAAGAGGCCAGGAGGTCATTTTTCAGTGAACTTTCTCCTGGAAGTCAAGGGGAGGCCGAGGGAAGTTCAGGCTTGGTCTTGGCTTCTGGAGCTTGGTTCCCGGCTGTGAGGTCTCCTCCAAGCACAGCAAGATAAGGATGAGGGGGTGGAGGGGGCAGGCAAGGCACGGGCAATAATAAATACGGACATTCACTCCGATTCTGGAAACAAATCACAACTGAGTGGGGGGCTTGGGGCTACTGCTGGGGGCTACGTGGGCACGACCCTTCCCGTCACTGGGGAGACACAGACCCAAGTCTGCGCGGCCCGGCTCCAGCTCATACCGAAGGGTTCCCACGGGCCTCCGTGCCCCATCACAGCTGAGCTTCCCGCCGCAAGTGAACCCTGTCAGGCAAATCGCCCATTTTCTGGAACCCCTGGGGCCAGGTGAGAGCACCTCTGGGTGAGGGACAGGGTCCTCTGCAGCTCGAGGTGAGCCCAACGCCCCCATGGAATGGGGTATGCTGCTCAGAGGCCTGGCAGGCTTACGCCCTGGAGGGGAACCGAGGCGCACTCGTTCCTGCCTCCCCCTAGGCTTGCTGCAAGGGTTAGGTTGAGAGAATATTATTTATAACCTAGAATTTGATCCCCACCAAACTATCAGTCACATGTAAGTGTAGAAATAAGGCATTTTCAGATAAGCTCTTAAAAAGATTATTTCCTATGCACCCTTTCTCAAGAAGAGGCTAGAACCTCTTCTAGTCAAAAGGAAAGGACGAACCAGACAGCACATTGAAACTGGAGAGTTTAATGAGGGACTATTTTAGAAGGTGCAGACAGGGTTTGGGGAAAGCAATAAAAAATAGTGCAGCACTTTGAGCTATTAACACCCTTAGGGCCAAAGGGGCAAAGCAAGAGAGTGGTTACTGGAACCCAGAGACAATGGCATATGAAGAGGGTCACCTGACAGACAGGAGCTGTGGCTAAGAGAGAGGGGAGGAGTCAGGGGAATAAATATCCCATCTTCACTTTCCTCCCTCTCTGATCTAATGCTGTGTCTCCCATTGACCAAACCCAATCAAAGGCCAAAGAGAATCATGTCAGCATCTTAGGGAAAGCACATCACAGAGTGGGGGAAAGCAGGGAGGAGTTGAGGGGGAAAAGAGGACAACTGGACTACATCCAGTACAGGGGGAGCTACAGGACCCAGGAAACCGGGTCTGAGAGCTCGCTCTCAGACAAAGAGATGACTCAACAGGGGCGCCTGGGTGGCTCAGCGGGTTAAGCTCAGGTCGTGATCTCAAGGTCCTGGGGTTGAGCCCTGCATTGGGCTCTCTGCTCAGCAGGGAGCCTGCTTCCCTCTCTCTCTCTCTGCCTGCCTCTCTGCCTACTTGTGATCTCTCTCCTCTCTGTCAAATAAAGAAATAAAATCTTAAAAAAAAGAGAGAGAGAGATTACTCAACAAATGAAGCAAAGTCCTAGCTGACTACTATGAGACAGAATCTAGATTGGAATGAGACACTGGAGAATTACAGGATGATCATCTTAAGATTTAAAGAAAGAAAGAGAAAAAGAAACCAGTGGATTTCCTGATACATTTAATGTTCTGAAAGGACGTTAAAATTCTTCCTAAGGGTTGGAAGAGAAATTTGTCATAATCAGGTAGCAAACTAAGTGAGGGAACCAGGCAACTATTAACTGAGGGAAAATAAAAACAAGAGTCATCATACTTTGTTGAACTCTGAGTAGTGTGTATATAAAAGTCAGGATAACAAATACCGAGTATTTTTCTTTCTTTCTTTCTTTCTTTTTTTAAATTTTATTTATTTGACAGTGAGGGATCACAAGTAGGTAGAGAAGCAGGCAGCGGGAGAGGAAGAAGCGGGCTCCCTGCTTCTCAGAGAGCCCGATGCGGGGCTCAATCCTAGGACCCTGAGATCATGACCTGGGCCGAAGGCAGAGGCTTTAACCCAGAGCCACCTAGCCCTCCGAGTATTTTTCTAACAATGATTAGATGAGGGGACTGGAGAGAGGGGAAGTATAAGTATATATGTGCCTATGAAAGTGGGGGCAGTAAATAGTAGTAGATAGGCAACTCTCAAAACTGAAATAGTAAAAAATTGCACTCTGGCATGTTATTTAAAAATATGAGCTTCATGCCAGAGCAACCAGCTTTCAGCAAGTGGAGGGAGGGGTACAGATTTGGGGGAGAAATGGGACCAGGAGTTGCATTTTTCATTATAAGCCTTATACTACTGTGAGTTCTTTTAAACTATGTCCAGGTGGGGCGCCTGGGTGGCTCAGTGGCTTAAAGCCTCTGCCTTGGGCTCAGGTCACGATCTCAGGGTCCTGGGATCAAGCCCCTGGGATCAAGCCCTGAATCGGGCTCTCTGCTCAGCAGGAAGCCTGCTCCCAGACCACCGCCCCCCCTCCCCCGCCCCCCCCACTCCCCGGCCCACCTACTTGTGATCTCTCTCTGGCAAACAAACAAACAAACAAACAAATAAATAACAAAAAACCTATGTCCAGGCATCAATGTGATAAAAACTTAAATTAAATACAAATATCATCGAATTCCAAAACAACCTAGGGGCTGGTTCTACTTCAAGGAAACTGCCCAACTCTGCCACCTTGAGAGTGTACTTTAGTTTTTAATAAACTGCTTTGTACTTGCTAAAACAATAACAACAACAACAACAACAACACCCAAAACTCTGGAGAAATTGTTATTACTTGATAACTGAGGGAAGTTTTAAATTTTTCATGAAAAATAAATTTTAAAATATTATGACAAAGTATAACAACATGTTAGTGGCAGAATTTAAGTGACAATATATGGATATTCACTGGAAATTTCTTTTATCTTTGTCGTATGTTGGGAAATTTTCATAATAAAATGTTGGGAAAAAAATTTTTATTAAATAAAAAACCCCAACAAGCAACCATCAAAAAACCCCAAATCTTGCCATTTGCAATGATGTGGATGGAACTAGAGGGTATTATGCTAAGTGAAATAAGTCAATCAGAGAAAGACAATTATCATAGGATCTCACTGATAGGCGGAATTTAAGAAACAAGGTAGAGGATCATAGGGGAAGAGAGGAAAAAATGAAGCAAGATGAAACCAGAGAGGGAGACAAACCATAAGAGACTCTTAATCATAGGAAACAAACTGAGGGTTGCTGGAGAGGAGGGGGATGGGGTGGCTGGGTGATAATAAGCACGGGGTATTATATAAGACTGATGAACCACAGACCTGTACCCCTGAAACAAATAATACACTCTATGTTAACTTAGAAAGAAAAACAAACCAACAAACTAAAGATTTTTCTTTTGTTAAATTAAGCAAAATTAAAATGTGGCCAACTCCTTTACACCAGTATGGTAAAAGAAACAAAACCTGGTTTGTTTCTATCTTCTTCTAGTCCCATGATTTCCAAGTTTCTTTTTCTCTGTGCTCCAGATTCTTCACATGTTATTAAATGAGGATTATTCACAAATGAGGAAGAGCTAATAAAAATGATTGATAAGTATAAACAAGCCCCAAAGGATGGGAATCTAGGGCAAGTCTTTCTAGCTGAAAATTACTAGAAAGTGAGCGATGAAAAAGAATTATAAAATGTGGGGAAAAAAATTATAAAATGTGGGGATCTGCTTTCAAATTTTTCTTTCTGTAGATAGATTTTTATTAAACAAATACATTCTGCAAATGCTATCAAGTAGAGCAGCAATCACAGTGGTCCTCCCCATGCATCCACTCTGCCAAGGAATTCAATAGTCAAGACCAAGTCTGGTAAGCTAAAAAGGAAAATAATAAAATAATAAGAGTTAATGATAACTGAGCAGTTACTAAGTAGCAAGCATTGTCACTTGACTTATTTGCATTATAGCATTTGAATCCTCACAATCATCCTACGATTTCCCCATTCTACATACGGGAAGACCCCTTAAAAGATGAGTAACTTGTTTGAGGAAGTGGCAGTATCGATTTAAACTCAGATCTGTCTTATTCGAAAACCTAAACTCTTGTAAACTTCTACTGTAGTTTGAGAAAAACCAAAAATGGCAATCTCTGGGGTGGGAGTGGAAAACGATTAGCTGTCACTCTGGCTGCCAGGTCTCAAAGCAGGGCTACAGGAGTAGAAGAGAAAATTACGAGGACCAACTGAAACTGCAAAAGAATGGTATTACTTTACAGAAAAATACCACAGTAGATGGTCACATGAATGCTTCTAGAATAAACCAAAGTACATATGAATTAATTCACCAAACACTTATCAAGTCACCTCTGAGTTTTACTGAATTTAATACTGGAAATATAATTTCTTTGTATATAAAATAACATAACATAATGTACTTAGAAATGAAGAATAGAGTCACTACAAAATTAGAGGTCCTTTGCTATCCTTAGAACATTCAATAATCGGTGTCTTAGAAAAAATTAGTTGTTATGCTATGGCTATTTCAATAGAGGGCACTAGGTGATCAAGATAGTTTTGAACTTAGGTGGCTAAACAGCTAACAGAAGAATCTTTCAGAACTGTGTAGTCATGATTTTTAAAAGCATAAAAAAAAAGCATATCAAATGTTCCAAAAATAGGATAAGCCATAAACCAAAGAAAAAGGTTTATGATAACATCAATATTGGCCAGATCTAAGATCAATATTCTAGATGCTTGCACAATTATAGATTTTTTTTGAGTGGTTCCATTTATAAAATCACTTCCATTACTTATTTGCAAATCTCTATTAGGGCCACCAGGAAATGTCCGTTTAGCATACCTAGCACTTCTGAGAGATGGCAAGGCCATAAGAAGTCAAAAGGAAAGGCTAAAGTTTGAGAGCACCTCCCCACCACCCCACTCTACCTCCACCTTCCACCCAATGCCTTCTACTAATGATATGGCCTGAGGGCTAATTACGTAATCTTAGTTTCCATACCTCTAAAATAGGATAATTTCTCCCATGCTTATGAATGTGAAAATGTGTTGCAAAGTGTTGTAAATAGTAAGATAGTAATAAAGTATAAAGGTATTTTTAAAAGTATAAAGTATTAAAAGTCAAGCTAGTAGAAAAAGAAATTCCAGAAACTAAATGCAATCCTACATAGATACTCTTTGGATTCCAGGCCTATGAAGATGGACTTTGGAAACTTCTGGCAGGAGTGTACTTGCTAGTCCAGACAGAGGTAAAAAGCAGAAATCTACAGTCACAATTTCAAAACACTTCCTGTAACCCCTTCTTAAGATTTTGCAAGTCCCTTTTCCACCATCATCACCCCCATGAAGAAATAGAAGTTAATTCATGGAGATCTGCTAAAAGTTCTTTTATAATGTAATCATCTCTATCACCAAACTTTGATTAGTTTGCATGGACAAATATCCCAGTTTTCAATGAGAAAACATATCCAGCTGATAACACTTTTCATTTTCTTAAACACACATGTACACACACAATTTGTATGCCTAATTAGTAGTATGGTCATTCACTATCACTTCCAAACTACTTTGATGTTTCCAGAAGCATGTAGGGTATGATTATATTTTATTTATGTATGGGGAAAACTAAAGAACAGAAAGATCAAATGATTTGCTTAAAATGACATAGTATCGACCATGCAAGTTTATCTTCTAATCCATCATAGAACCACTAGAAACTACTGGAACCACATGGAACTACTGGAAAATTAGCCTCGTAAGTTCTTTTTTTATCTATCTTATTACTCATTTGTTTATAAAATCAACAAATGTATTTTGAACAGCTATCACATGCTAGGCCCTATGGAAGGTGCTGAAGATACAATGGGGGCGGGGTAGAAACCCAACATAGTTCCTACACACCCATGGAATTTATAATATAGCAAGGGAAACAGACCCAAAGAACTGTGAGGAGAAAAATAAAATAGTTGTGAGTTGTAAACATTCTATGAAGGAAATAAACATGAGGATAACAAGGAAAAGAACAGAGGAAAATGATCTCAGAGAGGGTGTTCAGGAAGAGCCAGGACAGCAAAAGATGGTGACATTCAAGCTGATACGTGTAAGGAGAGGCAATGTTGTGTGGGGGTGGGAGCAGCTCTCCTGAGAGAGGCAAAGAATTGCATGTGCAAAGATCCTGAGGAAAGATCTTGATCTACCTGAGGAACTGGAAGAAAACCAGACAGAGCACAGCCAGCAAGGGGAGAATGACTGGAAAAATGAGGTTGAAGAGATAGTTGAGATCAGATCATACTGATTTTTGCAGACCATGATAAGAGTTTGGATTTTATTCTAAAGAAAATATGAAGTCACTGAAAGATTTCAAGCAGAGGAATTACTTGATTAGATTTGTATTTTAAGAAGATTATTTTTCCTACTAAGAGAATAGGTTGTAAAGGAGCAAGACAGGCAACAGGGAGATAGAAGTCTAAAGCAATAAATCTCTCAGACAGATGATGACAAACTCAACAAAGGTGTTGATAGAGAAGAAAAGTTGCTCATGAATTTGAGGTGTGTTTTAGAGACACTCATCATTCTACTGGCTATTAGTAGCTTTTTTATGCATAGTACATATTAGGCAAAAATACTCAAGATATAATCTTTTCATTTGACAGGATGAATTCTTTTATTTCTTTCAGAGAATTCCAAGCTTTTAAAAAAGATTTATTTATTTATTTATTTGAAAGAGAAAGAAATTAGGGGGAGGGGCACAGGGAGAGAAAAACTTTAAGCAGACTCCATGCTGAGTGTGAAAACCAACTTGGTACACTCCACGCAGGGCTTGATCTCAAGACCATGAAATCATGACCTGAGCTGAAACCACAAGTCAGGTGTTCAACTATGCCACACTGGTGCCCTGAGAGTTCAAAGCTCTTAGCAAGCACGTGAGTCAATTCACCAAATATTAATTGAATACATTCCAAGTATACAGAAATGAAATTTAAGAGTTGCTACCCCTCTTCAGATTGCTTACCCAGTTTGGAAATCAAAACCTCCTTGAATAAAAACAATTAGAAAATAACCTATTGTTTAATACAATACTAAACACTAAGGGTAAAAAATAAGTTCTCAGGAAGGACAAAGATAAAATAAATTGGACTATCAAGGTATCTTTATGGTTCTGAAATTGGGGATTCTTTCTGGGATAATAAAGATGTACAAAGTTTAGGTAAACCAAGACATTCAGACAAGGGAAGGATTTAAGTAAGTTTATTGTGGCAGGTGCTCAAGCTCAGCTCAAAATAATTCTCCCCCTTTCTCTCAAAACCGATCCTCCCTCCATAGGAATGGGCACCTGGTAGCCATGTTTTACCACATGATTCCTGCTCTTGTGTCAAGATTGATTCGATTGCATTGGATGCTTGACCCAAACCAAGTTGGGGCCAATCAAATTCTCTATCTCAGAAGTTCTGAGTTGAGATACGAAATAGGTAGGTTAGTTTCTGTGCATGGCTGGATTTTACATATATGGATTTTACATATAAAATCCTAGAGTCAGGAGAAGTGGCAAAAGCTGATCAGCAGAGAGAATAAGGAAGAGAAAAATCTTGATTTCTTAGTTTGAGCCTACTAAACCCTTTCAGAGTCTCTCATTTCATTCTTGTCCTTGAGTTTTGTGAGACAATTTCATATTCTCAAAATAATTATCCTAATTGCTTAAGTCACCTTAAGTTAGCTGCTACTACATAGAACCAATTTGCCTTGTCCAAGCCCAGCACACACATGCAAATAGGAATGATCATGATGAAAAGACAGGACTAATTATAGCAAAAGATGGTTCTAGACACAAAATGTTGAGGAGGAAAGAAAAAATACAAGGCTAGTTACCTTCTTTAACAAGCTTATGATTAGTGAGATAGGATAAACAGCATGTCAGAAGAGTAATGACTCCTCATGGATGCTGAACTCAAAGATTCTTTAAGCAATGAATGTAAATAACATTGTCAAACAGGAAAGGGAGTCATGAGTCTAGCACTCTCATACTCCAGAGGAAGTGTTGATTTCTGGAAATTAATTTGACAAGATTCTTAAAATGGATATACTCTTTTTTTTTTTTTAAGATTTTATTTATGCATTTGACAGAGAGAGAGATCACAAGTAGGCAGAGAAGCAGGCAGAGGGAGAGGGGAAAGCAGGCTCCCTGCTGAGCAGAGAGCCCGATGTGAGGCTCAATCCCAAGACCCTGAGATCATGACCTGAGCCAAAGGCAAAAGCTTTAACCCACTGGGCCACCCAGGCTCCCCAAAATGGATGTACTCTTTTCTTATCTTTTCTTTTTAGAGATTTTATTTATTTGACAGAGAGAGAGCAAGCAAGCACAAGCAAGGGAATCAGCAGGCAGAGGGAGAGGAGAAGCAGGCTTCCCACCAAGCAGGGAGCCTGATGCGGGGCTCAATCGCAGGACCTGGGATCATGACCTGAGCTGAAGGCAGACGCTTAACAACTGAGCCACCCAGGCAGCCTGGACATACGCTTTTCAACAAATAAAATTTGTCAAGTCCTTACCATGTGTCAGGGACTCTTCTAGATATTGGAAATGAAGTACTAAACAAGAAAGACAAATTTTCTGTTCTCATGAAATTTACTCTTAGGGGAGAAAAAGAGGGAGAAATAATAAATAGTAAATTAGTTACTGTATGGTCCATAATTTCTAGGAATTTAACAAAATAATCAAATGTACATAGATTTAAGCACAAGGAATATTAAAGAATTGGAAACAAACTAAATGTTCAATAATAAGGGATTGATTGCATAAATATAATATATCCAAATAGTAGAGTACTATGTTACAATTTAAAAACATGTATTTAGGGGCGCCTGCTCACCAGGGAGCCTGCTTCCCCCTCTCTCTCTGCCTGCCTCTCTGCCTGCTTGTGATCTCTCTCTGTCAAATAAATGAATAAAATATTTATAAATAAATAAATAAAAGCATGTATTTACTGTGTGCAAGGTATTGTTCTGGTGTTTTACATGTAGTAATTTATTTAATAAACAAAGACATCCTGAAATAGGTACTTCATTATCATCTCCATTTTATGGATAAGGAGGCTATGGCATAGAGAGCCTATGGCATGTAAAGTTATATAGCTAATAAGTGAGAAACATAAGATTTGAACCCAGAGAAAAGTTTGATGCTAGGGGCTATCCTCTTAACTATGCTGTCTCCTGAAAAACATTACAATACGGGAAAAGACTCATACTATAATTTTTAACTTAAAAAATTCAAAATAATGATCTAACTTCATATATAATTTTTAAATTAATTATTTGTATCCCAAAAAATAATTAGGAGATATTCTCAAATATTAATAAATTGTTTTCTCCAAATGATAGGATTATGAGTTTACTTTTTTCTTTATCTTTTTTACGCTTCCAAAACTGTTTTGCCCTTAACTTAGATTACTTAGTAAAGGGGGTAAAATTTGTGCTGAGGCTTGAAGGATAATGAAAAACTACATAAGAACTGGAAGAAATGTAAATGGGAGGAGGTTTTAGGTTTGTTACCATGATACCTGCAGTGAATCAGAAAGCAGGGGAAAATCTAATTTCCAGAAGCTTCTTCTTCCAAGATGCTTTTAAAAAAGAGTTTTGATGATTAACAGGGAATTTTCTTTGTTATTTTTAAAAAATGAAACTGAGACCAAGAGAAGGAAGTGTACATCTCCAAAAAGTAATGATGGAGGGGCACCTGGGTGGCTCAGTCAGTCAAGCATCTGCCTTTGGCTCAAGTCATATTCCAGGGTCCTGGGATCAAGCCCCGTCTTGGGTTCCCTGCTCAGAGCCTGATTCTCCCTCTCCCTCTGCCATTCACCCCTCCCCTGCTCACCGCCCTCCCCCTCCACCCCCATTTGTGCTCTCTCATTCCCTCTATCTCTCTGTCAAATAAGTAAATAAAATCTTTTTAAAAAATTAATGATGGAACTGGAAAAAGAAGAAAGTTTGTCTGACACACTAGGCATTTGTCTACATGGCTAATATTGAGAAAGGGGGTTTCCAGAATGAAAAAGGAGGTTTAGGGGGAGAGTCTCTGTTAGAAAAAAGCATTAGGATGCTCAGATTGAATTGTGTTTGAACAAATGAGGCATGAATAAGAATGACTAGACATCTTCCATGCCCTGTCAACCATCCATAAAATAGTTAATGTTAGTAGTTGGTTTCAAATTCCTTTAGAATTGGTAGTGCCTGCTGTTATGGAAGTTCCTGACAATAATTTGGCAGTGGTTCAGAAAAGGAAATGGAAAAAAACCCCTTTATCTTAATATCTATATATTTGACACTTTTACTGTTCCGTATGGCAGTTACCTGACACAAGATGGTGGGCTGTTACGTTTCTCTATTCCTGTTACATTTCCAATCACATAATGCACTTTTCTGGATGTCTCTAAAACCAAATGAATAAGATCAAAAATGTTTCTCCAGAAAGCCCTAAAGTAAAGAATCACTAGAGACACATCTTAGAATACACTGATGTAATTTTTTAATCACTCTCGGGTCTAACACTCATTCAACAGGTATTTGTTAAAAGCCTATAAAAGCAGGACACCCTGATGGGAAACTCCATTATGTAGACATAGTCATGGCACTCAGAGACTTTGTCCCTAGTAAAGAGATAAG
The DNA here is from genome assembly GCA_028533885.1 of Nasua narica. Classification (NCBI taxonomy): domain Eukaryota; kingdom Metazoa; phylum Chordata; class Mammalia; order Carnivora; family Procyonidae; genus Nasua; species Nasua narica. The sequence continues at coordinate 47,588,812 of CM052814.1, forward strand.
TAAACAATTCTATACAGTTCAAGGCAGGTGTGTTTAAAGTACTATGAGTGGTGTGAAGCATATTTTAAACTATTACGCAGGTGGAAGAATTACTGCTAGACAGGTCAATTGAGCTTAGATTTGAAGAATGGTAGAAATTCAATAAACAAAGATGAAGGCTAAAGAGTACATTCTAAGCACTCTACTGGGTGTGAACACAGGAAACCATGGCATATATTAATGTTGGTGCCAAAACATACAAGATTTTGAATTCCTGACACACTACCAAGAACATACACCCTCAGTTCTTTTCCCCTGTTCAGCTCCAAGAAATTGAAAACTAGGCCAACAACCTCTAGACAGGATATTTGAAAGACTTTGAGATGTCTTTCCAGGACTATCTGGGCTGTCCAAAAAGAAAGACCTAAATATACCAGCATTGGGGGTTCTTAAACATGGTGGCAAAAAGCAGCTCACTGTACAGTAAGTTTCCCAGTTGACAAGACTTTATCATGGGCTCAGAATTTATAATCAGCTTTTTGTGGTTTAAAACAGGTGAGCAAAGGGGAGCCTGGGGGGCTCAGTGGGTTAAAGCCTCTGCTTTCGGCTCAGGTCATGATCTCAGGGTCCTGGGATCAAGCCCTGCATTGGGCTCCCTGCTCAGTGGAGAGCCTGCTTCTCCCTCTCCCTCTGCCTGCCACTCTGCCTGCTTGTGCTCTCTCTACTCTCTCTATGTCTATGTCAAATAAATAAATAAAATCTTAATAAAAAAAAAAAAGAAAATCTTCATGAATATCCCCAAAGAAGGGGTACCTGGGTGGCTCAGTGGGTTAAGCCTCTGCCTTTGGCTCAGGTCATGATCTCAGGGTCCTGGGATCGAGCCCCGCATTGGGCTTTCTGCTCAGTGGGGAGCCTGCTTCCTCTTCTCTCTCTGCCTGCCTCTCTGCCTACTTGTGATCTCTCTCTGTCAAATAAATAAATACAATTAAAAAAAATCCCCAAAGAAATAAGAGACATTAAACAATGCATGTATAAAACAAGAACATGATGCCACATAGAAAGAGCATTCACGATAAAACAATACAAAACAAAATAAAACAAAATCAGCTCTTGTAAATTAACCTTTGAGAACCTAAATGAAAATTTTAATATCTGGAAGATGATGCTGTGATAAAATAAGTAGAATGAAAAGCAGAGATAGAAAGCAGAGAGAGGGGAGAAGAATTAAAGGACTAATCCAGATGAACCAGCATTTAAGTAATTAGAGTTCCAGAAATCAAGAACAGAGAAAATGAAAGGGAGGAAATAATCAGTGAACATATGCAAATTGAATTGAAAGATGGTGAGTTTGGGGGCACTTGGGTAGCAAAATCAGTTGGGCCTCCAGCTCTTCGTTTCAGCTGGGGTCATGATCTTGGGGTTGTGGGACTGAGCCTTGCATTGGGCTCTGTACTGAGTGAGGAGTCTGCTTGGGATTCTCTCTCCCTCTCCCTCTGCCCCTCCTGCTCATGCTCACTCGCTCTCTCTCTCTCTCTCAAATAGATAAATTAATGAAAAAAAAAAAAGAAAGATGTGTTTCTAGACTGAAAAGACTTACATAATGCACAGCACAATCATTAAAAGGACCCATAGGAAGGCACATGATGAAATTTCAGAAACCTGAAGACAGTGAAAAATTCTACAAGCTTCCAGAGGTAAAAATAGGACATAAACTACAGATCATGAATTAGAATAATTTTAGACTTCTGTGGTAGAATTCTAACTGCAAGATTTCCCATCCTCTGTGTACATGAATACTATGAATATGTATACAATGAATATGATACATTTCACTCCCATAATTAGGTTATGTTATATGGCATAGTTGACTTTAAGAAAGACTTGACCTGGTCAGCATTAAAAGAGCTTTTAAAGCCCAGATGTCCATTAACAGATGAATGGATAAAGAAGATGTGGTGTGTATATATATATATACACACACACACACATACACACAATGCAATACTACTTAGCCATCAAAAAATGAAATCTTGCCATTTGTAACAATGTGGATGAGTAGAGGGTTTTATGCTAAGTGAAATAAGTCAATCAGAGAGAAAGACAATTATATGATCTCGTTCATATGTGAAATTTAAGAAACAAAACAGAGAAGCCTAGGGGAAGAGCGGAAAAAATAAAACAAGACAAAATCAGAGAGGGAGATAGACCATAAGAAACTCTTGATCAGGGACACCTGGATGGCTCAGTCAGTTAAGTCTGCCTTTGGCTCAGGTCCTGATCTCAGGGTCCTGGGATCCTGTAGGGAGCCTGCTTCTCCCTCTGCTTGTACTCTCAGTCTCTCTCTCCCTCTCTCTCTCTCTCACACACACACACACAAATAAATAAATAAAATCTTTAAAAAAAATAAAAAGAAAAGAAACTCTGGATCATAGGAAGCAAACTGGGGGGGATGGAGTAACTGGATGATGGGTGTCAAGGAGGGCACATGATGTAATGAGCACTGGGTATTATATAAGATTGATGAATCACAGACCTGTGCCCCTGAAACTAATACATATAATATATTACATGTTAATTGAAAAAATAAATAAAAATTAAAAAAAAAACGCAAAGTCAAATTGTCGAAAGATGCACAAAGTATACCATTTATAAAATAATACGATCATATAAAACATTGCTATATATTACAGATACAAACATATGAACTGAAAATACAAAACGTGCCTAGAAATGACAAGCATCAAATTCAAGATAGAAGTCATCTGGGGAATGGCAATAGGGGAGGCAGAATGGAGCTTCAACTCTGTAATGTTTTTATTTTTCAAAGTTTTATTTAGATATAACTAACATAATAAGCTGCACATATTAAGTATAAAAAAACAAAAGAGACTTTAAGAGTGATGGGCTCTTCCTGGCAAAGGAGAGTGTCCATGGCTTTGAAGACAAGGAGGCTGCATGACAAGAAATGCAGGCACCTGTAGGAGCTGAGAGAGGTTTCTACCTCAGAGCCAGCAAGGAAAGGGGGAACTCAGTTTTATGACTACAAAGAACTGAATTGTGCCAGCCCCCTGTATAAGCTTGGAAGTGAATTTTGCCCAGATAAAAATTCTGTCCAGCTAATATCTTGATTTCAGCTTTGTGTATCTTCAACAGAGAACTTGGACGTACTGTGCTCAGATTTCTGACCTACAGAAATTGTGATCCAGTAAATGGATATTCTTTTTATTTTTAAGATTTATTTATTTATTTGGCCCAGAGAGAGAGAGAGAGAGCACAAGCATGGGGAGGAGCAAGCAGGGGGAAGGAGAAGCAGACTCTCCACAGAGCAGGGAGCCTGATGTAGGGCTCGATCCCAGGACCCCAGGAGCATGACCTGAGCCGAAGGCAGACACTTAACCAACTGAGCCATCCAAGTGCCCCAGATGGATATTCTTTTTTAAATTTTTGTTTTATTTTAGGCAAATCTCTCCATCCAACAAGGGGTTCAAACTTACAACCCTAAGATCAAGAGTTGCAAGCTCTACCGGCTGAGACAGCCAGGCACCCCAATAAATGGATATTCTTTTAGGAGGATAGGTTTGTGATTTAACAAAAATAGAAAATGAATACAGCTTCTCAGTAATGATGAGAGCTATTCAACAGTGGAGACTCCCTCAAAATTCTGAAAAAAAGCTATTTCAAACTTAGAATTATATACCTAACCAAACTACCAACTAGTTGTGAGAACAAATTAAGGATTTTCCAGACATACAAGGTCTCAAAAGTTTACCTCCCATGTACTCTTTCTTAGAAGCTACTATGTGTGTGTTGTTAGAAGCTATGTGTGTTCTTCACCAAAATTCGAGGAAAAGATAAAATAAGAAAGAGGAATATGTGGTATTCAGGAAGAGGTGTGAGGAGAATTCCCAGAATATTGGTGAAAAGGAGACACCTGGATGTCATGCAGCAGACAACTGGCTCACACTGGAGCAGGGGAAAATGCTCCAGGAACATTTTGACATGAAAATTAAACTGAGGCATCCAAATGGCAAAGAAGTCAAACTCTCACTCTTTGCAGATGATATGATACTTTATGTGGAAAACCCAAAAGACTCCACTCCAAGACTGCTAGAACTCATACAGGAATTCAATCAAGTCTCAGGATATAAAATTAATGCACAGAAATCAGTTGCATTCCTATACACAAACAGCAAAACAGAAGAAAGGGAAATTAAGGAGTCGATTCCATTTACATTTGCACCCAAAACCATAAGATACCTAGGAATAAACCTAGCCAAAGAGGCAAAGAATCTGTACTCAGAAAACTACAAAGTGCTCATGAAAGAAATTGAGGAAGACACAAAGAATTGGAAAAACGTGCCATGCTCATGGATTGGAAGAAGAAATATTGTGAAAAGGTTTATGCTACCTAAAGCAATCTATACATTTAATGCAATCCCTATCAAAATACCATCAATTTATTTCAAAGAAATGGAACAAATAATCCTAAAATTTATATGGAACCAGAAAAGACCATGAATAGCCAGAGGAATGCTGAAAAAGAAAATCAAAGTCAGCGGCATCACAATTCCAGACTTCAAGCTCTATTACAAAGCTGTCATCATCAAGACAGTGTGGTACTGGCACAAAAACAGACACACAGATCAATGGAACAGAATAGAGAGCTCAGAAATGGAACCTCAACTCTATGGTCAACTAATCTTCAACAAAGCAGGAAAGAATATTCAATGGAAAAAAGACAGTCCCTTCAACAAGTGGTGTTGGGAAAACTGGACAGCCACATGCAAAAGAATGAAACTGGACCATTTCCTTACACCACACACAAAAATAGACTCAAAATGGATCAAAGACCTCAATGTGAGACAAGACTCCATCAAAATCCTGGAGGAGAACACAGGCAACAACCTCTTTGACCTCAGCCGCAGCAACT
>CM052814.1:47594220-47627985 GCA_028533885.1 Nasua narica
CTCTGATGTGAAGAATTTGAGAGGCAGGTCAGGGGGTTATGGGGGGGTGGGGAAGAGAAATGAAACAAGATGCAATGGGGAAGGAGACAAACCATAAGAGACTCCTAAACTCACGAAACAAACTAAGGGTTGCTGGGAGGTGGGGGTGTAGGGATATGGACATTGGGGGAGGGTATGTGCTATGGCAAATGCTGTGAAATGTGTAAGCCTGATGATTCACAGACATGTACCCTGGGGCAAATAATACATTATATGTTAATAAAAAATTTAAAAAAAAAGAAAATTAAACTGAAAGAATATCTGATATTAGGGGAAGCTGGATGGCTCCGTGAAGCATGCAACTCTTGATCTGAGGGTTGTGAGTTCGAGCCTCACGTTGGGTGACTTAAAAGTAAAATCTTATTTTTTTAAAACGATTTTTATTTATTTATTTATTTATCTGACACAGAGAGAGAGAGAGATCACAAGTAGACAAAGAGGCAGGCAGAGAGGGGGGGAAGCAGGCTCCCCGCTGAGCAGAGAGCCCAATGCAGGGCTCCATCCCAGGACCCTGAGATCATGACCTGAGCCGAAGGCAGAGGCTTTAACCCACTAAGCCACCCAGGAATTAATATTAGGAATACCTAATATTATATTTGATGGAATGGAGAGGAGATCTGGATTACTGGCCAAGAGTTGAGGGTTCAATTATTAATTAGTATATAAAAACCCAACTATATAACAACAGTTCCAAAAAAGACAGTTAATGATACCAAGGGGGAAAAAGGTCTACATAGTTGTCACGGTTTTCACAGCTTACTACTTGGCTTAGCTGTTAATAGTTTTTATATAATCGTAACAGAACATTTTATCACAGGGGCGCCTGGCTGGCTCAGTCAGTGGGTGGAAAGTGTTACTCTTGATCTTGAGGTTAGGAGTTCGAGCCCCACACTGAGTGTAGGGATTACTTAAAAAATAAATAAAATCTTCAAAAAAATAAAGAATATTTTAGCACAGTGAGATGCCAATAGGAACTAAAGCTTGAAATTCAGAAGTAGAAAGATACATGTATATAGATCTAGAATACCAAGTAAATAGATGAAAGAGCTGAGAAGTGCTGTCTCTGCAGAGAAATGGCTGAGATGGAACAGAGTCTGCCCATTTTAGCTTAAACCTTATGAACGGAGGGCCTGGGTGGCTAAGTCAGTTTCATGCCTTCAGCTCAGGTCATGATCTCAGGGTCCTGGGATCGAGCGGGGAGTCTGCTTCTCCCTCTGCTTCTGCCCCTTCCTCCTTGCTCTTGCTCTATCTCAAATAAATAAATAAAAGTGATTTTTGAAAAAAACCTTATGAAACTGTTTTTCTCCTTAGAGGCATGTGTATCTTCAATAAAAATGAACACTAAAAAAAAAAAAAAAGAGGAAGGATATAGTGAAAGATATCTCTACAAATTAATCAGATATAAAAGGCTTTCTTGAGAGGAAAACTGACAAACCTCTCATCACAATAAGGTGTTTTCATGTTAGTGTCCATTTTAAAAAGCCAAGAAGTTTTTCTTTTATTGGTCAAACAATAGAACATCGTGGTAAATTTTTGAGCAGAAGGGAATCATTTGTCCTGGCAAAAGGGTTGAAAAGAAACAGATTGAAAATGGTTTAGGAAATAGACACAGCAGAACTTGGTGATTGATTGCTAGTTGGATGGGGGCAGTGATAATCCAGAAGGTGTGAGAAAGGAAGAGTCAGGAATGGTTCCCAGGGGTCTCCCTGGAAGTACCTGGAGGGCTGGTGGTACCATTTTCTGAAATAGCAGACATAGAGAAGGAACAGAATTGGAAAGACAGGAAAGAATGTAAGTTTGATTTGAGACATGATCAAATAAAATACCTATGGGACATCCAAGTAGAGAAGACAAATGGCAGCTAGATCGAGAGAACAAGAGTTCATCCAAAAGATTTGGCCTCAAAAAAGATCGTCAGGAATATAACATATAAATAAGATGATCAGAGGGAGGGGAGCAGAAAGATCCCTTCCTAGGGACAGACCTGCTTTGCTAAATCCATGCAGACAGGCCATACTTCAAAAGTCTTTGGGAACGCTGATGATTACAACTTGGAGAAGCTGAAAAGTGCTAAATTAACTCTACCAGGAGGGTATATGAAGGGTTAGGAGAAAGTGAGAGACTTTTCTTTCTTGCCCCCAGAAAGAGTTACTGGACTTAGAAAACTTGATGAAAAGGGAGAACCAGAAGATTCTGACTCCCGTGGTGAGTCTGGATACACCAGGGAAAGCAACAGTATAAGTCATTCTGGCTGACCCTGATGCACATGAACTTTGCTTTGTGGGGGATGAAGCATTTCGAGAACTTTCTAAGATGGATCCAGAGGGAAGCAAATTGTTGGATGACGCAATGGCGGCAGATAAAAGTGATGAATGGTTTGCTAGACACAAGAAATTAAAGGCTTCGGGGTAAGAGAAGACACGATGTGGAACAAGCATTTGTGATTCCTGTCTGGCACCTGCAAGGCCTGATGGGTCCACGCATGATAAAGCCTCTCACACCTTGGTGGTTTCCTATAGAAGCAAGGAGGCGGGGGTGGTAAACATCTGTGTGTCTTAATCTTTTGAAAGCTCTAAGATATATTTTAGAAATAAAATCCTATTATTACCCGTCCAATTAGAGGCGGAAAAAAAAAAAAACCATTTGAAGTAACATTTGAGGAAGGGGGAAAATGTTAGACTAGGAAATTATTTATTTATTTGTTTGTTTATTTATTTATAAATTTTTTAAAAAATAAGATTGTAATTATTCGATTATTTGAGAAAGAAAGGGAGGGAGAGAGAGGGGGAGGAGCAGAGGCGGAGGGACAAGCAGACTCTGTGCTGAGCACAGAGCGGAACGAGGGGCTCGATTCCAGGACCCCAAGACCATGACCTAAGCCGAAATCAAGAGGCAGATCAAGCGTCTGAGGAAGAAGTTCGCTCAAAAGATGCTTCGAAAGGCAAGGGGGAAGCTTATCTATGAAAAAGCTGAGCATTAACATAAGGACTATAGGCAGGTGTACAGAACTGAGATCCGAATGGCGAGGATGGCAAGAAAACCTGGCAACTTCTACATACCTGTGGAACCCAAATTGGCATTTGTCATCAGGATCAGAGGGACAATGGTGTGAGCCCAAAGGTTCGAACGCTGTCGCAGCTTCTCTGCCTTCCCCAGATCTTCATTGGCACCTTTGTTAAGTTCAACAAGGCTTCAATTAACATGCTAAGGATGGTGGAGCCATACAGAGCGTGGTACCCAAACCTGAAGTCGGTGAATGAATGGGTCAATAAGCGTGGTTATGGCAAAATCAACAAGAGGTGAATTGCCCTTACAGATAACACATTGATTGTCCCATCGCTTGGTAAATACGGCATCATCTGCATGGAGGATCTGATTCACGAGATCTATACTGTTGGAAAACGTTTCAAAGAAGCAAAGAAGTTTTTATGGCCCTTCAGATCATCTTCTCCATGAGGGGGAATGAAGAAAAAGACCACCCATTTCGTAGAAGGTGGAGATGCTGGCAACAGGGAAGACCAGGTCAATAGGCTTATTAGAAGGATGAACTAAGGTATCTACCTTGATTATTTTTGTAATCTGAAATCAGAAATAAATGACTATTCTCAAATGGAAAATAAATAAACTAAATAAATAATATTTATCATTCAATGAATCAATTAATATTTTGTTTCTGACTTTGTCAGAAATGACCTCTGGATTAAAACAAGCAGGAAAAGTTGGTTAAGAAGGAATTCAAGTACAAAGTAGTGTAAGTGTGTATCAAGGTCTTTGAAGTAGTGATAATAGAGATTATTTTTGAGCACCAAGGAGGTGTGCCTTGAGGCACACCTTGGAGTGCTGTGCTAAGCGCTTAACCTACCTTATCTAATATAATCTTCAAAGCAACTATTATTATTCCCACTTTGTAGATAAATTAGAAGCTAAGCTCCCAAAGGGTTAGGGAACTTGCCCAGTCTGGCTAACCTGCATCCCAAAGCTCAAAGTGAGGTCTCTCTGGCTTCACAACCTGTGTCCTTAAGCACTCTGTGATTCTGCTTCATGAAATTAAAATAACATTTCCATACTATATTTACATTCTTTAGAGCCCAACCAAATTATCTATCAGAATCCTAAGATTATTGAACTGCTCTTTGTAATTATTCAGGAATTAGGAAAAATGGGCTAGATGTTAAAAAGCTGATGATGGGTAAGTGTACTTATGATTTTTTTGTACTTATGATTTTTAAGAAGAGTGAAGTGTAAAATGAGGGACCACAAAACTATATAGTTTAGTCGTACAATGTATATAACATTCTTGGTATTTGAAATACTTTAAGACTAGGCATTTCAGTTCGTACACTACCTACAACTTCCTGCTGGCTTCTTCCATACATATTTTGATTTTCTGCTTGGCCCCCAAAGAAATTTCAACATATAACCCCTTAAAATTATAGAAATCTGTCCCAGGAGAAATCAAGGGCACACACATTGTTCAGGATCATTTAAAAAAGAAGTAGTCATTGATCATTAAGAGCCATTAAGGTTTACTATAAACTCAAAAGACTAAATCCATTTTCAAGGTTATTATAGTGATTCGAAGTGATAAGGAGGGGTGGCAGCCTAAATAGAAAGCAAAGAGTAGATTCTTAAAACCTCACTCTTGAATATCTTAGAGGCAAATACATCAGTAACTGGAAACAATGGTTGCCTCTGGGAAGGGAATGAGAACCCTGAGGAAGAGAACCGGGAAGGACACTCACTTTTCATTGTCCATCCTGGAGTGCACTTTGAATTTTATAGGTCTAAGATTTCGTGGGTGACGGAGCCCCTGCTGAGAAAAAGGCAGGAACACTGAGCGTATGAAGCAGAATCTAACCAAATGAGCCTGACCTGCAGAGTTTCTTGAAGATTCTCTGAGATGATGCTAAAACCATCTTCCCAGCCTTTATTGTGACAGAGAGAAACCAGCTGCCTTTGTTCCCAATTACCACATGACATTGAATTCAGCTGCCTGTTGGAATCCGCGCTCAGCCATTCCCTACACGAGTCAGCCATTGCTTGCCTTCATTAGTGCCTCTTGTCACGTTGAACGCATTAATGCACCACTTAACAAATATGTGCTCCCTCCCTCTTTTCAAGTTTTGTGTTAGTTGACTGATTTTCTTCAGTTTCCCAACAGCAATGAGAAACAGATTTTTAGGCTATGGAAGTCCCCCTCCTTCCTTTACCTGCGGTTTTCCACAGACTTGAAACTTGACGGAACAGAATTAACGCCTCAAACCATTGTTCCGTTTAGCTATTTGGCTCAAATGGTTTTGATAAATGCTTATTTAGGAAATACGGAATTTCTGACTTTTTAACAATGACAAAATATATCAAAAGATGTTATTAAATTTCTCCACCTTTACTGAGAAGTAAAATGTAATTATTAGAGATAAAATAACATATATACATGCTAGCTGGGGAGAGGGCAAGAGTGAGAGATGGGGGAGAGTAAGAGGAAGGCTGGAGGTGGGGGTTCTTTAGCTGATAGCCTATTTTCGTCAGGCTTTTTTTTTAAGCATTAAAAATATTTCTCCTGACAACAAAATACAATTTTATTTTATATTATTTATTTTTTTAAGGATTTATTTATTTATTTGTTTGTTTATTTATTTGGCAGAGAGAGAGAGCTCAAGCAGGAGGAGTGCAGGCAGAGGGAGCAGGGAGCTAAGCAAGGATTGATGGGGGATTTGACCCCAGGACCCCAGGATCATGACCTGAGCCAAAGGCAAATGCTTAGCTGACTGAGCCACCCAGGTGCCCCCAAAATACAATTTTAAAGCATAAAATATAGGTACTACTATATATCACTGTTGTATATATTAAAATAATGTACTAATAAAAAAGTTTTTCTCTATATATGCTTAAAAACTTATGTACTTTATTATTTTTAAGATTTTATTTATTTATTTGAGAGAGAGACAAAGAGATAGAAAGAGCATGAGGCGGGGAAAGGACAGAGGGAGAGGGACAAGTAGACTCCCTCCCAGCCCAACCCAGGGCTGGATCCCAAGATCCTGAGATCATGACCTGAGCCAAAGTCTTTGAAAAAGAAAAACACTCAGAATGTATTCTAACTCCAGTTAATAGGACACAAAAAAGTGATAGTCAAGGGTGCCTGGGTAGTTCAGTCAGTTAGCTGTCCAGCTCTTGGTTTCAGCTCAAGTCATGATCTTGGGGTTGTGAGTTCGAGCCCTGCATTGGGCTCCACCCTGGGCATGGAACTTTAAATAAATAAATAAATAAAACCTAAGAATGCTTGTTAACCAAAGTAAATATACTCAAAATGCAAAAGTAACATGAATTAAAATATTCAAACCCCTGGAGAGTGGATTCCATTAATTTCATTTCTTGGAAGTGAAGTCTCTGATTACAGACTGAACAGATCCCTCGTTCCTTCTCACTTCAAATATAGTTGTACTTCTGCCACTACACTGCTTGTTTTCTTCTTCCTATAAGTATCTGGGAGAAACGAAAAAAAAATAACAAAGAACCAATATTTCAGCTCTTGAACTTTCAAGAGGACGGTACTCTGTGTGGTACATGGTGAACGCAGTGGTCTGCCAGGACTGCTGGCTCACAACTCCGAAACCAAAACTCTCTGGAAATGGCTGACAGCTGATAAGGGCCGCTCTTCCAGAAGGTCATGTTCCCTTCCTGGGATAGTTCTCACCCCATAACAGGGCAATGGGAGGTTATAAAACCTGGCCTCTTGTCTCAAGGTAGGGACAACTCTGCAGGGACTTCCAGCTCCAGAACTCCTTGCGTGACCAGCTGAGGCCTCTGTTGTGGCCTCACCTCACCTTCACCGAGATCAGCTTCCCCCACTGACCTCCCTCCCCTACAATGTGCTCCCTGAGACTAGTCCTCAATAAGCCCTTGTCTGCAAACAGCAACCTAAACTCTGCTTCCAGGGAAACACTGGAAACCATATGGAATGATTCTCCCCCCAGCAGAAGTGAACAGATTTGTCCTGATACGTCCGCATTCTTTTTCTCCTCATGTCCCTTTAATTTGCCAGTGTTGTTGTTGTTGTTCCTTTTAAGTTCCTATAGCAGCATGTTGCAGATAGTTCTGGACCTAAGATACAGAATGTTAACAGTAGCAGGAAATGAAAGCTGGATTGTTCCTTGCCTATTTTATAGCTATCTCAAACAATATGGTTGACTCTGTGAGTTACGGGAGAAGATGGTCTGTGATATTAAGTACAGCTGATGAACCTTCATGAAGATCAAACTCATGACCCTGCCATTATTTTGCCATGTTCTACCCAAGTGAGCTAATGGGCTCACACAGAAGATTGGGAAGTGTGATTTAAAGACTGTTTCTGGGGACGCCCTAGTGGCTCAGCTGGTTAAGCAGCTGCCTTCAGCTCAGGTCATGATCCCAGGGTCCTGATCGAGCAACACATCAGGCTCCCTGCTTGGCGGAGAGTTTGCTTCTCCCTCTGCCCCTCTCTCCCCCACTCGTGCTCTCTCTCTCTCTCTCTCAAAAATAAATAAAATCTTAAAAAAAAAAAAAAAGAGATGATGTAGGGAGAAGAAAACTCTTTTTAAAACTCCAAAACCCAGGGGCGCCTGGGTGGCTCAGTCGGTTAATCTGCTGCCTTCAGTTCAGCTCATGATCCCAGGGTCCTTGGAGCCCTGCATCAGGCTTTCTGCCCAGAGGGGAGCCTGCTTCTCCCTCTCCCTCTGGCTGCCACTCCCCCTGCTTGTGCTTTCTCTCCCTCTGTCAAATAAATAAATAAAATCTTTAAAAAAAACCTCCAAAACTCAGAGAAGAAATTATTTGACATCCATTTAAAGTACAAAACAAAACAGAAACAGAGAACACAGAAGATATGCTAGAAATTAAGAATACAATCGCCACGATAGTAATGTAATTAGAAGGGTTGGAAAAGGCAGTAATGAAATCTCCCAGGAAGCAGAGAACGATAGAAAAGAGAAAATACAAGACATGAAAGGATCTATGCAAAAAGACCAAAATCTAAATTGTAGAATTCCTGCAAAAGAAGAGAGTATGGGCGCCTGGATGACTCAGTCAGTTAAGCATCTGACTCTTGATTTCAGGTCAGGTCATGATCTCAGGATTGTGAGATGGAGTCCCAGGCTGAGCTCTGTGCTCAGTGCAGAATCTGCTTGTCCCACTCCCCCGCTCCCCTCCCCACCATCATATAAATAAATAAATAAATAAACAAACTTTAAAAAAAAGAAAGTAAATACAGATGAGCAAACTGTCACAGGAATAACTCTAGAAAATTCTCCAGACCCAAATGACTGGAGTCTGTAAGTGGAAAAAGCCCAGGTACTCTGAGCAATGAAAAATTTTCATACAAAGGTTTGTCACTGTGCAAGAGATAGATTCTAAAAGCTTCCAGAAAGGAAAAGGTGGGTCCTAGACAAAGGAACAAGAGAGAAAACGACACCATAGTTCTGTTATCAGTATTTAAGGGTCAAAGACAATGAAGCAATGCTTTCAGAATTCTGAGGGAAATGCCTGTCCAGCCAGAAGATAGATTAAAGAAAAAGGTAATTGTTTTGGAGGCAATCACTGGGAGGTAGTCTGAAGGGGTGGGGCAAGAAACTGCTGTTTGTCCTTCTAACTTTTTTGGTGCTATTTGATTGATTTTCACATATTTGTGGATGCAGAAAATTTATTTCTTGTCCACCCTTCTCTAGACTTTACTAAGGATGGATTCCAACAGAAAAGGAAAGGAGATGAGACAGAGGAAGGCATGGAATCCAGGAACCCATACAATGCAACCCTGAAGAAACAGGCCTATGGAACAATCAATATAGACTGAAACAAGAGAGACACTTCCCCATGTGAGTCTCTAGGAAAATGAGGGAACTGGCTGATTTGCGATTGCATATGAGCATTTGGGGAAAACTGATGATAGATGGATCGGGCATCTATTTGAGCTGTCGTAACAATTTTAAAGTCCCATTATTTTTATTTTTATTTTATTTTAAAAGTACTCAAGAAGCGGGGCGCCTGGGTGGCGCAGTCAGTGAAGCGTGAGACTTGGTTTCTGCTCAGGTCTGGTCCCGGATTCGTGGGATCAAGCTCCCCCTTGGGCTCCCTGCTCAGCTGCGGAGTGGGCTTGGGTTTCTCTCTCCCTCTTTCTCTGCCCCTGCCTGCTGCGCATGCACTCCCTCTCTTTCACGGAAATAAACAAATAAATACTAAAAAAAAAAAAAGTACTCAAGAAGTACGAAAAGAAGAAATATAATCATAGTAGTTTGGAGTACTAAAGTGAACAATATTTACATGGGCATAATATAAGCACAGATTAATTGAAATAAAAATTATGGTATAATTACATTGGAAGAGTGGGGAGTGGGTGGAAGGGTTGTAAAAGGATTTAATCCACTTTAGAGTAAATTTCACAAAGTCAGGGATTGGTCTGTTTTGTCACCTGTGGCATCACTAAAACACAGAGCAGTGTCCTGCATATAGTAGGTACTCAACTAATATGTATCCATTTGTTACCATCTGCCATGCCAGCAAGTCATTGTCCTCTGTCTTAAAAGTGGTAAATCAAGAGAAAACATTATAAGGCTATCATCTACGAATATGAAAATATATATATACACAAAGAAACAGCTAAAGCAATTTAAAAGAAAAAAAGTATATTATTTTCTGAGGCAATCACTGGAATGTTGTCTGAAGGGGTGGGACAAGAAACTACTGTTTGTCTTTAGAACTTATTTGGTGCTACTTGATTTTTTTAAAAAATCGTGCATATGTAATAAATATTTTGGCTAAATTTTTTTTTTCCTTTGGCTAAATTTTTAAATGGAGCAAAATAGATGGCGATTTTAAAATAAAACAATTCTAATAAAATATTTTTTTAAAGGAAAGTACTGAGCAATAGAACCTGGACACAAAATGGTCCCAGGACCTTTATAAAATATATAAAAATATATATATATTCCACTTGCTTTTTTGTCACCTTGACATAAAGTTTATTCGAAAAGGTAAGGATGACTGAGCCAATAAAACTTGTTTTAATGGACTGCACTTGAATGGCGTGAGCTTATAATGAATTTATAGACAATGGATTGGTGGTGATTTATTTAGCATGGCTTCTGATTTAAGTTGGCATTATGACAATGGGCAAGGTTAAATTATGCCTTACTATGCAATTATGGCTAGTTTAAGTTATTTTATTGCTGAGCAAATGACATTTATTCATTTTGTCATGTTAACAATTCTAGGCTACTTTTAAAGGGAGCAAATGCAAGATAGAATTAATCAATTCTTTTGCCTTAGCTTTGGTGCTAAAACTTTAACAATTTTTTTTTTTTAAATAGGCTCAACACAGGGCTTGAACTCAAGATCCTGAGATCAAGCCCTGAGCTGGGGGGTGCCTGGGTGGCTCAGTCGATTGGGCATCTGCCTTCAGCTCAGGTCATGATCCCAGGGTCCTGGAATCGAGTCCCACCTTGGGTTCCTTGCTCAGTGGGGAGCCTACTTCTCCCCCTGCTCATGCTCATGCTCCTGCTCGCTCTCTCTCTCTTTCTGGCAAGTAAATAAATAAAATCTTAAAAAAAAAAAAAAAAAAAAAGACCAACCAGATGTTCAACCTGTACTCAACCCAGGCACCCTGAAACTTTAACAATTCTTATGGGTTTTTCCACGTTCCCACCAAATTGGATGTTTGCCATTTTCCTTCCCCTCTAACATCGGTAACATATGTCTTTTGAGTTGACCTTCAGTAGGTCTTTTGGATACAGTTTATAAAACAAAGCAGAGGCTTTTAAGTCAGGTAACGACAGCTGTTAATCCTGTTGCTTACTAGCTATGACTGTAAGTCAGTTACTTAACTTCTCCAGGCCTCAGTTTCCACATCTTTTTTTTCTTTTTTAAAAAAGATTTATTTATTTATTTATTTATTTATTTATTTATTTATTTATTTATTTATTTGAGAGAGAGAAAGAGTGTGTGAGTGGGAGAGGGGGAGTCGGAGGGGTAAGGGGAGAAGGAAATAATCTCAAGCAGACTCCCTGCTGAGCATGGAGCCCAAGGCAGGGTTTGATCTCACAGCCGTGAGACCATGACCCGAGCTGAAACCAAGAGTTGGAGGCCTAACCGATTTAGCCACCCAGGTGCCCCTGTTTCTGCACTTTTAAATCTTACCATATGGTCCTGTCAGTGTGTGGGGTAAATGCCTAGTAAAGTGTCTGGCTTTTGACTTAATAAATGGCAGATAGTATTGTTACTGAGAGTTTAAAGATTCTGTTTTTTGATTATGTGACACAGTTTTCTAATCTTCCCATAACTTTGCCTTACGGCGTGGATATGTACATTTATTTTATAAACTTAATTAAAATGAATTAAAATTTGGCTTTCACGAGTCCATGAAACTGTCTCTCTCTCTCTCTCTCTGTACTGGGACTTCCTGCAAAGTGTACACTTCCTGGCCATAATATTTAAGAAGAACCAAGGTGATTGTTGTTAGAATTGAGTGATGGATACATAGGGTCCTTATTATATCATTCTATTTACTTTTGAATGTATTTGAAAGTTTGTATACTAAAAATCTAGAATAAAGGTGAGCTTTCAATAAAGGAAAAGGTATAAAATCAGTTCCAGTTTCCCTGAACAAAGCATTTGTTGGTATATATCCTCAATTGTTTGGTGAGTCCACTTAGAAAAGCCAGAGTCCATTTTCTCATGAATATTTTCCACTATATATTCTATTTTTGTTTTTGTTCTTATTCTAAGGAGTAGCCCACATGACAATAATGAACATTTAATCTCTCTTTTGCTATATAGGCCTCGGCGAGGTACACACTGAAGGAGAGACACTCCAGGGAAATCTAGGTAGGAAGCAAAGTGTTGATGAGTCAGCCCATGGCACACTTTCTCTGCGTTGATACTAAATCAAAGTTTCAGTTAATGGTAAGAACTGCTTTGTTGCCGAAGCACTTGTCTTGGGAGTGACAATAAGATTGAGGGCGTACCTATTAATAGACAACACTTCCTTCTTTTTTCTGGTAGGGTTTGTTGCAAAAGTCCAAATGTTGCTTGTAGAAACCTAGATAAGTCATTATTTGGATAATTATTCTCTTAGTGAAACTCCATTGGTGGTTTTAGTTAAATGAAAAACAGTGCTGCCTGTCCTGCCCTAACCCTTTTGACTGGGCTGTTTATACATTAAGTTGTGCCAAGCCTATAAAGACTTCCCTATAAAGGCTGTGTTTTGCTGGTTCTTCAGGTGATTCATCTACTACATACACATAAAAATTACAGTTCAAAAGGTTGTTGTAAGCATTAATTAATGTTTGTTGTGCCCCCTTATGATCCTCAGATGAAAGGCGTGAGGGAAATGTAGTGTGCCTACGTAAGTAATAACATCAGTACACATTGTAAAGAATGTTGGGATCTTTCTGAATGAAAGGTGGAGTATGAACCTCAAGTTATTTTTATTAGTGTTTGCAGACAAATCAAACAGTATTTGGAGGAATACAATGAAATTCCAGAGATTTTCAGGTAAACACATAACTGTCAAAAGAAGGTAGGAGCCAATAATTCTGTTGTAGACTAAGGACATAAAGTGTTTTTGCTTTTGGATACGTACATATCAAAAAGGGAAAAAGAACGAAACAAAAGAAGATGAAGGGGGAGGAGGAGGAGGAGAGGAAGAAGGAGGAGGAGAAGAAGAAGAAAGATAAAAAGCACATGTTTAATGTTCAAAGAAGGCAGCCTGAAAACAATAATGAAGATCCTTGATTCTTGAAATTCTTTTCCCAGGGAGATAAACGTTTACAAACTGGGCAAAAAAAGTTTATCAGAAACAGTTGATCTTATGTTGTTCCTCATAGTTTCATGTGTGGTTGGGGGAAGAGAATTCAAAGAAAGTGAAGGGAATGAGGGAAGAAAAACTGGTTGAATATAAATATCAGTGGACACAGAAGAAACCTGAGTTATTTTGAACCTATCCTTCTATGGCATTCCTTCTGAAAATAAAGGCCTAATAATACCTCCTTCTAAGCATCAGTTCCTCCTGTCCATTTCCCCCTGCCTCACATTGGATCCCTCAGCATCTAAGATGTGGATGACCCCAGTAGGCACACGGCTGGCCTCCCTAAACACTCACCCTGTACACCAAATTCATCACATCCAAACCGTGTCACTGCCTTTGAAGGCCTGAGATCATCAACTCTCACACACACACCCCCCCAACCCGACCTATAAATAAAGACCAATGACTCTTTATTCAGTGACATTGTTCTCCTTGGGACGTTACCCCTCCTTCATAGTCTTTATACCACAGAGATGTCTATCCCTTCCCTCTAGAAATCTACATTTAACCCATTCTTAAATTTTTTGATCAATTTCCCTGACTGTGGTAGCTCTTAGGCACCCGTTTCTTTTTTGGCCTTTTCGGCATCGGGGCACCTAGAATTGGTATCACAGACTGTCTTGTTTGTTGCTCATACGTACAAAAGTGAGGGCAAGGACTGTCCTTGATACACAGTTATCAGAGTGAAGCACTTACAAGGAGCACAGTGAGTGTCTGATCACGGCTGATCTTGATTGTGGTCTACGGTCGTCTCCCTTTTAAGCCAGACGACGGGGTCCTCTGAAGAGCTCTGACTTTGGAGTCAGACTGAATGAGAATTCCTCTTCTGCCACTTACGTCCCACCCGTATTGCATGAGTGTGGGTAAGATCTTTATTTTCTGACATCCCCAAAGCTACCAGGACAAATACTACATGTGTCCATCCTACCTCTGAACAGTGAAGGAGGCATCAGTTAGTTCTGGGAACAAGACATGGAAGAAAAAAAAAATCTTTCATCAGCTTAGTCCTGAGCCTAAAGAAATATTATCTGCCCGCCACCCCCTCCAATTTTTGACTTCTCTTGCTACAATTCTACTCTTACTAATAAACTTTCTGGTTTTTTAGTTTCCCTTATACCAAGAAAAGCGAGTCCTAGAAAGAAGGTAAGAGTTTCTAGCCACTGGAAAGGAATATATCACTTGACGTTATGGCTGTTACATTACTGTCCTAAGAATTGGTCAGTGTGAATTGTCTTTAGGACACTTATCATCCTTGGGTGATTGAGAAAGTCCACTTCATAAAAGGTGCTGCGGTACAGTCACGGGGCAATGCTGATCCTGCCAAGTATTCTGACAAAGAGGGCCTACCACAGCAGCCGGCTCCTACACCGTATTTCCACTTAGTCCCCTGGACTGTTATGTGCTTCTGCTTGTGAAACCAACTGTCCTGATTTTTGCTACACCAGAGGATCAAGAAAGTAGATTTTAGAGCAAGGCAGCTTCCGTTTGAATCACGATTTTTTTTTTTAAGATTTAATTAATTTATTTATTTGAGAGAGAGAGAGAGAGAGCAGGAGCAGGGTGGGGGGGGAGGGGGGGAGGAGGAGCAGAGAGAGAGGGAGAAGCAGAGTCCCCACTGAGCAGGGAGCCCAACACGGGGCTCGATCCCAGGACCCCAAGATCATGACCTGAGCTAAAGGCAGACATTTAACCAATTGAGCCACCGAGGCACCCCCTGTGAGGACTAACTTAAAGAACTTGTTGATATTTTGTGAGTATTTGCTACTTTTCCACTTTGGGGTTGGTTTCTTTTGGCCACAATTTTGTTTCCCCATAGCAACTAACAGTAATTCCTAAAAACAAAAAGGGCCTCTGGTCTTTCTTTGCTGAGGTCATCAAGGATGGTTAGAGAAAGCTTAAGCAGTAGTTTCTAAGATAGCTTCGTGAGGAAGAACATACATACATGGGTGGTAGCAACTGTGAAGAAAAAAGGAATACGGGAAGAATCCCATGAAGTTGAGGGAAGAAGTGTTGCTAGAGGTGTCACTGGATCTCCAGAAATCCTCCATGATTCCCTTATGAACCAGAGCTTCTAACTTAACTAAAGGTCTACTCATGACTTCCTCTCAGCTCTGCAAAGAGATAGTCTTCAATCCTCAGTAGATAGAATTATTTGTAACACAAGTGAACTCTGAGTTAATACCCAAGAATGTGCAAACATGCTTTTTTGTGGACATTCTCCTAGGAGATTGAGATACATTGTAGCCAGTATATTCTTTGGATGATTTAAAACACTGATGGCATTTTTAGAGAATCTACTCCAAACTTCAACATTTCTGAGTCTTCAACATCTTGGAAAAAAAGCTCCAAACCAAAGTGATCTTTTGGTTTGATTCTAAAATCTCCACTAAATGTATTCAAAAATATGTTTTCTCATAACCCAACTATACTGGGCTGTTTCTTCCCTCCTCTTCTTTGATAGCATAACCTGAGAGTCCAGATTCTGGAGCCAACTCTCAGGACTCAATTCCCAGCTCTACTACTTTTTGATGAATGATCTCAGGGCATGCAACTTAATCTCTTTCCTCCACTTCCTCATTTGTAAAGTGGTGGTGGTGATGATGATAATAACAATAATAATACCTATTTATAGGTCTGTTGTAAGAATTAAATTGTCAGTACTTTTAGGACAATGCCCAACACATAGTAAGCACTCAATTAGTATTAGTTGCAAGTGTTACTTTTATTGTTGTCATTTATGGAAGTATCTAAAACTGAGTTTTAATATGGCTTACCTAAAAGGCAAAATGTGGTGAGCATCTGATTTTAAAAGACGCAATAGCATAGATTTATCTGCTTATCCTGCTTCTTCTGGTTCCACAGGGTCTTGGTGGAGTTAGTAATCAAGGCCCCCATTTTCCCAATCACAAGCGTAGGTACATGCCATGGGTTGGGCCAATCCCTTCCTCTCCTGGACTTCCTTGAATGTTGTGCTGAGGATGGGGTTGAGAGGGAGCCTCTCTTCTTTTGCATTAAGTACTATAAGAATGCAGTCCTGAGACTACCAGCCACACCTTCCCTCCCCTTTCTGCTACAGAAGAGAATGATTCCATCAGACAACGAGTGGCAGAAAGTCCCAAGATATGCAGAGAATGAATTTCTCTCTGCCTAAACAATCTAACACAGTTACATGAGCCAATACATTAACCCTTTTAGTAAAACTATTTTGAATGGGGCTTCTACCATTCATGCACACACACATGCAAGTACACACATGCAAGCACGCACACACACACACACACACACACAAGTCCTGGATTTTCCAGCATAATTCCAATTTCAAACATTCTGTTTTATTATTTCCACAATTACTACTGCTAATAATAACAACTATCATGTATAATGTATATCTCTTTGTAAGTGCCAGGCACTGTTCTAAGCATTCTATATATCGTAACTCAGTTAAAGCTCCCAACTATGCAGCAAAGTAGGTATTATCATTATCCTTACTTTACAGATGAAGAAAGAGAGAAACAAAGAGATTAATTAATTTGCACAAGACCATGTAGATACAAGGTGGAGATAGAATTTAGATCAAGATGGTCTGAACCCAGAGTCCACTTCTTCTGTGCCTAGCCTTGTGCCGAGTGGTCACTGGTCATATACATGTCGGTAGGAATTGAACTGTCCATAGTGTTCACTAAGAAGGACATAGGAAGTGATCCACATAATTCATGTGTAGTAATTTGAAAACGGGGAAGAGAGAAGAACAAATAGGCCAATTATATTCCTGTATCTACTAAATAGAAAGCACACCAGAAAATTATAGTCATCAGAGATTCTCCAGTTTAGGTTAGTTCCTTAGATATTCTTCTCCCAAATTCCATTCATTCTCCATGCCATTGTATGTTGTCTAACCCTCTTACAACTTTAGAAAAATCTGACATAATTTTTGTTCATTTCTGGGATTCCTGTGACATTTGATACCTCTACTGTCTTACCTCCCTTTTACTCTGGATCCCACTGAATTCTGGCTTAATTGCTACCCCCTCCTCCCTTAGAAACAGTCCTGGATCAGGTTGCCAAGAACTTCCTACTTGCCAGGTCCATTGAGCCTGCATTAGTATATTACTGTAGCTGTATATTACTTAACAGAGACTTTTGGGTTTTGTTTTTTTTTTACAGTGTTCATCTATCCTTCCTTGAAGCTATCTCCCTTAGTGTTTGGGCCACCATCTCTCCTCATTCTCTTTTTCTGTCTGACTATCCTTTTTCATCTCTTTGTAGTAGCACCTTTTCCCTTTACTGTTAAATATTAATATTACTGGGGCACCTGGCTGGCTCAGCTGCTAAAGCATGCGACTCCTGATCTCAGGGTCATGAGTTTGAACCCCATATTGGGCGTGGAGCTTACTTAAAAAGAATGAAAAAAATTTTTTAATTGATATTCCAGTTCAACTTTCTAAATTCCAGCCAATCATTACTTTTCCCAGAAAGTCTTCCCTGTCACCTACCCCCAGAGAGTTTATCAAACCTTGATCTGGTCTGAATATGTGCTTTGTCTGTGCTTGTTGCCCTTGTGCTGTATCAGTATTTACCACTCCTTGTATCTCTTTCCCCTCGGGCTGAAAATTCCCACAAGGGATTTTTTTTTCTCATTTCTGTATCCCCAGCACTAGCAAGTTTTCACTACAGAGTAGGTTCCCAGTAAATGTTTCTTAAAAAAAATAAATGAGTTTGTCTGATTTTCAATTGTAGAATATTTGCCTATTATGACTCAACTTGACCTTTCTTCTGTAGAATAGGAGGGGCATTACCAGAAAGATGCCTAGGGATGTAAATCATCCCTGTAAGTCAAAGGACACTTGGATACCTAGTAGTGAATGTCTGATATCCCGAATATCTATTTTCCTGCTAAATAAATCATTGACGCTGTATATGTATGCTTGTGTGTTCATAGGAAATTAGGGAAGAGTAAGGCAGTGGTACCTGACACAGAAATCAAAATGCCTGGTTCCTAGTCCCGGTTCTGTCATTTATCACTCAGCCCAGTGATTGTGGGTGAGTTATTTAGCTAATCTGAAGTTGGAATTTTTTTTAAGAGAGGGAAGGGGAAGGGCAGAGGAGAAAGGGAGAGAGAGAATCTTAAGCAGGTTCCATGCCCAATGTGGAGTCTGACCTGGGGCTCAATTCACAACCCCAAGACCATGACCTGAGTCAAAATCACGAGTTGGATGCTTAACCAACTGAGCCACCCAGGTGCCCCAGCTTGAATTATTTTTTTTTTAAATAATAAAAACCTTTGCCCTGCCTTGCTCATAGAGTTGCAATGTAGATAAGATGGAAGAGATATGGACATGCCTTAAAAACTGTTTTAGGTGGTTAAATTGGTTGTAAAAAAAACCATGAACACACTTGGATTATGTCAGGGAGTGAATGGTTTATTGGAAGGATACATAGGGAAGCTTTTTAAAAAGAGAATAGAAGCAGAAATCTCAGCCACAAGTTTCAGCCAGCCAGGAAAGCGGGAAGTGACACAGTTACTGGGTCACACAGGAATAGTGGGAACCTGAGTGTAGAAACTGACAGAAACTGTAATGTGGCTTCTAAACTGGAAGTTTCTTCAGAGGCCAGCACAGAGAAAGCATCCTTCCCTCAATGCCAACCACAAGCGCTTGCTAACTTTTCCTGAGCGCCCTGCAATTGACAGGACGTCTTTTCTCTCTGCCTTTGTTTCTCTCAGAGTGCTTTTCTGCCTTCGCTCCTACTACCAACCAACTGACCCCCTAAATCTATAGATCAAACACCAGACAGTTTGTTGCTAAGGACCTGATGGCAAAGCTCTTGCTCCAGTTTCCCTCAGAGGAAGCCTGCCAGCCAACTGTGGGTTGTTTTCGAGTTAGAGCCGCTCCTGGTCCAGTTAGTGGTGGCCATGGTGACAGAGCCAAGAGGAACAAGCACACCCACTTATTTCTACACCCAAGACTCTTGCTTTAGATGAACCACAGTAGGATGCCACTAGGCTCAAGGGACAAAGGGAGGGAGGATTGTTAAAGAAGCCCAGAGATTAGGGCTAGCTGGTGAAAGCCTGCAAAGCTGCAGCTGGAATAAGGAAGGAAATGGTTGATGCCCAGGAAGCCACCCCCAGCAGGTGGAAGGGGGTTTGATGAGAAGTAACCTGGCTTCTTTTTCCTGCTGCTCTCCAAACTCCTCCTATTAGCCACACACACCAGGAAAGTCAGCTGACACAAGCAGGCCAGTCCTCCCTGTGACACAGAGATCAAGGAAGGCAAGAAATGCTTCTGAGGGCAAATGGGCTCAGGACCAGCTCTGTATGTAATGAATGGAGCCAAATCTTCAGTTTACTTGGGGATGGCCACAAGGGTCAGCATTGTGTAGTGTAGACTGAGTATAGTGGGATGAACAGAACTGGTTTTGAATCTTAGCTCTGCTATGTATTCTGTTTTATTTGGGGTGAGTTACTTAACCTTTACAAACCTCAGTGCCTGGTTTTGTAAGATGATTTCTAGAATGGTAAAGATTTAACCTAATGAGGAGAACCTTTCAACACAATGTCTAGACATGGGGAATGCTTTATTGTTGACAGTGATGATGGTGGTGGTGATGGTGGTCGTCTACCCCCTGCCCCTGCCAGTCTATGTTCCATTTTTGTATCACCAACAGCCTGTCTTAGCAGGTTTTTCCAAGCTACTTAAAAATACAGATATCACTGGGCCTCTGAGTAACTTTACCAATATCAGTGTTACCTGAGGTTAAAAAGTCTGAATTGATAAAATGCCATGAAAGTTTCTGCATCTCATAAAAAAAACTATGAGGTGCTTTGTGCATACAACACACCTCATTTTATTCTGTTTTGTGTGTGGGGGGGTTCTTTTCTTTTTATTTTTTTTTAGAGAGAGAGCACACACAAACAGGTGGGGGATGGGATGGGGAGGAGCAGAGAGAGGGAGAGAGAGAGAATCTCAAGCAGACTTCCCCCTAGGCATGGAGCCCAATACAGAGCTTGATCTCACGCTCCCAGGACCATGACCTGAGCTGAAAGCAAGAGATGCTTAACCTTCTGAGCCACCCAGCTGCCCCTATTGTGCTTTGTTTTATTGCACTTCACAGATCTGTGCGGGTTTTTGTTTGTTTGTTTGTTTGTTTTTAAAGATTTTATTTATTTATTTATTAGGAAAGAGAGAGAGTGAGAGAGAGAAGGTCAGAGTGAGAAGCGGACTCCCCATGGAGCTGGGAGCCCGATGTGGGACTCGGTCCCGGGACTCCGGGATCATGACCTGAGCCGAAGGCAGTCGCTCAACCAACTGTGCCACCCAGGGGCCCTGTTTGTTTGTTTTTACAAATTGAGGGTTTATGGCAACCCCTATATCAAGCATATCTATTGGTGGCATTTTCCCAATAGCATTTGTTCACCTCATGTCTCTGTGTCATGTCTTGGTAATTCTTGCAATATTTCAAGCTTTTTCATTGTTATTATATTCATTATGGTGATCTGTGATCGGTGATCTTTGACGTTACTGTTTAGTTGTTTGGGGGTGCCATGAGCTGCACCCATATGAGACTTAATCAATAAACATTGTGTGTGTTCTGAGTGCTCCACCAGCCAGCCATTCCACCATCTCTCTCCACATCCTCAGGTCTCCCTATTCCCTGAGACATAACACTATTGAAATTAGTCCAATCAATAACCCTATGATGGTAAGGGTTCAAGTGAAAAAAAAAAAAGGGTCCCATGTCTCTCGCCTCACATCAAAAGCTAGAAATGATTAAGTTTAGAGAGGAAGGCATGTTGAAAGCCCAGATAAGCTAAAAGCCAGGTCTCATGAGCCAGACAGTTAGCCAAGTTGTGAATGCAAAGGAGAAGTTCTTAAAGGAAATGAAAAGTGCTACTCTAGTGAACACAAAAAAAGATAAGAAAGTCAAACAGCCTATTGCTGATACAGAGAATGTTAGTGGCTTGGCTAAAAGATCAAGCTAGCTACAACATTCCCTTAAGTCAAAGCCTATTCCGGAGAAAAGCCCTAACTCTCTTAAGTTCTATGAAGGCTGAGGGAGGTGAGAACCCTGAGAAAGAAAAGTCTGAAGCTAGGAGATATTCATGAAGATTAAGGAAAGAAGCCATTTCTATTGCTGCAGCAAATGAAAAAGCAAATGTTGATGTAGAAGCTGAGCAAATTCTCCAGAAGATCATTCCTGAAGGTGGCTACACTCAACAAGAGAATGATCCTAAGAAAACATATTTATATCCTTGTAGTCCAAGAAAATTCTTATATTCTAAGAAAATGCCATGTAGGAGGAGTCAATGCTTGGCTTCAAACTTCAAAGAGCAGGCTAACTCTTGTCAGGGGCTCACGCAGCTGGTGACTTTAACTCGCAGCTGATGCTCATTTACCGTTCTGAAAATCCTCGATCCCTTAATAATTATGTAAAATCTACTTGGCCTGTGCTCTAGAAATGGGACAATCAAGACTGGATGCCAGCACATCTGGTTAAAACATGGTTTACTGGGCGCCTGGGTGGCTCGGTTGGTTGAGCGACTGCCTTCGGCTTGGGTCGTGGTTCCGGAGTCCTGGGATCGAGTCCCATATCGGACTCCCGGCTCTGCGGGAAGTCTGCTTCTCCCTCTGACCTTCTCCCCTCTCATTCTCAGTCTCTCGCTCTCTAATAAATAAATAAAAATCTTTAAAAAAAAAAGAATCTGTTAAAAAAAAATAAAATAAAACATGGTTTACTGAATATTCTAAGCCCACTGTTGAGACCTACTGCTAAGGAAAACAGAGTTCTTTCAAAATATTACTGCTCATTTGAAGAGCTCATTGAGTTTTGATGGAGATTAATGTTGTTTTCATGCCTGCTAACATAACACCCATTCTGTTGCCCATGTATCAAGGAGTAACTCCAACTTTCAAGTTTTCTTACTTAGGAAATACATTTCATAAGGCTATAGCTGCCATGGATAGTGATCCTTCTGATGGATCTGGGCCAAGTCAATTAAAAACCTTCTGGAAAGGATTCACCATTTGAGATGCCATTAAGAACATTTGTGATTCATGGAAAGAGTTCAAAATATCAACCTTAACAGGAATTTGGAAGAAGTTGATTCCAATCCTATTGGTCACCTTGAGGGGTCCAAGACTTCGGAGGCGGAACTAACTGCAGATGTGGTGGAAATAGCAAGAGAACTAGAATGACAAGTAGAGCCTGAAGATTGGACTGAATTGCTGGAATCTCATGATAAAATTTGAATGAATGAGGAGTTGCTTCTTACAGATGAGCATGACTGTATAAAATGCTTGCCTGTGTACACAGCAACAATCATACCACAATATTAACCATTTAAGAAAGAGTACAAAAACTGGGACACCTGGCTAGCTCAGTCAGAGGAGCATGAGACTTTTGATTTTAGGGTTGTGAGTTTGAGCTCCATGCTGGGTATAGAGACTACTTAAAAAAATAAAACCTTAAAAAAAGGGAAGAAAGAGTACAAAAACTTCTCAGAGAAAACATCATATGATGGATGATGCAGGTGCTGTGGGAGGGCCCTGGAATGGGAAACCAGGCAGCTTCCTCAGAGGCCAGGAGCTCAGGGAGGCAAGGTCAAGGACAAAGAATGGATCCCTGTCACCAAGCTGGGCCACCTGGTCAAGGATGTGGATATCAAGTCCCTGCAGGAGATCTATTTTGTCTCTCTGCCCATCACAGAATCTAAGATCATTGACTCTTTCCTGGGTGCATCTCTCAAAAATGAGATTTTGAAGCTTATGCCTCTGCAAAAGCAGACCCATGCTGCCCTTGGACCAGGTTCAAGACATCTGTTGCCATTGGAGATTACGGTGGACATGTTGGGCTGGGTGTTAAGTGCTCCAAGGAGGTAGCCACTGCCATCCATGGGGCCATCATCCTGGCCAAGCTTTCCATTGTCCCCATTTGGCAAGGCTACTGGGGGAACAAGATCAGCCAGTTCTCTCATATGTTCAAGATTCTAAAAAATATTTTGACCACGGATGTGAGGGTGATCTGGCTGCAACATCTGGTACCCCATTGATGACCAAAGTTGATTTGGCTGATCTGGCTGGCTAGGCACTGTCCCCTTCTTCCCTTCTCACTCCATGTATCCCTCCCAAAGCTGCATGCTCAGTGGAAGAGGACCACCTACCCAACAGAGGAGGACCATTCTTGAGTCAATGGTATATGAGTAGCTGCACTCTCCTGCTAGAACCTCCAAACAAGCTCCCTAGGTCCATTGATAGGAGAACGTAGGGTGGTTAAGCTTCTAAGACTCCAATGAAAAACAATTTTTTCAACCAGTTTTTCTGATTGTTTTCAAAAGGGGATTGATTCTCCATTCCCTATCTATTGGTATCAGAAATAGATGTTTAATTCTTTTAACTGCCCACTTTTGATTCATGCTTTAAAGATTTACTTATTCTTAGAAACATTAAACTTACTTATTGATTTTCTGTGTTGAATAATTTCAACATCTGAAAATTCCATGGGTCTCATCTGCCATGAGGGCTTGTGCTGCTCATCATTTTGGAAGATTATTGCTGACTGACACTGTGGTTGTTGATGTTGATGACATTGTTGTTTTACTACAAATTATGCTAGTCCTTTGAACTTTCAGCAGAAATTATTTTTTCAAGATTTTGTTTATTTATTTATTTATTTTAGAGAGAGAGAGAGAGAGAGAAGAGCACACAAGAGGGTGTAGGGAGAGAGAGAAGGAGAGGGAAAGAGTCTCAAGTAGGATCCATCTCAGGACATGACCTGAACCAAAATCGAAAGTCCGATGTTTAACCAACTGAGTCACCCAGGAACCCCTTCGTAGAAACTCCTAAGTCCTGGGAGGCAGGAGGGTTCCTTCAGAAAGGATTTGCCTTTACTTCTATTAGGTGATTGGGGCAGCCTAGCCAAGAGCCTCTCTAAATGAAGTTATTGATTTGAGATATTTTTGGCCTATCCAAGAAGTGTGAATTCAAACCATAAATCTGCAAAAGACTTTGCTTGCAGTAATGAATTCTCAGGGAAAAATTTTCTTCTTTCCATTCAGCACCAACTTTTAAAATAGGTAGCTTTTTGCAGTTCCAAGGATGGGAGAGGTATTCATTTATCATTTGTCCTAATACTGAAAGTGCAAACCTTTGGGTCTTGGCTTTATGAAGGGAAAGTCTCAAGGTAGACCTTAAATCTTGAATCTTGCTTTGTCTTTTGTGCCCCTAGTCCTTTGGGGCTATGAAAACTAAGTTAACCAGAAAAGGCAAGTTCAGCCTACTTTAGTTTCCAATGCCTACCTGCTTACCTCTGCAGCCATGTTCTTGCTAGGCTCCTTCTGAATCTCTTGACTTTCTCCAGCCACACTTGATTTCTGTTAGTTCATGATACAAACTACCATTCTTCCTGCCTCATTACATTTGCGTATGCTGTTTTTTCTGCCTGAAACATTTTGCTCTCTCTTTGCCTAGCTCATTTCTACTCATCCTGTAGCTTTCAGCTTAAATGTCTTTTTCTTGAGGAAGCCTCTGTTCATCTTAGACTTAGTTAACTCTCACTGTTAAATATCCTATGTACTTTGGCCTTCACACTTGTGGTTGTTTAATTATTTATAAGTATTCTATCTTCCCTGCTTAACCATAAGCTCTGGAAGAACAGACTCTGTCATGTTCACTGTTGTATTACCAGCACCACGACTGGCGTATGACCAGTAATCAGATATTTATTGTGATTGTGATAAAGTGGGTGCAAATTAATTTCATTCTGTGACTTTCATTAGTTGAGAACATTGGGGGCTCAATTAGATGTTGCAGAAACAAGGTTATAAGTCTCTGCAGAAAAGAACCACAAAGGAACACTTTGTGGTTGTGGAAATATTTTTGCAAAAATGGAAAAAAGAATCCTTTTTCCATGTAATTTTAGCAAAGAGGGCTTTGATTGCCCCAAACGAAATACTTGATTGTGAAGATTCTTGTGAGCAGAAGGAATTCAAGAAAAAAATTAAAAGCCCTTCGCATTCATAAAAATTTTTAGTCAAGAGAGATTTATATGGAGTATTTTCCCTTGAGAAATGTGGGCAATATTAGTTTTTAATGTAAGCACTCAACATTCTCGGCAGAGTAAAAAAATCAAGTCAAAAATCTTTAAAGGAGTGCTTATTATTGGGGCGCCTGGGTGGCTCAGTTGGTTGAGCAACTGCCTTCGGCTCAGGTCATGATCCCGGAGTCCGGGGATCGAGTCCCATATCGGACTCCCAGCTCTGCGGGAAGTCTGCTTCTCCCTCTGACCTTCTCCCCTCTCATTCTCAGTCTCTCTTTCTCTAATAAATAAATTAAAAAGCTTTAAAAAAAAAAAGGAGTGCTTATTATTTGGGTATAACCAATGAACTGAGTAACAGAAGGGAACATGTAATTTAGGACACCTTCACTTAAGTTTAACTGAAATGCATACAGATGTACTCTTAAATTTTGAAACTCTAATGACTAGAGTCATAAAAATCGGGGCCAAAAAAACCTCCCAAAACAAAACAAAACAAAAAACCCTTTGGCGGGTTGGATAACTTCCAACCCCCTAAACTTATCCATGGAAGTTATTCCATGGATAACTTCCATAAACTGAGTAAAGGGAAACTATATGAGAAACGGGAAAATGTATTATTTCTGCAATCTTTTGATTTCTGTACCCTTCCTTTATATGTTAAATCATCTCAGTAGCTAACGAAAGCAGAAAAAGAATTTTCTGGAGGAACATTGAGTGGATCATGGTTTTGATGGTAAGGAAAGGAGTTGAGTGAAGTAGATAGCCAGAATCATACCTAAAGTCAGTCCTTGGAATGGCCTGGTTAGGGCACCACTGCCATTGCAAATAAATGCTGGCTATCACCCCAGAGATTGCTGGCATTATGTTACCAGACTCTGGGTGTCATAGACACAAGGGGGATGAATTCTGCTTGGTCTGTGTAACTCAGTCCTGATTCAAAGTCCCAAGTAAGAGCATCCAGTCTGTCAAGCTTGGGTCACTTTCCCTCGCCCTAGGATGAATGTGGGGGTGTTGGGGGGTGGGGGACCATGTGGAAGGGCAGAAGGCAAGTATCCGGACTTTCTGGCCCCTGTAGTGGGAGAAGAGATTCTGCCACCCACAAAAATTCCCAAATGGAAGATTCCCAAGCAGAGTAAGGAGGGGAGGGTAAGATGCTGGAAAGCCATAAAATTATATGTAACTCATTATGTATGTCCATCTTTCAGAAATACAAGGAGGTGTAGGAGAATGTTGCCCTATCCAACAACTATTATTCCACCATTTCTACAAATGTAGGCAGTAGGTCATTAAATTACCAATCACTTGTTTTAAACACACTCATATATGCACGCACACACCAACACACAAATTGATACACCAATTTTTTTTTCTAAATTACCATTCCTATTGAGAAAGGGAAACATTTGTCTTTGTTCCAGGTTATATAAAGGGAATAGTCATGTTTCATTAAACTGCAACCATAACACAGCCCTTTACCTCAGAGGGTAAATCTGACGATAATATGTGTGTGTGTGTGTGTGTGTGTGTGTGTGTGTGTGTGTGTGTGTGTTTAAGATTTGAGAGAGAGGAAAAAAAAAAGATTTGAGAGAGAGAGCACAAGCAGGGGGAATGAGTGGCAGAGGGGGAGGGAGAACCAGCCTCTTGGCTGAGCAAGGAGCCCGATGCAGGACTCGATCCCATGACCTGAGCCGAAAGCAGACACTTAACAGACTGAGCCACCCAGGCGCCCCTGATAACGTGTCTGATGAAGAAGTTACAATTGAGAGAGGGCAAATTTGGCCATATAGAAAGCCATGAAGTCTTATCTAAAAGACCCTTCTTTTTTCTTTTTGTCCCAAGTAATCTCTCCGTATGTGGGGTTCAAACTCACGACCCCAAGAACAAGAGTCACATGCTCCACTGACTGAGCCAGCCAGGTGCCCTAAAGGACTCCTCTTAATATATGCTCTCTGACTGCCTCCTGCTCAAAGTGGAGAGCTAGTTTGGGGTATTGCTTTCCTCTTTACATTGGTTATTGAATGCTCCTTTTACTTAATCTGATATTTGTAAATCGAGAGCATTAGGAAAATCTGCCCACCTTTGAAATCAGTTTCACGTTTAGTCTCCTATAGTCATCTACTTATATGACAATTAGTCATGTGGGATTACTTATAAACAGTATGTCTGTGCTATTGCTGTTTTAGAAACTAATTCCTTGAAGGGCAGGAGTTCCGTCTGTTTAGTTAATCGTGTGTAATACCAAACGTTGGTTGTTGCATGTAAGGCTTTTAATGCTGCTGTTGAACATAAGAAAAGTACTTTCCCTGACTTTGGCAAATAAAACCTCTCTTCATATAAGACAGAATTGGCAAACAACAATCTGGGGGCCAAATCCAGCCCACCATCTCTTTTTGTCTGTTTTTGTACATAAAGTTTTATTGGAAGACAAGCATGCTCATTTATTTACATTTTGTCTGGGGCTGCTTTCCTGAGTAATTGTGGCAGAGACTGTATGGCCTTCAAAGCCGAAAATATCATCTGGCTATTTGCCGAAAAAGCTTGCTGACCCGACCGCTGATACACATCAGTGGTCCTTACCTCAGGCAATAGGACAGGATCACCTGTCAAATTCAAAAAAAATGAAAGCTCCCTGGCTCCACAATAATATCTCAAATAAAAATCTCCAGGGTTAGAGCTGGAGATATAAAGTTTTTAAAAGTTCACGACGAAACAGAATCATCGGCCTAATGCAACACAGACTGAATACTCATCTTCAGTGAAGTATACACCATAGGGACGGCTTCCAATTTGGTTCATGATCTGCCCCAAGTGGCAGACCTCATATTTATGTGCATATGTATGTATGTGTGTCAGTATGTATTTATTTTGAAAGGTTTTATTTAATTTTTATTTTTCTTAAAAGATTTATTTATTTATTTGAGAGAGAGAGAGAGAGACAGAGAGCAAGCACAGGGGGAGGGGGAGAGAATCCACTTACTGGAGCAGCCAGGTGCCCAAGCTCATCTTTAATCCCTAACCTCTGGGAACATCATAGAGAACTCTAAAGACTCCCCCCAAGTCCAGATTCTAGAAAGTAAGGCATGGAGCAAAAGAAAGTTCCTCCCCATCTTGCTTAAAGCATCCCTTTCGAGTTCTGGTTTCCAGAATGATTTACACATGAATGTCTAATTTTTCTTAACTGGCTAGTCATGACATGCCAAGATATATTGAACACACATTTGTGCTAGAGGATATCATTTGGTTACAAAATGTATCTGACCTCAATGTATCTATGGCTGCTTATTTAGAAAGAACTCTAAATGAAGGTCAAATTGTCAGCTCTATAAATCCTTTCATATTACTCTTGAGTCTGTTCAAGTTCTATCTGAATAGACTAGAATTCAAGTTCTATCTGTTTTCCGGTAACTCTTATTGTGGTATGGCTTAGATAATTTTGGTAATCAGTTGTTGTTTTTTTTTAAATTTCAGGATTCTATTTGTTGTTGCTAATTTATACTGAAAAAGCATTGATATTTTATTTAAAGAGTAATTAGAAAAGCTTCAGGCTCAGGGAACCTGAATGGCTCAGTTGGTTAAGCGTCTGCCTTTGGCTCAGGCCATGATCTCAGGGTCCTGGAATCCAGCCCTGGATCCGGCTCCCTGCTCAGACAGAAGTCTGCTTCTCCCTCTCCCACTCCTCCTGCTTGTATTCCTTCTCTCACTGTCTCTCTGTCAAATAAATAAATTTTAAAATCTCAAAAAAAAAAAGCTTCAGGGGGCCCCTGAGTGGCGCAGTTGGTTGAGCGACTGCCTTTGGCTCAGGTCATGATCCCAGAGTCCCGGGTTCGAGTCCCACATCGGGCTCCCGGCTCCATGGGGAGTCTGCTTCTCACTCTGACCTGCTCTCTCTCACTCTCTCTCTTTCCTAATAAATAAATAAATAAAATCTTAAAAAAAAAAAAAGCTTCAGGTTTACTGAATAAATTTGAAATTGTACCTTCATAAGGGTGTCTTTTATTAATAATTATAATATTCTTTTTTTTTAAAGATTTATTTATTTATTTATTTGAAAGACAGAGAAAGTGAGAGAGAGCATGAGAGGAGAGAAGGTCAGAGGAAGAAGCAGACTCCCCATGGAGCTGGGAGCCCGATGTGGGACTCGATCCCGGAACTCAAGGATCATGACCTGAGCCGAAGGCAGTTGCTCAACCAACTGAGCCACCCAGGCGCCCCAATAATTATAATATTCTTAAAGTGAGCATTTGTTATTATTATGGGTTGAATTGTATCCCTTACTCCTAAATTCGTATGTTTACATGCTTTAGAGTGTGACTGTATTTGGAGATATGGCCCATAAAGAGGTAAATAAAGTAAAATGAGATCATATTGGTAAGCCCTAATCCAATAAGCCTGGTATCTTTATAAGAAGAGATTGGGATACAAATAGACACAGAATGAACACAATGTGATAGAGAAAGAAGATGGCCATCTGTAAGCCAAGGAGAGAGTCCTTGGAAGAGACCAAACCCCCAAAAATCTTGATCTTGGACGTCCAGCCTCTGAGATTATGAGAAAATTTGTCATTTAAGTCATCAGTCTGTGGTATTTATTAAGCAGCCCTAGGCAGCTCATACGATAATGAAATCCAACAAAACTTCACTAAGTGAAAAGTGGAGCTGCTTTCTCTTTGATCCTGTTTAAATTACCTCTTGCCTGAAAGTTGTCTGATGTTTCTTTCATAGAGGTGTTCTGTCTACTTTCACAGCAGAATAAGTCTTAAAATACCAGCTAAAGTTCAGAGATGCTCAATGTCGGGCTAAAGGCCTTCATGAAGACCAGCCTGTTTTCTAAAGATCTATCATAGCCACTAACTCAGGAAACAAACTGGTGAGCCCCAGCACACTTCAGGGCCCAACTGCTCCATCCTGGAAAATCCCAACAGGAGATAAATTGAAGGCACAGGTCCTGGCTTGGTGTGCCAACAATGTTGCAGAACAAACTCAGATAAACTTGTCACAAGAGAAGCCAGTAAGTCAAGAGATGAGAGTCTGGAAAAAGGGAAGAGAGAAATTTATTTGGATGTGGGCAGCCTGGGGATATGGCTTAAGTCCTGACAACTGACCTCTCCTGATGGAAATCTGGAGTTTGATAGAGAGAGGTTCAGAGGAGAGAGTGCAAGAAAGCAGGCAGAGAGCATGTGGTCACAGGTGGGGTTCAGTGTGTGTTCAGCCCATGATCATGGGCAGCGAAGTGGGTGTGAGGGGATATGTGGGGCGTGGTCTTCTAGGTATTCCATTGCTATCAGGGCTTTTCTGGTTGGATGGGTGGGATGTTCTGGGTCCTTGTAGGATGCCTTCATCAATGCCTCCAGAAAGTGTGGTAAGAAATAAGCATAAGGGATTTTAGACCCCTCAGATCTAGTTTGCAGATGCTGACTTGGGCCTGCTTTGGGACTGATCTCTACAGGTGAAGGGTAGGTCAGAAACTACTGGTTTCTTCATATTTCTTTAGTGTAATTGTTTGGGATATCTTCCTCTTCCTCTTCTCCATTTATTTTCTAGAGATTTATCTTAGCGAACAGTGGTGATAGGATTGTCGACTGGGGAAAGAAGCAGTTTATGGAGAATTTATGTATGAGGGAGGGTTGGGGTGGGGAGAACAAAGAGGACTCATTCGGACTCCCACCCTTACTTTACCTAAAGCAGTCCAGAAAATCCAGGGGACTCAGCTCTAGTGTTATTTTGTGCATGTGTCTGTGTTTGAGGATGCCATTCCCTCTCCCTACATAAATCATTTACATTGGAGAGGTCTCAACTGCTAGCCGTACGTTAACCAGGTTTTTTAGTTATTCTAAACTGTATTCACACACACTTCTGTTTCCTATTCCTTATCCTTCATCCACATCCTGCCCTGAACTGAGAGCTATTATATTTCCATGGCTCTGAGTACACATCTAATATCACACATAGTTATTTTTACCTGACAAAAGGTAGTTTCTTTGACATTAGAGTGATGACTCCTACTAATTCTTTCCTTTAACTTTCATAGAACTTTATACTTTATATGTAATAATGACCCAGTTTATTTTATAATCTAGTTGTTTATAGCTATATTTTATTGTATTGCTCTTACTAGATTGCTGAATTTTTTCAGGCAGGGAAACATGACTTACTCATCTTTGTAGGGTGGAATAGCCCATCTCACTCTCTAAACCCCTCCTCAGTACTATCGTATTTATCTATAAAGAAGGAATTTGACCTATCCAAACTTTCTTAGTCTCTCTTTCATATAAGTTGGTTGGTATCTAAAAATCTTTTCTAGTTTTAAAATAAACAAAAATGCCTTAGGTTATCAATAACACATTCCAGAATATTATTTAAGCATGTGGTAGCTTAATCATCCTGCATAACTTGTCTCAAAATAAGACAAAATCAAAGGAAGAACAACAGAGTACAGGCATATCAGAAAATACATTGGAAAACATCGTAAGGCATTATTTTAACTGATTTCTGATCTAAAAACTAGCATTGAGGCACCTGGGTGGCTCAGTCAGTTAAGTGCCTGCCTTCAGCTCAGGTCATGATCCCAGGGTCCTGGGATCAAGTCCCTCACCAGGCTCCCTGTTCAGAGGGGAGTCTGCTTCTCCCTCTCCCTCCTGCTTGTGCTCTCTCTCTATCAAATAAATAAATAAAACCATTAAAAAAAATAAAAATTAGCATTAATTTTTTTTTAGGGTTCATGCTAAGAGCAAAAATGTATTTGATGGGGCACCTGGGTGGCTCAGTGGGTTAAAGCCTCTGCCTTTGGCTTAGGTCATGATCTCAGGGTCCTGGGATGGAGCCTCGCATCGCCCCACATCAGGCTCTCTGCTCAGCAGGGAGCCTGCTTCCCCCCCCCCTCTGTCTCCCTCTCTGCCTACTTGTGATCTCTCTCTCTCTGTCAAATAAATAAATAGAATCTTTAAAAAAATGTATTTGATGACTTGTCACCCTCATTTGGCTGACGAAAAAACTAAAGACTATAATGACATAAACATAAAAAGGATTTTTAAAAATCATTTGAGTACTTACTATGCGCCGTGAACTGTTTGAAGTCCTTTAAATGAAAATACTCATTTAATTTTCATAGTATACCAGTGATGGAGGCCAGGGAAGCGCCTAAATTTTTAGGCTTTCTATAACAGAATTAAATAATAAAATACAAAATAAAACTAAATTGCTTTCATTCTGTTAAAGCTACACAGTAGTGATATCTAAGCACAAATGACTATAAAACATATAAGCTGCTTGTCTTTAGTAATACACTCTTAAAGTATTGTCTTAGTTCAAGAAAGTTCTCAAACGCTATTTCACTGGATTAATACAAATAGCTGGATTAAAACAAATTATACAATTTTAAGTGTTTGAAACTTTAAGTATATATATCAATTTCAACATATCTTTTTAAATCTTATTTATGTTAACTCTCAACACTCTGAAAAACGTAACTACATAACAATAGCAAAAATCTTAAACAGCAAAATCGGGGGGGGGGGGGAAGAGCTTAGTTCAGTAGCTAAAATTCTTACCGTGTTATTAATTTGGGAATAAAATCCAGAATCTCTATTTTTTCTTCTTGCCAAATAACAATATTAGCTTTCTTCTAAATAGGCACAGTCTCAAGGAACAAATTATCCTCTGTAGTTTATACATCTACCCTAAGTGGGGAGTTCAAAGCATATAAATGTTTCTCATAGATTAGCTTTTATTGTAAACACCGAAGTAATTTTCAAAGCTGCTTTTCTCCTTTTCCTGCCAAATGTTTCTGTTTAATTATATTATTAAAGTGAATTCTGGGAAGCCCCTTGGCTTTAAACCTGTATTTAACTGAAATATTGATGAAATAAAAATTTAACTTTAGCATCCTATTTTATAAGATAACCTTGAAAGGGATTTATCACTGAGGTACAACTATTAATAGTTTAGAGAAATTTTATTATCTAGGTTGCTTGTAATGGAAGTTGGGTTATTTGCTTCACCTAAATAGGGAAGTTGGCATGTTTGCCTAGCAACAGCCGCTAAAACCTTCTGTTGTGGAAGGTTCCCTAGGAGGGAGAAGAAGGGAGGAGGAGGAAAAACAGGAGGAACAGATTAATGTTTTTCCTAGCAGGGGAATGAGGTCTGGCTCACTGAGGAGGAAAAGTCTATCCAAGAGATAGATATCCTTTATGGGTACACTAACCTAACCCCTCTGTGATAGCCAGAAGTTAGTTTGTAGGATTGCGGTTACTAATGAGTAGGTTGCAGACAGGGTTTCAGATTTAGCCCACATCAAAGGGAGTAAATTCCAATCAATACAAAGACCCATAGGTCTTCTAAAAAGAAGCTAAAATCTGAGTAGCAGGAGGGGGTCAGCAACTAAAAAGACCGCCGCCCAGAGTTTAGGAAGGTGTGTGATCTATATTTTACAAATATTATAAGACACTGTTATAATGATTGAATTTATTGAGTTAAAGGCAGTAGCTTCTCTAAATATAGTACTGTTCTTGGTATCGGTGATGTCTGCAGTGAAGAAAGGACAGGAAAGCGAATCTCTGCTCTCTTGACCAACACCTGAAGCAAAAAAGGGAATAAATGCAGAGGAGTATTAACCGGGTGTTTATACGAAGACCAACTGTATTCTGGACGATTTATCTTGAACTTAGGACTGTATGATACGAAAAGAATTCCGTTTCTCTCCCTTAAAAGCACGGGTTTGGTGAAGCGCGCTTGTCTGGAAGGGGTCTCCCACTACCCCAAATCAAAATGGCTTCTTTTCCATAAGGGAGAAGAAACTTTGTCATCACAAGGTTAGCTTTTAGATCCAGGAACTCTTCCAGGGGCCGAATCTTTCCGTCCCCTCGT
>CM052814.1:47628085-47729941 GCA_028533885.1 Nasua narica
AGTGAGTGTCCAGGCCCTTGGGCAGGTTCGCCGCACTGGGAAGCTGCTCTTTTGGGGAGTCGGTGAGAACGGAGTCTAAGGCAAAGCTGGTGGGATCCAGAACGCGGATAACACAAGATAAGAACAAATTCTTTGGGGCGGAGGTGGGGGAGGGGGGAATGTGAAAAGTAACCGGAGTAGAGGGACCAGAGAGCTGGGAAAGCATAGGGACAGAGCCGAGTGCGGAGTTCGATGCAAACATCAGAAATTTCCCAATCTTCCCTCGCCGTCGGTCTGGCCGCTAGCCCCTAGGCGCGAAGGCGCTGATGGGGGAGGGCCGGCGAACGGCTGGACCAGTTCGGCGGCTCTGAGCGTGGGTGCGCCCCGGGGGTTTGCGCGGAGCGTCGCGGGCCTCCCTCCCGGGCGTTGGCTGCGGGTGACTCAGAGCTTTCCTCCCGCGCCCGCCCCGCCCCGCCCCGCCCCTCCCCTCCCCTCCCCTCCTCTCCTCTCCTCCCCGCCTCTCCCTCCCTTCCTCCCCTCTGCGCGCCCCGCCCCCCGAAGGAGGGGCCTCGCCCTCGTCCCCGCCCCAGTGTCCGGGGCGGGCCAGAGCCCGAGGAAGAGGAAGGGGACGAGGACAACGAGCGACGGGGCGGAGGAGGAGGAGGAGGAGGAAGAGGAGGCCGACCAACAAGATGGCCCCTGCTGCAGGAGCAGCCTCAGCAGCAGCAGGTGGGAGGCCGGAGGCGGCGCTGGCGGTGGCGACGGCGGCCGTGGTCCGGCGGCCTGGGACAGAGTCAGAGTCGACGGTGGCGGCGGCGGCGGCGACGGCTGCCGCGGCAGTGGCGACGGCCGCGGGGACTCGGAGCTGAGAGGAGCTGCTGCTCGGACCAGCGCGGTGAGCGAGCGGCAGGCGGCGGCGGCGGCGGCATGGGGAGCGCGGGGCCGCCGCCCGGCTCCGTCGGGAACAATAGGCAGCGGCGGCGGGGGAGAGGCCGTCCTCTCCCGCCCTCCGCCCCTCCGCGGTAGCAGCCGCCGCCCCCCCACCCCACTCCGGCCTCAGCCCAGCAGGCGGCGGAGGGGCTTGTCACCGCCCGGCGTCCTTAGGCCTCAGGCCTCCGAGCGCGGCCCGGAGGGCCTTGCCGGGGTGGGTAGGCCGTGGGGAGGTGCGGACGCCGCCCCGGACGAGGGGAGGGCGCGGGAGACTTTGGGCGAGAGAGGGGGCCAAAAGGCCGCCCAGCTCGGCGGTTTCTCCGAGGGCCCCCGCGGGTGGAGAGTGCGCGCAGGAAATGCTTTTTGGACCCCCCCCGTCTATGGGGGTGGGGAGGTGAAGTGTCTGTAAACTGGCACCGCCTCCGCGTCCCCGCTTTCGGGGCTGCTCCTGCATCTCCGGGCTGCTTCCTTCCCTGACCCCTTAAGCGCTCCCCTTCCTCGGCCCAGTGGGTTTCACTGTGTCTATTTCCCTGAAGTTCCTGGAGATCTGGCCAGATGGTCTTCTTTCCTTCTGATGGCGATAGGGAAATTGTGTATGCGGGTGTCTTTTAAAAATAAATTTAAGCGCTACAGCAAGAAACATGCACGGTAAAACGCGATTATCGATAAGGGCTGGGGAGGGATGGAGGGCCAAGGGATGTTCTTAAAACATCTCTTGGCATCGGTTCCCTCTAAACATCAGTTATGCCCACGTCCCGGCTGAGAGTGAAACAAGGGCTCTTTTGGAGCAGTAATAATATAACTCTTGACATCCCAGAATAGTCCATGAAACTGGAAACAAAGCCACTAACTGGCAACGTCAAAACAAATTGTAATGTTTGAATAGAATTTTTCTTTAAACGAACCGTTTTTGAATTATTAATGTGCCGCATAAGAAACAACAACATTAGCCTAGAATGGACCTAACGAAGCATTTCTTCAGGAGAGAAGTGGTTCATCTCCAGCCTAGAACTTCTTGTGTCTTGTCTCATGTTCTAATTTTTGCCTTTCAGTAATTTGTTCTAAGACTAACCTTTCCTTTGAGTTTGATATTTAATTTCTAAAGCAGATTTTAATAAAATTTCAAAACTTTTTTGTAACTTTCAGAAACTAGAAACAACTGTTCTCTTTTGAATGTTTAAGCTTTTGGAGGGGCAGCCTTTTATTGCATTTGCCCTCTGGTAGTGGTGCCTGTAACTTCAACAGTTAACTGTGACTACTAAATTTAGTGTTTTGAGACTTCTACCTCGTGCATTTCCAGGTGGGGGAGTGGGATGATTCAAGTTACTTCTAGTCCAGTTTCTACCCAGGTGTGCAGAAGTTTATATTAAAATAGTTTGGATGCATCCAGGAAGATTGGTTTCTACTATATAACATTCAGTTGTGGGGTCCACCTAGTTTATGTTCTTAAAAGGAAGATTGACCTGTGCAGAAAAGATGCCAGTTAATATCTTTCATCCATTTTTAGGGTAAATTTCTACTTAGAATTGTCTGTTGTGTAATTCGAAGCATTTTTAGGTTATGTGAAATTTAATGAGTGGAGCTGGTCCTTAATTCTTTCAAGAGAATTGACAGTAAATACACTAGCAATGGAACAAACGTGGAGGTTGAAGTATCTTATTGTTGTTTAGGATTGAAGTAAAGTGGAAAAATAGAAATAACTTTCATTTTATGCGTAGCGTAAGTAATGAAGATGTTTTGACTTTAAAGTGATGGGGAAAGAACAACTTTCATATGGCTTCAGCTAATGTGAATTTTCAGGGAATAAGTTTAAGAAAGGCCACTTTTTTTTTGAAGTGCCGAAATCCATAATTTTTTTTTTAATGCTTAATTTTGTTGGGTCAGCACAAAGTGCACGTAAGGTTTAGCTTGTAATGATGCTTATATTTATGCGTGACCCTAAACCTATTAAAATGTACAAGTTTGAGAATTTTAAGTGGTTAGTTTGCTTTGTTATGAAAAAAAAAATCTCATCTTGTTGTGTGAAGGACCAATTTGCCTCATATTTAATAACACTTTCATGAAAAACAAAAGAATTTTTTTAAAAACATTTTATTTGTCAGAGAGAGAGAGGGAGAGCGCGTGAGTACATGCGAGCACACGCGAGCACACGCGAGCATGGGGGGACAGGCAGAGAGAGAAGCAGACTCCCGGCTGAGCAGCGAGCCTGATGCCAGGATGGGATCTTAGGACCCTGGGATCATGACCTGAGCCAAAGCAGACAGGTAACCAACTAAGCCACCCAGGTGTCCCAAAACAAAAGATATTTAAATGTTAAGGTTTTGTATTTGAAATTGGATGTTGATCCAGCAATTTATGGTTTAGGTCTGGGTCCCTATTTCTGTTTAATGTTGAAAAACCTTTTAGAGAGTTCTGGTTTTAATAGGTGTCAAAACTCTTTTAAGATATCCCTGCATTGTCGTATTTTATCAATGTTTATTCTGATAATGTCAGTTTCTCAAGTAATATTTAAGAATTTCCTTGTAAGGTTTTGGAACCATAGCTTAAGAATTAGATTTGCATTCTCTTGGTAATATTCTAATTTGATTAATTTGAAGAATTTGGAAGTTTTTTGTACATAAAAATTTACAGTTTTTCAAGGCATCTTTGTTGAATGAATAAAAACATTCTCATTTAATTCTCCTACTTAGGCTGTATTATTGGTGATATTGTTCTCACTTTAAATATGAAGAATGAAGAATCTGAGGCTAGGAGAAGCTATGTAACTAGCAAAAGGCCACATAATTAGTAGGTAAAAGAGCTTATTACTCAAACCCAGGTCTTGTGGCACAAATTAGATGCTTTACTACTGCCACCATGTGTCTCACGGTTTAACTTTGAAGCCTTTCCTATGTTGACAGATTCCTTGTTTTGATCAGCAGCTATGCTTTGTAATGCTGTACTTGCCTTTAGCCCTAATATCTTTCTATTTTTTTTATTTTAAAGATTTTACTTATTTATTTGACAGTGAGAGATCACAAGTACGCAGAGAAGCAGGCAGAGAGAGAGGGGGAAGCAGGCTACCCGCTGAGCAGAGAGCCCGATGCGGGGCTCTATCCCAGGACCCTGAGATTAGGACCTGAGCCGAAGGCAGAGGCTTTAACCCACTGAGCCGCCCATATGCCCCAATATCTTTCTATTAACATTATTTCTACATTGCCAAATATTCACTTCTAAGTTTGAGAAAGTATTTATTCATATGAATTACAAATGAAAAACTTAATTTTTGCTTTTAGCAAATTTAAATGCTGTTGATCTAGAAACTCATACCATTTACATAGGTTAGATTTGTGGTATTACTGTGATGGTTTCATGGCTTTAATTTGATGTGTAAACAGTTGCTAAATTGTGCCTGTGAAATACTTAATGGAAATTTAAAAATGCTTTAGTAACATTCGGGGGTGTTCAAATTGGGTCAGCTAACATTTGAAATTCCTTATAATTTTTTAAAGCCATAAACCATTTAGAATTCTGCACCATTTTTTGTCTCTAGATCTTGGGGTTGGAAATGGAATTCTGTGGGGGTCTAGTCTACCCTTGGATATATCTTGAGAGTGGTTGGCACTCAACATAGTGAAGAATACACTGATAAATGATCCTTGTTTGGTGGATACCTCAGAGCAAGATGTTCTTTGGCAGGGTGTACTGACCTGGTTTAGGTTTGGCCCTGTCAACGCTCAGGAGTTCAGGTATTCTTTGGGGGTTAGATTCAGATGGATTTAAATTCTCACATTGGCGTGCGTTAAAACAGTCACAGTAGATTTCAAAATCAGCCTATTCTTGTAGGACGCTTTTGAAGACCTCCTTCTCTTGTTTAATCCTGGAGTCTAGGCGGGATTTGGACTAGTCTTGGAGGTTACACCCTGAGATTGATTTTGTCTGGCATAATACAAAGGAATTTTTTTTATTCCAGAGCTTCTTAAATAGAGTCTGTGTATTTTTAAGTGAGTAGCATACTAATCCTACATAACGTTGCCTTGTATCCCCAAGACAGTTAACTTTACCATATTTATTTATAGCTGTTTTTGGTCAGACTTTTGCCTGTTCACTTCTTATATAATATTCTTGTTTACCCTTTATGTAATATTAGGCACTTATTAATTCACAGTGCTTTCCTAATCTGTTGAGGTTTGGAAAAGAATTTTAGTAAAAAATTTGAGTTGACCTTTCATGCACAGTTAAGCTGAATGAAATTGTGACCTGCAGTAGAGGAATAAATATTTTAAGGTTCATTTCTGTTTTTCTTTGA
This sequence comes from Nasua narica, assembly GCA_028533885.1. Classification (NCBI taxonomy): domain Eukaryota; kingdom Metazoa; phylum Chordata; class Mammalia; order Carnivora; family Procyonidae; genus Nasua; species Nasua narica. Next base: position 47,633,283 of record CM052814.1, read on the forward strand.
GATTATTAACAAATATATGTCATATGTCAGCAATATTTTGATGTTAAGCATTAGCATTGACATTAGTACTCATCTCACTGATTATTACTGTGAATATATGATAATAATTTAACTTGTAATGCATCTAAAAATCTCAAGGATCTAAATAGCATTTGAACAATGTAGCAATGTTTTTGAAGAAGAGTTCTAGAGGAGCCATTATATACATACATATTATTGTATATATATATTTTAACATAAACAATTTTTTAATTAAGGTTCAGGTCATTTAACATAAAACTAGTAATTTTAAAGTAAGCAGTTCAGTAGCAGTATATTCACAATGTTGTGCAGCCACTACTGTCTAATTCCAAAACTGTTTTATCACCCCCAGAGGAAACTATACCCATTAGGCAGTTTTGCCCCCTTTCCCCCTCCTCCTAGTCCCTAGCAACCACCATTCTACTTTCTGTCTTTGTGGAATTAACACAAATTTATATTGTGTCAAGATTAAGGGGCAGGATTATGTATGATTGAAATTGTAGGAAAAAACTTCGGGTTATGATTGTTAGGAATCAAAAGCCACCTCATTCTTTGCATGCTTTTCTTGAGTACAGTAGGCAGACTGCCAGGGACTCTTCATGGAAGAAAAATTGAAAGTCACAGCAATTTGCAGTTTTAATTTTGATCATTCCAAAGGAGTTCTACTCAAATTCTCAGACTCGTTTGTATTTCCTTATTGGGTTATGAGAATTAACTAAATTATAATGTTCTGTACAAATATGAGCAACTAATACTTATTTACTTTGCTCTCTACAACTTGTTTGCCTTTTGGTTTTTCTCTTTTTTCCTCCTCCTTCCCTTTTTTTTCTTAATGTGTAGAAGAAACTTGGAATCTTAAAAGACAAGGGCTTATTTGAGATTTATTAGAAAATGATTGTTAGGTTGAAATTCCTTAATTTTTATGAATCTGACTTTATAATTCTTTTATTCAGCTAATCTTTGAGAATACTTAGAGTTACAATTTGCCTGACACTGCTTTTAATCACATGTTGAATAAGTATTAAAAACCTAGGTTTGGGCTCTACCTGACTCCCTCCAAAAACATGACACTGTTACAGAAGCAATTGATCTGTAGCTTTTTTTGCTTGGTTTAGTTCATGGATTGAGGGAGAAAACTATTAAGCTTTCTTTTCTGGAATGATGTGTAATGAAATTGGACCTCTGAAGATTTTTATTTTTTAAGTAATCTCTACACCCAGCCTGGGGCTCAAACTCACAACCGCAGGATCAGGAGTCAAACACTCTACCCACCAAGCCAGCCAGACACCCCTTTTTAAAATAAAAATTTTTTTCAGGTCACCTGGGTGGCTCAGTCGGTTAGGTGTCTCCTCTCAGCTTGGGTCATCATCCTGGGATCCTGGGATTGAGTCCCGCATTGGGCTCTTTGCTCATTGAGGAGCCCACTTCTCCCTCTGTCTGCCTCCCCCCTTTCTTGTTCTCTATCTCTCTGTCAAATAAATAAAATCTTTAAAAAAACATTTTTTTTTTCTTTTTAGTAATCTCTACACCCAAGATCAAGAGTTGCACGTTCTGGGGCTCCTGGGTGGCTCAGTGGGTTAAGCCTCTGCCTTCGGCTCAGGTCCTAATCTCAGGGTCCTGGGATAGAGCCCTGCATCGGGCTCTCTGCTCAGCGGGTAGCCTGCTTCCCCCTCTCTCTCTGCCTGCCTCTCTGCCTACTTGTGATCTCTCTCTCTCTCTGTCAAATAAATAAAATCTTAAAAAAAAAAAAGAGTCGCACGTTCTTCCTGACTGACCCAGCCAGGTACCCCAGACTTCTATAAATTTAGAACTACTTAATTTGAAGTTTCAGCTTAGGGCTTTGAAAATACTCTTATCCTTTTCTTAAATTCAGAATGGTACTCCCTCCCCGCCCCAATTAAATTGAAATCTTAAAGTTTATGGTGATAAAGCGCAAAACGGGTTTCATGTTATTAGTAAAAATTTGTAAGGAGTTACAGGAGATCTAAGTGGGGAAGAAAATTTTAAATTTTGATATTAATTTCCCTCTCCCCTGTTTTTAAACATTATTTTATTTTATTTTATTTATTTATTTTTTAAGATTTTATCCATTTATTTGACAGAGAGAGAGATCACAAATAAGCAGAGAGGCAGGCAGAGAGAGGGGGAAGCAGGCTCCCCGCTGAGCAGAGAGCCCGATGCGGGGCTCGATCGCGGGGCTCCATCCCAGGACCCTGAGATCACGACCTGAGCTGAAGGCAGAGGCCTCAACCCACTGAGCCATCCAGGTGCCCCTAAACATGATTTTAAATATTCATATTTTCTAGTTGTTTCCAAATGTCAAGAGTTCTCCATCAGACTTGAAAACACTTTAAAACAAGCTATCAGCGACATCCAAATTACTCTTGATATCCTCTGGCCATAATCTTGGGACCAGAAGGGCATATAAAAAGTAACCTCAATAATACCCCCTTTTCAAGGGAAAACTTAGTTATAAGAAAGAATTACTTTAAAATATTTACAGTTCGGGGCACCTGGGTGGCTCAAGCCCCGCATTGGGCTCCCTGCTCAGCAGAGAGCCTGATTCTCTCTCTCTCCCTCTGCCTGTTGCTCTGCTTACTTGTGCTCTCTATCTCTCTGTCAAATAAATAAATAAAATCTTTAAATTAAAAAAAAAGATTATTTACAGTTCAGTGCTTTCTTTAATAAGGTGACTTTTTCAGAAAAGTATTAACTGTAAATATTTCTGTATTTTTGTATATACCTCTATTTTTTGTAGTAGCATTAGAAAGCTAGCATACTAAATACATTTAATCATTGGGGTGACTCAGTCATCGGGGTGACTCAGTCAGTTAAGCATCAGACTCTTGGTTTCGGCTCAGGTCGTAATCTCTCAGTCCTGGGATTGAGCCCCCCTAGTGTGGTTCCATACTCTGTGGAGTTTGCTTCAGATTCTTTCTCCCTCTCCCTCTCCCTCTCCCTCCCTCCCTCTGCATCCCTTCTCACCATTTTTCCTCCTGTGAATGTGCACTCTCTCTCTCTCAAATAAGTAAAATCTTTAAAAAAAAAAAAACAAAAACAATACATTTAATCATTAACTTCTTTAAGTGAAGTAATGTTTAGAGGTCTACACTAAAAAATACAGCTTAGTGGAAGATTTGTGAATGAAATAGGATTATTGGATTCTTAGCTTTATTATAGAGCAGTAGTTCATCTATCCAGGTCCCAGTTTAGAATAAGAAGTATACAAAAAGACTTCTAATTGTTACAAGATTAGTGAATGCCTGGATGGCTCAGTGGGTTAAAGCATCTGCCTTTGGCTCGGGTCATGATCTCAGGGTCCTGGGATCGAGCCCCGCATTGGGCTCTCTGCTCACCAGGGAGCCTGCTTCCCCCTCTCTCTCTGCCTAGCTCTCTACTTGTGATCTCTCTCTGTGTGTCAAATAAATAAATAAAATCTTTAAAAAAAAAAAACCCAAAAACACTTAAAAAAAATTAGCGAACCAGATCATCTGCACTAAGGCACTGATTAAGGAGCTCTCTTGGTTTGTACATAATTCTAATAAATTTGATTATCTGTTCTCTAATCCGGTAGCAGACTAAAAGGTGCAAATTAGCTGTGAGAGTAGAGGCACTATAGGTAAAAGGGACGGCAAGGAAGGGATTACAGGAAAAAACCATGTTAGTTTGGGGCCATTTAATATAGGGACAACACTTCAATAGATTCCGAGTGTGTCATTATTTAATTATTATGCTATATAACCTATTCCTTTTTTTTAAACCTATTCCTGATGATAAATTCATTGTAGGAAAATTCAATTATGTTCATAATTTGGGGAGTCATAAAAGTATGTACAGAGTATATTAGAACACAGGCTTTGGAGTCAAGTATCTATGTTCCCATCTTTTATTACTTAAGCTTTATGATTGTTCATCTCTAAAAACAGAAATGATAATACCTCCCTTTAAAGATTTGTTTTGGGGGTGCCTGGGTGGCCGGTCAGTTAGCAACTCACTTTTGATTTTAGCTCAGGTCATGAGACCAAGTCCTTTCCCAGGCTCCAAGCGGAGTGTGGAGCCTGCTTCAGATTTTCTCTCTTCTTCTCCCTCTGCTCCTCCCTGCTGCTGGCATACACATTGGCGTGCGCAGGCACTCCCTCTCTCTCTCTCAAATAAATAAATAAAATCTTAAAGATTTGTTTTGAGGGGAGCGCCTGGGTGGCGCAGTTGGTTGAGCGACTGCCTTCAGCTCAGGTCATGATCCCGGAGTCCCAGGATCGAGTCCCACATCGGGCTCCCATATCCATGGGGAGTCCGCTTCTCACTCTGACCTTCTCCCTTCTCATGCTCTCTCTCACTCTCTCTCTTTCCTAATAAATAAAGAAATAAAAAAAAAATCTTTAAAAAAAAAAAGATTTGTTTTGAAGTTTAAATGAGATAACATACATCTTTGCTCCTGATACCTAGTACTCATTTAATAAATGTAATTTTCCTCTGTAAATTCTCTTTAACAAAAAATCATTTTAGAAAGATATTCATCTAAACTATTTGAAATTGTTTTGCTCCTGAAGCTGCATATAAACTTTGTATAGTTTAGGAGTAAATGTATGTGTACTTTTTTTTTTAAGGTTTTATTTTTAAGTAATCTCTACACCCAATGTGGGTCTTGAACTTACAACCCCGAGATTAAGAGTCACATGCTGTACAACTGAGCCAGTCAGGTGCCCCCCTGTATGTGTACTTTTGAAAGTCGTGGTCAGGAATGAGATACCATTCTCATTTTCTTCCTATGCCAGTCTTTCAATGATGTGGATCTGTGCTATTCTGTACCAGCCACTAGCTACAAATGACTACTTATATTTAAAAATTTTAATAGACTTAATTTTTTTAGAGCAGTTTTAGGTTTATAGAAAAATGTCCTGAAGGTGCAGAATTTCCATATACACCTTCCCCTCACGGTTACTTCCGTTAACATCTTGTATTAGTGTGCATTTGTTATAATTGATGACCCAGTGTTGATAAATTGTTATTAACTAAGTTCCATAGTTTATATGAGGATTCACATTTTGTGTTGTATAGTTTTATGAGTGAGATTGTCTTCTTTCACTTAGCAGTGTAACATTTAAGGTTCTTCTATGTCTTTTGGGGGCTTGATAGCTCATTTCTTTTTTTTTTTAAGATTTTATTTATTTATTTGTCTGAGAGAGAGAGTGTGCACAAGCAGGGGGAGTGGCAGGCAGAGGGAAAAGCAGGCTCCCCATGAGCGAGGAGCCTGATGCAGGACTTGAATCCCAGGACCTGACCTGAGCAGAAGGCAGATGCTTAACTGACTAAGCCACCCAGATGTCCCTAGCTCATTTCTTTTTACTACTAAATAATATTCCATTTTGTGCATAAACTTAAGTTTTAAGTAATTAAAATCAAATAAAATTTAAAATTTAGTTCCTCAGTTGCACCGGCCATGTTTCAGTGGTTCAATAATCACATGTGGCTTAGTGGCTACCATACTGGAAACTGAAGACAAAGAACATTTTCAACATCTCAGGAAGTTTTATTGAAGAGTGCTGATATAAACTACTCTCCGAAGATCCAATTCTCTGTTTATGTTCACTCTCACAGAAAACTTACCTCTTTACATGATCTCAGTTTGTCCATCTAACCTACATTTCAGTGCTTTGTTGCTTATGTTGCTGGTAGCCCTGAACTTTATATAATAAACTTTACTCCCTGAACGAAACAGTCTTACCACATAAATATTGTCCATTAATTGTTTCCTTGGTTTCTTATTAGAGTATCATCTTTTGCACCATTTTTCGGTGTTCCTAAAATCTAGAGTCACCTTTTCTCCTTTTTCTCTAAACTTTTCGAATATATTTATCAAGGGTATACAGATCTCAGAGCTGATAAATGGCAGTATTGAGATTAGAATCTAGATCTCCTTAACCTAGCTCACTCTTGGACTCCGCATTAATTGGGGTTGCCTTTACAATCATGTTTGAAGTTACAATCACGTTTGAAGAGGTCATTGGGAACCACTTGATTATATACTATCTAATTTTAAATAGTGTATTTATAGATCAAAACTATAGATTTAATAGTTATATTATTCTTATTCTTTAAATAATTAGAATCTTAAAGAAGAAAATTATCCCATTCAGCTGATATCTTTATGATTCAGTTATGATGGAAAAATACTTTTGAGTATGAGTCATTTTAGATAACAAAAATTAATTTCCAGGACTAATATGAATTGGCTGGCAAGAGTGAATAGAATTTATTTTTTTTGTTTTTGTTTTGTTTTGGGTTGTTGTTGTTGTTGTTGTTTTAAAGATTTTATTTATTTATTTGATGGAGAGAAAGAGACCACAAGTAGGCAGAGAGGCAGGGAGAGGGGGAAGCAGGCTCCCTGATGAGCAGAGACCTGATGCGGGTCTTGATCCTAGGACCCTGAGATCATGCATGACTTGAGCAGAAGGCAGAGGCTTTAAACCACTGAGCCACCCAGGCGCCCTGGGTGAATAGAATTTAACTGAACATTATTGGCATCCAGAATTCTCTGTTGGCACTTGGCTTTACACTTGGGTTCCATTTATACTACATTTTAGTCTGTAAAATCCAAATTGGTTACCACATGAACTCGTATCTTCCTTAAGTCACCGTGTTGAAGTTCCAGAGCTTGAAAAACTTTATGTCATTCTCTTGTCTTTTTTTTTTTTTAAATAAATAAGCCATACCTCTACCTTTGCTGAAATTAGCTATATTGTGTTTGGTTGATTTGACCTTCCCTGTATCAGTATACAGCCATGCTTGCTCAAAAGTCCATTTTTGTGGAGAGGTTCTATTAAAGAGTAGTAGTCTTCCATATTTAAGTGCTGTACTTAAAAAAAAAACCTTGGATTTTAGCCTTCCTTTTGAAATGCTTTCCCTATAATTGCTCTTTTAAAACCCATGTTTTATATGTCAAATTTTACATTAATTACCCCATTGAAAGAAGTTTTTGAACTGTTTTGATCAAATAGTCTTTGCTTGAATTTAGCTTTTCTTTAACTTTATCAGAGGCTTAAAAAAATAAGTTTCTCCATATATATCGAAAAATGGAGGTATAGGTTCTATGGATTGACTCTTTATCTGAGTCAATTTTTTCAGAAATATGATTTTATTATGATAGGTCTGTAGGTATGCAGTTGATGAAAACCTGTTCATAAGAGCCCAGAAGGCCTTTCTTTCTACTGTTATAAATAAAAAGATGGTTGTGTGAAATAAAAAAAAAATTCTTAGAATAGATAGATCTCTAAATGCACCTAAGAGAAATTTAGAATATCACAAAGTCCAGAATAGATAATATTCTTATGAAAGCATCATTGAATATTAAAGTAGTAGCTTCCTAATGATTGACGTGCATTAGTTAATTCATTGTACTCAGTGTCAAGATAAAACTCAACAGCTTCTTAGGTGCATAATGACAAAATGGTTGGGAGGGGGTGGTGGAGGCGAAGGAACTAGGGAGTAAAATCCTGTCAATAGATTCTCCATATTTGGGAAAGATTTTTGGGTTCTGTTGATTTTTTAAAAATTCTTTTTTGTTTTTAAAAGGCTTTTTGAAGTAATTTTAGATTTACAGCGAAATTGAGAAGAAGGTACTGCAATTTCCCATATACTCCCTGCACCCACACATGCACAGTCTCCTCCATTTATCAGCATCCACCACGAGAGGGGTACATTTATTTAAAAAAAAAAAAAAGGATTGATGAATCCACATTGACATTTAAAGTCCATAGTTCACATAGGGTTCATTCTTGGTGTGGTATATTCTATGGGTTTGGACAAATGTATAATGATAAGAATTAACAATTATAGTATCACACAGATTATTTACATTACCCAAAAAATCCTGTGTTCTGTCTATTCATCTCCTCACTCCAACTCCTAGCAACAAATGATCTTTTTATTGTCTCCCTAGTTTTGCCTTTTCCATAGTGTCCTGTAGTTGGAATCATACAGTAGGTAGCCTTTTCAGATAGATGGCTTCTTTTAGCAATGGATTTAATTTTTGTCCATGTTTTTTCATAGCTTAACGCTGAATAATATTCCATTGTCTGGATATATTTACAGTTTAAGTATACTGAAGGACATTTTGGTTGCTTGCTGCTCTAAACATCTGTTTACAGGTTTTTGTGTAGTCATAAGTGTTCAGCTCCTCTGGGTAAATAACAAGGAGAGTGACTGCTTGATTGTGTTGTAAGATTATGTTTAGTTTGTAGGAAACCATCAAACTGTTTTCAAAAGTGGATGTCCCGTTTTGCATTCGTACCAACAGTGAATGAGAGTTCCTGTTGTTCTACATCTTTGAGCCCGCTGCTGGACTCAATCCCAGAACTCCAGGTTCACGACCTGAGCTGAAGGCAGTTGCTTAACCAACTGAGCCACCCAGGCGCCCAGCTTTTTTTTTTCTTTTTAAGATTTTATTTATTTGTCAGAGAGAGTGTGTGTGTGTGTGCAGAAGCAGAGAGAACAGCAGGCAGAGGGAGAAGCAGGCTCCCCTGTGAGCAAGGAGCCCAATGTGGGGCTCAATCCCAGAACCCCGGGATCATGACCTGAGCTGAAAGCAGAGGCCCAACCGACTGAGCCATCCAGGCACCCCTCATATTAGCCTCTTTATTCTTACCTTTTTAATCTACAGCTTCACTTTTAGTTTTCCTAGCTTATAGATATTTTTAAGGATATGCTTAATTTTGAAGGCATACTTTCTTTTAAGTATTACGTACCAGAATTAAAAAATTTAACTCTTTGTGTGGTGATACATCCTGCTGTCATAAGTCCCATTGCCATTCAGCTTTATCTTTTATGTGAATTGTCCCAACACTATCTTTAGGAATGTGAAACTTGTTACAGTCAGGCAGAGTAGTGATATTTTTCAGTCATTCAACAATTACTGAGCAAATATTAAATGCCATGCAGCATACAACAATATGGGCTTTCTCATATAGAAAGAGCATAGCATATATTGGAAACATTAGGGGAGTACCTAATATAGGTTGGGCTAATTAAAAAAGGCTTCTTGAAAGAGCTTCTGACCTAAGTGGGACTTAAAGGATGAGTAGAGATTTAACATTCTAGATTTAGGGGAGTACTTGAACCAAGCAAAACCTAGAGTGAAAAAGAATATATTATGTGCAAGGAAACCTTAATACTGCTCTTGATAGAGAATATTATATGAGGCAGATGGTGATGAGAAGTAAGATTGGAGAAATAACTGGGGCCATATCCTAAAGATCTTTATGGCATGTTCAGGTACTTGGGATTGATCCTATTCAGGCACCGTTGGAAGAAATCGTTGTTGATGTTTTTTAAATCGAGGTATAATATGCATGCAGTAAAGAGTAGTAAGTCTTGGGGTGCCTGTGTGGTTCAGTCAGTTAAGCATCTGCCTTCAGCTCAGGTCATGGTCGCAGGGTCCTGGGATCGAGCCCCGCATCGGGCTCTCTGCTCAGCAGGGAGTCTGCTTCTCCCTCTCACTATTCCTCTGTGGGCTCGCTCGCTCTCTCTTGCTCTCTCTCCCTTTCTGTGTCTCTCTCACTCAAATAAATAAAATCTTTAAAAAAAAAAAAGAGTAAAAATGTCTTAGGGGTCTATCTTGATGACTTTTTACATATATACACTTGTGATATACCAGATCGCTACCTGGATTAAGATATCTAGCATTTCTAGCACCTAAGAATTCTTTCTTCTGTTTCCCAGGCAATACCTTCCCCACCGCCTCCCACCTTTACCAACAGGTATTCTGACTTTAGCACCGTAGATACTTTGTTTCTTTTTAAATGAAGTCATAGATAATGTATTCTTTTTCTTCTATAAATTAAATCCTTCAGTAGGTGCTATTTTGTATCTGGCTTTGTTCATTATGTTATCTGTGAAATTCAGTCATATTATATGTAACAGATAAATCTTTCTTTTAATTATTGCTATACTGTATTCCACTGTGTGAATTTATCAGTTTATCTATCCTATTGTAGCTGGGTAGTTGGGTCATTTCTAGTTTGTTTCGAGCTTTTTATGAATAAAGCCAGTATGAACTTTCTAGTATATATCTTTTGATGGGCATAATTAGTCATCTCTCTTGTATAAATACCCAGGAGTAGAATTTTTGGGGTCATTGGTAGACATTTGTATGGCCTAAGTAGATACTGCCAGTTTTCCAAAGTGAAATGTGCCAACTTACGCTGCCTTCAGCATTGTATGAAAATTTTACATGCTCGTATCCTCTTTGGTATTGTTTTAAAATTTTTAGCCTGGGGCACCTGAGTGCCACAGTCGTTTGGGGGTCGGACTCTTGGTTTCATTCAGCTCAGGTTGTGATCTCAGGATCATGAGATCAAGTCCCACGTCAGCTCTGTGCTCAGCATGGAGTTGGTTTGAGATGCTCTCTCCCTCTGCCCCTTCCATTCATGCTCACTCTGTCTAAAAAGTAAACAAATCTTTTAAAAAAAATTTAGCACTTCTGGTATATGTGGAGTGGTATCTCATTGTTATTTTAATTTAAATTCCTCACATGTGTAATGCTATTCTTTTTTTTTTTAAAAGATTATTTATTTGAGAGAGAGAGAGAGAGTGAGAGCACATAAGCACCACAAGCATGGGGAGGGGCAGAGGGAGAGGGAGTAGCAGGCTCCCCACTAAGCAGGGAGCCCAGTGGGGGGGCTTCCCCCCCAGGACCCAGGATTATGACATGAACCAAAGGCAGATGCTTAACCGACTGAGCCACCCAGGCGCTGTGTGTACTGTTATTCTCTAACTTCAGCTGGCATATGGTATACCTGTTGGCCATTTGGATATCCTCTTTTGTGAAATGTTTAAGTCTATTGTCTGTTTTTTTTATTGAATTGTCATGGAAGAAGAACATAGGTGAATGACCAGCAGCTCTGAGAAGAGAGGAAGGCAAGAGCAAAGCTGGAAGCAGAATCAGTTAAAAGGTTACTGTGTGATCTGGGTGAGACGACTATATGCTCCATGAGAGCAGGGTTGTTGTCTCTTTGAGGGCTGTAACTTCAGATCCTAGGACACTGTCTGGCACATAGTAGGTTTTCAGTATATTTTGAGTGAATGAATATGGGTCCTCAGGGAAGTAGAGAAGGAAAGGAATATATAAATGCGATAGATAATAAAAATTTTTAATAAGAGTAGAAAATGATGGAATCTAGGATGATTATCAGATTACCAGATTTGTACATCGAGTGTCAAATTGGATAGTAGTGTTGCCAAAGCAGCAAAGACTACAGGAGGGATTGCTAGTTTAAAAATAGGGATATGTTTAGTTACCATGTGACCTTGAGCATATTACCTAACATCCGTTCTTCAGTTTCCTCAACTCTAAAATTAAGCTTTATATTGCTAACTTCAATTCATTGTGACATCTAATAGACTGAGTAAGATAGTGCTTGTAGAGCATTTAGAATAGGGCCTGGTACATAGAATGTACTCAGAGTTAGCGATAGGAACAAACAAAAATCCCTGTCCTTGTGGAGCTTATGTTTTAGTAGTGGTGGGTATACACTGTAACAAAACAAGTAAAAGAGCATATTGGATGGTGAGAAGTATACAAGAAAAATTAATCAGGAACAAAATGGGAAGCAGCAGTTTGTGTGTGGTGGTAGTGGGATTGGGGTTAGGAGATCAGTTTTAAATAAGGTAATTAAGTAAGGCCGTTCATTAGGGAATTCATAGATTAATGCTTAAAGGGAAATGAGGAAATGTTAATGATTGGGGAAATAGTGGGCAAACTGATCATAATTCTTTAGGAAAGCAGAGCTACCTGTTTTTACCAGAACAGGTAATGTTTTACACAAAAGTGTAATGTTAGTAGTAGTAATTACTGTTTATTGTGCAACCCACATCAGTTAGACTTTTGAAACCTTTTATCCTTTGCTGTCTGCAACACATATAAATGTACTACACAAACCTTAGCATGAATTTCATCCCTAAAAGGTCATCATTATGTGTTTTGAAGGAAGCGTTTTGTGTTTAATTCTGATATAGTAGCAACAAATCAGTAGATTCTCTAAAAGAAGCTACTACTTGGGAATCAACGAAGTATCTTCTTTCACAATTTACCTGTTCCGAATCACTTTATATATATAAATAAAATATGTTGCAGCTATAAGCTTCTGTGTTTGGAGTCATGTAGCAGTTTGTCCATTTTTTTTTTTATTTCTCAAAATGAATTTTTTTGCTCAGTATAACAGTCTAGAAAGAATCCATACCTCTTATTTTGTTGTATTATTTTTCAAGCATGTGCAGTTGAAAATCACTCTAATTTTGTTTTCTGGAAATAGTTTAAATTCTTTCAGATATAGTCCATAAAAATAATGACAGTGCCCTTAAGTCTCAGCTAGTACGTTATGTGGACAATACATTTTATTTATTAATAATAACATTATTGCTTTATTATTGTTCCAAATGTTAGATTATGTCTCTAATGCAAAAATTCCTTAGGTCAGAGTAGATGCTCAAGTGTCACCCAGCTATTGCATCCCAAGCGAGTTGCATGTGCATCTTCCTGTTTTCTCATTGTTGCCCAGCTCTAGAATCAGTCACAGCCCTGTGGTAGCCACCAAGGAAGTCCAAGGCACAGGCTCCCTGGAAAAAAGACAGAAGCAAGTAAAGGAAAGAGGTGGGAGCTATGAGTGTGACAGAAATGCTGCTTTGTTTTCTGGAGTAAAGAGGGGACTCTTTGTTCACAAGTTTTGTTACCAACACCTGTTTTCGTTCCTTCCAGTTCAATACCAGAAATCTGCTGATAGTCAAAATCCGAATGTCATCACTGCTTCAAAAATGACTTTATGAAGGGTAGTTTTCTAACTGTGATCAGTTTAACTGGAGTGTTTTTAACAGTTTAAAAATGCGAATGTAGAGGGGCATCTGGGTGGCTGCCTTCACCTCAGGTCATGATCCCAGTGTCCTGGGATCCAGTCCCATGTTGGGCTCTCTGCTCAGCAAGAGTCTGCTTCTCCCTCTCCCTGCTGCTCCCCCTGCTTTTACTCTCTCTCTCTCTCTCTGTCAAATGAATAAACAAAATCTTAAGAAAATATGAATGTAGGGGAAAAAATAACAAATAATAATGTTGAATGAGAGAAAGAAGCCAAAATACAAAAAAATAATATACTGATGAATCCACTGTATAGAGTTTTTATATTTATTTATTTATTTATTTTTAAGATTTTACCAATTTATTTGGCAGAGAGAGTGAGAGATAGGAGCAATACGAGGGGCAGGTCTGGTCCTGGGATGGTAATTTTCTGCAGCCTGGTGGCCTTGGCTTAGCAGGGGCAGCTGCTGGGTGCCTTGCTGGCTGCAGCAGAGGCCTGGAGGCCCAGTACAGCTGTCCCATCTGCCTTGCCATGTAGCATTGACCTGTGCCATTGGCACCTGCGGCTACGTGTAAGTGTAGTGGGCCTCCCAGGGACGCTGGGGCCCGGGTGCCATTGGGGAGAGGTGGCAGCAGGGGGTGGGGGATGTCTGGAGGATTGAGGTTGAGGGCTCCAATCTGGAGCATTGGATGTGTTCCTCCTTCAGCTCAGCCCCTGGTGCTTGACCCCACCACTCCACATATACAACTCTTTCACCCTGGGGTGACTTGAAGACCTGCCCCATCCCAGGGCACCCAGGGGCTGCTGACTACCTCTACAGGTCTCCCTGGGTTCTCAGGGCAACAGGCACAACCTCTTTGTCAGTCACCTTTGATTTGTTCTGTGGAGACTGGGGTAGGCAGTTGTAAGTAAATGCCATGGGGCTTTTGCTGTTAACTTTTTTTTTTTTTTTTTAAGATTTTATTTATTTATTTGTCAGAGAGCAAGAGCTCATAAGCAGGGGGAGCGGCAGAGGGAGAGGGAGAGAAAGAAGCAGGCTCCCCATTGAGCAAGGAGCCTGACGTGAGGCTCCATCCCAGGGTCCTGGGATCATGACCTGAGCTGAAGGCAGTTGTTTAACCAACTGAGCCACCCAGGCACCCTGCTGTTAACTCTTAAAAAATCTGCATATAATTGGACTCCTGAAGTTCAAACTGGTGGTGTTCAGGGGTCAGCTATATAGGTCAACTGTACAGGTATGCTTACTATGTAATAATTCAGTGACTAAAACATTCTTGATCTGTATGCCTTTCTATATGTATGCCATACTTTAGTATGTCTTAAGTATCTTAAAATATATATAAAATAAAGATATTCTGTTTTGGTCCTCTGATTATGTCTACGAAATGTTCTAATAAAATGTTCCTTGTGATTCTCCTCAAAAGAAATACAGTAGTTGCTCTAACCTAATTTTAATAAATCAAACAAACAAACAAACAAACTGGGCTTAAACAGTTCTAGGATTCCTGTACTAAATCAATTTAAAACTATGCTCAGATTAAACCTAAAACAGGCACCATTTAATTTAGATTTTTATTTTTGGCTAAGTGATAAAATAATTACTAATGAATGCAATAAAAATTACGGGTGCTGAAAGTTTGAAGACATTGTAATTACAGTGGGAAAAGTACAGGCTTTGGAGTTGGACAAACGTGTGTTCAAATTATGACTAGACCACTAAATTAGCTGAGTAACATTCAGTTTTCTTTCTTTCTATCTCAGTAAAGTAGAGGTGATAGCTGTCTCAGAAGGTTGTTGGAGGATTACATGAGATAATCTATAAGTGCTTGGCACTCAAATCCCACAGTGGGGATGGGGAGGAAATAGATTTGGAGAGTATATAAAGGTAGTTTGGGTAGATAAAAACAAGTATAATCTGCTAAAGATCATAAGGTAATGTTAGGGAAAGTTGTCTTTAGGTTATAACCAGTAAAGACTAACAACATCTAATTTATGAGCATATGTATCTATCAGTATTAAGAGTTAATCATGCTTCTCTGGGATATCAGCATAAAGGACTGTTAGCATGGATGACAAACATATTAAGTTGGAACGTAGTAAGAAGTTTTAGATGGATTTAAATTGAGCCTAAGTGGTACATGTTTTGTCTAGAGGATTTGTTGTCCATGCCGTGCTTTGAAAATATTACCATTGGTGTACTTAATGCTTTCCCCCTTCGTTACTGTTAATTTATGCTGTAGGATTAGGAAGCTAAATTTAGGCATGTGTTTATGAAGGTACTTCGATATATTGGTAATTTTTATGGCTTTAAAAAAAGAGGATAGATAGATTCACTCTTTTAAAGGGTTGCAATTCAGTTGAGAGAACCTTTCAAATTCCAGTGTCGATACTACATTCAGTATTGCTGTATTCTCAAAAGGACTGTGATAAAATTTTAAGTATTATGTTGGTTGTTATGTCTTAATTATATAAATGATCAGATATCTATCTTGGAGTAACAAACCACCCCAAAGTTTAGTGGCTCAAAACAATAACTATTTGGTTACACTTGGGCAGAGTTCAGCAGTGTGGCTCTGTTGCTAGTCTCCATTGAGGCCACTCACGCAGCTTCAGTCATCTGGCAGCTCAGTTTGAGGCTGATTGGTCTCGGGGCCTGAGCTTGGACAGTTTTTCTCTGTTCTTTTGATCTCACCCTTGGGGACTAGTTCATGCTTCCTCACATAGTGGCACCATGTTCCAAGAGTGAGAGTAGAAGCTTCAAGGTTACCTGAGGCCTAAGCTCTGAAACTGCTCCAACATCACTTCTACTCTATCCTACTAGTCAAAGTAAGTCAGGGCTACTCGGCTTCAAGAGGTGGGAAAATAGATCCCCCCTCTTTTTTTTTTCCAAATTATCTCAGACCCCCCCCCTCTTAATATAAAGGGCAGCAAAGTCAAATTACAAAGGGAGGAATTGTGGCCATCTTTGCAGACTAAAACAACCAATGATTTAAAAAGCTAAGGAGACAGTCTTAACAGTAGTAAAGTTAGATACACCAGGTTGGAATCTAAACTCTACAAGCCCTCACTGGCTGTAAACCTTGAGAATATGATTTAACCATGATTTTCTCAAGGGTCTAATAATATTTTGCAAAGTTATTCTGATAGTTTAAAATAATGTACTTTGTAAGTTTTTAGAATATTTTAACCCATAGTAAATGCTGTTATTATTTTAAAACTTAGCATTCCATTTAAGTCTTCATTTCCTTATATTGAACCTATGAAAATCTCCTTCAAAGATAGGAAAGCCAGTATAGCTTGCTAATAAGTGGTATTCCAGAAGCCCTTTGAGAGAGAAAGTTGAGGGGTTTTCTCTCTTTGCAAGCTTTGATATATTAAGACTCACATCATTCCAGGGTCCTGGGATTGAGCCCCACATCAGTCTCCCTGCTCAGCTGGAAGCCTGCTTCTCCTTCTCCCTCTCCCTCTGCCCCTGCTTGTGTTCCCTCTCTGACTGTGTCTCTGTCAAGTAAATAAATAAAATCTTAAAACAAATAAATTAAAAATTAAAAAAAAAGACTCATTTGCTCATGTTATAAATTGTTTGCCTAAAATAATGAAACAAAAACCTGGATTTTATATTGAGTTTATAAACCTTGAGGTATCTTTTGTCCTTCCTGAATGGAAATGTGTCTGTTCATTGGGAAAAGGAACTACCAAGATTTTTTAAAATTGCATTTTTACCTCTTTAATTAATATTAAACAGTTCAGGATATTAGAATACTTGAATAATTTTTAAGCTTTTAAAAATTTATTTATTTTTAAAAAGATTATTTATTTGACAGAGAGAGATCACAAGTAGGCAGAGAGGCAGGCAGAGAGAGGAGGAAGCAGGCTCCCTGCTGAGCAGAGAGCCCGATGTGGGGCTCGACCCCAGGACCCTGAGATCATGACCTGAGCTGAAGACAGAGGCTTACCCCTCTGAGCCACCCAGGCGCCCCTTATTTTTGTTTTTAAAATTTTAAGTTTTTAACGTCTGGTTTATAAGTTTCTGCTTTGTAATGTTTAGGGGAGTAATGTCTGAAATTGGCATCACTTGCTACTGATGTAAATTCACAGTTTATGTTTTGGCCCAGAGAGTTTGTCATAATGCTGCGGATATCAGAGATCTCCCCCCCCCCCCCCGCCAGTGTCTTAAAGTGGAAAGTAGGATTATTGATTTGAGATTTTTCTTCTTTTTAATTTTCTAATTTTTATTTTTTCTGGTTTATTTATTTATTTGGTTTTGGGTGTTTTTTTTGCCTTATTCTTTCTTTCTTTCTTTTTTAATTCCAGTATAACTAACATAGAGTGTTGTATTAGTTTCAGGCTTACAATATAGTGATTCAGCAGTTCTATATATTACTTAGTGCTCATCATGATAAATGTACTCTTAATCACTTTCACTTATTTCACCATTCCCTGCCCCACCTCCTTCTTCTTTTTATTTTTTTATTTTTTAAAAAGATTTTATTTATTTGAGAGAGAGAGAGCACAAGTGGGGATGGGGGCAGAGGGAGAAGAAGAAGCAGACTCCCCACTGAGTGGGAAGCCAAACTAGGGACTCAGTCCCAGGACCCCAGGATCATGACATTAGCTGAAGACAGACACTTAAAAGACTGAGCCACCCAGGCCCCTTCCCTGTTCTTTTTTAATATAGGCAGTTAAAGAAGTAAACTTCTCTCTAAACCTTGCTTTAGTTGTGTCTTACAAGTTTTTGTATGGTGTGTCTTCATTTTTATTCATCTCAAAATACTTATTAATTTCCCTTTTGACTTGTTCTTTGACTTACTGGTTATTTAAGGGCACCTGGGTGGTTCAGTTAGCTAAGTGTCTGCCTTCAGCTCGAGTCATTGATCCCTTGGTCCTGGGATCAAGTACTGCGTCTGGCTCCCTGCTCAGTGGGGAGTCTGCTTCTGCAGCTCCTTCTAACCCACCCCCTGCTCATGATCTCTCTCACTCTCTTTTGTGCTTTCTCTCTCTCTCTCTCATAAATAAAATCTTAAAAAAAATAGTACGTTATTTAATTTCCCTGTTTGTGAGTTCCCCATATTTCTTTCTGTTAGTGGTTTATAATTTCATTCCATTGAGTTCAGAGAATATAACTTATGTAATTTCAGTCCTCTTAAATGTATTCACACTTGTTTAATGGTCTAGCATGTGATGTGTCTTAGAGAATGTTCCATATATACTTGAAAAGAATTCTGCTGTTAGGTATTCTCTGGATGTCTTTAAGGTCTAGTTTGTTCATAGTGTTGTTATTTCCAGTCTTACAAATCCTTGGTGATCTGTGCATGCTACTCTGGATGGTAAGGCCCTAGGTTTCTTCCCTAGCAGCTAGTTTCCATTAGCTCAGTTGATTTAATATTGGGGAAAATAAATAATCCAGTTTGATAGGTTTGCTAAAGTATATTGGCTGGCTTTTTCTGTATTAAAACCATAGAGAAAATAGCAAGAGAAAAAAAAACCCAAGATGTTCTCTGATTTTAAGAAACTTAGAGTCTAGTTATACCCTAGCTTTGCTCTGTTGAGGATACTGTTAGCAGCAATACCATAGTTAAAAAGTCTAGTAGTCTATGGGGCACCTGGGTGGCTAAGTGGGTTAAAGCCTCCGCCTTCGGCTTTAGGTCATGATCTCAAGGTCCTGGGATCAAGCCCCGCATTGGGCTCTATGCAGCAGGGAGCCTGCTTCCCCCTCTCTCTCTGCCTGCCTCTCTGCCTACTTGTGATCTCTCTCCTGTCAAATAAAGAAATAAAATCTTTTTTTAAAAAATCTAGTAATCTAGGTAAGAGATGTTGGTAATCTAAATTTAGGTATTGGGAATGGATGGGGAGGTTTCAAACACTAAAAAAATAAAATGATAGGACATGGTGACTGATTAGTTGAGGGAGAAGAGCTAGAGGAAAAAGGGAAGAGTCAGGGGTGATTCCCCATGCTTCTGTCAATGGGTAAGTGATTTGATCATTGACATAGGGAACAGAAGGCTTTTGGTAAGGCTGAGGTGATTTGAGACACTAGTTGGACGTAGTTGGCTAGTAGCCAACTGGTTATATGGCCCTGGCTGGCATTCAGAAGAGAAGTCTGAACTGAGACATAGATTTGGAATTCATCAGCATGTAGTTGGTATTTGAAAGCTGAAAAATAGATGGAATCTCTCAGGGAAATTTTGTAGAGGAGAAAATTGAGGAAGGAGTTCTGTAAGACCACATATATTCCAGAAATGGGCAGAGAAGGAGAAGCCCCTCAACAAACACCCAAGGAATGGCTTGCCATTAGTGGAATACCTGGACAGTATGCCATTATAGAAACCAAAAGGGGGCAGCATTCGCAGGAATAATGGTCAACATTATTAAATGCTATATAAAAAGAAGATAATGGGATGCCTGGGTGGCTCAGTTGGTTGAGCAGCTGCCTTCAGCTCAGGTCATGATCCCAGTGTCCTGGGATCGAGTCCCACGTTGGGCTCCTTGCTCAGCGGGGAGCCTGCTCCTCTCTGTGCCTCTGCCTGTCTCTTGCCTGCTTGTGTTCTCTCTCTCTCTCTCTCTCTCTCTGTTAAATAAATAAATCTTTAAAAAGAAGATAGTGACTTGAGATATAACTGTTGAATTTCTTTTCTTTTTTTTAAAGATTTTATTTATTTGACTGAGACACAGAGAGAGAGGGAACATAAGCAGGGGGAGTGGGAGAGGGAGAAGCAGGCTTCCCATTGAGCAGGGAGCGGGATGAGGGGCTTGGTCCCAGGATCCTGGGTTCATGACCTGAGCCAAAGACAGCCGCTTAAGGACCGAGCCACCCAGGTGCCCCATAACTGTTGAATTTCAAAAGAAGGTTGTTGATATGTTTGTTTAGAGTTGTTTCAAATAGTGATTGGGATAGAGTGGTAGTTTTAAAACCGAAAGGTGAGAGGGGCACCTGGGTGGTTCAGTCATGATCTCAGGGTCCTGGGATCGAGCCTCACATCAGGCTCCCTGCTCAGCGAGGAGCCTGCTTCTCCCTCTGCTCATCTCTGTCTGTCTCTCATGGATAAATAAATAAAATCTTAAGGAAAAAAACCCAAAAAACCCCCGAAAGGTGAGGGAGTAAAGAATAGAGCCTAGGAAGAAAATAAGGACAGGGATTAAATGACTTTTTTTTTTTTTTAAAGTAAACTCTGTGCCCCATGTGGGGCTTGAATGCATGACCCTAAGATAAGGAGTTGCAGGCTCCACCAACTGAGCCAGTCACCTGCCCCAACTTTTTTTTTTAATTAGAGGTTGGAGACAGGTTGGAGATCCAAATGTCAGTGTTTCTAAGCTCTTCTGAACAAGGATTTAAGCATGCGGATGGGAAAGTACTAGTAAAGAGGGATAAGTTGAAGAAACAGATTATTAGTGCTGCCCTTCAAAATGTCTCAATTTCATTGTAATTAACAGTCTGAAATATGAAAGATTTTCTTTTCTTTGTATTTACCCCTACATCGAAGATTACTGAATACTTGCTAATCAGATTTGTCATTGTGTCTCAAAATAACTTGTGCAGACCGGAGGAACAAACTTCCTGTTCTCAAAAGGAGCCATTATTGTAGTAGGAGGAGATATTTCTAAACGTGATCTGAAAAACTATTAAAATATTTGTCGTAGGCACCAAAATTATTTCTGAATCTTTTTGTGTTGGGACTGAGTTATCTTTGTAGTTTAGATTAAAAAAGAGGCCAAATTAAGGAGATACCAGTTTTCACAAAGAAAACAACTAATATCAGAAATTTGCACTGAGGGGCACCTGGGTGGTTCAGTGAGTTAAAGCCTCTGCCTTCGACTCAGGTCATGATCTCAGAGTCCTGGGATCGAGCCCCACGTCAGGCTCTCTTGCTCAGCGGGGAGCCTGCTTCCCCCTCTCTCTCTCTGCCTGCCTCTCTGCCTACTTTTGATCTCTCTCTCTCTTTCTGTCAAATAAATAAATAAAATTAAAAAAAATAAATTTGCACTTAATTTGAAAGCAATTAACAAGATAACAGATGAACTAAAATGGCCTAGTGTATTCAAAATATTCCTGATTTTGATTAGTTTTTGTTGTGTTGTCTGTGTTTGGAATACCACTAAATGGTGATGACAGACTTACTTGACAGTATCGTATATGTAATGTTGAGCAGAATATTACTGCAAAAGCTGAAAAAAATAAAATAACCTTTGGCTGTTGTGCTGTAATGGGTAAGCTTTCCCTGTTTACTACCTCACAGGTACTTTCAAGATGATCCTTTTCCGCCACCTTTTAATAACTGGTGACGTCCTCTTCAGTGTAGCACATTTACACACAATGCATAACTTTATGTAGAACAGAAATCTGAGCTTTAAACTGTGTATACAAAGAAGTTGTCATTCGGTTTATAGAGTACTGTTTCAACTTCAGATCACGTACCTTCCTCATGAATGGTTTTATCTTTCCTTACTGTTTCTTCTCCTAAATTTGGCATTAAGTTGCAGGTAGAAGTGGTTTTTTTTTTTTTGTCTTTCTGAACACTGGGAAAGTAAGCCAGCTAAATGAACCTTTTGCTGCTTTCTCAGTCCTTGTTTGTCAAGTTCTATCTTTTAGGCTTTCCTCCGTCTAAATCAGAAGCCATTCTCTCTCTCTCTTTTTTTTTAAAGATTTTATTTGATAGAGAAAGTGAGAGAGAGCATGAGAGGAGAGAAGGTTAGAGGAAGAAGCAGACTCCCCATGGAGCCGGGAGCCCCATGTGGGACTCAATCCCGGAACTCAAGGATCATGACCTGAGCTGAAGGCAGTTGCTCAACCAACTGAGCCACCCAGGGGCCCTCTCTTTTTTTTTTAAGATTTTTTTTTTTTTTTTTTTTTTGACAGAGAGGAGAGAGATCACAGGTAGGCAGAGAGGCAGGCAGAGAGAGAAGGGGAAGCAGGCTCCCCGCTGAGCAGAAAGCCGGATGTGGGGCTCAACCCCAGGACCCTGAGATCATGACCTGAGCCGAAGGCAGAGGCTTTAACCCACTAAGCCACCCAGGCGCCCCAGAAGCCATTCTCTTTATACCTGTCCCGAGTATTTGTCCTTTCGTACTAAAATTAGTATATTGCTTTAATTATATCTAGAATGTTGTGTACAATATGGGTTGCAAATTCATATATTTTGGGAAGAGCGATTTTTTACAATCAAAATAGTGTCTTTCTTCACAGGGTATTATTGCTGGAAAAACCTTGAGCCTCCTCAAAAATCTCAGACCAGTATTTCATCTGTAAATTAATTGATACTCTGCTGAGAATTAGAACACTGAAAAGTGTTATAATAAGCTTTCATTGATTTTTCTTCTTTTTGTTTTGATTTCCTGCTTTTAGCTTCGTTTTTTTTTTAAATTAACCATTTTTTTTAAAAGATTTTATTTATTTATTTGACAGAGAGAGAGAGAGATCACAAGTAGGCAGAGAGTCAGGCAGAGAGAGAGGGGGAAGCAGGCTCCCTGCTGAGCAGAGAGCTGGATCCCAGGACCCCCGAGATCATGACCTGAGCCAAAGGCAGAGGCTTTAACCCACTGAGCCACCCAAGCGCCCCTTAGCTTTGTTTTTCAAGTTGGTTAAAAATGTTCTCTGAAGTTGCCCCTACATATTGGTTGTTATAGAAATGTTCCAGAGAAATGGCAAATTAAAACCAAGAATAGTTAAACTCATCTCATAGAACAGAGTGAGAGGAGATCCAAGATTTTCTTATAGACAATAAAGTTTTGTTTAATATATCTTTCTCAAGGCAGCTTATACTTCAGATTCACTTACAAGCTGAGTTTTGGTCTCAGCTCACAATTTATTAGCTTTAGGCAAGTTATTTAATGCTGTTGATGCTTTAAGTGTTATCTTTAAGATGGGCATTAAAAAATGCCTCAGAGGAGTGACTGGCCCAGACTAGATCCTTGAGGAATTTAATTTCTGTGTTTCTCTTTCTAAAGCAGAAGCAGATAAAACAAACCTGTGTAGAGGAAATGGTAATACACTTTTAACGACTTTTTGAATGTTAGTTTTTAATACATTTAAATAACATCTTCAAAGCAACATATTGTAGCTTTTAATAGGGCTACTGCTGCATTCATGGAACAAATCTGAGAGATGGCTTTATATTTTTAAATTGTATATTACATTAAAAAATTTGAAAACTAAGACTTTATATAAAAGCATTTAATGATTTTAATAGCTTTATTGAAGTATAATTTATACACTATGAAATTCACTTATTTTAAGTGTATAAGTCAGTGAATTTTAGTAAATTTGCGGAATTGTGCAGTCATCACCACAATCCAGTTTTAGATCATTTCCATCACCCTTCTAAGTTCCCTGCCTTAATGACTATTAACTCTCATCTGTAAAGTCGCACAAATTATAGTATTTAACAGTACCAGCTTGGGGGTTAGGCTGGCCAAGTTTGAATCATAGTCCTGCCGCTTACTAGTTTTGTGTCTTTGGGTACTTCTCTGTACTTTGGTTTCTTTATCATTAAAATGAAGGTAATAACTGCATTATAGCGTTGCTGTGAACATTTATTTAATGTGTATAGAGCACTGAAGTGTTGACACCTACTTGGTACTTAACAAATATTGGTGACTGATGATAGCTTATTTTGTAGTTTAGGATTTATAGTACACATTTGAAAAGAAAAGCATCTGAAAACAACTAGCATAATGCCTGATCCATGCTTTATCTTCAGAAAACCAAGCTGTTTAATATATTGTGTAATAATTTTGTCTATAGTAGCTATGAGCACTATTCCTGGTGTAAAAATGTACATATTATTGGGAAAGTTATATATGATATTTTAAAATTTGGGCCTTACTTTTTAACTATTTTGCTTGTCTTGCCTTTTGGTCTTCTCCATGTCAGATTGGTGCAGTGGAAAGTGCACATAGTTAGTGTTAAGTACTGACCTGAAGTGGCTGTGTCTTCTTGACTTTGCCAGTTACTACCTGTGTGACGTTGGACAGAGTTCTCTGAATGTTATTTTTTTTAATGTTATTTTTTATTTTCTGCAAAAAGAAGGAAAATGATTCCAAGTTCTTTGGGTTTTATTTATTTATTTTTAAAGATTTTATTTGTCAGAGAGAGAAAGCACAAGGGGGGTGGTGGGGAGCTGCTGGAAGAGGGAGAAGGAGGCTCCCCGCTGAGCAAGGAGCCCAATGCCAGACTCGATCCCAGGACCCCGGGATCATGACTTGACCCGAAGGCAGATGCTTAAGTAACGGAGCCACCCAGGCGTCCCGTTCTTTGGGTTTTAAAGATTAAATGAAAAGAAGTGTTTGAAAAAGCTTAATATTTGCTTTTGATGGGGACAGAAGTAAACGTTAGAAGTAAACGTTTCTCATCTTGAAAAATGCTAGTATCTCTGGCTAGAACCAGATGATCTCTGATATATCTTTTACCAATAAAATTTTGAATTCTTGTTAACAATAGAATAATTTGGAAAATTTGTTATGGCAGCACAGATTGGAGATCATATAGGAGAACCATGAGTTTTCAGGTCTGTAAAACTGATGTTGACCATATTTTCTACCTGTTTTCCATATTGCAGTGTCTGACATGTAATAAATCTCAAATATTTGTTTTTTAAGACTTATTAAAGAAGAATATAGAATTCCTTAATTAAGAGGGTTTTTTTTTTTAAAAAGATTTTATTTATTTATTTGACAGAGAGAGATCACAAGTAGGCAGAGGCAGGCAGAGAGAGAGGGGAAACAGGCTCCCCTGAGATCATGACCTGAGCCGAAGGCAGAAGCTTTAACCCACTAAGCCACCCAGGTGCCCCAAGAGTTTTTAAGTACCTTAGAGATTTCTGAATAGATTTCCACAGGTCTGTGAACTCTCTTAAAGTACACACAAAATTTTTAGTGTGCCTAAATTCTAGTAAGGAGCTATAGCTTTCATAGTGAACAAGACACATTAGGTCTCAGCTCTTGTAGAATCTGTATTCTTATAGAAGATAGATATTAAGTAAGCAGATTAAGATACAAGAAAGAGTGCTCGCTTCGGCAGCACATATACTAAGATATAAGAAAGAAAATGCTACTTATAGATGATGGAAATGTTTTATAGGGAATTTAAATATAGTAATGGACTTAGAAAGTGATTTAGAGTTTTAAGTGGTCAGGGAGGACTTGACACTTTGGGTGGCATGGAAGTAATAAAGAGTGGCTTCCAATTAAAAGGTTAGAGAGAATACCTCATATTAATAGACTAAGGTGGGAACAAGCTTCCCTTGAGTACTGGGGTGTTGGGATAAGTGTCAGAAAATGAAGTTGAAGTAGAATTATAGGTCATATCATATAGGGTTTTGTGGTTGAAATCCAGATTTTATTCTAAATCTAATAGAAAGCTGTTTCAGGATTTTAGCTGAAGAATGATGAGAAAAGGAAACTCAAAGTAGAGATTTGATTATTCCAACATTTAGGAATTTAAGAGATCAAAAAAACAGTAAGTTGGAAAGGATGAGGGGAATGTGTTTCATTTACACTTTCAAGAAGCAGGAAGTTAGTAGTCATCTGTTTCATATCTTATTGAGAAGACAAATGAGATTAGAACAGTGACCTGACCATTAAATTTGGCAATAAGTTTAGCAGGATTGCTGTGAGGTCAGTAGCTATTAGGGCGGCTTTGTGACATTGTGAATGAAGTCACATGTAGCTTTTCCTTATTTATATTTAACCTTTAATTTGTGAATGGTGATACTGCTAAGAGTATGGGTTTTGTGTGAGAATATCTGGGTTTAATATCTTAGCTCTCTTTTTATCTTACTCAGCCTCTCTAAACCTCCATTTCCCAAATCTGTAAAATGGAATAACAGTAATTATCTACCTTTTATCAGTGCTGTATATAAGGCATTTAGCATAGTATGTGGCACATAGCTGTGTAAATAATAAAAATTATAACTATGTACAATAAAATATTTCCATTTTCTGCCGATTGGGGTTTGTATAGTTTACAGTGTTTGAGAGAATAAAGTGCTGTGTTTTAGCTCTACTTTATGATTAACAAGGTGGTTTTTTTTTTAATTTTATTTATTTGACAGAGATCACAAGTAGGCAGAGAAGCAGGCAGAGAAAGGGGGGGGGGCAGGCTCCCTGCTGAGCAGAGAGCCCGATGTGGGGCTCGATCCTGGGACCCTGAGATCATGACCTGAGCCGAAGGCAGAGGCTTCCACCCACTGAGCCACCCAGGCACCCCTATGATTAACACATTTTAAGTTGTTTACAAGGCTGGAAGGAACCATTAAACTCTGCTTTGCAGAGATTAACACAAGATCATATTCTTCACAGGCATTAATATAAATTGTCATGCTAATCTATAGAAAAGTTCATGAGGGTGGTACTTCATTGATTTAATCAGGTTCAACAAGCAGTTTATGACTTATACCTACTATTTTCTGAATATTATGTCTTCTAAAAATTTACCTCTTTTTTCTTTATTTTGGAGCATTCTCTAACCCCATACACAAATGTAGCATTTGAGTCTCCAGTTGAAAAATTAGGTACAGTTCTCTTTTTTACCATTCCAGATGAGAGTTTAAATTTATTAAATAATAATAATTTAATATAAACAGTTGTAGCTACTCATAATCTATTTGATTAAATCTATTTTATTAGAAGTATTTATCTTTAAAACATTATAGAAATCAAAATGTGAGCAATTTCAGTTATTCATTCTTGTTATTGCAGGGACCATTTTAATACACATGCGGATAACTTTAATTTTATATCCGGAACATGAAATTAACTTGGTAAAATCCATTTATCTTATAGCACACTTTGCAGAAACCCAAACAAAACTAAGATTACTCAGAAGCCAGATATTATGACTGTGCTGTTTCACTGTTTCCCCAGCAATTCGGTCTGGCACATAGTAGTGCTTAGTAAATATTTGCTGAATGAATGGATACATTGTTAGCATACGTAATGAAAACTGCTCTCTCATCAATATTGGGCTTGCATTTAAGGTTATTTCAATAAAACAAGAATTAAATGTAATGCTCAAAGAATAAGATATCTAGATGATTTACTTTCCTTGTTAATTACAGCTTAAATAATTTTTTTCATCTTTGTAAGCAGTCTCTCGAGCATAATCAAATCTTGAAGAAACTTGTAATACTATTACTTTATTCTGTGCATCAATTCTCATTTTTAGAAACTACAGTTAGATATAGTAGGTATTGTTTAATATATGTGTTGGAAGTTTTAGGTTGAATTTTATATATTAAAAGAATTTCTATTAGACACAGGTAATAAGTTTTGTGATTTGACTGTTATCCTCTGCCAAGGGGCGCCTGGGTAGCTTAGTGGGTTAAAGCCTCTGCCTTCGGCTCAGGTCATGATCTCAGGTTTCTGGGATTGAACTCCATATCGGGCTCTCTGCTCAGCAGGGAGCCTGCTTCCCTCCCTCTCTCTCTGCCTGCCTCTCTGCCTCCCTCTCTGCCTGCCTCTCTGTCTACTTGTGATTTCTCTCTCTGTCAAATAAATAAATAAGTCTTAAAGAAAAAAACAACAGAGGATAGGCAATGGAATTTGATTATAATTTGAATTATAATTGTTCTGTCATTCATAAATTTGAGAATTTAAAAAATCTTTTGAAGTAAATAATTTTAAATATGCAGTTGTTCAGTACAACATACAATAGCAATAAATATAGGCCATACCAGCGGCTTAAAGATAACTAACTACCTGTAAATAAAATTCTTAACAATATCTAAGACCCTTAAAAACAAACTAAAAAAGCCAATAGACTTTTTTTTATATAAAGACCCACTTTTGGGCGCCTGGGTGGCTCAGTTGGTTGGGCAACTGCCTTCGGCTCAGGTCATGATCCCGGAGTCCCGGGATCGAGTCCCATATCGGACTCCCGGCTCTGCGGGAAGTCTGCTTCTCCCTCTGACCTTCTCCCCTCTCATTCTCAGTCTCTCGGTCTCTAATAAATAAATAAAAAATCTTTAAAAAAAAATCTTAAAAAAAAAGACCCACTTTTTTTTTAAGATTTTATTTATTTATTTGAGAGAGAGAGACAGAGATAGCTAGAGAAAGAAAGAGCAAGGAGGAGAGGGAGAAGCAGGCTCCCTGCTTACTAGATGCTCGATCCCAGGACTCTTAAGATCATGACCTAAGCTGAAGGCTGATGCCCAACCAACTGAGCCACCCAAGCACCCCACCCATACCCAAGTTGATGATAAAATATTTTAAGATAGTTTTTACTTTAGGGCAATTTTTAAACACTCTTTGAGGTGTAATATGCACAGAAGTGTACATCAGTGTAGAGCTTGATAAATTTTCTCAGCTGAACAGATTGATGTAACTGGTGTTCACATCAAGAAATAATATTATATTGGGGCGCCTGGGTGGCTCAGTGGGTTCAAGCCTCTGCCTTCAGCTCAGGTCATGATCTCAGGGTCCTGGGATCAAGCCCCACATCGGGCTCTCTGCTCAGCAGGGAGCCTGCTTCCCCTTCTCTAGCTGCCTGCCTCTCTACCTACTTGTGATCTCTCTCTGTCAAATAAATAATGAAAATCTTTTTTAAAAAAAGAAATAATATTATTAACCACATTAAAAAGGCTAATTCTTCAATATAATCATAGACTTCAATAAACTTCAGAGATTTAGATACTGAATCTAACTTTATTATTAACTTCATTTGTTACCTTGAGCAAGTAATTTTCTTTCTGGGGTCCACTCCCCATCTCTACAGCGAGGGGATAAAACTAGATGTTTTATTATGGATGTAATTCTATAGAAGTGCAAAACAATGTACTGTAGTGATATCAAAGGTTGTGATATAAAAGGTTATAGGTAGTAGAGTGCACAGTTTATTTGAAAAGGAAGACACACTAATTTCTCTCTCTTTCTCTCTCTTTTTTGTTTTCCAGGTTATATTTCACACTATGTGCTGACTGTATCTACAGAAGATATTTAAAAAAAAAAAACTTTTTTCAAAGATTTTGATTCCAGTGGAATCTTTGCTTTAGATTATTGTGTGTGTGTGTGTGTGTGTGTGTGTGTGTGTTAGTGAATTGTAACTCCAGTAACAATGCCTGTACAAGCTCCACAGTGGACGGATTTCCTCTCCTGCCCAATTTGCACTCAGACTTTCGATGAAACAATTCGAAAGCCCATCAGTTTGGGTTGTGGCCATACTGTCTGCAAGATGTGCCTGAATAAACTCCACCGCAAGGCTTGCCCATTTGACCAGACCACTATCAATACAGACATTGAGCTCCTCCCCGTGAACTCAGCATTGCTGCAGCTAGTGGGTGCTCAGGTAAGATGGGTCACTTACTGTTCTTTTTAATTTCTGAGTGTAGGTCTTTTTTCCTAAGGGAAACTTGTAGAATTAAAATTGGGCAGCATTGCCTTCTATCTAAATAGAAAATTCTGTTCAGTACTGTGCAAATCCTTATTTCAGTGTGTTGGGAGATTGTGGGAGTGCAGTGTTCCTCAGTCATTAGCACAGGAACGGTCATTTAATCTGGTGGTCAGCCTTTTCAACAATCTCAGTTGTTGAGAAACCTAAGAAACTAGAGAAACCTAAGAGGATAAGTCACAGGAACCTCTTAATATTGAGGAAAGTATTACTCATAAAACCATTGCATTTTACTTAATAGGAAAAGTAAAGCTACTTCAGACAGTTTTCCTTGGTAGACACAACTGAAATGAAAGATGAAGATGGCGACAAGAACTATAGAGCATATTGGGAACCATTTTTCTAGAGTAGGAGCAAATATCCCTAGGTATCTAAATGTAAAAGTTAGTCTAGCAATTCTGATAGTAATTACTGATAGTAAAAGATCTAATTACCATCTTTGTATGGTATTTAGTGTCCTTATTCTCAAATTTAGAGATTAGTAGTATCTTCAGAAGATTTCACAAAGCTAAGGGAGGCGGGTTGTTGAAAACTAGATATGATTTAAGTAATCCTTTACTAAATTTGCATAGTGTGAGTCTGAAATGCCATATATTTGCCATAAATCATTTTCTGAATTAAATATACTAGAACTTTGGATCTGGCTCCATTTATGTTCTCTAGATCAGGGTTGATATAAGCTGCTAAAATGTAGGCCAGGTTGATATTATGTATGTTGGAGATGAAGAGAGCAGTTCCAGACTAGCTTATTCAAAAGGAAAACTTATTTATAAACCTCTCTTGTGATGTCACCAACAACACTGCAAAATATTTGTCAAAAGGGGAAATGCAATAGATGATTTTGCTACTTGTACTTAATCTTTCATTTCATAATAATTTCTCTTTATTTTGAAAATCCCACTATGATAGTTTGGAATCATTTAAAAAATAGACTTATTAAGGGTAATAATTTTAGAAATATACTATTTTAATAGCAAATAACCAAGACTTGCTTTTTTTTTCATAAAATTGTCTAAAGATGAACTAACTCTTTGTACAAAATGAGTAAGACCTTGTTATATCTTAACTGAAACAACTAATGTTTATATTTGAGGATAGGGCATTTTATGTTATTATTTTTTTTAATTTTAGGTAGTTAACATACAGTACTATATTGGTGTCTGGAGTAGAATTCAGTGATTCATCACTTGTTTACAACACCCACTGCTTATAACTACCCTGCTTTGTCCCATCATCCATCTAGCCCATCCCCCACCCATGGGCCTCTGTCTGCCCTCAGTTTGTTCTCTGTCATTAAGAGTCTCTTATGGTTTATTTCCCTCTTTCCTTTTTTTCTTTTCCCCCTTTCCATGTGTTCACTTGTTTTCTTTCTTAAATTCCACATATGAGTGAGATAATACGGTATTTGTTTTTCTCTGGCTGATTTATTTCACTTAGCATAATATATTCTAGCTCCATCCATGTCATTGCAAATGGCAAGATCTCATTCTTTTTGATGGCTGAGTAATACTCCATTGTGTGTGTGTGTGTGTGTGTGTGTGTGTGTGTATTTATATATATACCCCATCTTCTTTATCCATTCATCAGTTGATGGACATTTGGGCTCTCTCCATAGTTTGGCTATTGTTGATAATGCTGTTATAAAACATGAAGGTGTGTGTATCCCTTCGAATCTGTATTATATCCTGTAGGTAAATACCTAGTAGTGCAATTGCTGGATTGTAGGGTGATTCTATTATTAACATTTTGAGGAACAAGGGCATGGCATTTTAATATATAGTAGCCATTATTTTAATTCTAAAGATTTCCATTAGGAAGCTGTTAGAGTTCATAAATGAATTAAGCAAAGTTGCAGGATACAAAGTCAACACATTAGTTGCATTTTTACACACTAGCAATGAACAATCCAAAAGGAAATTGAGAAAACGAATACACTTACAGTAGCATCAGATAATAAAATACTTAGGAATAAATTTAGCAAAGGAGAAGAAAGTTTTTAGCTGAAAAACTACAAAACATTGCTGAAAGAAATTTAAAGAAGACATAAATAAATAGAAAGACTTCGTTCATTGATTGGCAGAATTAATATTGTTAAAATCATAGTACTACCCAAAGCTATCTACAGATTCAATGCCAGCACTATCAAACTCGCAGTGGTTTTTCTTTTTGCAGAGACAACAACAAAAAAACCATCTTAAAATTCATATGGTATCAGAAGGGACCACAGATAGACAAAACAATCTTGAAAAAGGACAAAGTTGGAGGAATCACACTCCAGATTTTGAAAGTACAAAGCTACAGTGATCAAGACAGTGTGATACTGGCATAAAGACAGACATTTAGTTCAATGGAGTAAAACAGAGCCCAGAAATAAACCCAAATATATGGAATGATTTTTGACAATGTTTCCGAGACCATTCAGTGAGGAAAGGACAGTTTTTCTTACAAATGGTGCTGGGAAAACTGGATATCCAAATGCAAAAGAATGAATTTGGACACCTACCTAACACCATGTATAAAAACTAACTCAAAATGAACCAAAGGCTAAATGTAAAAGCTAAAACTATAGAACTCATAAATCTTCATGATCTTGGAGTAGGCAGTGGGTTTTTTTTGTTTGATTGTTTGGTTGTTTTTTTTTTTTTTTTTTTTTTTTTTAGATATGACATTAAAAGCACAAGGAATAAAAGGTAATGAATTAAATCAAGACTTAAAACTTTGTGCTTCAAAGGACACCATCAGAGAGTGAAAGAACAACTTAAAGAATGGGAGAAAATAATTATAACTCACATATCTAAAAGAAAGTCATTGTCTAGGATATATAAAAGACTCTTAACAAATCAGTAATAAAAAGCAAATATAATGTTAAAGGGAAAAGATCTGAATAAACACGTCACCAAAGAAGATATACGGATGGTAAATGAGCAAATGAGAAGTTGCTCAACATCGTTTGTCATTAAGGAATTGCAAATTAAAACAACAAGATTCTGCTACACACCAATTAGAATAGCTAAAATCCAAAACACTGACAATACCAAATGCTGGTGAGGATGTGGAGCAACAGAACTCATTTATTGCTGATGAGAATAAAAGATAGTGTAGCCACTTTGGAAGTTATTATATGATTCTATGATTTCTGTTAATGTGAAATGTCCAAATAGGCAACTCCATAGAGACAGAAGATAGATCATTGTTTTGGTGGGGAGTTGGGAGGAAATACAAGAGGGAAGACTTAAAAGAGTATGGCCGTCTTTGGAGGGATGATGAAAATGTTCTAAAATTGTGTTTATAGTTGTACAACTATGAATATACTAAAAACTATTGAACTGTATATGTATATCTTAAATGGGTGACTTATGTGGCATACAAATTATATTTCAGTAAAACTATTACAAAACCAAAATATTGCACTAAATTTTATGTATTAGTATAGAAAGGCCTTTGGAAGAATTCAATAAATTTAGTGGGAGCTTTGATGTTACCACAGTTAGAGTAGCAGTGCATAAAATATACTCAGTAAAAGAATGAGTACTAATACAGACCTTTTCTTCTGACCTCAAGGTCCCTGAGCAGCAGCCCATTACTTTGTGTAGTGGGGTTGAAGATACAAAGCATTATGAGGAAGCCAAGAAATGTGTAGAAGAATTAGCGTTGTACCTGAAACCACTCAGCAGTGCTAGAGGTAAATGGGGATGCAATTATGCATGCTAAACATGTTTACTAAATATGTTTTTATTATCATAAAAATTGTAGGGGTACCTGGATGGTGCAGTTAAGTGTCTGACTCTTGGTTTCAGCTCTGTTCATGAGATTGAGCCCCATGTCAGACTCTCTGCTCAGCTCAGAGTTAAGTTACTTGAGTTTTTCTCTCCCTCTGTCCCTCTCCCTCCTCTCTAAAATAAATAAATCTTTTATTTTATTTGTTTATTTTAAAGATTTTATTTATTTATTTATTTGAGAGAGAGCAACAGAGATAGCGAGAGAGAGCACAAGCCGGGAGGAGAGGGAGAAGCCAGCTCCCTGCTGAGCAAGGAGCCCAACATGGGGCTGGATCCCAGGACTCTGGGATCATGACCTGAACTGAAGGCAGATGCTTAATCGATTGAACCACCCAGACACCCCATAAACAAATCTTTAAAAAAAAAAAATTGTGAAAAAAAAAATTGTGGGCTATAATTGAATGTTAATGAAATTCACTTATTTATTATAAATCAAACCCACAAACACTAAATAATATCATTACAAGCCACATTAAATAGGTGAATTTAGAGTTTATGTGATGTTGGAAACATTTGAATGAGTAGCAAAAGTAAGTGAATGTACTAGTGGTTTCAGAAGGGCTCTCTATCATTTGACAGCTCTGGATTGTCTGCCTTCTATTCAGTTTGATATGGTGTGCCATGGGGAATGAAATAAAATTGGAAGTTGCTCTTACTGCCTTGCCATTATGGCTTATTATTTCATTAGGAAGGTAAAATTAACCTTTATGAAATAATATGCCAGAACTGTTATGACCTCAAGATTTGAGTCTTAAACTAATTATTAATGTTGTTTGGCCTTTTCCCCTTTTTCCTCCATGGTTGTGATAAATAATGATATATTTAATGTTGTAATGAGTGTTATATTTACATGAGATAACAGCTTTTGTATACTTTTAAAATGCAGACTAGGTTTTATGTAATTTTATCTATTTATTTTAAACATTATAGTAGAACTGGGAACTAGTAGAACTGGGAACTATTCATGTATGCATAAGTCAGCCCATTAGAGGAACTTTTTCTGGACTCTAAAATTGCATTGTAAACCTAGAAATAACTTTTTACTCTCTTTTAAAGGAGTGGGTCTGAATAGCACTACCCAGAGTGTTCTGAGTCGCCCAATGCAGAGGAAGCTGGTGACTCTGGTCCACTGCCAACTAGTGGAAGAAGAAGGCAGGATTCGTGCTATGAGAGCCGCTCGATCTTTAGGTGAACGAACAGTCACAGAGCTCATTCTTCAGCACCAGAATCCTCAGCAACTGTCCTCTAATCTTTGGGCAGCAGTCAGAGCGAGGGGCTGCCAGTTCCTTGGACCAGGTATGTGATTAAAGTTTGATATTTACTATACTAGTAATTGTAAAAGTATGGTGTTAAGAACTATAAGTGTGATATACAAAGGCTAGTTCTTTGTAATACTCTCTTATTACCAAGAAATATCTCACTTGACAATCATAGCTTGGGTAATTCCACGTCAGTATTTTAGAGCATGTAAAACATTTCTCAGTGTCAAAAGTTTTCAATTTGATAGAAATTTTTCTTGAATGTATTAATTTTTTATCTGCTTTCTTAAATAAAATATGCAGAGTGTAATATAAAATTGACCCAAAATGGTTAGAAAGTGTAACTGTGAATAAGTGTTACAGTGTTGTGTTGCCCATTGAGTGGTACCTGCAGAAATTATTAAATATCGCCTTTCTAATAAATAAATTTATCTTATCTTTATGCCTGATAAATTTTGGTTTTGCCTGACTTTCCCTAGCAATGCAGGAGGAAGCTCTCAAGCTGGTTCTCTTGGCCTTGGAAGATGGTTCTGCTCTGTCCAGAAAAGTATTGGTCCTGTTCGTGGTGCAAAGGTTGGAGCCGCGGTTTCCTCAGGCCTCTAAAACTAGCATTGGGCATGTTGTCCAGCTCCTTTATAGAGCTTCCTGCTTCAAGGTATGAACTAATGTTAAATTTTTTTTTTTAAGATTTTATTTATTTATTAGGAAAGAGAGAGAGTGAGAGAGAGCATGAGAAGGGAGAAGGTCAGAGTGAGAAGCGGACTCCCCACGGAGCTGGGAGCCCCATGTGGGACTCGATCTCCGGACTCAAGGATCATGACCTGAGCCGAAGGCAGTCGCTCAAACAACTGCGCCACCCAGGCGCCCCTGAACTAATGTTGAATTTGAGCTTAAAAGGAAACATCGTCTTTTTCCCAAACTTAAGTAGTAAAACTTTTGAGTTTATTAATAAAGTTGCCACTAAGAAAATTTCAATATTTTTTGTTTCGAAAAAAATGTAAACTAAATAAATAAATAAAAGGACTGTAGATGGTATCCTATTAAAGTTAAATCTTGTTATATTAAATTTCGTATATTATGTATTGAACAATTTGATCCAAATATGGATCAAACTGAGATTTATAGATTTTTATATTTGAAGAGGCTAATAAGCTGTATCATTTTTCCACCAAGACTGTATGCAGAATCAGTATGAGAAGAGAGTAATTGAAGCAAGAGGTTTCATTTTGCTCTTGGCTCCTGCTATAATTCTATATATACAGTACTGGAGTTCCCGTTTGTCATTTTATTTTCACTATATATATAGTAATGCTGGACATATTCTTTTGTATCCCAAATTGAATCAGCACCACTTCAGACATCAGTGCTCCCTGTGTATCATTTATCATTCATCCTAATTTCCTGCCTGATTTCTTAATGTGAAGGCTTCTTGGTTCTGACACACAACTAGTACTTCATGGACCAGAGAGGCATGCCGCTAAAAATTTTTTAATTCATACAAACTGTAAGGATATCCATTCCTGGGTCACCATGTCCCCTTATCTGACACTCACACTAAAATATCCTACGGTATACTATAGTTTATTTTAAAGAATGGTTTACAAAATCAACAGGAAAACATACTTATTTTTATAAATAATATATATAAACATAAAATATTTTATATGCTTATTTATATATATTTATTTATATTATACAATATATATAAATTAAGAAACAAACAATAAATTATTAATTAATAAAACCTTTATAAATAATAAAACTATATATTTTTTAAAGATTTTATTTATTTATTTGACACAGAAAGAGAGCACAAGCAGAGGGAGTGGCAGGCAGAGGGAGAGGGAGAAGCGGGCTCCCTGCTGAGCAGAGAGCTCCATCCTAGGACCCTGGGATCATGACCTGAGCCAAAGGCAGACACTTAACTAGGCGCCCTGAAAGCATATCAGCTTATTTTAAAAAAATTTTAAAGCTCTGACTAAATGCCCACATTATTTTTTCTTTCTAGAGTTAGATTATATATATACTGAAAATGATGTGTGTACTCCAGGTCTGTATCCAACTTTGTCCTTGGCCTTGGATGCCTCTGGGACTGTTAGAAACTAGCCAAAATAACTCCCAGCTAGTTCAGATTGTCCCCAAATAACTCATATTGGTTGTAATGATTATAGTAACGTGATTGTGCAGTGTAATGTGGAGTACACTTCAGAATGTCTGTCTGCTTTCAGAGTTCATTGTTCTCTAATAACAGCACCAGACACAATATTATAAGCTTAAAAAATAAAAGGAAAGAAAAGGAAATCCATCCTTCTCCTGTGAAGAATAATAAGGGGTCCAAAAGCCCCAGAACACCCACAGTGAACCTCTCTCAATCCTAATTAAAAGCATTAATAGTAATTGAAAAGAGATTAGAAATTTGTAAAAATCCAATTATTTTTCATTTGGGTTGTGATTTTTTCCCTTTATTTCATTGTCTATCTGCTTGCTTCTCTTGCTGGTAATATGTACTACAATCTCCATCATGAGAAGACTTACTTTCTCTCATCACAATAGGTCCATACTCTAAATTTTATTCACTATGGGAGAGTTTCCATTAAGTATCTACCAATACCTATTTCATTTTTTTTGTGGAACTTACATTGGTAGGCATTTTCGATTCTTCCTTGTAGCTGTGTGTGTCCATATAGCTGTGTTCTAGCTACATCCTTTTAGCATCTCTTTTATTTCCATTTGAAAAACCTTTTCGAGGTGCCTGGGTGGCTCAGTCCTTAAGCGTCTGCCTTCGGCTCAGGTCATGATAAATAAAAAATATATAATCTTTAAAGAAAAATCTTTTCAGGCAGGGATAATTTTAGTCTTCCTTAGTACAGTATAGTTCTAGGACTTACTTTAAATATGCATCTCTTAGAAATCTTTGACTGTTTTTAGTTAAAAGACAGTTTTGAGAACCAAGGCCAGGGAACCTTAGTATATCATATAGAAAACATTCTACATTTTAATAAGGTTTAGCCTCTATTGAGAGGATGTTTTTATACATCCACATATGCATTTGGTCTTTTGACTTGCCTTTGAATAGTGGCAAAATATGTTTTGTTTCTGTGACTCTAGTTCTTGATTTTTTTTTTAATCTATTTGGTCTTTTATGGACTTACCTAACAAAATTTAAGTTAGATCTTCTTACAATAAGAATGGAATATTTAAAAATATAATCAGGATGACCTGGAACTCTTGCTGTAGTTTTCTTCGGTGGAAGAAAAAAATGGGAATTTTCTGCTAGAGGAATTTGAGTCCTTACGGTAATAAAAGGTTAACAAGGTAAAAATATATTCTGAAATATGTTAGGATACAGGTGATCCTGGACTAGAATTATTATTTTACTTTGGGGGTTCCTGGGTAGCTCAGTTGGATAAGCATCTGCCTTTGGCTCAAATCATGATCCCAGGGTTCTGAGATTGATCCCTGCGTCCGGCTCCATGCTCAGTGGAAAGCCTTCTTTTTTCTCCCTCTCCCTTTGCCCCTCCCCCCTGCTCATTCACTCTCTCTCTCTCTCTCTCTCATGTACACTCTCTCTGACATAAATAAAATCTTCTAAAGAACATTATTCGACTTTGATTTCTTGAGCCTTTGGCCCAAATCCAGCTTGATTCAAAATGTAGCAATATAGCAAAAATAACAATAGTACCTACCTCAACAAGTTTAGAGAATTAAATGAGTTAATATGTCAATATGATGGTTAATAAGTTAACACCCGGACTAGAATATACTAAGGGCTCAGTAAGGGTTAATCATTTTAATTACTAAAAGATACTATCACATTATTATTTTACACTTTCTGATGGTGGCCCAGCCTGCAAAACTCTATGGAAAATTAAGCTAAGCACAGATTAATCCTCTTTAGAATCATACCAGTGTCTGAATGAAGCTCTTTCAGTTAGACTTATCAGCCAACTCAATGCCAGGCAAGCCCAAGTTTAATAATCTACAGTTACGAAGAAGAAACATACGTTGATGTTGTTTTCAGAATAATTGCGTATTTTCCCTTTTTTAAAGTCATTGCTGTGTATGTGTGTGCGCGCGCGTGCGTTCACAAACATATGTATGTATATATAAAGAAATGGGCTCCATATTCAATGTGGGGTTTGAACCCATGCCTTGAGACCAACAGTCACATGCTATACTGGCTGAGTCAGACAGTGCCTCAAGTATTTTCTTCTTTTCAAAAATGCATATCTACACATCTCTATATCTGTTAAAGTCTATCCAATCTTGGGATTTTGCTCCAGCACATATTCATTCTTTCCGTAAGACCTGTTTGAAGATTTTGATGTCTTTAAAGGGGGAAATGTTTTACAGGCAAAACAGTGTGTTCTATTTTAGTCTTGTTATTGTTGTTAAAAGAAATTTGTTATATTAAAAATGATTTGTTCTCTGTATGTGCTCATATAAAGTATAAACTCATTTGTTTCTTACCTGACTCATAAGATTATGTGTGTCTTAATAGGTCACCAAGCGTGATGAAGACTCTTCTTTGATGCAGCTAAAGGAAGAATTTAGAACCTATGAAGCTCTGCGGCGAGAACATGACTCCCAGATAGTGCAAATTGCTATGGAAGCAGGCTTACGCATTGCACCAGACCAATGGTCCTCTTTACTTTATGGAGACCAATCTCACAAGTCTCATATGCAGTCAATTATTGACAAGGTAGACCCTTTTTTGTTCCTTACTTCTTGGACTAATCTTGGAGTTTTGGTAATTCATGATTTAGTAATTTATCTAATAAATGTATGTTATAATGAATACTGTATGTCAGGCTCTTATAAATTACATTATCTGTAGCTGAGTATCATAACTTGTCACAGAGTAGTACCAGTTTGTTTATTTAAAGGTTTTTTTAATTAATGTATAATCAACATCATCCATGTAAGATTTGACTAGTGTTATAATAGTTCATCCAGCACACTCTAGTATTCTTTTGAGGGTCTTGCCTCTCTCCCTTCTTGTTTTGTTCAGTGAGTTTTAATCATTGTGTTAATTAAACCCGTTTTCTAAATGCTTTTATTGTCCTCCTATAACAGCCGTTCAGTCATCTGGAGAATGTATACATTGAGGTTTCTTATGATTCTTAGCCACAGTAATTTCACATAAGTTACCAATCATTCTAGATTTGATCAGATTTTCAGAAAACTTATTTTTACTTTATCTTTTCTTTGTTATGATAAAAACATCACTGGAGTACACATGATCAGGCTCCATTGTTTGTTGCTGGCTCTAAGTGCTATATTTAAATCTGTTAAAACTGGGGTAATCCTGTAATCATTTTTGTTGTAATTCAACATGAAATACACGAAAGTATAAAAAAAAAGTCTTAAAGCACCATGTAAATATATGTTATGCTAGCATTAACTTTTACTATTTTACCTTAATACTTAAATACTTATCACCAGTGAGATGATTATACTTTAGAGTCCACCCACATTTAATTTAAAGAAATAAGATCAAGACGTAAGGGTAGATCAAATATAATACCATTTAACACTTACCGAGAGTTTACTGGTGCCTAGTTGTTTTAAATAACCCATTTTATCCTTTTAATAACCCTATGTTGTCCCAGGGAGATAGATTAAGTACATTTCTCCAGATGGCAGAGGTAATCAGTGACAGGGCTGGATTTGAAGTTGAGTATTCAGGTCTAGAATCCATGCTCTTAACCACCAGATCTTTCCAGACTAGTCTGTCCTTTTTGTTATTCTCAAGATAGGATTATTTGAATGAATAGTGTATTGATGTTAAAGGACAATTGGGAAATGTGTTTTCTATACTTGTTACATAATTTTCAGTATAATGTATATTACTTCTTTTGTCCTATAAATCTTTTCTGGATATCTTTGCCCAAACTTTACCTGCAACTCCCAGGTCTGAAATTATGCAATTGACTGATTATAATGTATTGAAACCTTAGTAATGATCTCTTAAAGGAGTAACTTTCTACCCCTGAAGAGAAACTTGGCTGGCTTTTATAAAGATTCTACACGGAGGTTGACTGTTTTGTGTGAACTAGACTATATAATTTATTCCTGTAACAGTGTCCTCACATCATGAGCAATAGTTTGGATTTACTATCCAGAGACCTTAGAACAAACTGATAAACTCTGCAGTGCATGTGGCATCTTAATATCTAGAGCAGAATAACTTTCTGTGGTAATGAACACTCTCTCATGTGGTGATCACTAGCCACCCACGGCTGTTTAGCTGTGCAACGGAAGAGCTACATTTTATTTTATTTTATTAATTTTAACTTAAACAGCTACATATTGCTAATGGCTACTGTGTTGGACCTTACAGAGAATTTATTAAAAGTGATATGAAAATCAATAATCATAGTAAATTAGTGAATAAGCATGAATTATCAGTTCACAAAGAAGAAACATATGTAACTGATAGGATAGAATTCAGTTCCAATAATAATTACATATTTAAAACTGACATTACAAATGTTGCCTATTAGCAAAAGAGACATATATTGCCATACATTCATTGCTTATCATTTGTAAAATGCATTATAAATCCTTTGGGAAACAAATTGTCAGTGAATAAAAACTCAAAATATTCATGTCCTTTGATGAAATTTACTATTCCTGGAACTTATTTTAAGGAAATAATACAAACTTTCGAAAAGGTTATGAGTTTGGGGCACCTAGGTGGCTCAGTGGGTTAAAGCCTCTGCCTTCGGCTCAGGTCATGATCTCAGGGTCCTGGGATTGAGCCCCGAATCCGGCTCTCTGCTCAGCAGGGAACCTGCTTCCCCCTCTCTCCCTGCCTGCCTCTCCGCCTACTTGTGATCTCTCTCTCTCTGTCAAATAAATAAATAAAATCTTTAAAAAAAAAAAAAGTTATGAGTTCAAAAGTTTAATTGCTACATTATTTATAAAGTAGAAAATAAGCAAATGGTCAAAGAAGTTATCTATCTCTCTGCTCAGAACATGGTTATATGGCCATTAAAATTAGTTATTTCAAGACAGATACTCTCTTCAGCTGATAAATAACATTCAATTTCTTTAAAAAAAATCAGTGAAATATTTGTGTTAAGTATCAGTGATGGATACATAGTTGTTGTCATTTTATTAGACACTTTGAAGTATTTCCTAATAAAAATGGCTAGCAATAGAAAAATGCTTTTGTTATATTAATGTTAGCCAAAACCACAAGTTTGTAAATGATTATAAATTTGTAAAAAGCACGCAGAGTTGAAAAAAATTGAATAAAGGCATGTTAGCATTTGAATGGTTATTTTTTCATGGTTTTTAAATGTATGCTTTTTTAAAAATTATCTTTTAGAGAGTGACCTTTTAGGGGAGCAAAAGTCTCATCTGTGTTAGTAAACTGCATAGAGAGCTACACCTTTAGTTACTATAGCCTAATCAATTTCCCCCTAATAAAAGTCCTATATAGAGAGCCTCTTAGGGGAGTTAATCTATGAAAGTGTGTCATTAATTAAGCTTGAGGAAAATACACAGCCCGATAGCTTCCAAGAATACCAAGCCATTATAAGATAGTTTTCGAGTTGGAGTGGACTTTGGAAATTATTTAGTCCGTATCACAGATGGACTTCTGAGCGAGTCCGTGAAGACTATATCCAGTGTGATGATTTTTGGTCTGGAACAGAACTTGAACTCAAGCTCAGTTTGAGTTCAATTTCATTGTTTTTGGTATTGTATAGCGTTATCTCTAGACTCCAAATTTCAATTCTTTGGAAGCACTCCAAGAGCCAAACTAATGTAGTGCTCTAAGAACATAAGATGGAAAGAGTATACTTCCAAATTGAGGAACTGAGAAAGGTCTCAGACACATTTGAGGACTGTGCCATCAGAGGGAAGAGAGTTCACAATCTGCCAAGCTGTGAATGCAGGGGAGTGTAGGGTTCGCGCAGGCGCCAGTAATCAGTCTGGCCAAAGCCTGGAATGTATGGGAGGATAAAATTAAATATAAGAAGTTGCAAAAATGATTGCAATATTGTAAATAGTTTTTACTTTAAAAGGATTAGCTGGTTTTTGGAAAGTTAATATTTATCTTTCTTAAGTTGCAGACCCCAGCCTCTTTTGCACAGAGTGTTCAGGAACTAACAATTGCTCTCCAGCGAACTGGCGATCCAGCAAATTTGAACCGACTAAGACCCCATTTGGAGCTATTGGCAAACATTGACCCTAGTCCAGGTAAATAAACCCAAGGGAGGTTAAAGGACTGTCCTATGTGTGCCTCAGTGCTGTTCAGTGTTTCTTTTAATTATCTTTTGTTACATTCCTTGAATTTCCCAGAGTAGTTATTCCACACCTTTTATACAGTATTTACAGTATTTCTGGCCCCAACATTGTCTGTCTATATCTTTATTGCTTCAACCAGTATTTATTTAAAACCTTTTTACTTACTGCTCACTTCACCAGGGAAGCAGATTCACTCTGGGATCCTTTGTTTTCTCTTTGTCACATCACAGAATTGTGCTGTATTTACTATTCTCATCTGTTTTGACAAAACACAAGTTCTCTAATTTTTTTCTATATTCTGTATCCTTAGTTGCATTTTCTTGATCCCATTTTTTTGCCCTCTCTGTGATGATAATGTCTCATTCATCCAGTATCCTCTCTTGCGTATCTTTACTTTGTCAACTCTTTTCTTGTCCTTCCCTGTGACCTGAGAATCACCCAAGCTTCATTTTTTACATCTAAGGTATTTGAGCTTGTGTCCTGCTGCTGTCCCTGTGTTTTATTCCTGCTCCTGAGCTAAAATCCTCCTAACATTCACAAGTAATTTCCCAGTTTCGGATTCCAAAGACGGCTTCTTAGTCCTCAAATTACTTGATTTCTCTTTAGCATTTGATAATGTTGTCGACTAATTCCTCAATATAGAAACTCTCCTGATACCATATCTTTCTGTACTCTCATAGTTATCTTCCGACTTGTCTAAATGCTGCTTCTTCTGTCTTATTTTGAGCACTCTTCCCTCCTGCCCACTAAGGAGTAGGCCAGTTGTGTACTTGGGATTCTGTTTTCTTTGCATTTTGTTGATGATGGTCATTCATTCCCAGTACTGGTATTACTCTCTGGAGAAAGGGGACTCCCAAATATCATCATTATCTCTTCATCATTCCAGATGTACTTTCCCAAATGCTTTCTGAGATTCTTCGTCATCTCTTCTGTTCTTCAAAGCAAATTCTTCTTCCTGTGTTCTCTGTTAAATGACCTCATATCTGAGGTATTTACACTTAAAACCCAAGTCTTTTGTCTTAGATCATATCTTTTCCTTTTACTTTCTCTACATACCATTTCAGACAACAGAATCTATCTGTTCTTTCACAAATCCCTTTATCCCATGTTGGTTAATACTGCACTGGGGAGGGCCGCCTTCTTTTTCCTAAGACTGGATGCCTTCCATTTTCCTCTACTCTTAATTCTGTTTTCAGTCCAGTCCAATTACTGCTGCAAAATAAATCACATCTCTGATCTTATTTCTGTGCTCATAAACTTTCAGTGACACCCCATTGCTTATTGAATAAGGTTTGGAACTCTTGACAGTGGCATTCAGGGTCCTCTAATTTTTTTTTTTTTTAATCAATCTACCTTTATCGAATTTACTATCAGTAGGGGACCTGAGTGGCTCAGTCAGTTAAGCGTCTCCCTTCAGTTCAGGTCACAATCCCAGGCTTCTGGGATAGAGTCCCCATCAGGCTCCCTGCTCAGCAGAGAGCCTTCTTCTCCCTCTCCTGCTGCTCCCTCTGCTTCTGTGCTCTCTCTTTCTCCCTCTCTCTCTCTCTCTCTCAAATAAATCAAATCTTAAAAAAAAAATTTTTTTTTTTTACTATCAAAATTGCTTAAATCAGACCAGGTCGAATGTAGTCCTAGAACACAGTTATTTTTCTTTTTTCACTGTTGTGCTTTGCTCTTTCGGAGCAATCAGAAGAGCACTACCACAAGTTCACCACCCCATAAATCACCAACCTGTTTATCTGTATCTGTGCCAGTATGGTCTGCTGTCCTTGTGTAACAGTGGATGAACTGTACCTCTAAATTCTTTTTCAAAAAAAGAATTTCAAACTCAAACGTGAGTTCCAGGCACCGCCCTCCCCCACCTCCCTTTCCTTTTAGTGGCAACTCTAACCTTTCATTTAATTTCCTCAGTCCAGACACCTTGGAGATCTCGTCAACTCTTCTTTCTCACATGTGTACCTTTGATCCAACAGCATACCCTCTAGGCCCTTCCCTTTAAAATCCATCTAGAATCCATCTGCTTATCACCTTCACTGCTACTGTCCTCATCTCTTTTTTCAGGGATTACAGAATAGCCGCCTATTGTCAGTCTGGTTTTGGCATAGGAGCTAGAGTGATCCTGTTACCCGTCTGCTCCAAAATTCTCCAGAACTGATTAAGCCCCGTGTTGGGCTTCACACTCAGCATGGAGTCGGCTTCAGATTCTCCTCCTTTCCCTGCTCGCACACATGCGTCCCCTCTTACTCGCTCTCTAAAAATAAATAAAATCTTAAAAAAAAAAAAATCTCCAGTGCTTTCCATTGTTCAGTAAAAGTGAAAATCTTTCCCGTGACCTACCGTGGCCTCACGTGATGTGGGGTTCTTTACCTCTTTCTAAGCTTATTTTCTATTCTTTTCCACCTAACTCATTCTTTTCCAGTTTCACCTCTGTGGAACATGCCAGGCACACTCCCACATGAG
The DNA here is from genome assembly GCA_028533885.1 of Nasua narica. Classification (NCBI taxonomy): domain Eukaryota; kingdom Metazoa; phylum Chordata; class Mammalia; order Carnivora; family Procyonidae; genus Nasua; species Nasua narica. The sequence goes on from CM052814.1 coordinate 47,678,281, forward strand.
GGCCTTTCCACTTATTCTTCTCTTTTCCTAGAACATTTTTGTCCTGATGTATCCACAAGGCACACTCATCCCCTTTTTTCAGGTCTTTAATCAAATATTACCTTCTCAAGGAGACATTCTCAGGCCACCCAGTCTAAAATTTTATACATACCTGTCCTACTCCCTTTCTTTGCTCTATTTATGCAAGTCATCATTATCTAAATTGTTTCTATTTCACTTATTTATTGTCTGTCTCCACTCCTTGGACATAATGGTGTTTCGTTTTGATCACTGTTGCTTCCCTAGCAACTAGAACAATATCTGGGACTTAGTAGGTGTTCCAAACAATACTTTTTTTGTATGACTGTTCTCTTCACCTTCTCCATATTTTCATTTTTTTTCAAGTGAAACTCCCATGTGTCCTTCACACATAAAGCCTTATTCACAGCCGTCACCTAGAAGTCTTTCAGAGTATCTCCAATGGGAAGTCATCTCTGTATTTCTGTTCTCGCTTCTTTGTATATTTTCTCCTAGAGAACATTTCCTATTTGTGGTTAACTTTTCCTTTATAAGATCACACCACTGGCACTAGACAAATATTAAATGAAGGGGATAGATAGCAGAGTTGCTTTACATAATGGCTCTTCTATGCAGTTTCTTTAAACATTCTCTTTACCAATACTTGATTCATGCAGAATTTCAAAACGGACGTTACAAACCAGCTGTTTGGTCCACACAGTGTTGGTCTGCACAATAGTCTTACATTTTTTAGGTAAAACTTAAAACTGGGTAATTGTACATGGAAATCTCAAATTTTAGTTTTCCCTGGGAGACAGCAGTATATCTGGAGTGCCATCCTTGCATCGTCATCCTTGAATCCTTGAATCGTGACCGTAACCTTACCTGGGGGCCACCCTCTCCACTTCAGCACAGGCCCCGTCTCTGTCTCTCTGTTGTCATTCCCAACTCCTCAGTGTCTAATGGTGGTTGCCATTTATTGTCTGGCCTCCTTGATTTCTTTCTGTTACATTCCCTGTCCCTATAGTTATTTCAGTTTACCATCCATTCCTTAAAATGATGTTTAGGTGAATATGTTATTACCTGAAAAGCTGTATGAAGCCCAACTTGATTTCACGGAAGGGCTGACACTAACCCTTTTATTAGTTTAATATTGGGCAAAATATTGAATAACATCATTTACATTTTTTTTTTTTAATTTGTTGTGTAGATGCTCCCCCTCCTACTTGGGAGCAGCTAGAAAATGGGCTGGTTGCTGTGCGGACTGTGGTACATGGGCTAGTAGACTATATCCAGAACCATAGCAAAAAGGGAGCAGATCAACAGCAGGTAAGGAGGAAGTTGGAAACTTAGAAGCAAGCCACTGTGGATGTTATGACAGATACAAACAAAACCAACCAGATGACATGAGTATTTCCAGACTCTGACTATAGAAACTATAAATTAGTGTAATATGGCTTATAGCCAATTTAATGGATTAGTGTAGTAATTTTATCTGGCAACAGTGCAATTAAATAATCCTGTCAGTCTCATGTTGTACTGGAGCCATTTTTCACTTTGGACATATAGTGGCGTTTGATTCTGTGCTAAAAGTTCTATATTAAATAAAATGGGGCGCCTGGGTGGCTCAGTTGGTTGAGCAACTGCCTTCGGCTCAGGTCGTGATCCCGGAGTCCCGGGATCGAGTCCCACATCGGACTCCCGGCTCTGCGGGAAGTCTGCTTCTCCCTCTGACCTTCTCCCCTCTTATTCTCAGTCTCTTGCTCTCTAATAAATAAATAAATAAAATCTTTAAAAAAAAAATAAATAAAATGATCTTCATTGTTTACTATTACATTTTCGTTTGATAATATATATCACTTTAATGCTGTATCTGTCTAGTACTATTCATATATTTGTAAATGCTTTTTCTGTAATAGTATTTTAACATTTTTCATTCATATAAGGTCTGTTGTGCAAGCGGGCCAAATTTTCTTCAGATTCTTTTAAATGAAGTATACGACAGTAAAACGTAATAGCTTATGTTATGGCTACAGTTTTTAATTTTATTCTGCCCTCAGGGGATTTATGTTAGGTTCACTAGATCTTTTATTTTCCAATAGTAAGCTTGTGAAATTAAAAGTTTGTTATTAATTTATCAGGTTCAGGTAAATATTAACAATAAATTATTCAATATTTCTTTTTTCTTTGAGAGGCAAGAAACATTAAGTTCCATTCAGTATCCTGCTGAGTAGGGGGACACCTGGCTGACTTGGTAGAGCATGTAGCTCTTGCTCTTAGGGTTGTGAGTTCGAGCCCCCATGTTGGGTATAGAGTACTTAAAAATAAAATCTTTTTAAAAAAGTATCCTGCTGAGTAGAATAATATGGGTACAGTTTTCCTAAATAATCTAAGCATAGATCAGACTTTATTTTATGATAAGAAAAGATTAAAAACTTTTTTTAACTCCATGTTCTATTAGACATCATGAAGACTGTAACAATAAGATTAACCTTTAACTTCTGTCAATAGGTGATAAAATGAATCAGATTTCATTTAGCTTAGTATTGTGTTTGATAGCTTCATTAACTCCCAAGTCCATTTTCCTTATACTAGAAAATAATAATCATTTCATTTGTACTTGTAGAGATATTATAAGTCCTTGATAAGTTCTTCTGCATATCAAGAATTGGTTACAGAGTATTTTTCATTTATAGAGACTACTGTAGACTTGAGTTGTGTCATAGGACAACCTAATTGTAAATATAGCTGTACAACACATTGTCCGAAACAAATGTTAGAACACATATTGAACACTGGAAAGCCCTAAACTCCAGTGGTTTGTTTGTCCATTATAAACCTGGAAAAAAAATGATAAAGCCGTCATGAGATTTAATCTAGGAGTTATATGATGCTACGTGTTTGAGAATTAATGCCAATATATCAAAAAATCAGGACCCCATTCTTTAATTAATTTATTTTGGGGCTCTGAGACTGCAGATAGAATGGCTTTCTAACACTTTTACTCTGGGCAGTCTAGATGATTGTGTGAGTTAGTTTGAATCAGTGTCTAATGTTTTAACTTTGGTCTCAGCCTCCACAGCATAGCAAATATAAAACATACATGTGTCGAGATATGAAGCAGAGAGGAGGATGCCCTCGTGGGGCCAGCTGTACATTTGCACACTCGCAGGAGGAACTGGAGAAGTAAGTGTGAAAGTGGTTCAATTCAACTTTCTAATAACTTGTTATAAAATAAGGTAGAGTTACTAAGTAGAATAACTTGCCACTGTTAGGGAACAGAAAAGGAGCAGCTGCATTCTCTTTAATGAATGAGAAATGTTTAGAAAGTAATTCGGATTTTTTAAAAAGAAAACCGAAGGGCGCCTGGGTGACTCAGTTGGTTGAGCGACTGCCTTCGGCTCAGGTCATGATCCTGGAGTCCCGGGATCGAGTCCCATATTGGACTCCTGGCTCTGCGGGAAGTCTGCTTCTCCCTCTGACCTTCTCCCCTCTCAGTCTCTCTCTCTCTAATAAATAAATTAAAAGAAAAAAGAAAACTGAAGCAGTTTCTTCAGCTTTAATTATATTGTGCTCACAAGTAGGAAACTAAATATAGAAGTGAGTCATTTGCACTACCAAAAAAAATTAAACTAAGAATTTTCATCAATTTTAACTGATTTTAACTAATTGAATAATGTATTTCCAATTGAAAATTTGCCGTTTGTTCTATTCACCAAATTATTTTATTGCCAGGCCTAACTTCATGGACTCTTTAAAATTTCAAAGATCAGATAATTCCAATGATGCTAAATTTTCCAGCACATAGTAGAAAGAAAAGAAAACCTTTTGCTTTTTTTATAAACCCAGTGTAATATTACCACTAAACTTGACAAAGATAGCACAATTAAATACCAGTCCATCTCACATACTAACATTTTTAAAATCCCGAATATTAGAATTCCATAATACATTAGACACCACTAAGTGCAAACACAATATAGTTACTTTAGGGTTAGAGAAGAAATACTATGTGATCATATGCAAAGATGCCAAAAGGCATTTGAGTAAAATCAAATGTTTATAATAGATCAAAATTCTTTAGTAGAAGAAAGCTATTATAGATACTTTCTCAACATAATAGTATCCCAAAAGCTAGTATGAGTACATGATGCTCAATTTTGTAAAATACTAGATTCAGTCTCAATGAAGTTGATAGACAAAATTTAGTAGTAGTAAGACTACTACTTCAGTGAAATCTCAGAATATTAACGTGATGATTGTCAGGACCTAACAACATCATTCACTGGGAAAAGTAAATATGTACAAATGGCCAGTAAATTTCGGAAAAAGAAAATTTTCAACAGATTAGACTAACACCTATTAAGATGTATTATGAGCTGCAGTGCACATAAAGACTGTGGTGTCAGCATAGGAACAGATAGAACAATGAAATACGATGGAATATCTAGAAAGAATGCCAGACACAACAGGAACTGAGCGTTTGTGCTGAAGGTGGCATTTCATCAATAACAAAGAAGATGACATTGAAACAACTGCTGTCCATTTGAAAAATAATTAGAACTCAATTCTTACTTCATATCAAAATGATTTTTATAATTCATTTAAATTGAATTAGAGATTTAAATCTTTAAGAAGGCAACTGTACTTAGAGATCTTTTCTGTTGTTAACTTAATCTTATAATAGGAAAGAATTTTTGAAAGACAACCCAGCATCCGTAAAGGAGAAGACTGATAAATATGATTATATAAAAAATCTAAGGGGCCTCTGGGTGGCTCAGTGGGTTAAAGCCTCTGCCTTAGGGTCAGGTCATGATCTCGGGTTCCTGGGATCGAGCCCCGCATTGGGCTCTCTGCTCAGCAAGGGAGCCTGCTTCCCCCTCCCTCTCTGCTTGCTTCTCGGCCTACTTGTGATCTCTCTTCCTGTCAAATAAATAAATAAAATCTTAAAAAAAAAATCTAAGATGTTGCCCACACACCACAATTAAAAAATAAAAGGTTGGTGGGGAAATAACATACAGGGGACTGACATCCCTAATATAAAATGATTTACTACAAATCTGTAAGGAGAAAAGCCAGTAAATATACGGATCATGAACAAATAGGCAATTGACAGAAGAATACTAAAAGAAAAAAAGTGTAGGGGCACCTGGGTGGCTCAGTCCTTAAGTGTCTGCCTTTGGCTCAGGTCGTGACCCCAGGGTCCTGGGATCGAGCCCCATATCGGGCTCCCTGCACAGTGGGAAACCTGCTTCTCCCTCTCCTACTTCTCCTGCTTGTGTTCCCTTTCTCGCTCTTTCTCTCTCTCTCTAATAAATAAATAAATAAAATCTTTAAAAAAAAAAGTCTAGGGCGCCTGGGTGGCTCAGTTGGTTAAGCAACTGCCTTCAGCTCAGGTCATGATCCCGGAGTCCCGGGATCGAGTCCCACATCGGGCTCCCAGCTCCATGGGGAGTCCGCTTCTCACTCTGACCTTCTCCCCTCTCGTGCTCTCTCTCACTCTCTCTCTTTCCTAATAAAGAAATAAATAAAATCTTTAAAAAAAAAATGTAGAACAATATCAGCTTCTCTGATTGTTGAATACAATTAAAGAAAATTTTTAGGGGCACCTGTGCGGCTCAGTCAATGAAGCAGTAGGACTCTTGGTTTCCCCTCAGTTCATGATTTCAGGGTCCTGAGATGGATGTGCCAGGGGCGTCAGGCTCCCTGCTCTGCCAGAGTCTCCTAATCCCTCCACCCCACCTCCCCGCATACATATGCATGTGTGTTGTGTGCTCCCTGTCTAAATAAAATCTTTTTAAAAAATGACATTTTGAACTAGCAAATTAAGAGAGACTGTGATACTACATAGTGTTCGATGAGATAATGGAAAAGGGCATTTATTATTAGGAGTTAAAATAGTTTTAGAGCATTATAACAATTTTTTAAAGATTTATTTTATTTAATTGAGACAGAGAGAGAGAGAATGAATGAGAGGGGAGAGGTCAGAGGGAGAAGCAGATTCCCCTCAGAGCAGGAAGCCTAATGTGGGACTCAATCCTGGAACTCCAGGACCATGACCTGAGCCGAAGGCATTGCTTAACCAACTGAGCCACCCAGGCACTCCTATAACAATTTCTAATGTGCATACATTAGACTTACAGTTCTCTTCTGGTTAGTCACACAAGGATGCAAATACATGTACATAAGCGTCCGTTACTGCACCGTTTTAATAGCAAAAAATTAGAAGCAACCTAAAATGCACAGACATAAGGGAATATCCAAGTTACGAAGAAGGAGAAGTTACTTGTATATGACCCTATTTCTGTTAATCATAGTCTTACATACATATTAATATATTTTTTTAAGATTTTATTTATTTATTTAACAGAGAGCGATCACAAGTAGGCAGAGAAGCAGAGAGAGAGAGGAGGAAGCAGGCTCCCCACTGAGCAGAGAGCCCGATGCGGGGCTCGATCCCAGGACCCTGAGATCACGACCCGAGCCCAAGGCAGAGGCTTTAACCCACTGAGCCACCCAGGTGCCCCCATACATATTAATATTAAGACAGGGTATGGAGGGAAAATTCTGTATGATTATGTACCAAACTGTTAACAGTGGTTACATATAAGGAATATTATCTCCTCTCCACCCCTCTGAAATTTGTCAAATATGGAAAACATTCAGAAAAGAGCATTATTCTTATGGGGGTTTGTTTTTGAGATAATTTTTTAGTGTCCTCGCAGGTGTAAAATAGATTTGCTTTCACTGTTGAGGAACAAGGGTACTAGAGTCGGATGGCTTGATATTTTTCCTGTGGTTAGATTTAGAATCTACATGCCTTTTATACCCTGGTGTCTGTTTAAATTTAGGCATTATTCTATATTGTTTATGTTAATTCACTTTTAAAATAATTTCAATTTTGTGTAGGCACACAAAACATTAGCATCTCGGAATCATATCGCATACAAAGTACTATTCTTTAATTTAAACTTTTTAATGGGATAAATGGTAAATTTTTCTCTGCACACTGGCTTTTTGTTTTGTTAATTTATAATATAAGCTAACTGTATGCTAAGGCATTTGAGGGAAATCTAAAGTAAGATATTTCAGAAACTGTCCTCTAAAGATTTTTCTACCCCCTCCAATGTTTCAGAAATAGAAATTACAGCAAAAGTAAGTTATAATGCAGATGTTAATTGGCATGATTTGTGATGTTGCAAATACTCATTATAAGGAATTTTATACTGAGTGTGTTGCCTGAGATTTTATAGTGTCTACACACAAAGAAGTTTTCAAGTTGATAGCAACAGCCAATGTTTCAAGAGAATTTCTAGAAAGTAATGTTTTTAGTATCTTTTCCTTTGATCTGTTTCTCAAATACATTTTAGTTCTTGATTTTGCTTTTACAATTTTGAGTTTTGGTGTGTGACTTTGCTTTCTCTATAGGTTTCGTAAAATGAATAAACGCCTAGTTCCCAGAAGACCCCTGAGTGCCTCTTTGGGTCAACTTAATGAGGTGGGCCTGCCTTCTGCAGCTGTCCTTCCAGATGAAGGTGCAGTGGATCTGCCTAGCAGAAAAACCCCTGCTCTGCCAAATGGAATTGTATCAGCAGGGAATACAGTAACACAGCTGATTCCGCGAGGGACAGACGCCACCTACGATTCTAGTCTGAAGCCAGGAAAGATAGATCATCTGAGCAGTAGTGCCCCTGGATCTCCTCCTGACCTGTACGTCATTTTTCCCAACTGAATAAGAAAAGAATAACTAATGGAATAGAAAGAATAATCAGTTTTATTTAAAAAAAAAAAAAAACAACCCATTTCATTTTTGGCTTTATTTTGTTCTTTATTTCCTGTGCTAGTGATTTTTAAGAAACAATTAGCATAAATGAACATAAGATCAAGTTTTAAGAAATTTGTAGAAGAAATGACTATTGGAAAAAAAAGTTTCCTGAATTAAGGCTTTTTTTTTTTAAACATTTTGCAATTTGTGTATATTAGAAGTATTTTCAAGACCTTAAACTTGACTTGTAGAATCTTATTCCTTTAGGCTAGAATCTGTCCCTAAGAGTATTTCTGCCTTACCTGTGAATCCACATCCTGTACCTCCAAGGGGGCCGACAGATTTGCCTTCGATGCCTGTCACCAAACCACTTCAGATGGTACCACGAGGTTCTCAGTTATACCCAGCACAGCAGGCAGATGTGTATTATCAGGATCCTAGAGGAACTGCTCCACCATTTGAACCAGCACCGTATCAGCAGGGTAATGATCTTTTATGTTGCTCTCTTTTCTTAGGAGTTACGAGAACAGTTCCGAGAAAGAGTGGTCATATTTGCAGCAGGCTCAAGATAAATAAATGCATTTATGTGATACTTTGGAAAAAGCAGAGATTTTATGAGCAACTAAATAGTATAAAATAAGTGAATTAACAGAGTTATATAAAGCAAACTACCTATCACAGGAAGCTGGTTGTATATTAAATATGTACATAAAGTTATGGAAATAACAAGTCACCCAAGTAGACAATAGGAACTTACTTAACTAAGGCAGTATATATTTTCCTGACCAAAATTTTCTTTGAGCATGAAAAAGAATTTAATATTACAGTGAGTATAAATTAAACACACACAGTATGTTTTTCTTGGTTTCAATTACCACCTTATATTTTTTTTTCTGGGCTCTGTAATATATATGAAAAAAATGTACCATACATACTGTAGAGAGTTAATAGTGTAGAATCAATATTAGTAAAGAAATAGTATAAGTATACAAATGTATATGTGTATGCCTATATGTATGCTAAAAATTAAGTATTCAGTTATGGTTAATGTGATAGAGATTAAAGCAAGACTCAAGGGAGATCACTAAGAACTTGTGGAATCAAAAAGATTTTATGAAAGAATGCCCTAAATAGAAGTATGGGAATAAAAACATAAATTTATGAATGGATTACAAAAGTGACGTGTAGAGTTGAGGGAGGAGTAAGGGGACTTTTGTTAAACCAGGTATGATTATTGAGGCCTGGATTAGTGTGGTGGGAAAGAAGAAGAAGGGATTTGAGAAAATAGTCAAATTTGAAAAATTAGCCAGCTTTATCCATACTAGGTATGGATAGTGAAGGAGTGGAGATGACAGAGGCTTCACATAAACAATTCCTGTGAAAAATAGGAACACTGACTTTTAAAGTGTTGAGTCTCTGTCAGAGACTGTGTGGTGCTATTATTTTTTTAAACTAAAGTAGGTTAAAGGTGTTCTTCATTTCCTTTTCCCAAGGCTGTCTTAATTTTGAATTAGTAATGTCTTCTCTACTTCCAAAAGAATAGCTTTAAATTGGTATGGCATTATTAATACATGAAAAAATATGATGAAAGTTTTTTGTATCTTCCTTTGGGCCATATCATAGGAAAAATTGAGCTACTTTTGTTAAGATGTCCTTAATTAAATACACTGTATCAGTCAAGGTCCAGTGTCAGAGATCAGAAGTCATTATTGCTATATTGAGCAGAAAGAGGTTGAATGCAGGGAGCTGAGGTGCCTAGAGAATCTGGAGAAGTACTGCAAAAAGCAGGCTTGAGCTGGGCCTCCAGGAGTGAGTCCCAGAAGTAGCTACTGAAAAAGCCTGTTAATAATGGGGAAATGGGGCACCTGAGTGGCTCAGTCAGTCAAGCATCTGCCTTCGGCTCAAGTCATGATCCCAGGGGTCCGGGGATGGAGCCCCGCATCCGGTTCCCTGCTCAGTGGGGAGCCTGCTTCTGCCTCTCCTCCAGCTTGTGCATTCTCTGTCTCTCTCTCACATGTGTACGCACTCTCTCTCAAATAAATCTTAAAAAAAAAAAAAAAAAAAATAGAAAGCAATAGAAAAAGGAACCGTAGGTCCTATCTTTGCGCCAGAATCATCACTTGAAACCAAAGTCTGAAAATTGGGAAGCTAATGCTACAACTCTTGTCTCCAGAGCTCCAGAGCTCTGCGGCAGCTACTAGCTCTGCAGCAGCAGAATAGATCTGTGTGTGCCACGTTCCTTTCCAGTTAACTCCATTTCACATTGAGATTTTATGCAAGTGATTCGTGGAACCTGAATTTCAGGGAAATGTAGTCTTTTGCTTTCCAATGTTTGCATTGCATTAAGGCATAGCAGAAAGATGGTCAAACAACTGAGAGCCAATCTACTATTGTAAATTATCAGTAGGTAATTTTTTTCAATGACTTTTAAGGATTAAGGTTAATTTTTGCTTATTTTTCATAAAACTAACCTGAGTACAGCAGAGGGGAAAACATGTAAAGAAATGAGTGGATTATTAATTCTTTAGTGTTGAAGTATATTAAAAGGAAAACTATAGAAAAATAGATTGGCTTATTGTTGCTTTTGGTTCTTTTTTGTATTGCACAGGTATGTACTATACTACACCACCACAGTGTGTATCTCGCTTTGTCCGACCTCCACCGTCTGCTCCTGAACCTGGTCCTCCCTACTTGGATCATTACCCACCCTATCTCCAGGACCGTGTAGTAAACTCTCAGTACGGCACGCAGCCACAGCAGTACCCACCTATGTACCCACCGCACTATGACGGCCGCCGAGTGTACCCTGCTCAGTCTTACACGAGAGAGGAGATTTTCCGAGAAAGTCCTATACCCATTGAGATTCCACCTGCAGCAGTACCACCCTATGTACCAGAGTCCAGAGAGAGATACCAGCAGATGGAGGGTTACTATCCAGTGGCCGCTCATCCAACTCAGATCAGACCTTCGTACATGAGAGTATGCTGGCTTTTTTTTTATTATGTAGATTTAATTTGATTATCAGTGCAGTGATTTACCTTTTTGCCATGGTAGTAACCCTTTGTTTAATCAATTCTTCTATGAGAAAGCTTCCCCCTTGCTTTTTTTTTCATTTTTTCACAATTTTGTTAGAGTTGTTTTTTGTTTTGGGTTTTCTTTTTTTTAACTATTAAAGGGGAAAAAAAAATCCCACTCCACTCCCACTGACCCTTCTTAGTTTCTGAACTTTAGTTTTATTAACATTTCTAGATCTACATTTGACCCTTGAGCAATGCAGGCGTTACAGGGTGCAATGCAGCGTGCCCCATGCAATTGAGAACCCATGTGTAACTTCTGACTCCCCAAAAACTTAACTACTAGTAGCTTACTGTTGATCAGAAGCCTAACATAAACAGTCAACACATATTTTGTATGTTCTCTGTATTATATACTATATTCTTACAATATGGTAAGCTAGAGAAAAGAAAATGTTATTAAAATCGTTAGAGAAAACATATTTACAGACCTGTTTTTATTGAAAAAAATCCATGTGTAAGTGGGCCTCTGCATTTCAAGCTTGTATTATTCAGGGGTCAGCTGTATTTGAAATTATGGTATCTGGCCAAGGAAAAGAAATTTAAATTTAGCTCTTTGGGAAATCCTCAGAGTTTTGAGGGGCTTTGTTTTCAGATACTGAGGTGAGCACACAAGCTGCTACCTATTTACAATATGTGCTAAATGAGTTAATGTGTTCTGAAATTCTTTTTCAGTTTTTACTAATCTTTCCGTTTCCAGGACCCTCCGTATAGCCGGCTTCCTCCTCCTCCTCCTCAGCCCCACCCTAGTCTAGACGAGCTGCATCGCAGACGAAAGGAAATAATGGCCCAGCTAGAGGAAAGGAAGGTTATCTCTCCACCTCCTTTTGCACCTTCACCAACATTGCCTCCTGCTTTTCATCAAGAAGAAGTAAGCACATCATTTTTAGTCTCATCTATCAGTTTTTCCTTCATCAGTTGTTTGTTGTGTCTTATTTTTAAGTATTAAGTAATCTTGGCTATTTCTAAGATTATAAAGATGTTTTCCTCTAAAAGGTTTATTTTACATTTAGATCTACAATTCATCTAGAATTGATTCGTGTTACTGTGTTAGGAGTAAAGATCCATTTTTTTCCTAAAGGATATCTCACTGACCTAGTACCGTTTAATGAAAAGACCCATCTTTTTCCTAGCGCTCGGAAGTCACCATAGTCGTAATCCAGTCACCTTTGTTATAGTCAGGTGACTGTAAATGTTTCTGGACTCTATTCTGTTTCATTGATCTATTTCTCTATCTTTGTACCAATACCACATTGTCTTAGAGTAGTTTATGTCTTAGTATGTGGTGATGTATGTTTTCAGGTTTTGTTTTTCAGTATTACGTTTGCTATTCTTAGTCCTTGCAATTTCCATACATTTTAAAATTAGCATGTTTATCTTCACAAAAAAGCTGCTGAAATTTTTATTGGGGTTATACTGAATTGCTGGATCTGTGCTGTCATGTGTGGTAACCACTAGCCACAGATGGCTAATGAGTACTTAAAATAATATGGCTAGTCCAAAACAGTTGTACTGTATGCATAAAATATACACTGGATCTGAAGATTTAGTACACCCCAGGAATACAACATTTCATTGATATATTTTCCTTTTTTTATTATTGAATTTCTTAATAACATATTAAAATGATAATACTTTAGGGGCACCCTGGGTAGCTCAGTTAGTTAAGCATCCAATTCTTGATCTCAGCTCAGATCTTGATCTCAGGGTCATGAATTCAACCCCTATGTTGAGTTCCACACTGGGCATGGAGCCTACTTAAAAAAAAAAAAATGATAATACTTCGGATGTATTAGATTAAATAGAATGTATTATTAAAATTAATTTTACCTGTTTCTTTTTTTTCAAGTGACTAGTAGAAATTTTAAAAATTATATACATAGGTGTCATTGTATTTCTATTGGGCATTGTTTTCGATCCACTTAGGGAGAAGTGACATCTTTACAATATTGAGTCTTGAAGAACCTTGTATTTCCTTCATTTACTTGAATCTTACTTATTTTAGCTCAATAATGTCATAAATCATAGTTTTTAGCATCTTGCATATCTTTAAGCTTAATTCTGATTAACATGTTTTTTGAAACTAATGGAATCCTTTTTGAAATTTCATTTTGTTATTAACAGAAAAATTAAGTAGATTTTTGTGTATTGACCCTTGTATTCAGCAGTGTTGCTGAATTTCCTTATTGGTTTTAGTATTTGTTAGTGGATTCTTTTGAATTTTCAATATACTCGATCAGATCTTCTGTGAAGGATGACCATTTGGCTTTCTCCTTTTCAATTTTTATGTCTCTTCCTTTTCTTACCTTGTTCTAGCTAAGATCCTCCAGTATAATGTTGAATAAAAGGGATGACAGCAGATATTTTTGACTTTTTTCTAGTCTTTGAACAAATAGAGCTTTTAATAATTTACCATTATAATGTTTGCTGTAGGTTTTGTGGTAGATGATTCTTGATCAAATTAATAATTCCCTTCTATTAGTTTTAGACTTTTTATAAGTGAGACACATCAAGGATTTATTTAACTCAGTAATGAGGAAAATAGCAAGATAGTAAAGTTGATTCAAAGAGGAGAGTCAGAGATAGTAGTGTGAAAGGCAATAGTGAGAGTAGTGTGAAAGGCAGAGGAAAAACAAACCACTAATATAAAATTGCTAAAATAAACTGGTTAATGTACCACAGGGTGTATAAACCGTGATCTTGGGGATTACCTTTGTGTTTCTACAGGACAGATTGTTATCATGAACGGATTGTTATCATGAATGAATGTTGTCATGTTATCATGAATGAGTTGTCTTTTTAATGTCTACATGGTCTATAGTGGTATTCAGTTTTCTACTTAGAATATTGGTAATAACTTTTTTTCTCGGTCAGTCTTTCTAGGAATTTATCAGTTTTGTCTTTGCAAAAAGCCAGCTTTTGCTTTGTTGATCTTACTTAAAATTTTTGGTGTGTTGATTGTATGTACTAACTCAGCCATAGTGTGTATAAGTTTTTTTTAAAAAATCTATTAGGTTTTCTCAGCAAGGTTGCGGTTGATATATAAGGAAAATGTCTTACATCCTTTATGGATAGAGTTATGATTCTAAACAACATTGTTGTCTCACAAATTATGAATAATAAACAGTGAAAAGTGAAGTACATCACATTGCATATAATAAATAGTAATTTTTTTAGTCTGAAAATGGGCTACTAAAATGAAAGTTGCTCACAGTTATCTAGCTTTTCTATCTTTAGAAGAATTTTCCCACTATGTAGGTTAATTAGTAAAGTCATAACATCTTCTATTAGTGTAATTTTACTTGTAAGTATGAATGTTACATTGTTTCAAACATTATTAGAAAAAATAACATTAGAGTCCTAGAACCTTGTTAGGCCATACTCATTTTTATTTATTTATTTATTTTTGCAACATGACACTGCAAAAAGTAAGCTAATTTTGGAATCAAACATACTTATTTTTGAAGTTCAGCTGTGTCACTGTGTATGATGTTTTAAGTTACTTAGCCTCCCTAAACTCTGAAGCTCAGGTTTCTCCATTTGTAAATTCAGCATAATGAAGCCTACTTCATAGTGGTATAGTAGCTTTATTTATTTGGTTTTTTGGGGTTGGTTTTTTTTTTTTTTTTTTTTTTTTTTTGGTGTGGTAAAGATTTAAGGAGACATAAGGTATCTCTGGCACATGTTGTGCATTCAGTAAATAATAACTTTATATTTGCTTTTTTTTTAACTTCAAATATAATAATGCCTTGCTATTAAGGAATTTTATCTAGAATTTTAGTTACTGACATACAAAGCTATATATTTAAACTTCAGTTCTGATTATAACCTACATATAATTGTATTAAATTCATACATTTTGGGGCACCTGGGTGGCTCAGTTGGTTAAGCATCTGCTTTTGGCTCAGTTCATGATCCTGGGGTTATGGGATCGAGCCTGTTTCTTCCTCTCCCCCTATATTTACATTTTTTGTTTATTGTTTTTACTTAACCAGATATCTTGGATGTCTGTCTTTGTCAGTATATAAATTTATCTAATTCTTTTTAACAGCCACATAATATATTAGGGTGGGGGCAGGGTAAGCACTCTTGTTAGTAGGTCATATCTTTAAAAAGCTAGCTGTTCTACATTGAAGTTTACATGTGAAGGAGAAATAAAGGAGATAACATTTTTAAATCGAGATAGGACAAAAAAGTTTATAAATAGTAGAAATGGGAGTTATGCTTGAAAATGATTAATATTTATGAACAGCAAAACCCTCTGTCACTATAGAAAACCAGTAATGATGACTCAGAAAAGAGATTTTTTTTTTTAAAGATGGGGGAGGCATAGAACCACTTAGATTTATCAATAGCCCCTATGTTATCGGTATATCAATGTATATGTACATATGTATATATGTACATGTCCTTCTGATAAAGTTCTAGTTCTAGTACTGCCCTATAATGCTATAGCCTTAGATCAGCGGTGTTCTCAAATGCACCTGAGGAACATATGAGGTATTATACATAAAAGCACTTTGAAAACTGTAAAACTTTACACAAATGTCAATATTGTGATTTTAATAAAAATACGTTAGACCTAGAATAGCTATTCTGTTATTATATACTTTCAGAACTCATCTTGAGAAAATTCAGTATCTTACCCTTTTCACTTCACAGAATCAACCTAAGGGCCAGAATTTATTTAAAATACAAATTAATGCTGGGCGCCTGGGTGGCTCAGTTGGTTAAGCGACTGCCTTCGGCTCAGGTCGTGATCCCGGAGTCCCGAGATAGAGTCCCACATCGGGCTCCCAGCTCCATGGGGAGTCTGCTTCTCACTCTGACCTTCTCCCTTCTCATGCTCTCTCTCACTCTCTCTCTTTCCTAATAAATAAATAAATAAATAAAATCTTTTTAAAAAAATACAAATTAATGCTATGAAAGAGATTTCAGCAAAAAAAATTATTGCATCATGATGTGCTATATAGAATATTCTAAGTTTCATTTTAAGTAGTTTTTAATGCTCTTGTTTACCTGGAATGTTCTTGAAAGAAACAGTGAGGAGTGTCCAGCAAAACTAGGGCCTGGAACATATTAGTTTAAGTGTTGACTTCCGTGTGATGAAGAGGAGGATAAGCAAACCTCAAAAATCCCATCTTCACTTGTTATTTTTCATAGTCTACAAAAATCTTCTGTTGTAACAGATCAGGTAATCATCGTTATGTTGCTTTAACATGGTATTCTAAGTGTTCCTGCTTTCTCTGTGTTGTTGCTTATAAGACCCATTTCCTATACATATATATTTATTTTTTCTTTTCTTTTTTCTTTTCTCGCATCTACAGTTTTTGGATGAAGACTTGAAGGTAGCTGGGAAATACAAAGGAAATGATTATAGCCAGTATTCTCCCTGGTCATGTGACACCATCGGCTCCTACATTGGAACCAAAGATGCAAAACCCAAAGATGTGGTGGCAGCGGGGAGTGTGGAAATGATGGTATGTCTGATAACTAAGTCATAATGAATACAAATGAAGATAAGCCAAATGAATCAGACCCCGTTAATCGTGTAGACACAAATAATTGAGCTTTCCTTAAGAATTTCAGGCCATATTCTATATGATATGAATTATGTTTAAACTGTATAGGGTTTTTTGTTTCTTTCAGGTATAAACATAAATCTTCTAATACATATCTAGATAGACAAAGATCATTTATTATATTTCTGAGCAGCCAGCAGTTAACCAAACAACTGTTTAGAACTCGAATTATTTTGTATAATTAATCAGGATCTTGGGTTTCTTCAAGTAAATTAAAACTCTTGCATCTCTGAAGTTTAAACAATGAAGTTGAATCTAATGAGCAGCAGTAGTATTTGAGTCAGAATTGTAGCTAGTAAGCTTCAAGTGAACTGTGTTATGTTGAAATGTATTATAATTACTCAATTTTATTTTTATGTGTCTAATATCCATGCTTAATATATATGTGTGTGTGTATATCTATATATATATCTTAATTGCTTCTTTACTTTTTTTAAATTTTTATTTATTTTTTAAAAGATTTTATTTATTTATTTATTTATTTATTTATTTATTTATTTATTTATTTGAGATAGAGACAGTGAAAAAAGAGAGCATGAGAGGGGAGAAGGTCAGAGGGAAAAGCAGACTCCCCGTGGAGCTGGGAGCCCGAAGCGGGACTCGATCCCAGGACTCCGGGATCATGACCCAAGCCGAAGGCAGTTGCTTAACCAACCAACTGAGCCACCCAGGCGCCCGCTTCTTTACTTTTTAAAGAAATAAAACTTTATAAAAATAGTTAAGTCTTCTTGTATATACCTCCCCAATCTCATTGTTCTTCCTCCCATCTTCCCTGGAGGAAACGTTTATCCTGAATTGAAAGTTTATCATTTCATGGATACTTTTATACTATTCCTAAACAATTTTGTTTTGTATATTTATAGGCCTTAAATATATTATATACTTCAACCTGCATTTTCATTCAACTTTATTTTTGAGATGTATCCAAATTTATAGGTCAGGTTCTTTCATTTTAACTGCTTTTATCAAATACCATTGTATGATAACTAGTATACAGTAAATATATATACAAATTATTATTTTCCTGGCTACAGAGAGTTTGCTCCTCCCTCTTCTCTGCCCCCTTCCCTGTTCATGCTCTCTTCTCTCTCTCAAATAAATAAAATCATTTTAAAATGGGTGGAGGGTTATTATATTAAAACCAAAATTAGCAAAATA
Source organism: Nasua narica (assembly GCA_028533885.1). Taxonomy (NCBI): domain Eukaryota; kingdom Metazoa; phylum Chordata; class Mammalia; order Carnivora; family Procyonidae; genus Nasua; species Nasua narica. Next base: position 47,695,857 of record CM052814.1, read on the forward strand.
AGACTTGTTTCCTTAAATCTCTAGGGAACAAACATATTTGTCAACCTAACCTAGATATAATTGAAAATCTCCCAAATGGGTGAAAGACCATTAGTGTTTTTCAAACGTTAGTATGCATATAAATTGTGTTGGAGTCTAATTAGAACCTGTTAAAGTGCAGTCCTAATTCATTAAGACTAGGGTGGGATCTGAGATTCTGCATTTCTGATGAGTTCCCACATAATGCTGCTGCTGCTGATGCTGTTGGTCCTCAAACTATATTTTGAGCAGCAAGGGTCTACCGATTAGATTCTGTTTCCACTTATCTTGGTACTTATTTCTTTCTCAGTGGAATCCCTTTGAAACATCTGCATTGGCACTTCATATTTTTAGACAGTGGTTTTCTAACTATTGAGTTTTGCAATTGAGTGGGTTGTGATGGGTCTTTTTTTTAAAGAATAATTTAGAATAACAGTATAAATAAAAGCACATATAGTAAGAGGTAAATATTTGTCATGAAATTATATCTGTGTATTAGAATGTATGTATATGTACTGGGTCATGATATAAAATATATTTCTTATTGTGGGGAGTGATCAGAGGTTTAAAAAACAGTGTTTACAATGACAAGCAAATTATTTTAGCCCTACCAATGAGGACATTATACCTACTCTTTTTTTTTAAAACCTTACCACAGAGCTTGAGGAAATAATGTTAGAGATCTAAGTTTAGGGTGAATTTCTCATTTTACTTTTTACCAGAATGTGGAGAGTAAAGGAATGAGAGATCAGCGACTGGATCTTCAGAGAAGAGCAGCAGAAACCAGTGACGATGACCTTATCCCATTTGGAGACCGACCAACCGTATCTCGGTTTGGTGCCATCTCTCGAACCTCCAAAACAATATATCAGGGTGCTGGTCCAATGCAGGCTATGGCACCTCAGGGAGCTCCCACAAAACCTATTAATATTTCAGGTAAGAACTTAAGGTAAGCTGATCTAGTGGGTTCATATTCATAACTTTCAGCCCCCAATCCCTACTCCCCATTTACTGTGAGTGCTTTCCATAATCTTCCAAGGCAGTAATCTTTTAAACTTTGCATAGTATTACCTCTGTAGAAAGGTAATTATAACCCAGGGAATTCTAAGGGTATAAACTAAAATGTCTCTTTGTGAAGATTGCTTATGTTGGTTTTGTGTTAATAGCTTTGTTGCTTTTATTAAAATAATACATTTTCATTTTAAAAAATTGAAATGGTGCCTGGGTGGCTCAGTCAGTCAAGTGTCAGACTCTTTTTTTTTTTTTTTTAAGATTTTATTTATTTATTTGTCAGAGAGAGAGAAAGCACAAGCAGGCAGAGTGGCAGGCAGAGGCAGAGGAGAAGCAGGTTCCCTGCTGAGCAAGGAACCCGATGTGGGACTCAATCCCAGGACCCTGGGATCATGACCTGAGCCAAAGGCAGCAGCTTAACCAACTGAGCCACCCAGGCGTCCCAAGTGTCAGACTCTTGATCGCAGTTCAGGTCTTGATCTCGGGTTGTGAGTTCAAGCTCTATCAATCAATCAATAAATAACAATTACAAAGACTGATATCTTTCAGTGAGAAAAAAACAAACATCAATACCCTCTTAGAGCAGTGGACATCTTTCTAGATAGCTGTGTATAAAATATGCCTGTGCCTTTTAGATTATGGCTACCTTGATTTTAAAAATTTTATTTATTTGAAAGAGAGAGACAGAGATAGACAGAGAGAGAGAGAGACACGGAGGAGAGGGAGAAGCAGGCTCCCCACCAAGCAGGGAGCCCAATTGGGGCTCAATCCTAGGACCCTAGGATCATGACCTGAGCCAAAGGCAGACACTTAACATCTGAGCCACCCAGGTACCTCAGATTATGGCTGCCTTAAAGAATGAAATCTCTGAATTGCATCACCCCACAGTAAATTATTCTCTTATAGATTATAGTCCATATGGAACCCACGGTGGCTGGGGAGGTTCTCCATATTCACCTCATCAAAACATTCCTTCTCAGGGACATTTCAGTGAGAGGTATGAGTCATTCTTTTTACTTGTATAAACATTTAAAATGTTTTCATATTTTTCTTGTCAATAATTTTTTGTATTTTCATTGTGGTGACAGATTTTTATGTCAGAACAGTAGTAGATCAAACGGGGGGGTGTTTGTTTTCTTTCGATTTTGTTTTTTTTTCAATTGAAGTATAGTTGACACAAAATGTTACATTAGGTCAATATTTTATCCTTTCTTTCCCACCAAAGGGAGAGACTGTCCATGTCAGAAGTAGCCAGTCATGGAAAACCCCTTCCATCTACTGAGAGGGAACAGCTACGACTAGAATTGCAACAACTAAACCATCAAATTAGCCAACAGACTCAGCTACGTGGACTAGAGGTACCAGTCTACAGATATTTTTTTCATTCCAACGTTTGAAGGGTTCTCAAAGAGGTTTTAAAAGGAAGAGCTTTTAAGATACTATGAACATAAAAAACTTAAGGTTTGTTTCTTAAAGAGTTAGTATAGGTGTCCATTCTTCAAAGAATTTAAGCACTTAGGAGTTCCGTGTAGGATGATAGGAAATTTAGGATTTCTACTCCGTGAACATAGAAAACAGATTATCTAAAATTTCCCAGCAGAAACTTATATTCCCTGTTGGCACATTTAAGGAATACAGTTTTTATCAACAAATGCTTTTAGCTTAACATTTTTCATTTTTCATACTGCCTTTCTTAGTTAAAAAAAAATTATCTTATTTCCTTTAATCCTCAGGTTTTATTTATACATCTTTAAAAGATAGAAGCTTAGAACTTGGACTTTAAAAAGAATACCCTCTGTATAACGATTGTACCTTTCATTAATCTAGTTCTTTGAGTTTGTAAGTTACCATTACAGGTCCTGACTGCCCCTTACAATGACCCTGTCAGGTAGGTTAGGCAAGTGGTATAGTCCCCCTCTTCCAGTTGAAGGATAGGAGTTTCACAGAGGTTGAAATATAAACCCAAGTCTTCCTACTCCAAATTCAGTGTTCTTTCCACCATGTTTCCTGACACTTAAAGAGAAAAAAAATCTGAAAAGAAAGAATTTTTAAAATCTCTTAAAGTACCCATAAAGAAAACTGGGCTTTGTTTGCTTTACCCTTTACATGGGAGCATATTCTTTGAATTTAGAAAACTGCAGTCATTCTACTGATAAATACATTGCTCCCTCCTGGAGAAAAGGTAACTATTAGAACATTAGTTCTAAGATCTACCAAGATCTTTGATAAGGAAGGCATCTCTTTGGAAATAAATTTTTAACTAATTCTATCTTAGATTCCCTTATTACAAAGACCAATAGGAGATTGTTTTTTTGGAACACATGTCTGACTTGTGCTCTTATGTAAGCAATTAGGCTTAGAATTTTTTTTAACTATGTAATACTCATATTTTGTCTTCTCGTGTCATTATTTTTTTGTGTGTGTCATTATTTACATTGGTCTAGAACTTCTTGCTGATTCCTATTATAAAAAAAAAGAATGCTGTGTTTGATTATGTCCTTCTTTAGTTGATTAGCTTTTTAAAGACTCAGACCATTAACTGCAAGTATTATTTCTTATCCTATTAGTTCATGGCTTTATGTCTTAGTTGAAATTTGTAGACCCATTTTTCTGTTCCAAAAGAATAATCAGCATCATTTGGAAGTTTGCCACATATTTAACTCAGTATGGTTAAAAGTCCTTGCCATTACTGAGGTTTCATTGAAATAAACTGCAGGATTTACTTCAGAAAATTCCATTGAAAAGAGCAGAAAAGATGTGCATTTATACTTGATTTCTGTTTCAAATCAAGTAAGAGCAACTTATCCCTAAGATTAAATTACTGTTTACTGAGTTTAAATCTCCTAGTTTTTTTTTTTAGTTCAGGTGGCACTCAAAGAGACAGTGCCTTATAGTGTCACTTTTTTTTTTAAAGATTTTTTATTTATTTATTAGAGAGAGAGAGAGAGAGACTGAGAATGAGAGGGGAGAAGGTCAGAGGGAGAAGCAGACTTCCCGCAGAGCCGGGAGTCCGATATGGGACTCGATCCCGGAACTCCGGGATCATGACCTGAGCCGAAGGCAGTCGCCTAACCAACTGAGCCACCCAGGTGCCCTATAGTGTCATTTTTGTTGCAAGTATCTTAATGCTAAACTATTTGAGGCTGTGGTCTGAAATTGGGCCAGGTCATTCTGTGCACGGTGTGAAATGTGTTGAGTTGTGTATGTGCTTGGCTTTATGCACTAGGCTGTTAGTAACAGGCTGGTGTTGCAGAGGGAGGTGAACACCCTGGCAGGCCAGTCACAGCCCCCACCACCACCTCCAAAATGGCCTGGAATGATTTCAAGTGAGCAGTTGAGCTTGGAACTGCACCAGGTGGAAAGGGAAATCGGGAAGAGAACCCGGGAACTGAGTATGGTGAGTGTTCTGGTGGGAAAGGGTGGGAGCCGGGAGATGTGAAAAGGAAAGCCTCTGTGTAGCGATGTCCCAGCACTCGTGGCTCTAGAGCTCTAGAATCATCACCCCAAGGCACTCCAGTGAGTGGTCAATACTTAGAATAAGTTTCATGAGGATGGGCTATCTCCCTATTTTATTCATGCCTCCTCTCATTCCCTTTTGGTTTGAGTGTGTTCTCTGTCTTAGGATTCTGCGTTATGAAAAACTTTCAGGGAAAACAAGTTAGTTAATTGGACAATATTAAATTATTGTTAAATACACTGATTAGGGAAGATAAGGGGATGGTGTTTATGATTCTGCAAATGTGTTCACAAATAGCATTCTAGTTTTTATAGCTCTTTAGTTATTGAAGACCTGTTTTTTGTTATGAGTGAAATGCAATCTACTCATTCCTTATTGAGGAATTGTATCCATGGATATGCTTAGGGTTTGCTTCATAGTGCATGAGTACTGGTTTTAGTAAATTTTGGATTTTGGGGGATTGAACCATTCCCCCAGGTTGCATGGTAATTGACTCCTGTTGCATAGTTTTCATGTTCTTTCTAAGCAAATAAATGAGGTATTTCATTTTTCTGACTTCAGTAAGTACATTATAGGTAGTTATATTTTGGCTTACCTTTTCTACTTCATCAGTTTTTCTAACTTGGGGCATTCTCCCCCTTGTTTTCTAGCTTGGATAGTGAGCAAGTGTACTCTATCATGTATGTCTCTCTTTTAGGCTGCCCATTTCTTTGGTCATTTTATAAAACTTCATATGATTTATAAATTATCAATTTGTATTCTCTGTATTTGGTCTCTCTTTCATTAGCACCATTAAACAGAAGATAACTGAATTTACTTTCTTCTCTTTCAAAGGAGAACCAGTGTTCTCTGGACATGAAAAGCAAATTGAATACCAGCAAGCAAGCCGAAAATGGACAACCAGAACCACAAAATAAGGTTCCAGCTGAGGACCTTACATTGACATTCAGGTAAAGGAAGGGACGTTCTCATAGTCTTATATTATGCAATCTTGACAGAAGTATCCTCATAAATATGATTTGTTTTTAAAATTATTCTGTATACATTGAAAAAAGAATATGTTCACATACATTTAGATACAAAACTTTAATTTTAGAATGATTCAAAATCGAATTATCTGTTAATACCTAACAAATGAATTTTTCTGGCTCCATTTCTTCTTTCCTAATTTTTAGTTTATTTAAAACCAGTGTTAACATTTTGGTGTAGACCTCTCCATTCCTTTTAACGTGTGTGGGTACTTAGTCTCTTTCAAATCCACCTTCCACCCCATCCCCTTATTTTTTAATGTGGTCTATCCTATATTGTCTAGAGGTGGAGGGATACATGTCGGCTGTCACTGAACAACCCTGCAATAAGCAGATTTGTAGTAATTTGCTGCGGAGTCCTGAGTTACTCTTCTGATGATTGTATAACAACAATTTCTTTTTTTTTTAAAGCTTTATTTATTTACTTACTTACTTACTTATTTAACAGAGAGAGAGAGAGAACACAAGCAGGCAGAGAGACAGGGAGAGGCAGAGAAAGGAGCAGGCTCCCTGCTGAGCAAGGAACCGGACGTGGGACTTGATCCCAGGACGCTGGGATCATGACCTGAGCCAAAGGCAACTGCTTAACCAACTGAGCCACCCAGGCGTCCCTATAACAACAATTTCTAATGCCCTGTTGCTTTCAGGCTTAGGTTTTAGCTATTTAAATCCACGCATTATCCAGAGTTCTAATTTCTTGTACTAGTAGTATGCCTGCTAAAGCAGGAGTCAGAGCTTTTTCTTGAAGTCCAGATCGTAAGTATTTAAAATTAGAGATCTTACAGTCTCTGTGGAGAAACTCTTAAGTTCTTCCCTTGTAGTGCGAAAGCAGCCATAGACAGTACATAAATAAAATGGGCAAGGTGTGTTTTAGTAAAACTATACTTAGAAAAACAGGCACTGCTTAGCCTTAGTTTGCCAACCCCTATGCTTAAAGCATGGACATGAAACTGAAAATTAAAGTTTAAAAAGCTACTTGCAGGGGCACCTGGGTGGCTCAGTGGGTTAAAGCCCCTGCCTTCAGCTCGGGTCATGGTCTCAGGGTCCTGGGATCGAGCCCCGCATCGGGCTCTCTGCTCGGCAGGGAGCCTGCTTCCCCCTCTCTCTCTGCCTGCCTCTCTGCCTATTTGTGATCTATCTCTCTCTCTCTGTCAAATAAAGAAATAAAATCTTTAAAAAAAAAAAAAGCTACTTGCATATTTTTCCATACCTGTAAAGGAAAGGCCCTATTGATTTTATTCTACTAATCATTTTTATCTCATTTAAAATTCTGACTTTTTTTTATGTTAACAGTGATGTACCAAATGGCTCAGCTTTGACACAAGAGAATATCAGCCTCCTATCAAACAAGACCAGCTCTCTGAACCTGTCAGAGGACCCTGAGGGAGGAGGTGACAACAATGACTCCCAGAGAGCGGGAGTCACACCCACTTCTGCTCCCTAAATTATGAAGCGTCCGATGTTTATCTTTTGCTCCTGATCAATTTGTGGGGCACAGGGATAGGAGAACAGATCACTTCTAAACTTTTTCTCTGAGAGTGGTCAGAGAAATCCAGGAAAAGTACCGGAGGCAATGTGCACAAACACCACTACTAAAAAGAAACCCTGCACATAGTTCACATTAATGCATTTTTTAATTTAAAAAAAAAGAAAAAGAAAAAGAAAATTAGCAGTATCTGCAAGCAATTCAGATTAAATTTGTTTTTGTTCTGTGAATGAACTTTATTTTAATAACTTTGGACGCCTTGGATCCAGGGCTTTAAAAAAAAAGAAGAAGATATTATATATACACTCTGTTTGATTAATTGTATGATCTTAATGAAGTAGGTTTTTCTTGTATTTTGGTATTATTACATACCCAGTGTATAATTCCTTACCCCCTATCCTTTCCAACGTTTGCAGACCCCGTAATGTAAAACAAGATAGAAAGCACCGGACTGTCTGAGAATTCGGTGGTGCTTGAGAAACAAAGAGACAGTAGCAAACTAGTTATTAGAAAATGTGCAGCAAACCAACTTTTCCAAGAGCTATTACTTGAAAGTCATAATTTTCTTTCCCTTTCTGGTTACTGGCTTCGTGTGTATGTTTTTCATATGACACTTAAAACTTTTTGTTGTTCGGGAGGGTTTTGTTTCTTGTTTTTATTTCAGCTTTTTCAGAGAGATAATTACCAATTAATTTTCTGAAGTCCTCATTTCCATGTTATAGATCCATGTCATTTTCTTAATGTAATCAGAAAGCCAGGCCAATATTGTAGGCTCTTTGATTAGTTTAAATGGAGATTAAGAATGAACTGTAATTTATTACGGAAAATACATGGTTGGTATATTACCTATACTGAGCAGATGGTTGGAAATTTGGAGCTGTGCTTTTTCAAATTAAACTTTTGCTAAAATCATAAAATGTATTAAACAAAAACAGGAAAATCAACCATGTTTTAAAACTGCAACACTTGACTTGAACTGAAAATGAACAGTCATGTTATTTCCATGGATGTTTTTGTTTTGTTTTACTATCAAAACCCAAAAGTATAAAATCAAGTGAAAGCCAGTGGCTTTCAAATAGATTTGGCAAATACAGACTGCCTAGATCTTAAGGATAGTCTATGAGTTGACTAGTTGTTGTTCAGAATCATTGACACCAGTAGGTAGTAAATATCTAAAAGTCAGTTTTCTTAGGCTTGACTCTACAATAATGAAGAGATTCTTCATGAAAATGCTGAAAAGAATAAGAATTTTTTGAAATTGAGTTCTGCTGCACATATCCTGATGCCATGTGTCTATACTGAACTAAGACCCTATAAAACATGTTTAGTGGGGATTATTTGATATAGTCACCCTCCCCCTCCCTCCGTTTGCCTGATTTTTTTTTAAATTTCCCTTTCTGGATTATACTACTAAACGGAAAGCACTGGTTATGTAATAAGTTACTGCATTGCTTTGGTTGGGTAAAAGCAAGAGTTTGTATTTTTCTTGTTTCTTATTTTCTTAACCCTTAACTCCTGCTGAGGTCATAACAACCTCAGTGTAAACTCCGTGTCCATCATACTGTTAACTGAAACAAATGGGGGGCGGGGGGAGGGAAATACAGTCCTGCCATTGCCTACCAGTAGGAGAGTCCAAACCGAACACTCTTTTGAGTAGCGATTATTTAATTTGCCCAGTCAAGGCACCGTGTTTATATACTATTTCACATTGAATTTGATTATGCCCTACAGACCTGGCTGGTCAAGGATTTGATATACACATATTGGCTTGGGATTCGAGCTTTCTTTTTTATTTAAATAAAAATTTATATATATTATATATATACATATATACATAGCTATATCTGTATATATATTGGGTATGTTTTAAGGATTTTTTCGCATGAGCGCAGCTGTTGCGATAAAATGACTGATTGGGAGGTAGAAGCACTGAATGAAGATGAGGCATTTTTTTCAGTTGATATCATACTTTCCTTTTTTAAAAATACATACTTGCTTTTTTTGCTTTTTCGTTTGTTTTCTTTTTTGCTTAAAACCCTCTTACATGTAAGTGCTTATTGTTTTTTGGGAGAAGGAAAGAAACTGTGTGTGTCTGACAGAGTCCCAAGATTTTTCATTTCTTTGTATAACTATAAAAGGCAACATTCTTGGCCTCCAACCTTCTGTAGGCAGATTCGGGCAGATCTTATGTCTCATTTGGACATGTTAGGTAATTCCTAAATTTTAGAAGCAATTGGTTCAGTTTGGAACTCAGAATGATTCTGGTATTAGAAGGGAATTTATGGGTATTGATTTTGTTGAAGTTCAGAATAAAAGTAAAATTCTATTTTGGATATCCATTGAAACATCTAATAAGTCAACTAATATTTTTATATCCTCCAAATACACTCCTTGCTTTCACCATTTTGATTTCATAAGCTAGGCAGGAATAGATGTTAACTTATATAGTGTTCCTATTCTGAATAAAACCAAAAGAGCCACTGTTTTAAATTGACTTAAAATAGTCCCTTTCACATTCTAAGATAATTTCATTGGGAACAGGGGGTGGGGGCAGATCCCTTAAATGGCAGCCTTAATTCTAGCTGTACCTCAGTAAGGCCCCAGACACTCTAGTGGAAATCTGGTTGGGTAGAGAGTCAGAAGAATGGTATCCTATCCCATTGTGCCTATAACTTACCTATCTTAAATTGGTCATTCTGCCTTACCTCAGTGGAAATTCTTACAGCTTTCCTAGTATTCCCAAACAGTTTTAGAAATTAAATAAAACCTCCAAAGTTTGAATTTTTTTTTTTTTTCCTTTTCCTTTTCTCTGTGATACACTTTGTGAAATGATGAGCCTGTAAGGGTAAGCAGCCTTTTTGGGCAAAACTGCTCGACTCTTCAGAAAGGCATTGATTTTATATATATATATATATAAATGGGCTTTTAAAATGTATGCCTTCAGATACAGTTAAAAAATTAAATCAATCAGATAGGAAATATAGTTTTTATGCTTTCTCCTTAATAAATAAAATAATAATTTCTTTTGGAGATAACTTTGCTTTTCACTGCTTTCAGAAGCAAGATTAACATCACAGATGAACATGAGCAATTGTGAGAGGGTTAAGGTAGGAGTATAATAAACATTGTGTTCACTCTTGTTTAGATAACAAAACCAGCATCTTAGTATAGCTAGGAATATAAAAGTACTTTTTTTTCTCCCCAAGGTATCTCTGGAAAAGAGTAGAAGAAACTGAGAATAAGATATCTACACATAGTGTCCTAACTTATATATAGTTCTTTTACCTTATAGATATTGTCACAAGATGAGTCCAACAGCTGCCCTGTCTTGGGTAATTTACAGAAGCTAAAGTGACCAAAGATCCATTCCTTATTACTTTTCTAATCAAAAGAACAGTTAGTTATAGCATTGGTTTCTAGTAAGAGTATTCACATGATGAGACACTATTTCTAATGCCAGGTACAAATATCCAAATACTCAGAATGTATAAAAAAAATTATTTGGTATGGCATTAATGTGGCTGATTCCCTTCTCTCATCGTTATTTCCCTTCCCTTCTCCTGGACTTTCCCACGCATTTATTCTTTTGCCTAAAAGACATAAAATTGGTATGATTCTCATTTGCTACCATGAATATGTAACTCCATCAGGCTTTCCATGGGTCTTCAGGGTTTGAGCTCAAAGTTTTACTTTTTTTCCCGACCCTTTTCTATCTTGCAAAATCCCCTTGACTTACCCACTGCCCTTCCCAATCTGCAACAGTGACAGTTTGCTGCCTCAAAACAGAGCATTCAAATGAATTCGCTTAGCCAATAACTTCTGTGAAGTTGCCTTTTCTAATGGTGTTATTACTCCGTGATGCACAGATGTGGTATCTGCCCTACTGGTAGGCAAACAAAGGTCTGGTTAAGAATGGTAACCTGCTGTTTTCTTTAAAGGAGAGCCAAAGACTTGTGCTTTACTCTGTTTTGGTTTTGGGGGAAATAGCCATTTTGACTGTGTAATCTCTTAGTATTTGTGAGTTGATTGTATCGTGTAAGTAGAGTTATCTAAAGATAACTGTTACAGGTAGCTGGCCTTATAAATGTAAAAGTAATGAAAATTCACCAGTTTCTCTAAACCCGTGAATGTCATCTTTTATAATCCTGTGTGTGAGCAATCCCCCCGTTTTTGGAGACTATCTTGTCATAATAGTATCTTGTGTGTTTTGGTTTTTCACTTGTGTCTGGAAGGACAGTCTATATCACTATGGTCAAGCTATGAGACTGGGTAAAAGAATTCATGAGCATGTGACTGGTGAGAAATAAACTGTAGTCACTATGTCTAAGATTATATTTGGATTTAGAGAAAAACAGATTCTTTTCACTAAAAAGTACTTGATTCCTTTTAAATACAAATGGTGATGGGTGGAAGACCATCTTTTTTCCACTTTGTTTTTGCTCATTTTAAAGAATTGAGTAAAGGTTTCATAATATAAAATTTACCTGTAAAAAGCACGTGTAATGATACATATTTTTTAAAAGGAAAGACCCAGTTACTTTTTAGGAGAAATTAATAATCTGCCTGGAAATTAACCTCATTGTTTACTTAGATTTGTCCCCTAAAAGAGCCTGATGGTGTTTATTTTTTAGTTGGTGATACCTGGTGATAGTGTTACAAGAGGATCTCTTCCCTGAAACATCAGCCTGTCCTTTTAGAAAAAAATTAGAGCAACTAAACTAAAGCAGATTTCACTTTCAACATTAGGGACTGAACAAGCAAGCAGTCTACTGCTGTCATCATTTTACCCATTTTGCTGGTCCTCATTCATACCTTTCTACCTTGGACCGCTATGACTTTTATATTTATTTGTTGCTTCAGCTCAGCTTTATGAAATTTTCCTGCTGAAAGGACTTATTGGGAGTTGTAGGTAGATTACAGTTAATATTTTATTAAATTCTTAATTCAACTTTTCTGAGCCATTTGAAAAAGAAAGTTGTTTTTGTCAAAAGGTACTGTTAATTGTAGTAAATACCAACTTGAGATTTGGTTTTTAAGGTTTTACTGCTTGGACTGCTAAAGATGTTTTCATATATAACAGATTCTAATTGATAAGTAATACTAGTTATGATGTTAATAAATAATAGGACACTGCCACCACCAGGAAGAAGTAACACCTTTTAATATAAATGTGTTCCCAATAGGTGGGTTTTTAATACTGCACTGAACAAAGTGGGTAGAGCCCTTTGAAATCTTATTGTGATAAAGGGACTTAACCTCATCACTGGAATCCTTGTTTTCAGAGCCTCTGAATTTTCAGCCAAACACTGAATTTACTTTAAATTTTATTCCTGAACAAAACATCCCTAGAGTAATAACCTTTATTTTCATAAGAAAATAAGGCACAATAACCCAAGAGAGAAGTTAAACCTCAAGATAATGTTGTGTCCAAAAATGTGTATTTAGGAAAGTTAAATCCTGTGGAGTTAGTATATTATATACTAGATAAGGTGACTTACTTCCTTGTACTGGGGTCGCTCTTTTTTTTTGGTTGTTTTTGTTTTGTTTTGTTGTTTTTAAACTCTTGAGTAGACAGAGCTCACAAGTCTTTGGCTTCCATTTTAGGTTGTACACTCAGAGTCATCTTATAACTGGAAACTATCAGACAGCCCCTGCCCCCGACCCCAGCCAGTGCATAAGAGGGTCAGGAACAGGATAGAAAGCAACTATTGGATAATTGGTCGCCTGGATGTTGTCAGGTTTTGGGTTGCGGGTGTTGGGGGGGTGGGGGTTGCCTGATTTTTTTTTTTATCACCATTTATAGTGTAATCACTGATTGGCTGTCATTCTTACAATAGTATCTAAACAACCCTGTAAAATATTCCTCTGATTTAAAGGTATTTTAAGCTTTTGTTTATCATTTTTACATCCTCTGTTCAACGAAGGCACTGTCCTGAGAGCTACTTTTTCCAGGTGTATCGCTGCCCACATTTTCATCGCCATATCCCACATCCCAACCCCACCCCAACCCCCTTCATCCTTTCTCTTCTTACCTTCTGGAAATGAAAGGAACTTGCAGGGGAATTTTCTTTTTTCCATTTTATTCACTGATCCAGAGGCCTTGTTGTCTTACTTTATGATAATCTTTTTGGAACAAGAGCAATGGAAAAAGTTAATTAAGATGATGAACAAAATCTTTTACCCACTGAAGCATTTTCCAGTTGTGAGATTCCTCTGTGTGTGTGGTCTCTTCCCTCATTACTCCTGCTACCCTTTTCCCACGACTACGGTCAATTTGGTCTTTAGGCTCATACCAGTCTCCCCGAGACATTCTGCAGTCATTATCACCTTTTTGGGTGGATTTTGTTTTATTTTGTGTTTTTTGTTTTTTGTTTTTTTTAAAAAAACTTTTAACATTGATGCATATTTGCTTGGGATAGAGCTTGTGTAATTTACCAATCGTATTGATTGTATGTGATTGTGCCCTGCAGAGGTATATTTAACAAGACAAAAATAATTTAGGTTAATAAAGGAGCCCATGAGATTTGAGTCAGGTTTTAGATGACTTCATGAAATCACTTAGTTTTGGATAGTGAGAATTTATATCTCCTATTCTTATAAATCAATGCTAGACAAAATAACCATTTTTAAAAAGTTCTCTTGCATTCCTATTTTTTTCTTTGCCTCAGCTCCCTGTTTTTTCTTGCCTGTCTCCACCCACCTGTTCAGAAATAAAAATATTGAGTCTTAAAGTGACAGCTGGTTTTTAAATTGCTGAAGTTTGTGAAATTTTACTTTTTCCAGGTGTTTTCAACTTTTTAAAAAAAATGAATGCAAATGGGTTGGAATTTCACAAGCTGTGAATAGTTCTTTAGATTCTGGCAAACTGTGAAATCTTATTTGAAGACTTTATCTCTTGAAAGTTCTTTTGGAATAGGAAAGAGAACCCTGTTTGAAGTGGACCATTTTCTTCTCTTTTTAATGTGTTTACATTTCCAATTTTTAAACACCCTTCAAAACAAGTGAGGTGGAAATAAAGAGTAATAGGAAGATGTTTAGGGCAGAATTCTGGGTATGAATAAGTACATTACACTTGTCAGATTTTTAAGAGGATTAAGGCCATCTTTATCAATTTTGTATTATTTGTGTGCATGTTGTTTATAGCAAAGATGCCACATTTTGTTAAAATGCTATTTCCTTTATTACCGTGGAAACTGACTCAGCCTCATGTTGCTCCTAACTAGTGTTTAAAGCTCCCATGAGTTGCAGATAAAAGGGTTATTTTAACAAGTAGAAGGAGGTGATTCACCTTTTGGTTTGTAAATATATGAAAGTGTCTACAAGGTCTTTATCTGCTTTCTGTCAGCATTTATATTAAATGATAAATTAATGAGGAGAAATGTGTAGTCTTTTTTATAAATGAGTTTGTGCCATTTTATTCTAACCTTTGGGATTATTACACCTTTTTTTATGTGAAAAAGGGAGAATTAAATACTTATACACAAGTAAATACATACTTAGAGTAGCCAATTTTGTAGAAATACTGTCAGAATTACTCCAACCTTAAATACACTACAAACTAAATTCCTTCATATTTTCTACAGCCATGCACAGTAAAGGTAGTGGTTCTGAGATCCTAGGGTCAGTGTTCAATGAGATTCCATGGCTAACATCCAGAGTTCTGGGTTGGTTTTTTTTTAGGATTTTATTTACTTATTAGTTAGTTAGTTATTTTTATAAGCCACTTCTTAAATCAGGACTTTATGTTTAAGCAGCATGGGCTTCCTGTGGGTACCTTCCTGATGCAAATATGTTTGTCTTTCCATTCTAACTGACTTCTGATTGTCCTGAAATCCCCACCCACTAGTCATTGCTTGCAGTTAGAGGGTAAGTGTAGGTTGATTTTCTTCTAGAGACTGGTGTAAAATATGCCTTAGTCAGCAATGCAGTGGCATGAAGAAGGAAAAAGGGGAGGGGAAGGGACTGCTCTAGATTCAGAAGAAAGTTGAGAAAATAAAAAAAACAAATGCAACATGTGGAGTTTATTTGGATCCTGATTCCAGCAAATCAAATGTGCAAAAAAATTTTAACTTTTGAAATAATTATGGAAATTGGGTACTTAGTAAGACCAAGGAATGAGCTTTTTGTTCAGTGTGATAATAGCAACATGTTTATATAAGTAAAGTAAATGTCCATATTTTTAAAAGATGTATAACTGACAATGGCTGGCATTTCCTTTACTTTGACAGAAAAGTAATACACATAAACAGTGGAGGTTATTTTCACCTCCTACCAACAATTAACAGGTATCTTTGTTTGGTGCCACACCTTAACTCGAAGGAACCATAGTAAAAAAAAGATTAGAGGATATGAAGGATAGTAGCTACTGCAACCATCCTTGAATGTTATAAAATCTAGAGTGGGATTTCCAAAACCAGCCATGCCATCTTTACCACTATCCTAGGCCTACCCTGCCCCCAAGCAGTAGGAAATTTTCTGACCCTTTACACTGAGACTCACATAGATTAATATGAGTTTGTTTTTTGTGTATATGAGCATTTCATCCCCAGTAACCAGCTAATCCGCAATGATCAATTAATAAATCCCCTCCACTTTCCAACATGGTGGCCCATTTAGCTAATGGCTGCCGCCCTTATTTGGAACACCTTGCAAACCAAAAGTGAACTTTCATCTACTAACTGAACACCTACTTTGGTGTTTACTGAAGTGAGTTACTGAGTACTTAATCATAAGTACCACACTGTAGAAGATAAAGAGGATACAGTCCTTATCTTCAAGGAGCTTAGGCTCCAGTTACAGAAATTGACATGAACAGTTTTAAAATAGGTAACAAGGGCACCTGGGTGGCTCAGTTGGGTGTCTGCCTTAGGCTCGGGTCATGGTCCTGGGGTTCTGAGATCGAGCCTTCATCAGGCTCTTTGCTCAGCAGGGAGCCTGCTCCTCCACCCTGCTCATGCTCTCTCGCTCTGTCTCAAAATCTTTTTTAAAAAGTTTAAAAAAAAATAGGTAATGAGGAGGAGCAAGATGGTGGAGGAGTAGGAGACTGAGATATCATCAGGTCCCAGGAGTTCAGCTAAATAGTTATCAAACTATTCTGAACACATAGAAACTCGACAGGAGAGCCAAGAGAAAAGGAGCAGCAATTCTAGGAACCGAAAATCAACCACTTTCCGGAAGGTAGGACGTGCGGAGAAGTGAATCCGAGATGATATTGGGTAAGGTAGACCGTGCAGGGAGGGGCCGGCTCCCGGTGAGCGGTAGAGCAGCGGAGCACAAAATTAGAACTTTTAGAAGTCTGCTGCTACACTAAGGAATGTCATTCCAGAGGCTAAGCAGGGGGTGAAGCCCTTGCGGGGACAGTGTAGTCTCGGGACCCACAGGGACGCAAAAATACCAAGGGTGTCTGAGGGTGGCAGAGCTCCCAGGTATCAGAGTGGAAAAGCTGGCTGCAGAGACGGAGCTGAGGAGGGGCTCTCAACTTGGGGTTACCTTAAACGGTGATCTGAGACAGTTGGGCCACTGCTCTTCAAACAGGGACCCCACAACTGACAGAGCTGGGGAGTCCCCCTCTTCCTCCTCCAGGAGGAGCGGTGCGGGAATGCACTGCAGGAATTTGCTGGGTTTGCAGACTCCAAACGGAGCCGGGCGCCAGAGGTAGAAATGCTCGGTCACGGGCTGGGTGAGCTTGGAGTATGGCTGGAAACCACGAGACGGAAGGGATTGACAGCTTTTCTCCGAGGGCGCACTGAGGAGGGGGCCCTGAGCACTCGGTTCCTCCCAAACAGGAGATTGGGAGGCCGCCACTTTTATTCCTGGCCTCCAAAGCTATACAGAAAGCTTTTGTGTTCAGGGAACAAAAGCTACAAGAGCTAACTCAAGCAGATTACTTAGCTCCACCCCTGGCAAGGGTGGTGCAATTCTGCCCGCAGCAAAGACATTTGAGAATCACGGCATCAGGCCCCTCCCCCAGAAGATCAGCAAGAACATTCAGCCAAGACCAAAGTTCACCAATCAATGAAAGAACTGTAGAAGTCCAGAGCTAGGGGGAAAACGACACACAGAATTCATGGCTTTCCCCACCCCCCCACCCCCCGCCATGATCCTTTAGTCTTTCAAAGTTAAATTTTTAAAATTTTTTATTCTTTTTTTTTTTAAAGATTTTATTTATTTATTTATTAGGGAAGAGAGAGAGTGAGAGAGAGCATGAGAAGGGAGAAGGTCAGAGTGAGAAGCAGACTCCCCATGGAGCTGGGAGCCCGATGTGGGACTCGATCCCGGGACTCCGGGATCATGACCTGAGCCGAAGGCAGTCGCTCAACCAACTGCGCCACCCAGGGGCCCCTAAAATTTTTTATTCTTTTAATTTTTCCTCTTCCCTATTTTATCAATACCTTTTAAAATCGTTTTTAATTTTAATTATTATAGTCATGTTTTATCCTTTCATTGTATTTAACATTTTTTGTATACATATAGGTTTTTTTTTTAAACTTTTTTTTTAAAGATTTTATTTATTTATTTGACAGAGAGAGAGAGATCAGAAGTAGGCAGAGAGACAGGCAGAGAGTGAGAGGGAAGCAGGCTCTCCGCTGAGCAGAGAGCCCGATGCGGGACTCGATCCCAGGACCCTGAGATCATGACCTGAGCCGAAGGCAGAGGCTTAACCCACTGAGCCACCCAGGTGCCCCTGTATACATATAGGTTTTGTTTTCTTTAGCATTTTGAGATTGACAGTTTCTTCTAACAGATCAAAATATACCCTAAATCTAGTGCATTGCTTTGTTCTAGTCTCCAGCCTGATCACATTCTTTCCTTTTTTTTTTTCATCCAGGTTCTTATCAATTCCTTTTTTAGAATTTTTTAAATTTTCATCTTTAGTCATATCCCATCTCTTCATAATGTTTAATTTTTTATATATTTTTTTTCTTTTTCCCTCCCTCCCTTCTCCCCCTGGTTTCAGGTCTCTTCTGATTTGGTTAGTGTATATTTTCCTGCAGTGGTTGCTACCCTTTTAGTATTTTGTTCTCTCATTCATCTATTCTTATCTGGATAAAATGACAGGGCAGAAAAACTCACCAAACACACACACACATACACACACACACACACACACACACACACACACACACAACAAGAGCCAGTACCGATGGCTAGGAACCTAATCAATATGGACATTAGTAAGATGTCGGAACTAGAGTTCAGAATGACGATTATCAAGGTGCTAGCTGGGCTCGAAAAAAAAGCATGAAAGATACTAGAGAATACCTTTCTGGAGAAATAAAATCCCTTTTGGGAGAAATAAAAGAACTAAAATCTAACCAACTTGAGATCAAAAAAGCTATTAATGAAGTGCCATCAAAAATGGGAACCCAACAACATCTCCAGATTTATTTATTTTTATTTTTTATTTTTTAAAGATTTTATTTATTTATTTGACAGGGAGAGAGAGATCACAAGTAGGCGGAGAGAGAGAGAGAGGGGGGAAGCAGGCTCCCCGCTGAGCAGAGAGCCCAATGCGGGGCTCAATCCCAGGACCCTGAGATCATGACCCGAGCCTAAGGCAGAGGCTCAACCCACTCAGCCACCCAGGCGCCCCAACATCTCCAGATTTAAAGGAAGGGGGTGGGAAACAATTTACCAGGCTAATCAAAATCGAAAGAAAGCTGGGGTGCCAATCCTTATATCAGATAAATTGGATTTTAAGCCAAAGACTATACTAAGAGATGAGGAAGGACACTATATCATACTTAAAAGAGTCTGTCCAACAAGAAGATCTATTACAATTGTAAATATCTATGCCCCTAACATGGAAGCAGCCAACTATATAAATGAATTCACAACAAAATCAAAGAAACACACCGACAATAATACAATAATAGTAGGCAACTTTAACACCCCCCTCACTGAAATGGACAGATCATCTAAGCAAAAGATCAACAAGGAAATAAAGGCTTTAAATGACATACTGGACCAGATGGACATCACAGATATATTCAGAACATTCTATCCCAAAAGAACAGAATACACATTCTTCTCTAGTGCACACGGAACATTCTCCAGAATAGATCACATCCTGGGTCACAAGTCAGGTCTCAGTTGGTACCAAAAGATTAGGATCATTCCCTGCATATTTTCAGACCACATTGCTTTGAAACTAGAACTCAATCACAAGAGCAAAGTTGGAAAGAACTCAAATACATGAAGGCTGAAGAACATCCTACTAAAGAATGAATGGGTCAACCAGGAAATTAAAGAATTAAAGGGGCGCCTGAGTGGCTCAGTGGGTTAAAGCCTCTGCCTTCACCTTAGGTCATGATCTCAGGGTCCAGGGCTCGAGCCCCACAGTGGGCTCTCTGCTCAGCAGGGAACCTGCTTCCTCCTCTCTCTCTGCCTG
The DNA here is from genome assembly GCA_028533885.1 of Nasua narica. NCBI lineage: Eukaryota > Metazoa > Chordata > Mammalia > Carnivora > Procyonidae > Nasua > Nasua narica. Next base: position 47,715,248 of record CM052814.1, read on the forward strand.
CCTCTGCCTACTTGTGATTTCTCTCTCTCTGTCAAATAAATAAATAAATAAAATCTTAAAAAAAAAAAAGGAATTTAAAAAAATTCATGGAAACAAATGAAAATGAAAACACAACTGTTCAAAATCTTTGGGACACAGCAAAGGTGGTCCTGAGATGAAAGTATTTGGCAATACAAGCCTTTCTCAAGAAACAAGAAAGATCTCAAGTACATAACCTAACCCTACACCCAAAGGAGCTGGAGAAAGAACAGCAAAGAAAACCTGAACCCAGGAGGAGAAGAGAAAGAATAAAGATCAGAGCAGAAATCAGTGAAATAAAAAAACAGAACAGTAGAGCAAATCAATAAAACTAGGAGCTGGTTCTTTGAAAGAATTAATAAGATTGATAAACCCCTGGCCAGATTTATCAAAAACAAAAGAGAAAGGACCGAAATTAAGAAAATCATGAATGAAAGAGGAAAGATCACAACCAACACCAAAGAAATACAATTATAAGAACATATTATGAACAACTACACATCAGCAAATTTGACAATCTGGAAGAAAGGGATGCATTCTTAGAGACACATAAACTACCAAAACTGAACCAGGAAGAAATAGGAAACCTGAACAGACCCACACCAGTAAGGAGATGGAAGCACTCATCAAAAATCTCCCAACAAACAAGAGCCCAGGGCCAGACAGCTTCCCAGGGGAATTCTACCAAACATTTAAAGAAGAATTAATATCTATTCTCCTGAAACTGGTCCAAAAAACAAAAATGGAAGAAAAACTTGCAAACTCATTTTATGAGGACAGCATTACCTTGATCCCAAAACCAGACAAAGACCCCATCAAAAAAGAGAATTACAGACCAATATCCCTGATGAACATGGATGCAAAAATTCTCACCAAAATACTAGCCAATAGGATCCAACAGTACATTAAAAGGATTATTCACCACGACCAAGTGCAATATATTCCTGGCTGTAAGGTTGGTTCGGCATCTGAAAATCAATCAATGTGATACAATACATTAATAAAAGAAAGAACAAGAACTGTATGATACTCTCAATAGATGCTGAAAAGGCATTTGACAAAGTACAGCATCCTTTCTTGATCAAAACTCTTCACAGTGTAGGGATAGAGGGTACATTCCTCAACATCAAAGCCATCTATGAAAAACCCACAGTGAATATCATTCTCAATAGATCAGGAACATGGCAGGGATGCCCACGATCCCCACTGCTATTCAACACAGTATTAGAAGTCCTAGCCTCAGCAATCAGACAACAAAAAGAAATAAAAGGCATCCAAATTGGCAAAGAAGAAGTCAAACTCTCACTCTTTGTAGATGATATGATACTTTATGTGGAAAACCCAAAAGACTCCACTCCAAGATTGCTAGAACTCATACAGGAATTCAGTAAAGTGTCAGGATATAAAATTAAGGCACAGAAATCAGTTACATTTCTATACACCAACAGCAAGACAGAAGAAAGAGAAATTAAGGAGTCGATTCCATTTACAGTTGCACCCAAAACTGTAAGATACCTAGGAATAAAAGTAACCAAAGAGGCAAAGAATCTGTATTTAGAAAACTATAAAGGGCTCATGAAAGAAATTGAGGAAGACACAAAGACATGGGAAAATGCCCATGCTCATGGATTGGAAGAACAAATATTGTGAAAAGGTCTATGCTACCTAAAGCAATCTACACATTTAATGCAATCCCTATTAAAATACCATCAATTTATTTCAAAGAAATGGAACAAATAATCCTAAAATTTATATGGAACCAGAAAAGACCACGAATAGCCAGAAGAATGTTCAAAAAGAAAACCAAAGTTGGTGGCATCACAATTCCAGACTTCAAGCTCTATTACAAAGCTGTCATCATCAAGACAGTGTGGTACTGGCATAAAAACAGACATATAGATTAATGGAACAGAATAGCGAGCCCAGAAATGGACCCCCAACTCTATGGTCAACTAATCTTCAACAAGGCACGAAAGAATATCCAATGGAAAAAAGACAGTCTCTTCAACAATTGGTGTTGGGAAAACTGGACAGCCACATGTGGAAGAATGAAACTGGACCATTTCCTTACATCACACACAAAAATAGACTCAAAATGGATGAAAGACCTCAATGTGACACAGAACTCCCATCAAAATCCTAGTGGAGAACACAGGCAGCAACCTCTTCAACCTCAGCTGCAGCAACTTCTTCCCAGGAACATCTCCAAAGGCAAGGGAAGCAAGGGCAAAAATGAACTATCGGGACTTCATCAAGATCAAAAGCTTTTGCACAGCAAAGGAAACAGTCAACAAAACCAAAAGACAACTGGCAGAATGGGAGAAGATATTCACAAATGACATAGCAGATAAAGGGCTAGTATCCAAAATCCAGAAAGAACTTCTCAAACTCAACACCCAAAGAATAAATAATCTGATCAAGAAATGGGCAGAAGATATGAACAGACATTTCTGCAAAGAGGACATCCAAATGGCCAACAGACACATGAAGAAGTGCTCAACATCACTTGGCATTAGAGAAATACAAATCAAAACCACAGTGAGATACCACCTCCCACCAGTCAGAATGGCTAAAATTAGCAAGTCGGGAAATGATAGATGTTGGCGAGGATATGGAGAAAGGGGAACCCTCTTACACTGTTGGTGGGAATGCAAGCTGGTACAGCCACTCTGGAAAACAGTATGGAGATTCCTCAAAATGTTGAAAACAGAGCTACCCTACAACCCAGCAATCGCACTACCGGGTATTTACCCTAAAGATACAAATGTAGGGATCTGAAGGGGCATGTGCACCCGAATGTTTATAGCAGCAATGTCCACAATAGCCAAACTATGGAAAGAACCTAGATATCCATCAACAGATGAATGGATAAAGAAGAGTGGTATATATCTACAATGGAATACTATGCAGCCATTAAAAAGTGAAAACTTGCCAGTTACAATGACGTAGTTGGAACTAGAAGGTATTATGATAAGTGAAATAAGTCAATCAGGAATCCCTTTTCTAGCTAGAAAAGTTAGGTGGAGGCCAGGCTTTTGAAGGCTTTGTGTACAGTTGTTTGAATTTTATCTTTCAGCAGTTAAAATCAATAAGGGTTTTAAGCCAGAGTAAGATGGGATTATCGTGATCTGAAGTAGAATAGGGCCTGAGGCGGAAAACCCACTTACGAATCTGCCGCAGTAGACTTCCAAGAAATAATGAGGGCTGGCCAGCACCAGGATAGCAGAACGAAGAGGATGGAAGAATGTCCGGGTTGGTGTGTAAAGGAGCCACAACTTGACAACAAATGGTATAAGCATGATTGGTATTACTGAACACCCAAACAGGTGCCAGCAAAGTCAGCTGCCCCCCATGGTTCCCTTCACCAAGCACTAGGTCTTTTCCTACATCATCAGGTCAAAGGGAAAAAATTACCTTTGCTTAGTCAAAACACTTGAAAATACTGTTTCCAGGAAGACCTACAGTCACCTGAGCTTATCTTCTTCTCTCCGGCCTAAGGAGTTCAGGCTATTATGATCTAAGTTACAGGACCTTCTGATTTTCCTCAGTCCCTAAGCTTTTCTCCTCCTCATCTGAGTGGGCCTTTTATCACTCTGACAAGCTAGAGAAACTGACCCAGCCCAGCAATCCTGGATGGCGAGCATGACCCCGGCTGCCTCTCCACACAGGGCCGGCCCATTTCTCTCACCAAGCACCTTGAGGGTTTTGCCTTTGGCACCATTCCCTGCTTAGCCGGACTTTGGTAAGCACATGAGATGGGATTCCTGGAGCTCGTGTCTGATCAAAGGTGAACCACCTATTCCCAAGCAGTGTCTGTTGGTTTTTGGCACTGGCCATCTATCTGGAAGGGGCCCGAAACCAACTCTGTGTCCTGCTGGGAAAAAAGCTACCAAGCCACATTCATTCCTAGGTCCTCATCTCTACCTCCCTGCTCATATGGATTTGGACAGATTTGCTGAAGCAGCCGTCCCTGGTCAGCAGTGGGTGAGAGACGCCAGTCACGTGGTTGCCCCATACTCACCAAAACACCCCCTCGGCCTTGGCTTCAGTAGGAGTTCTTTCCAGTTGCTTCTGGGTTTGTCCAAGCCATCCCCTCTTTCTCCACATAATTTTCCCCTGTGCCTCTGCCTCTGCTCTGTCTTCCTCCCTTCTCAATGTCTCACCACCTATGGCTTCCTGGACTAAAATAGGACCGTGAGCTTTGATGCCATGCATCACTCTCCTGCTCGACCTCCCGAGGGTGCCCTCGCCCACTACTACTGTGCATAGAAGGTGTCAGTCCCTCTGGCTAAGTAAGCATTTTAATCATCTCAACTTTCCATTTAGGAGGGATTTAAAGTATTTTTCTGCTAACAAGTGGGCAAAACTACTCCAAAGCTGGGTTTCTTCGAACACAAATATTTATCGAGTACCTGGTACGTGGAAAGTCCCGTGGCCTGTACGCTGGGGATGTTCAATAAATATTTGTGGCTTTGATGTGCTGTCCCTGAAACAACAGCTGGACTTTCTAACCTGTGTGAGAATCTCAACGAATTCCAGTTGAGATGCTTTGAGAATCTTACCTAAAAGCTGCCAAGTAAGAATGTAGGATTTTTTTGATCAACTTTATTTCACCTCAGTTAAAATAGCATAACCACCTCATAACCTAGAAGCCCAGGAAAGCTGGAGATGATGCTGGTGTGTGTGGATATTTTGCCAAATTTCTATGAGGAGTTAAGCTTCGAGTTACTCAGTAACCAGCATCAGGAGCTCAGCTCTCCTGTTTATACTCTATCAAGGTCTTTTTCTTGGTGCCAAAGAAAAGAACAGCCCAGAACATGAGGGAATGAACAATGAGGATCAGGAGCTGCTGCTAGGACTAGAGGCTGACTAGGGAAAAGGGATTTTTTTTTTTTTAAACTTTATTACTCACTTGAAGGAAATTTTTTTTAAAAAGAGAGGGTGGGTGCCTGAGTGGCTCAGTCAGGGCTGACTTGGCATCAGCTCAGGTCATGATTTGAAGTTCCTGGGATCGAGCCCCGCATCAGACTCCAAGGCCCTTGGGAGGCCTGCCTCTCTCCCTCCCCCTCCCCTCACTCTCATGCATGCTAGAGCTCTCTCTCAAATAAGTAAATATTTAAACCGATTAATAACAAAAAAGAGAGAGGCGCCTGGGTGGCTCAGTGGGTTAAAGCCTCTGCCTTTGGCTCAGGTCATGATCTCAGGGTCCTGGGATCGAGCCCTGCATCGGGCTCTCTGCTCAGCGGGGAGCCTGCTACCCTCCACCCCCACCTGCCTCTCTGCCTACTTGTGATCCCTCCCTCTGTGTCAAATAAATAAAATATTTTAAAAAGAGAGAGAGAGAGGGTGACTGAATGCTATATTCTTTCCTCTCTGTGGCTCCCTCACACCTACCCCTAACACAGTAGAGCACAGAGAGCCCCCGGCTCCTTCCAACCTTGTTTCCACTCAGAGAAAAATAGAGTGTGCCCCCAATTCCAGAAATGGTTAGGAGTTACCATGAAAAATTCGATGTAAGCACACTTTTATGTATTTAAATCTAGACCATTGTTAAATCACTACAGAATAATTGAGTCAAAACCCCAATAACTGAGTCTGTGGATGAGTGGGTTGGTGTTGTGGGGTTGGGGGGAGACCCACATTAGCTTGCCCAGCATAGAAGCTCTTTCTCCCTTTCCTCATCAAAGCAGTCTGAGATGAGCTAAGAAAGGGATGTGGGGTCATGAAAAACTAGACAGTGCAAAGCCGAGGGTGAGACTAGGCTGAGACCCAGAGACCAGGCTGGTGTTAAAGACTCCCGAAGACCAACTGAAAATCTTGTTTGGAATGTGCATCAGAGACAAATGCTTTCTAATAAATTACGTGTAACCAAAGAAGGTGGCAGTCCTTGGGTTCATTTCTGGGCCCCAGGGCCCTGGATTTGGAGGGAATTGTGGACAAACTTGATAGACTATCCAGAGGAGAAGAACCCAGTGATGACATACAAACCCTGCCCCCAAGAAAAACAACTGGACACTGAGTTTTAACTTGGGGAGAAGACATTTTCTTCATAGGTATCTTATAGGAGCACCAAACCTGGGAGACGGGCACAAAGGGTATGAATCTCCGCTTTGCTAGCTTTGTAATTTGGGGCACATTCTTAACCCTTGTGAAGGGCAGTTTTCTCATCTGTAAACTGGGTATAATTTCTAACTGGATTAGCTGACAGAAGAATTATATAAGCTGATGCCTGTGAAGCCCTTAGCATGGATCCTGGTGTAGAGGAAGGGTTCTAAGGTGGCACCTATTATAGTGATTGTATTCAAGGATGTAGAGAATTGGATTAAAGCTAATGTAAAGTGATGGTTAAATTATAGACCGTGGAATATTCTACAGCCATTAGAAATTATTTTGCCAGGGAGGGCACACCTAAACACCTCTTTTCCACCTGCAGACATGGAATAGGGCTTGTCTCCCTCTCCTTTTCTTTGTGACCAGCCAGGTGGCTCAGTCGGTTAAGTGACTGACCCTTGATTTCCGCTCAGGTCATGATCTCAAGGTTGTGAGATGAAGCCCCAGGTGGGCTCTGGGCTGGGCATGGAGCCTGCTTAAGATTCTTTCTCCCTGTGCTCCTCCCTACCCCCTGCGTGTGTGCATGCTCTCTTTCTCTCTAAAAAAGAAAAAGAACACTACACAAGAAGGTACATATTGACAAGGCTTGCTTCCTCTCCTGACTGTCCACTCCTCACCCCTATCATCTCCACTTTGTAATACAAAAGGTAGCACCCTAAACACTGATGGGCAGCTTACTTTTTTCCCTATGTAGCTATCCTGGAGATTTTCTGTATCAGTTCAGAGAAAGGATCCTCATTCTTTTTGACAGTGGCATAGTCTTCCTGTGGGAATGGACCTTGGTTTATTTAACTACTCCCTTATAGATGGAAGTTGTTTGTAATCTTCTGCTATTACTACAAATCAGGTTACAATTAGTAATCTCATTGGCACCCATACAGATTTATTTGTAGGATACATTTCTTGAGGTGGGATTTCCAGCTCAAAGGCTAAATTCATTTGTAACTTTTGATATTGTCAAATTTCCCTTCAAATGGTTATAGCATTCTTCCGTCCCATTAGCAATGGGTAAAACAGCCTATTTCCTCACAGCCCAGCAAGAGAATAGGCTAGCTTAGTTAATCTCTTTTAATTCTAATAATTTTTAGTGATAATCCTCTTTAGGGACTCAGATGAGAAATAACTGGGAAAGTACAGTGCTTAAAAAGTCTTGTAAAGGAATCACTGAGAGATAGTAAAATTAGCAGGTGAGATTTGATGAAAAACAATGTATTTACATACTCTCAAGGTATCTGCCCACAAGACACATATGTAATAAAAAAGAGAAAATTGCACATTTTACAGCCGAGAAAAAAACTTGCCAGACACTGCCATCCTTACCAAGTGACCAAAGTTATTAACATCACACCACTAATGAAACAAATTGACATCATGTATCTCCTGATATGAGATACTGAGAAGGACACAATATTACTCCTGTAGTGTGCTTGCCCCCTAAAAAAGTATAATTCGAATCTAATCCTGAGGAAACCTCAGATATACTCAAATTAAGAGACTTTCTTCAAAAATAACTGGCTTGGAGGCACCTGGCTGGCTTAGTCAATGGAGCATACAACTCTTGATCTCAGGGTCATGAGTTCAAGCCCCACAGTGAGCATGGAGCCTACTTGGGGGGAAAAAAAAGTAAAAAACAAAAACCAAAAACCCAAAAAACTGCCTCTTACTCTTAAAACATGACAAAAGAGAGCAACTTTTTCAAACCAGAAGACGCTAGAGACATGACACCCTTTCAGCTAGAGCCACCATCTTCCAGTAATTTGCCAAAAGGGCCAAAACAAAGGGAAAGAGGAGAGTCACCCGCTGTAGGTTCTACAGGCCTTTTGGGAAACAGGGGGTTGTTCCTTTGGCCACATACATGCAAATCCACAAGAAAGATGATATTGTAGACACCAAGGATACGGGCACCGTGCTGAAAGGAAGGCCCTGGGAGGATTAACATGACAAAACTGGAAAAGTCAACAGTGTTAGCCAGGATGTTGTCGGCATGACTGTAGACAAGCTAAGGGCAAATTTCTTGCCAAGAGAATGAACGTGCGTGTGGAGCATATCAAGCATTCAAAGAGCCGAGATAGCTTCATGAGGCGTGTGAAGGAAAGTCACCAGAAAAAGCAGCCAGAGAGAAAGATACTTGGGCTCCAACAGAGCAGCAGCCTGTCCCACCCAAAGCAGCGCGCAAGAGAACCAACCGACAGGAGCCTGAGCCGACGGAGCCCATTCCCCATGAACTCATGGCACGACAGCTGTAGAAAATATGACACCTCTGCACGGTAAACAAAAAAAAAAAGGCGGAGGGCCGTGACAACTAAATGCAATGTGGGATCCTAGAAAAGGAAGAAAGGCAGGACGGGGGCACTAAATCAGTGTTTCCCACAGAGTGCTCCAGCAGCCCCGGAAAGTCCCCGGGACCCCTTCATGTCTGCATGAAGTCAGACTTTTATATACAGTTTTTAAAAATAAAAATAGATATTATTTAGCAATATTACAAAGGGATCCTGAGGGCAAAAAGTTTGAGAACCACTGCTCTAAAGAACATTAGTGGGACAACTGGCAAACTTGAACAGCTTATAGATTTGAATATCGTCCTGTGTTGTCAGTTTTTCTGACTTTGATCACTTGTACTGCGGACGTGTACAGGCACGTCCTGGTTTTTAGGGACTTTTTACTCTTTAGGGACAAAGGGACATTATATCTGCAACTTACTCTCAAATAGTACAGAAAATATGTATTACATGAATATATATATGAATTATACCTATGAGTGTACCACTTTCAAAGAATCTTCAGTCACACAGGAGACATAGTTATCTCGTGAATACTATTGCAGCAATTCTTACGATACTGTGTTTGGCTATTTAGGAAGAGGAAAGTATAGATAAACCTACCCTTTATCTCCATTAGGTTGAATTAATTTAATCTCCCCAATAACTAAAAGTAAAAATAGCAATATACACCAAGAAACAGGATTTGGTTTCTTTGCTTTTAAAGAAGTATCTCAAGGGCACCTGGCTGGCTCAGTCGGTAGAGCGTGAGTCTTGATCTCAGGGTTGCTGAGTTTGGGGTTGGATGTAGAGAATACTTAAAAATAAAATCTTAAAAAAAATATTTCAAAAGTAGGTTTGTTTTTTTTTAAGATTTTTATTTGACAGAAACACAGCGAGAGAGGGAACACAAGCAGAGGGAGTGGGCGAGGGAGAAACAGGCTTCCTGCCAAGCAGGGAGCTCGATGTGGCGCTCAATCCCAGGACCCTGGGATCAGCGCCCAAGCCAAAGGTAGACGCTTAACGACTGAGCCACCCAGGCACCCCTAGCATGCATGTTTTTTATCTACCCCATATTTTGTCTCCTGACCCCCCAGTGGGATCAGTTCCTCCCTTGTGCATCCTGGTCTGGGTTGTGGACACATTGGCCCTTAGAAGCCTGAATGAAGGTAGTACGCTGTTTCAGAACACTCTCCCCTCTGCCTAGGTAGTATGGACTGACTCTCTCTCTCCTGAAGGAAGGCTGTGAAAGAGAGCATATTGCAGCCACCTGGGTGGCTCAGTCGGTTAGGGGTCTGCCTTTGGCTCAGGTCATGAACCCAGGGTCCTGGGATCCAGCCCCGCTTCGGGCTCTCTGCTTAGTGGGGAGCCTGCTTCCCCCTCTCCCTCTGCCTGCTCCTCTGTCTACTTGTGCTCTGTCAAATAAATAAATAAATCTTAAAAAAAAAAAAAAAGAGGGGGGTATTTTGCCCTGAGCAGGGAGAAAGTTAGAAATCTCTGGACATTCAACTTGGCTAGTTATATTCACCTATTTTCAACTTATATTCACCTATATTAACCTATTTTGGTTAACCAAGAAAAAGGAATCCTGAAGACAAAGTTCTCAGTCAGGCATTTTCTGACCAGGTTTGAATTTAAGAACATATCCTCCTTTACTCTAAAGATAAAGTAGAGAGTGAGGGAATATGGCTGAGAGGTGAGCCTTGCCTTCCCTCGCCCTGACTGAACTTTAAAACTTCCCTACTAATTAAACAGTGCTGCTTTCTACACTTTGTTTAACCCTGGAAGCTGGTCATCAGCCTTTGACCTCCGTTTTCCCCCTCGTCACCAGCTCCCTCCCCCACCCTAGCTTCTGGAACCTCAGTCAGATTCAGAGGAAAGAACCAGTTTTCAGAGCGATTGCCTCAGAACACACTATCTCCACTCGCCCGGCCCTGTGGAAGATTAGCAACCATGTTTTCCAGTGGGATAGGAACTGTAGCTGCTGGAAAAAGGTAAGAGAGGCAAGTTTTCTCTTTTGCATGCCCTCATTGGGGTTTTTCACTTTCAAAGTTCTCCTGAGGATGGCCTCGACACCTTCGAGAAAACCAGGCCCTCTCCCTGGTAGTTCCAATAAGAGATGTGTTCGGAAGACGTCATTCCAAGTGCCCTCCCTCCCACCCCCTCTTGGGGTAAGCCACACCTTGGGTTCTCAGACCAAGAAACAAAGGGGATGTCTTCCCCCCCAGAGGTGCTGTGCCGGCGCCAACCCTCACAGTAGCCCAGGAGACACTCCAACATGAATTCCCAGGCCTGCCACACAGCTGAAAAGAGGGAAAATTTAACCTGCGAGGATCTCTTAACTCCCTTTTTGCTTCTCTTTCCGCTCAATTGCCCCCGCTCCCAAGATCTCAGTGACCTTTGACTAAAGGACAGCAGCCTTGTTCCCTTGCCTCACAGTGAGGCCCCCTCCTCCCTCGATACCACACACATTTCCTTTCTTGACCTGGGTTGTTTTCAGAGGCTCCATGTGAGGCTGTGGCACCACCATCTTGGTTTCTCTTCCCCCTACTAACAATATTCCCAGATCCCCCTCAGCCTCTACTTGTATTTCCAGATGTAGCTGAGGGACGAAAAGGTGAACCAAAGGCAAGCAAGATGGGGAGACGAAGGGCAAGGTTCTCTCTCTCCCTGCTTCTTCACCCTGCCTTCTCTATCTCCCAGACAGTCTCTGCATCCCTCCCACGCTGTGCCTCTGGCCTTAAAGGGCTGCAGAGCTGATGGCGCCTCACACAAGGAGCCAGCCCAAGGCTCGCCCGCAGACCACCTCAGGGAGTCTTTTTCTGCCGGGGGTGACGGAAGCCTTAGTACCCACACAGACTTCCCCAAGTCAGCCAGAGGAAGCTTTTGGCCCACCCTGTCTTTGTGCAAAGATATGACAGGAGTTTATCTCCTGGTGTGCCTCGGTGTTCCAATCCTCCTAATTTGCCAGTAGCATGATCTCATTTTTTTAAAAGATTAATTTCATTTGCTTTCAGTGAACCCATGTTGGAAGCATTCAAATTTCCAGGCAGAGGAATGATGATGCATTAGGGGCGGGAGAGAGCAGGATGCAGAGTTCTTTGAATCCAGGGTCTGACTAAGGAGGGTGAAAGGGAGGAATGGGTGGGGGGACTCCCCGGTTTCTGGTTTGGATATCAGCCTGCAGGAGGCTCTCACTTGCTGAGCTGGAGGACAGAGGAGGAGAAGAGGTGCGTGGTAGACTTACCAGGACCATCCCATGGTAGTTCACTCAGGAGGAATTATCTGCACACAATGGGCCTGGAGCTCCGTGGGAGGGTAGGGCTGGAGCTGGAGGCCTGGGGAGGCCTCGGCACTTAGGGGGTCTTCACCCTGCTCATTCCTTCTTACCCCTGTTGCATTACTGAAATCTCTGCGGCATCAATCGAAACCTCCAACATCCAGGAGGCCTTCCCAAACAGCTTCTGTAAACGGCCCCTTCTACTGGCCTAAGTCTGCGCTGGGCGCTCAGAGGCCCGGCCTGTTTTCCTGCGCGGGGGTCCCATCTCGCCCAGCTGCAGCTGCGCACTCTTTATTTCCTCCAGCCTTGGGCCCGAGATACTTTACGACCATCAGTTGCTTCAACCGTTGATTTTAATTTCAACCTGACCGTGTCGGGGCAGGTGGAGCCACTTGCCCGGAGTCCGCGGCCGGCCGGGTCCTGCTTCGGGCCCGCCTCCCTGCCGCACCACCGGGGCTGCAGTTCTGTGCGTTCTGGGGCAACTCTGTGCGGGGCGGTGGGAACGGGGTTCTCCCAGGCAAGCTTAACTCAGCTTTCTGTCCCCCTGTAGCGGCGTATGTCTTCTGTCCTTGCTGCTCACTGGCCTCTGGGGCTGTGTGACCTGTGACTGGAGCCCCGTGGAGGACATCTGCACAGCCAAGCCTCGGGACATTCCTGTGAATCCCCTGTGCGTTTACCGGTCGGCGGAGAAGAAGGCGGTGGAGGATGAGGGCGCGGAGCAGAAGGTCCCCGAGGCCACCAACCGGCGAGTCTGGGAACTGTCCAGAGCCAATTCGCGCTTTGCCACCGCCTTCTATCAGCACTTGGCTGACTCCAAGAATGACAAGGACAACATTTTCCTGTCGCCCCTGAGTATCTCCACAGCTTTTGCTATGACCAAGCTGGGGGCCTGTGACAACACCCTCAAGCAGCTGATGGAGGTACAGTCGGAAGCCTTTCGGCCTACCCTCCTTACTGGACGCCCAGGAAACCTGTGTGGCCCGGGGCCGGGAGGGACGTTAGGCGGTGTCCCAGTCTCTTCGTGCCTTCCCCGTTTCTCCTCCCTCCCCTTTGTTCTCCTCTTATCCAAGTATTCAGGTAGGGGACAGGAGCTGAGTACTTTCGCTGGGACGGGTGCTGCCCTTGAAGGAGCTCCTAGGCGGGGTGGGCGTTGGTCAGGGGCTGACCCCACCGCCTTAGCCAGGCTTCTCCACCCTTTTTCTTTCTGCTTCCACAGGTTTTTAAGTTTGATACCATCTCCGAGAAGACGTCTGATCAGGTGCACTTTTTCTTTGCCAAACTGAACTGCCGACTCTATCGAAAAGCCAACAAATCCTCTGAGTTAGTGGCAGCCAACCGCCTTTTCGGAGACAAATCCCTTATCTTCAACGAGACCTATCAGGACATCAGTGAGGTGGTGTACGGAGCGAAGCTCCAGCCCCTGGACTTCAAGGTGAGTCACAGATGTCGGCCGACCTCAGAGTTCCTCGTCTCCACTCAGAGGCTGAGAAGGTGGAGAGGCAGGATTCAGGATCCAAATGGATACCGGGAAGCTAGTTGAAGGCAGGTTGGGGGTGGGGAGTGACTAGAAGTCAGCACCCCTGGAATATATCTGCTTGCTCAAAACCTGAGAAATCGATGGTATCTGCGGCTTAGATTGTGGTGGCTGCTCGAAAAAGCTGTATAAATAATAAATTCTTCATGTTATCCCCCAAGACTAAAAGGTACTCTGGAGATGCCAGTCTTATTTAACTTTTAAAAATTACCTTATTTAATTTTTAAAAATTAACATGGGCAAATAAAACTGGTGTACCATGTGCGTCGTAATCTCCTTTTGGAGATTCATGAAGCAGCTGAGTGCTATGACAAGGCTATGGCTTTATCCAGTCAGCATTTCTCCAATTTTTTTTTTTTTTTGACCACATAAGGGCATCCTTCCTGCCCCTCGCCCCTGAGTAACTCACTAGGTTCTGGACATGTCAGGAAAAATAACATTTTGTTTTCTTTTTCCCAGACTATTTTCTTCTTTTCCATTCCTTTATTCCTGTTCCTCTTTCTCTCTTCTATTAATATTTACTAACTATCTGGGGGATTCGTGGCATTATACTATATATGTAAGTTCTCCCCAATCTGGGTTAGAGTGGAAAATGGTGGGAAAGGGCAAAGGGCTGATGAATAAAATGAAATGTTGTGTGGGGAAGTGGAGAAGCCCCCTGAAGGCACAGGTGGGTAGGTTTGTTTCGTATTCTCCACAGGAAAATGCAGAGCAGTCCAGAATGATCATCAACAAATGGGTGGCCAATAAGACCGAAGGCCGTATCACTGACGTCGTGCCCCAGGATGCCATCAACGAGCTCACAGTCCTGGTGCTGGTCAACACCATTTACTTCAAGGTACTCAGAGTGGCCCTGGAGAGACCCAGAGGCCTGGAAGACCCTGGACAAGACTTCCTCTTGTCCTCCAGCTCACCTTCTTTCACACCACTAGACATTAGATAGGTCCTCTCTGAGAAACAGTCCGTGCGTGGCCTGGGAAGAGATACGAATTTACTGAGAGTCTAGAACCGTGTCTAGGGCCATGGCTGCTGGCCTGAAGTCCAGAGGGGCCTGGTTGTGTCTCTGGGCCCAAGGAAGAGTGTACACACTCACAAACCTAGCATGCCCAGCTGCAAAGTATACGTGGTGATGAACTCTTACACACTGGGGACAATTTTTGCTATCCGGTTACCTCCATTTTGAAATCTGGGACAACATGATAGGCTCTACTGACAGTTCACGGTGATGAGGTTTTTTCCAATGTCTAGAGCAACTTCAATAGTGACTCAAAGTTCCCCTTACCTGAAGCTTCTGAACCTGCAGGTGCCAGGCTCATCCCAAAATTTGCGGTCCTGTGACTGGATTGTGCACATGGCTTTGTCTTTCTCAGAGCTGAGAGTTCCAAGGCTACTCCAAATGAAGACATGCAGGAAGGAGAATGCGGGGGGAACTGGGAATAAACAGACCACTGGTACTCAGGAGGGCCACAGCTTTAAGATTGCGGGGGGGGGGG
>CM052814.1:47730041-47846081 GCA_028533885.1 Nasua narica
CCTCTCAGGCAGATTATTTAAATCCTGACTCTCCCATTTCTGCTGGGTGAACTCAGGTGAGTTACCAGGGACCATTCTATGCCTCAAATACTGCATCTATAAAGTGAGAATAATGATATACTTCCCTCACGGGCTTCCTGAGGGGACTGAATAAGTGAATGCAGGTGAAATGCTTAGAGTGGTACCAGGCACACAGTAAGCGTCCCTCAAATATTAGCCAACTCCAGCTCCTAATTTTATAGGCAAGGACCTAAATCAACCAGCAAGATAGGACAAGGAATGGTAGTTACAATTCAGAAATTTCAAAGGGCTGTCTTGTATACGAGGGTCCCTCCATCTTTGAGCAAGAAGTTAGCCAGGACTCACCCTCTGAGGGGCAGGGCTCCGAGACAACCCCCTGGGTTATTACCTGGGTCTGGCCTTTATTTATCAGAAGCAGAGCCTAGCCTTTTGGAAGATGGCCCTTGAGAAAGAGGCAGGTAGGAGGTGGAAAGCAAAAGGGAATTAGATTTAAACTCAAAAAGATGCTTGTGAAGAGGCCAGTAGGTTGTTCTCCGTTTCCATTTTTTATTTTTCTAGCTATAAAGCAAATAAATAACCACTGCTGAAAATCTGGGAAATACAGAAGAGTTCACAGAAAAAAATACACTCGTAATTCCATCACTCTGCCATAGTCATTGTAAACCTTTCCATGCACAGCCCTCCAATATTTTCTCCTACTAAGTCTACATATTAGGGTGACAAAATGATGTGACTATTTCCCATGTCAGGATTCTCCTACAGAGGGTGTTGGTCTTCTTTCTGTGATTCTCCCACCTGCTGTCTCCTCCCAGGGCCTGTGGAAGTCAAAGTTCAGTCCTGAGAACACAAGGAAAGAACTGTTCTACAAGGCTGATGGGGAGTCGTGCCCGGTGTCCATGATGTACCAGGAAGGCAAGTTCCGCTATCGGCGAGTAGCCGAAGGCACCCAGGTGCTCGAGCTGCCTTTCAAGGGTGATGACATCACCATGGTGCTCATCCTGCCCAAGCCCGAGAAGAGCCTGGCCAAGGTGGAGCGGGAGCTCACCCCGGAGATGCTGCAGGAGTGGCTGGACGAGATGACAGAGATCCTGCTGGTGGCCCACGTGCCCCGCTTCCGGATCGAGGACAGCTTCAGTGTGAAGGAGCAGCTGCAGGACATGGGCCTTGTGGACCTGTTCAACCCTGAGACGTCCAGGCTCCCAGGTTAGCCCAAAGGGCCTTTCTCTTTGCTCTGCTCCCCTAACCCCAACCAGGCGGGCTGAGCAAAGGTGAAAGAATTGGGGAAAGAGTGGAAAAGAGCTCTTTCCTCCAAGAGCAAAGGTTCTGCTGCGAACTCGGGGAGACCCCTTCCTTCCCAAGGTCTGGTTCCTCTTCCATATCTTGGGGAGTTGTGCCTGGTTGTCCAGGGGCCCAGCGGGCACTGGAATGCTTTGAGACTGTAACTGATATGTGGGATGGGACCAGATAGAGAAGAACTCGAAAACACATCAGAATTCAAAGCAAAGATATGATTCAGAGCAGGGGACATCTTGGTCCCACAAAATAGCCATAACTGACATTGAACAGCCTGATAGTCCAGAAGGCTCATGAGTTTTCCCTGAAGTCACTTGGACAACAGATGAGGCCAACCTTTCCCAGCTGTGAGACTTCAGCAATAGTGTTCTGTGGTCTCAGTTCCTACATTCTACTATCCTTTAAAAATGCACATTAAAGTATCTTTTTACAAAAGAAGTTTACAATGTCAGGTCATTGAATTTACCTTTAGTAGGCTGCCTATGAACAGGGTCTAACCAGGGGCTCATGGGTCAGAAGGAAGAGCATGTGACTTCTGATTTCAGGGTCATGAATTTGAGCCCCATGTTGGGTGTAGAGATGACTTCAATAAATAAAAGTTGAAAAAAATTTAAACTAGGTCTTACCAACTTCTCTTGAAAATGTTGCCAGACTGGAAAGAAAGACATTCCTACTAGGTGGAATGAGTTTTTCTTTAAGAACAGAGTTCCCTGCCCCCTTCCAAGAGTTGAAGCGTGAGATTACACTCACAGAAACCAGGCTGAAAAAGCCTAAATGGACTTTATTCTTTTTAACATGTATTTATTTACTTACAGAGTGTCATTAGATGAGGGTTCAGGATTTTTATTTTTCAAAAAAAGCCCCGAAGGACCTCTTAACTCAAACTGAATTCCTTACTGTGGGTTGAAGCCAACTTTCTCCCATTTCACAGAACCTTCTCTGGTCTTCCTTCTAGGTATTATTGCAGAAGGCCGGAGTGACCTCTATGTCTCAGATGCATTCCATAAGGCCTTTCTTGAGGTGGGTACATCTTCCTTTGCTCTCTTCTTATGCTCTCGCTTCTTTTTTCAGTATATCCATATCTCATGTGATTTATAACTATGGAGTTCTTGCTCCCCGGGTCTACGGTCTTACAGCAGGTATGTGGATAGCAGGACACAACTGTGGAAAAAGGCATGATTCCAGTGTCCCTCAAACCCCGATCTGTAGCCCTCTCCTCCATGAGGCATCCACAAGACAGCACTCCCCTGAAGCCTTCATGGTCCTGTTGTTCTACCCCACCTCCTGCTACTTCTCCTGAAGCAGGTCAAGCATTTATGGGAGGGTGACACAGGAAAAGAAACCAACAAAGGCTACAGAGAAGGAATTCAGAGGAGGAGAATCAGGAGAGTAGGCATTCACGGAAATGCACGGAGGAGTTTTAGGGAAACAGGAAGCATCTCGTGACAAGATTGAAAATTGACCATAGGTTACCATTCCCTGTGGTCTTTAGATGGAATAGTGGGGGCAGAGGCCTGACTATAACAGCTGAAGAGCAAATGGAGGGTAAAGAGGAGCTGATGAGAGTGGATCACATCCTAAAGTGTGTTCCAAAGAACTAGAACTCTACAAAAAACAGAGTTTGATGGTCAAATAAATGTATATCCTCTTCTTGGGAAATTAACAATGCACACTGGCATTTTGGCATCTAAGAAGTTCCACAGTGAAAAAAAACGGTTCATTATTGCTTAACCTACCAGAGGGGAGGAGGGTGGGTGGGGGATGGGTGAAACAAGAGATGGGGATTAAGGAGTGCACTTGCCATGAAGAGCACCAGGTAATGTATGCAATTGTTAAATCACTAGACTGGGCACTTGAAACTAATATAACACTATGTTAACTGACTGGAATGAAAATAAAAACTTAAAAACATATATTGCTTAACCTAGCGTTTCCCCAACTCAGGTGCCCATGGAACCCTTTACTAGAGTAATAGTACATAAAACCTATAGAAATTCTGGTTCGCAAATACTGAACTGTGGACCAATAATAGCACTAGTTAAGTGGGGAGCCTGACTCTGGGAGAATCCAGGATGGAGCCTGAGAATCAGCTTATTTACAAAGCTCCTCAGGAGATTTTAATCCACAGCCAGGTTTGGGAAACACTGTTCTTGGACGGAACCAGGCTAGGAGGAACAGGAGATGGCCACTGTTAGAGACGGTCACAGGATTGAGGAAACCACAAAGAAAGAAGGTTATGGTCAAAGGAGAAAGGTTTCAGAGCATGGTGCTAGTAAATATAGTGGCAGAGTCCAAGCTCAGTGAGAAAATGTAGTTAGGGAAGTGGAGGGATCAAAGGACAGAAGGAAGGCAGAATAATTGTCACGAGAGTGAGGAGAGTCAATCGTTTGAGAAGATAGCGTCATTATTATAATTTCAAAGGTAGGACAAGTCTGAGAGATGGCAAGTTCAAGGATGGCCACGGGACTGGTTTGCTTATATGGAGTGACGGTAATGCTCATTGGGGTTGATGAGATGAAAGGAAGGGGAGGTTAGGGTGTTGACTGGGCCTCCTACCCATATATTTAATTGTCTGCATCAGATGATAGCAGGAGTTAGGGTTGACAGAAAGGCTATGCGCGAGGTGCCCAAATCCTCAACGTGGGGATAAAATCCATAGGACTAGAGATGTCAGTGACCTGCAGGACAACAGCAAGAGCAGAGGGCTGTATCTTCAAGGTATTGAGATCAGACCTAGGGATTTTACAGGAGTACTGGATTACTGGTTTTGGAAGTACAAACGCCACTACTGACACACTCTTCCATATGGATTATGAAGGGAAGTACACTTAGGACGACTGCGAGGGAAGCGAGGTCTTCAGTGTTTTAACTCTGATTGAAAAATCCTCCTCTAAGGAGCCTAAATAGAAGAAGTGAACTCAGACACCCTTGAGGGCTTTGAGTTACCATTAGGAAGAAGCAGAGGTTTGGATTTAGTGTGCTATCCCCCTTAGCCCACTAAACAATGGCTCAAGGTTCCTCCATAGCTCTTGGAACAAAGTTGTTTTCCTTAGAAACCTTGGGAATCCAATATATGGGACCCCAGCTGGTTGTAGATCTCCTGGGAAGCCATTAGAAGCCAGTGTCTGCTTTGAAAAAGATGATCCTGTTCTTGCGAAAGCTCCCGTCTGCTCACAGATCCAGTCCTAGAATGACCATGAAACAGCATGGGGAGAAGGGGGCATAGGATGGTAAGGAAGCAGGCAAGAAGAGTGACAGGGGCCGTTTCTTCAACCAGCTCCACAAAGCTCAGGGATCTGAAGTGCATTCATTAAGAGGCAGGGACAGAGTTTTGGTGACATTCTGGGTCCCCAAGCAAAATTTTCTGAAGGTGTCTTTCTGGCTATTCTGCTTATCAGCAATAAAAATACCAATGTGTCAGACCATTACTCCAAAAAATACTCACCTCATTCAGCCAGAAGCCCTTGTCTTTTCATAGGCCCAGTGTCCTGAGTGGTTGCTTGGGGTAGTTCTGTCTGGGATCTTGATGCTCCAAGAGTGAAACTATCTCAACTATAGAGTTCTGATCTCGAGTCAAAGTCTCTTTTAGCATCTGGTACGAGATGACCCTTTTGCCATAGCCTGTATGGTGGGGCCAGCCAGAGACGTGACAGCCCTGTGTACATGCATGTTCTGGGCTCGGGAGTTATCTGAATGGAACCCTTGCTCTTACCCAGTACAAGGCTTGGAGGAACACAAGTGCTTACATCAATATTCCTTGGATGAAACAATGAGTGAAAGTTGGGTTCTGGTGGGAGCGCCAACCTGACCTAAGCGTACTCGTCCCTGGAGAACAAATAACATTTTGAGGAACTGCTGTGTCTGTGGCTGATTTATGGCCTCTAGTGAACTGCAGAGGAGCTAATCGGACCGTTGTGTCTCCTGTCTGGTCTGCAGGTCAATGAGGAAGGCAGTGAAGCAGCAGCAAGTACTGTCATCGGGATTGCTGGCCGTTCGCTGAACCCCAACAGGGTGACCTTCAAGGCCAACAGGCCCTTCCTCGTTCTTATAAGGGAAGTTGCTCTGAACACTATTATCTTCATGGGCAGAGTAGCCAACCCTTGTGACAACTGAAGTGTTATTTTTTTGCACCTCTTCCTGTTTTGGTTTGTGATAGAAGTAAAAATAAACATAACTACTCCCTAATTATGAATGGATTTTGCCACATGAAGGGAAGACAGGGAGAGGAGAAACGGATAGAGATGCTAGTGGGCATTTGGTCAAGCGAGTGCTTTCAGTTGTTCTCTATCAGTGAGCATACCTGAAAGTAGGGGAGGTGGGTGCCCGTGTGGCTCAGTCGGTTAAGCCTCTCCCGCTCTTGATTTCAGCTCAGGTCATGATCTCAGGGTCGTGAGAGGGAGCCCCGAGGCCCATGTAGGGCTCTGCACCCGGCAGAGTCTCCCTCTCCCTCTGCTCCCCCACCCCCATGCTCGCTTGTGCACATGCTCTCTCTCTCAAATAAATAAAATCTTAAAAAAAAAAAAGTGATAGAGGGCGCCTGGGTGGCTCAGTTGGTTAAGCAACTGCCTTCGGCTCAGGTCATGATCCCAGAGTCCTGAGATCGAGTCCCGCATCGGGCTCCCAGCTCCACAGGGAGTCTGCTTCTCCCTCTGACCTTCTCCCCTCTCATGCTCTCTCTGTCTCTATCTCAAATAAATAAAATCTTTAAAAAAAAAAAAAAAGTGATAGAGGGAAATATGTTACTGCTGCATCTTGAAAGATGGTAGGATGGCAGGCATCCCGAAAGGGCAGGGGGAGCCTGAAATGTCAGTATTCCCATGGTACTAAAAAAAAAAAAAAATCCAAAAATTGCAAAAGAATTAATCTCTATTTACAGAAAAACCAGATAGTCAAATCTGAGTATTAAACCATTTAATTCTCAAACCACTCACATGCATAATGTTCTTTTACACAGTGTTAAAATAAAGAGGGAAATGTATTTTTATACAAACAGAATTTCAAGTATACATTAATAGACTTTTCAAATTACTAACCAAGTTGCTAAGATTTCATTCACATTGTTCTTAAAGCTGTTCGACGAGAAAGCTTTTGCTAAACTGCTTTAAATATGTTTATATAAACCCATATCTTCACTCTTTCTCTGAATCTCCCTCCCCCAACCCCAGTCTCGGCCCGCCCTCCTGCCCTCCCCCCTCCCCCGACACGACAGGGCTTCCGGGGCTTTAGGAGACATGCAACCCCACCAAGGACTATTGGCTTGTCATCAGGGGAAGGACAGAATCTACAGGAGGAGAGACTGAGAACACCTGTCAAATTAAGGGAGAGAACAAATCTAATATTTAGCAATGACACAAATCAGAATCGTATCTTATAGCCTTTATGTTTGCACTTGACTTTTTACTTAAAGAAATCTCAGCCTCCCACAAAACCACCTAGAAGGTTCTGACAATGTGGTAGCTGAGAAAATAACTTAATACTTGTATTTCCCCCAGGGAAACTTCTACAATCAGGGTAGGCATTTTAAACTTCTTCATTTTGGTTGTTTCTTTTTTTTCCCTTGGGCAGGGGGTGCGGACAGCTGAAAAACGGGTAGGATTTGTGTGCTGACGTTACGGAATTTGGTTCACTTCACAGGGTCTGGCAGGAGTTCTCCCTCCTCAACTCTCCTCCTGAAGTAATCTGGCTTCAGGGCCCGGAACAGCCACTCTCCTTAGGAATTAAAGTGCATTTGTTCAGTAAAAGGGGGGTGAGGGGAGGTGCGGTTTACACTTAAGTGATAATGATTAAAAGAGGGTGGGGTGAGAGAAAATCCTATTCCTATATATAGGTATTTATAATTAAGGTCATAATAAAAACAGATATTCTCTAAGGAAATAAGATGCACGAACTGGGGCCAGCACCCCTAGAGGGGGAAGAGTGCTCGCCCGGCTCACTGACTTTTCTGAGGCATCTTTAGTAATGGTGTAATAGCTTCAGATGAAAGACACAAACCTCAGATGTTTGTTTTTTCTCAGGGAAAAAAACAGACTGGTAGGTTCTTATAGTTTAAAACTCTACCTCATTCCCTTTCAGGGATAACAACATTTTAGAAATTGATTGTCTGTTTGAATATGAATCTTTGATTATCAAGTTGTGAAAAAATGTTACCTAAGTTTGTAGCTTACAAAAATCTATGGTAGGCTTTAAAAACGCAGGACGAGGGGGCACGTTGATCCTTGCTATCATTATCAGCTGAGGGGAAGAGAGATTTTCCTATAATCTCTTTATTTGGTAGCTACCACCAGAATCTTATTTTCTGACTATTTTCCTTGAAATGCTTTACTGTTTCTTGGGGGACAAACCCAAGAGTTTTCCAAAGAGAAGTAAGTGCTACATTATTAGCTGTATGAAGAAGTAATGGGCTCAAGATGAGAAGGGGGGAAATGGTCCTGGGTTCTGGCCTCTGAGTCCAGTGTGATCTGCTTTTCACAGTGACCAGTGGGAAGGCACAGTGCCAGGGACAGGTAGATGGGGGACAGCTGTCACCCACCATATAAGCACCATAGAGAACAGGTGGACAGATTTCTTTCAGGCCATGTCCATCTGAAGGAAACCACATTTCAGCTACCTTGACTTTTCTATCTTTGAACCCTCAGCCTTCTCTTCTCTCAGGGCCAGAGCGTGAGTGGGTCCCAACCCTGAATGACGTGGAGCCAGGAAATTTAAGTGCTCTTCCAAATGTACTTCTCCCTTTACTCACTGATGCGGACATGCCGAAGATGGAGAGTTCTGGTTTTAAGATTTCTTAAAGGAGAGGTCATTGGTTCCTTACCGAATTGGCAGGTCCCTTCAAGTTCTGCCATTAGATCACAAAATAACACACCGGGCTAAAACTGTGAACACAGACCAGAGCAGATAAAAAGGTAATGGACGAAGACAGAACACACTTCTATAGTTTGGGAATGTTTTCCTTTTGTTGAGTAGGCGGAGGGGGACGGTGGTGAAACTGTAATCAGACTAGCATTCGTGTAGCTGTTTCAGAAAGGACTCCCTAGAAGTTGGAGAGGAATAGGCAAGCGAATCCAGTAGGGCAGAGAACGTGACTGGGCTTCACAGTCCCGACAGAGAATTCCTAATAGGGGATTTGTTTCATTCCTTGATTAAAATCTAGAACAAGTTTATATATTTTGTACCATTACTTCCCCATCCTCCTCCTCTACTCCCTCCTCCCCCTCAGGAATCCTAAAATCCAGGGCAGTCTGATTTGCATAAAGTTCAACAATGTTTCACAGTACTCCACAATCCTCCTCGGTATGAAACCCTAAGGCGCTACTCTCTGGATGCATGCAAGTCCCAAAGGCTATAGTTTTCTCTCCCACCCCATATCAAGAAGCCTTCATCAGTTTTCTAAGGCATAGGAGGCATTTTCTCTAAAAGACGTTGCAGCATTTACATGCAATGTAAATAGCCAGGCCTCCATGGTATTTTAATGAAATTTCACAGCCTGATGCTAATTCAGTCTTCGGCACTGACCAATCTTTCCTTCTAACCGATTTTTCTTCTTGAACACACCACCTATTTGAAATTTAAAGCATCAACTACTGTAGGCAATATAGGAATGAAAATTTCTACGGTGCCCAGAATTCTCTCAGAGAAGAGACTGCTATATCTGAACTTGCTCTTAAACAAAAATTTCTATCACAAATGAGAAATCATTTGGTAGTTAGTCAGTTTGAATGGGGCGGGGAGGGGGTGTGTGTGTCTCAATTGTAAGGTAATCAAACAGTTCTCCCTTTCCCATTACCGTGTGCAAAGTTGCCACGGGCAGGCATTTTTACTGCCTGGTGTGGGAAGAAAGAAAGATACGGAACCTCATTTAGGAATTACCAGGTTAGATCTCTGACATCCAGAATAAAGATACTAAAATGACTCATTTCACATTTCATATAAAATTCAGAAATATTTAAGCCTTAGCTAGTGCATTTCATTCACAACCCCCTCCCCCCCCCAAAAAAAACCAAAAAAAGAAACCAACCCAACAAACAAAAAAAACCCAAAAGCGAAAGCCACTTTACATTGAAATCCCACTTAGAAGACCGGCTAAGAGACAAATAATCAAACGTATCACCATGACCCCCAGGAAGGATCCTTCTTTTTCCATTAACTTTAATAATGCTTCCTCTTTATTTTACAAATAGAAATCATCCTAGGTGGGTTGGGCTTGGCCCT
The DNA here is from genome assembly GCA_028533885.1 of Nasua narica. Classification (NCBI taxonomy): domain Eukaryota; kingdom Metazoa; phylum Chordata; class Mammalia; order Carnivora; family Procyonidae; genus Nasua; species Nasua narica. The sequence continues at coordinate 47,739,564 of CM052814.1, forward strand.
TTTTAGTAAGTTCAAGTGCTCTATTTTAGCTAGCAGAGTTGAGAAATCTCCACTCAAATCACATATGCAAAGAAAAGAGGATTCTAGAGACCCGACTTTGAAAATCTGTTTTGCTTACTTATGCACACCTTGTATTTGGTATAGAGACAAAACTGGATGGATGGCAACATCTCCCTCCAGAATTACTATGAGGACAAACGGATGATCCATTTTACCACCTGAGCTTTAAACTCAGAGCCATGCTGGGATATCAGTAAAGGTATTTTATGACACAAAAAAAACAGGATTGGGATTATTCTGCTGAAGACCACTCAAGATTACCTAGCCAGGGATTCTCAACCGTGGCTGCCCACTAGAATCATCTGGGGAGCTTTTAAAGCCCAAGCTGCACAGCAGACCGATTCAACACGAGGATCCAGGGGGGAGGGGCTTGGCAGGCGACATTTTGTACGTGCCCCAGGTGATTCTAATGTGCAGCCAAGATGGAACACTACTGGCCTAGGTCAACTGGCTCAGTAATACAAAGCATTCAGGCCAGTGTTCACTCAAGCCAGAGGGAAGAAAGGTAAGACTCCATGCTTCCTCTCAGATTCATAGATTTAATATGTGCCCCAAAGGCATTACCTAGGCATTCCTCACTTTTGTTTTTAAATAAATCACTTTGGCTGTAACAGGTCACACTGCCAACAGTACATTTCAGATTTAGGTAAGTCTGCACTTAAGTATGTGTTACAGCAAAACATCTGGGGACAGGCCTAGAACAGACTTGGCACAAAAAGATAAGCCAGAGGGAAGAAGCTTCCTAAGCAGGAGTTAATTCCTGAGTCTAGGATGTTAGCATGGCTTCTAGGCTGACAATTGTTCTACAGTTAGAGTAACAAGAGCTGGACAGCTCTTTCTGCCCACGGGTCCTGTCCCTGTGCTTTACTCCACGCACACCCACACCCACACACACAACCACACCGAAAAGAAAGGAAGAGAAACAATAGCTTGGTGAGTAGACTCACATGATTCCCTGCCTCATCTCCCTCCCGAACTCATGCTGTATTCAGGCGGCCCACTACGTCAGTGGTCACCCGGGACTACTGCCTGTCTCATTATTTGGAATTTCACACTGTATCACCGCTGGCCCTTCCCAGTCACCAGGAAAGCAAATACTTATCAGCCGGGACCTAAACACAGAGGCCAACCTCCAGACATCTGAAAACAGATCACTCTCTCATTCTCACTCCAGACCCGAGAATCCCTGTGTAGACGTTACAACCAGCCAATGCCTTAGGATGAAAAGGTGGAAAGCGCCACAGATCTACGAAAGGCCGAGAGTCCTTTCTAAGCTAGAACACGTGTTCAAAATGCAGGTAACCTGTCAAGGATCAGTGTACTGGCGCCCCACACAGTAAGACAGGTGAGCATCACAACCAGATTTAACGGTTGGGTGGAGTGCCTAGTGGCACTTTATTACTGAAACCCAACTTCCTGACATCCGCAGCATCCAAGCGAGGCCACCTTGACTACTGTCACAGCAGAGGCGCTCAAAACAGGAATATCTCTTTGCAGAGACTAAAAGCAAAACAAGTGATCCAAACCCCATGTCATGCACCCCTCTGTGTCAAGACACTGGCAGAAGGCTCATCATCGGGCAAATACGGTTAAGCATCTGGTCCCCCAGACTGCCAATGGCAATGAACAAAAACACAGCTCAGGATTCCAACAAAACTTTCACATCATTAAAAGGAGTTTGGTGAGTCTTTAAGAGAAAACCAGAAAGATTCCACGTGCACTGGCTACTCTGGCCGAACAGAAGCCAGCAGATACAAGCACTAAACCAAAGCATACTGACAACACTTGATTTGGATACTGGAGCTAAGTAGCAACATCTGCACATGACCAGAACTGTGCTACCGCAGCCTCTAGACTGTGTGTCTGGCTTTCCTTCGCTTTGCTACAAAAAGCACACTCTTTCTTCAGCCAAGTGCTCAGAGGTAGAGGAGCTGAAGCGAGTACAACAGAGGACGAGGTGGACAGTGGCTGAGGAATGCAGCTTCCTGCCCGAAGGGCCCCAGGGCAATCTTGGAATATGCTCAGTCTTAATGGGAGGTAGACTATTCTACACCGACTTATCTGCCTTCATCAGACACCTGCTTAACGCACACGCACACGCACACACACAGTCACATACACATCACGGCAACTCGCAAGAAAATTGCAATTGCAGCAACAGTATGCCTACCCCAACAGCTCCTTTCACTCTAAATTTGATATCCAACCCCAGCTCTTCTCAGGTAGATGCAAGCCAAGTTTGTTATTTTGAGGTCCCTCCTTATGCCAGGCTTTTTAAACATACATTTCACTTTAACACCTACATTTTTTTTTGTCTCTAAACAACAGCTACATTAAGTGGGTGCAATGTGTTATAACACCTTTATAAATAGAAAGTGCAAGAAATAATTTTCTTAGCCAAAATACAAAGCAACAAAAAGCTCTCATAGCCTACTGTGCCAAGAATCTCATTTTTTAGAATCAATGATATAGCTAACAAATGCTTCTAACGCTACCGAAGTCATAGTGGATGAGTAAATATATTTATAAACATACATTTATGAAAAAAGATATTACGAAAATAGCCAAACTTCCCGCAAAAGTTATTTGCATGAACTATCTTTAGTATACCACTGTGTTCAATGCACATGCATATACAATTGAGTTATATTAGTGTTATTTTTATTGGGCCAGTTTTCCAAAAAGAAAACAGGTTCATTTTTTTCAAACTTCAAGTTACATGATTTAAAATCATTTTTGTAAAAATATTAGAAATACCATATAAATCCTAAATATCTCTGCTATCTCACCGATAGCTGTTCTAGACGTAGAATTCACACTCTCAGTGACCCCCGCTTGAGCGTCTCGGCTTCCAGAGGAAACACACTTTAAGCTCTGTTCCCTGTGTTGTAATTCTGTTTTTGCACTGGTTCATAGACAAGCACTACAATGAGGACTCCATTACTTCATGGGAAACTCAGTAGATCGTCTTCAAATATGTCACGAACATCTGCTTTAAGACGTAGCTAAGAGCAGAACTCTAGACCCTAAGGAATTTCCATTCCCGCAGGGCGCTGTGGCCCGCCTGAGATGTTGGAAAGACTCAGTATGTTCTCAATCGACAGGTGCCCTTCCTTCTGACTGTGTTCTCTTCTGCAAATCAAGACCACAGGACTTCATTCTCATGCCACCAGCAGAGGATTTCAAACTGAAGCATCACAGAGAATGAAGGGAGCTGTCCCACACGGAACGAGAGACTTCTCCATAGATCACCGTAAGATTTTTTTCATTCCCTGGGAATGTATTTTCAAAGGCTTCTCTGTCACAAAAAGCAGACTTTGAGGTACATCAGAGTGGAAATGTGGATCAAAACGAAAATGTTAAGGCTCATTTGTTTTTATTCATTGAAGTTTACCCCAATCCTTATGCGAGAAAATCTAAACTTGATGCCTCAGTACTCCAAAAGTTTCCTCCCTGGCTATTCAACTACAAATGCCAAAGTCTTTTTCCCTTCCCAGCATTTTGTAGAGCCCTATATTAAGCCGTCAGGCCTGAGTACCCTTTCCTGTATTTGCAATTCCTGAGGCCTGGCCTAAGGAACAGAGATCTCTTCCCTCTCTAACACCTGGGGATAACCAGCAAGAAGCCCTCACAGCTAACTCTCCAGGAAACCACTGCCCATGGAATGGATAGATAATCCCAAATCTTTCTTCTCTTACAAAGCATATTGGTTTGGGGGTGATCATTTTTAAAGCAGAATTTATTCTCTGCCCATATTTCTTGTCACAGCAATAGTCTAACTAGTATAAGCCAGCAGGAGTTTAAATAAAGCACCCTAAATCTGACAAAAATCCTCACAGTTCAATGATCTGTTCCTTTAGACGACAGGTTGACAGCAACTGCTAATTTTAAAGGACTAACAACATATTAAATTGAGCAATGAATTTTCCCACATGAAAGGTGATAAAAAAAAAAATGGGATGAGCTTATTCATCTCCCAGCATAGAACTACGCCCAAGGTGGCGTGGTGGCAGTTAAGGTGGGACGAGGACATGCAGGCAAAGCTTTCAGTTATCTCAAGAATATGATCCATGCAGCCACTCAATAGGAACTCCTGTTGAAAGAGATTTAGTAGCCATATGAATTTTCCATACCACAGGAGTTTGTGCCTATTTGTAAACTTAAATACAGCTGACATCTCTAACAAATAAACAGCAAGGTTTTACTCCCTCTGGAGTATTTCTGGCTCAGTATGTACAGTTACTGTAGCTTCACAGGAAAAAACAAACAAACAAACCAGCAAATGGTCACAACTTAGAACTTGAAACAAAAGAAAAACAAAATGGAAATTCTGCTGTAAGATAAATGAAACTCAGTGGGTGGGTAGCTAATGAAACCTGCCCCGGGTACTTGTCTCATGCTCCTTCTAGCTCCTTGACTGACCCATGGTAGACATCATAAGTGGTTTCTACGGCACAAACAACTAACCCAAATGAACGAACATGGAAAAGTCCAGAGAAATCAATGATCTAATGCTACCTACGAGAGATTAAAGTGGTCCCAGATCCTTGACACACATGCCATCAAGTTGTAAGGCATCTCCTCTCCCCTTGGGTCTGGGCTGCCTAGTGACTCCTCTGACCGACAGTATAGGGCGGTGACTCTATGGTAGCTCTGAGCCTAGACTCAGGAGGCCTGGCACCTTCTGCCCAGCCTCTTGGGAGGCCTGAGCTGCCATTTACTAAGTCTGACTGCCCTGATGGACAGGCCACATGGAAAGTCCCTGAGACTGCAGAGGGGGAGAGGGGGCCTGCTGAGCCCCATCTTCTAGCCCTCCCGCAAGGTGTCCGGCCTGTGAGATCGGCATGGACACTCCAGACCAGTCCAACCACCGGCTGAAACTACCAGGTGACCTCAGTCATCACCACAGGGAAGCAGAGAATTGCCTAGATGAGCCTTTCCTGAATTTCTGATTCACAACGTCACAAGGTATATAAAATTGCTCTTTTAGGTCACTATAGTTTAGGGCACTTTGTTGCAAAGCCAGATATACGGGAATGCTATCTTTCAATTTTTGCCTTAGTGGTAACTTGAACTGATTCACAACTGGACCTGTCCAATGGGCGACTGCTGAGTCCGTGGGCAACACCTCCAGAAAACAGTCACTGTTCGACATCTGCTCAGAGGCACCATCTTTTGAAGAAATCTTCCATGCTTTCTTGAGTTAAAAATTCATTGAAAGCATTACTGTTACTCACGATTGTTTATTCCAGTTCACCCCAACTTGTTATAAGTGAACAGAGTCAATATGATGTAGTGGAGAGAGTCTGGGCTTTGGAATTGGACTGGAAACTGTTGGGCCTGCAGTTTATTCGTTGTGTCACCCGGGGCTCCTCAGTTTCTTCATCTATAAGACGTTGTATAATTACACTTCTTAAAGGCAACATAGTCTAGTACAGTGTCAACTCTAATGTCAGACTGCCTGGGTCAACCTCCCTGTGCCTCAGTTTCTCCCTCCCTAAAGCGAGGAGAGTAACAGTATCTACCCTGAGGGGCCAGCCCTAAGGATTAGGTGAATGAGCCAATGTGAAGCACACGTATCTGTGCCTGGCACATAGTAAGCATTCAAAAAACTCAACTATTTTTCATTCTACTGTTAGTACCTTAGTCTGAGGATTAACTGTGATTATGCCACTAAAGCACTTAGGACAAGTTAATTCTGTCCCTTCTCTTTGATCTCTGCGGTGAAAAGTGCAGGCTTCTAAAAAGCACACATCCAGACTCCAACCAAGTGGATTCAGGACTCTCAAGTATAGGAAGCCACATCTAAACTATGCCTAAAATCCATTTTGTTATATAAATTCCAAGCACACGGCCTGGTACCAAAAAGTACTTAATATTCACTTTATGGAACAGAGACTCTTGCATGTTACTTATCGCTTAAGATAAGTGATTTCACAGAATAGGAAACATTTTCTCACGAGAAACTGACTTTTGGCATCAGGGATTAATTCAGGTTCAAAGATTCACAGTATATTAAATTGTGCTCTTGTCCATATACAATGCTGTACATATAGCTCCCTCAACTGGCTGCTGAATTCTCGCCTCCTCAACAGGACTTACTGAGTAGACATGAAAGAAGCGAGCATTAGAAGAGTTTTATTTTTCATGAATTGCTCTGCCTTTATAACTTAGCGTTGTTGTTTAAATCCACTATTTGAGTGAACCAGCCCTTCTCGACTGCATTAAGATGGGAAGCACTTGTTAGATAGATTACGGGGAAGATGTGAGAGAAGAAATTTATTCATGTATGTACTCTGTGAAGACACTACACATTTCAAGTAATAACTGCCTTTTAAGTCATTGCTGTTCCTCACAGTTGAGGGGAAAGGTAGTTTGCCTAGACAAAAACACTGGAGAGTCTGTGCAGATATCTTCCAGGTTTTGAGACCACTGCTGCTGTTGGTAATTACAGCCTCTGGAATGTAACTAAGTCAGGTGTTTGAAAGGACTCCTAATATCCAACTTTGGCTGGTCCTGAGCAAGAAAACCCACTTGCTACTGCAAAGTAAAAAGACTGGGCCTGGGAAAAGCACTACCTCAAAATGAGAAGGCTGAAAAAAGAAAAACTCTAGAAAGCAAAGAAGGCAAAACATAAGACTTGTAATTATCCAAGAAATCATAATGCCCACACGCTGGGCACACAACATTGTTTCAACGCTTTCACACAGAAATGACGACTATTCCCTAGACCTCACGTGGAGCTGGAGGCAGATAGTTCACTGGGTTCGCTAAATTCAGTTGCTTTCACAAATTCTATATCCCAGATTAGTCAGAATCCCAAATTAGTCAGAATATCAACACTCCACAATCTCAAGAACCCCTCATTACACAAAGTGCTCTAAGACAAGCAGTTCTACCCCAGGCGAATACTCTGGAACTTTACAGGTTAAGGGTTATCTATTACTCATAGGGCATATCACACACATAAAACTTACTAATATCCAACTTAGAAAAAAAGGAACTTTGAGAATAAAATGCCTAGCAGAGAGGTGCCCTGCTTGAGGTTTGGTCACTCATCCGAATGTGGTATGTGTTGGCTGAGCTGACAACAAAGGACGAACCAAATTCACTGCGTTGTGTCGGCACAGCCTAGAACATTTTGTTTTGATAAATTTAACTTAGAAGTCTATACATGGTTTCCACACGGGGAACAATTATACTCTCCTCTTGCAAGGAATTCTGCTTAGAATCATCCTAACATTTTCCATTTTTTGCACATCTGGCATAAATAAGCTATTTGAACAGTAAGAATGAACATTCAGAGAGCAAATAAATAATGGCCCAGGATATATTTAGAAAAATGAAAGTAACAGAAATTGTAAGATGGGTCTAAGAGGAATTTGAAATCCTCAGATTTTATCATGTTTTACAACATTCATTGGAAAAAAAAATAAAGGAAGAGAAGATTTGGCTTTTTACTACTCCACGTGGAACAGAGTGAGTTTGAGGAAATGAAAATGAAGATGTGTAGCACAGAGAAAGGGTAGAGGTTTCTAATCTAGAAAGACAGTATTTGGGTAAGAATCAAACCACTTATTTGTAACAGAAGTTAATTTTTAATACTAATGGGAAAAAATTCATTCTTGCCATCATTATGCAAATCAGTTCAAGTGATCTCAGAGGAATGGCAAAACTCACTTATAAAAACATTAATTTTTTACAGTATTTTACGTAAACATGGTACTCATTTAATCCTACATTATTATGCACAGGAATTATTTTTTAAATTACTTTGTTACATCTGTAACTACCATCCTAAACTTTAATCCACCTGCACCTTTAAGGCAAGGACAGATCATAAGGCTATTCTAAATGCTTTTAAAGAAATGGGAATCATTAAGAAGGAACACAAAAAAGGTTATGAGAAAAAAGATCTAGAAAAAGATGGCAAGCTCTTTCAAGAAACTGATGCATATGTGGCAACATGAATTTAAAACCTCAACCAAACTATTATAAAGACAAAATGGCAGGAGTGACAAATTTGGGGGTCACTGTTTCAAATCTAATTCTGGAGTTAGCAAACTTTTCTGTCAAGTGACAAAGAGTACATCTTCAGGCTTTGCTGGCCATATGGTCTGAGTCACAAAGTACTTGACCTTGCCATCACAGTAGAACCAATACCTGAAGAACAGGTGTGTCCCCATTCTACCATCGCTTTCTTTAGACAAACAGATGGCCTCAGGATTCGGCCCTAAGGGCCTCAGTCTGCTGAACTCTGATCTAATTCATAAATTCTAAGGATATACTTTGCTAAGGGGCATCCTCTCGAATCCAAGGGTTTACCTGACTTAATAGTTTGGTGTCCCTTTTCAAAATCTCAGCAACTAAATCTCAGTATTGCACACCCTTCCAAAATGGCAAAGGTAAAGAGCCCGGTTTTCAAAGATAAGTTCAATAAAGACCTCTCTGTTATGCCTTAAACCAGTAAGTAGATGAAAAGAGCATCTGAGGAAGAGGAAAACAAAACAAAATAAAACACACCTGTCCGTTGGATCCAAAGGGAGAAAAACTTCCAGGATTCCAACCCCTTCCTGATTAAATGTCTTCCACTAGGATTAAGAAGACTGGCTGTCTTTGTTCGATTTAATTTCCTTTCCATTACCCATTGTTTTTATTTCTTTACAATAGATCTTCTAGTCAAACAAAATATAATTTTTACTAGTTAAAAGAAATGAAATCAGTGTCAAGTAATAGCTAAAATTTTAAAAAGTATTTCTTCACCAGAGACTACTCAGCTAAGGATGAAGCTCACTATTTCACTCTTCCATCAGACCACTTCCATCCAAGGCCAGATTTCCACTATGAAGGTGGGAGGAGAATGGTTTATTTCTATTGTCACAACATCTTTGGAAACTCTGTTTCTCTGATAAAGAGGGAACTGGAAACATTTAAAAATACCAAAAAAATAAAAAATAAAAAATAACAAAACTTTCCTCAACTGCTATCTTCCTTCTTTTCCAACCCTTATCCTTTATTTTTACTTATTTAAGATTAGATTTAACTGTCTGGTACAATGATGGCTTGGGGGTACTTGACAAATTACATAAAATAAAACTCAGCTCGGTTCAGAGGTAAATATGGTTCTGAGTAAAGAGAGAACAAATCATTAGAAAGAGCCTTTCTGCCTAAGTACAGTATTCCTGTTCATGCCAATACTATATTTATATACTGGTATCAGAGTTCAGAGAGAATAAAAGGTACCTCTTAGAATGAAAACAGATTAATATACTGCCATCTCTCTTCTTTGCTGACAATATTGGGTAGCTCCTTTGCTATTAAGTGCCACTCAATGAATGAAAATGGTCCCAGTGTTTGCTATTTCATGGCATTTAAGTACTTAATGATGATTTAGCTCTCACTGCTAATGGAGTTCCCTTCACAAGGTGACATGTGCAAGTTAAGATTTGGTAATGAATTTCCGGCATTAGCTACCGTCCATTTAGTACGTCCCTAAGAGAGGTATCCTCTGTGCACACACCCATACAGCTACTCCTTGCTGTAGATAGAACACTACTGACTCCTGTGACCCTACAGTGATGTTAGCTAAGAACTAGGACAATGTCACAGTGAACCTGAAGAAGAATCTTGGACAGTTACTTAGAATAATATTTTTTCTGGCTAACATGGGAATTGCTTTCAGAAACTTTAATTTGTTTAAAAGCTAGCCTGGCTTGAACGTTCACGAATTTCATGGCTCTGGGCTAAGCCAATTAAGAGGCGAGATCCAGCAAACATGATTGTGCCGCTGTGGTCCCAGAAGACCTGGTAGCACTCTATTCACAGTATCAATACAGCAAAAATCTATGACAAGCGAATGAAAAGGGAGGTGAACCCACCACACACTCACAGCATTTCCACATCTACTAAACAGCCCCGACTTCGTTTAAAAGGTCTGTTGCTAATCCTGGCTGGAGTACTGATGAACGCTGCAAAGTCTCTCTTGACAAAGATGACTGCACTTCACCTTTACGATTTGGTAATAGTTTAAAAAAGCTCTATATCCTCACAGAAAAATCTAAGAAACTAACAAAGCATAAAGAACTTTCCAGCATACTACTTCTCACAAGTAGGATGGACTGAACATTTTTTTGGTAGGCTTAGAAGCTCCAATGACAGCAGCATATTCTGTCCTTCTCACCTGCCTGCCTATTCCATAATGGCAAAATCTGTCCACGGACAGCCTTGATGACCAGCTAAAAGGTTTCCCGACAGATTTTAGGCTAATTTCAAATTCAATTCTATGCCACAGAGCATAGCCGGTCCCTGCTGGTCCCGAAGATGGCCCTATCATGCTGTTGCCCAGCTACAGAAGAGAATGCCCCAGTCTAAGTCTCCGAAAGACAAAAGACAGCTTCGCCAGATGTGTAAGGGTAGGCTCTTAGCAGATGGCAGCATCATTACATTCCTATTAAAAGACGCATTTCCACGTTCTTCCAGAAGGGAAAATAACCACTCTCTAGGGACACGGTGAAGCTCTGTGTGTATGTACAATTTGCAGATTGCTTATGAGTTCCTCTTTGCACTCTAACTTCCTAGCATCAGAGAAATGCCATTCTTTCCCACCCACCTTTCCACATACCACAAAGCACTCTCCAAAAGGGAGCACGCTACTATTCTAACAAATGGCCCACGGGCGCAGGCATGACCAGCCCCGCCCCAGATCTCCATTACAATCATCTATGCCTCTGCACCAAAATAACTTAAACCACTGCATATTTAAATACTCTTAAAACACTAATGATCAATTAGGAGAAGCTATGGATTTTTCTCTTTTCTATTTGCACTGTAAGCATCTCCTTGCCCGCACCCCTTACTAATCCTCTTCCATTCTTTGAATGCGAGACGGGGCATCTAAAACTCTACATGTTTGGTAAATTTTTTCTGACTCTCAGTGCTGGATTAAGAATCTCAAATCCCCAGAATTACCAAAAAGGTCCCTTGAAGTTTTAAAAATCTTAGGAATGATTAAGTAACCAAACCTGATCAAAACTGATCCCTTGATCAATTTATTGCAACATGATTGTGCATGATGTTTTCTGGTGAATGCCCTGTAGTGTATTATTAAAAAGCAAAGCTCTTGGAGTCACCAGCAATTTGCTGATGGTGGGTTTATGAATTACTAGGTTTGCAGACGCGAGACATGGGTTTAGTGAGGTTCTTCTATTGGCTTGAAAATATAAACTATTACATGTGTAGAAGGAAATGGAATTGTGGTTGAATAAGAACCATAGTGTTGAATTTCTTCAACCACAATATTGCAGAAAAAATGTGTTTAAAACTTCATATAAAAGTTATCAAATATGGAGACCTGTAGATTTAAAAATACAGTCCAGGCTCATTTCACTGGAAAGTGACATTTTTTGATGTATAATATTGCTGTTATGTGAAAGGAGGAGCCAGAGAGACTGGATGAAACTTTGGTACTCAGCCTAACACATTAATTCATCTGGACTAGAGCCGTTTCTTAACACCCAAAGATATTTAAGCACTGTGGTGCACAAATACCAACCAGGAAGTTGCAGTGCTCTGCGCCATTTGATATTCGCACAAAAATCCCACTTCCTTCCCTGCTCCCCTCTTCCTCAATAGGACACTCAAGCCCCCAAATGTAGCAGAACCTACGGTGAACACTCTGCTGTTCATTTCACTTCCAGTTGCCTAAAGTGCTTCCGGTGATGCTGCCCACAGACAACACCGCTCCAAGATGGTGGCTTACATGGAACAGTCAGGCGAAGTATCAGATGCCTAATCAGAGCGAAGATAAGGTCTAACCTTTCAAAACAGTTAAGAACCACCAGGATACTTTTTTTTTCTTCAAATGTGAAACTGAATGTTCTGGCAGGGAAGGAAGAGGAGAAATGCCTCCTCCCTGTCGCCGTCACGACTACTTCCTTCTCTCCTGTGGCTGGCTGGTTCAGATGACCAATGCTCCTGCTGTTTTTTTAGATCCAGGCAATTATAGCCACCAGGATGATATGGACCAAAGTACAGTGTTCAAACATGACTGGTAGATAAATGACCATTTATCATTGTTTTGTTAAAAAATTTTTTTCTTATAAAGTTAACAAACCAAGGCTGTTGATCCCTGAATTAGAAAGTTGATTTGTTTGACTCTTTTCCAAAGTATGAGGTGGGAAGGAGGAGGGGAAGAGCCTCTAGTGCTTCTGTGTATGTTGCTGATCCTCTAGTTTGGCAACATCTTGGGAGCATCTTCCGATCTAGTGATGTGGCATTTTGTAAATCTAAGTACCAGCCCAGGGCCCTGATGCTGGCAGCTGACGGCCCAAAGGGGAAGAGGGTCTGCCCCCTCCCCCTCGATGCTTCAATCTGGCCCAGTGGTGGACACAGAGCCCTGGGCAGTTTCCCCAGGAGCAACTGTCTCTTCTTGGGAAGGTGACTCTTCCTCAGCTTGTCCTCGAGATGTGACAGTTGTTTCAGGGGAGATGCTATGAGGCCCCTCCAGGGGTATACAGCCAGGGTGGTTTTTGCGAAAGTGCTGATTCAAGATGGCCTGGAAAGGGAAGCTTTTGCCACAAACATGACAGTGAAAGGGTTTGTTACCTGTGTGCTTGCGGATGTGATACTCCAGCTGATCTTTCCGGGTATACTTCTTGCCACACATGCGGCAGACGAACGGCGTGATCCCCATGTGCAGGCGCATGTGGCGGTCCAGACTCCCCTTCTGGTTGAAAGATTTGGCGCAGTAGATGCAGGTGAGACGGGGGTTGTACCGGAACCACCGCTCAGATACTTCTTGCTCTCGGAGATACTCCACATAGCCACTTACTCCCATCATTGCGGACTCTTCCACCTGTACAAGGTGAGGAAAGCAAGAAAGAACACTTACGCTTACGTATACATAGTAAGACAGATCAAATTTCTTTTCAGCCCTCATACTAAGCCACAGGCTAATTTTTATTTATTTAAAGATTTTATTTGTTTTTTTTTGCCAGAGAGAGATACAGCGAGAGAGGGAACACAAACAGGAGGAGCAGCAGAGGGTGAGGGAGAAGCAGGCTTCCCGCCGGGCAGGGAGCCCAATGTGGGGCTCAACCCCAGGAGGATCATGACCTGAACCGAAGGCAGATGCTTAACGACTGAGTCACCCAGGTACCCCCACATGCTAATTTTTAGGAGAGATCCAAACAGGAAAGTAATTACTACAAAAAAATATAGTTAAAGATGTTAACATAATACTTAAAATTAACAATCTAAGGACACTCTATTCCATTTCTTTCAAAGAGCAAGACAGTAGAGTTACTTGGGCTGACACACAGCCTGCTCATCAAACCCCTGCTGAATGTTGTATTTTACAGTGACAGGAAAACCTGGGCCACTCGTACCGTCCTCTCAGCCTCTAAACGATCATGGAGGTACTTAGGCACTGCTGGGCCAGTAGAACTTTCTGTGATGATGGGAATGTTCTAAAACCTGCACCATCTCATGTAGTAGCTCCTAACCCATATGTGGCTCTTAAGCATTTATAATATGGTTAGTTCGACTGAGGAACTGAATTTTTAATTTTAATTGTTTTCAGTTAATTAAAATTTAAACTTAAATAGCCACATGTGACATGGCCAATGATAACAATAGCTGTTGGTAGAGAATACATTATTATGGCAAACACATAAATTCTATTTGTGGCATTATCATTAATACCAAAATCTAATCCTGCAGTAACTACCTTTATAAAAGATATACAATTTGTCAGTAACGGTATTCCTTTACCCAAAAATATTTTAGTGCTATACCAATATACATGATCTTCATTCTACTTAAATCGTAACTGACCTCAGAGCAAATTGGCAGAAGAGCTAGGAAAGGAAACCAGACTGAGATACGGATTTACTAACTTGGTTATTCCTTTCTCTACCCTTTTCACAAATTGATACTCAATAAGTATTTACTGACTATTGTCCACCAAAGACAATGACAGATAACCACAGAGAAAGAAGCGTAAGACTTGGTTTCTGATTTTGCCTTTGAGCAAAAGATAAAATTTCTGAACAAAAACCAGACAAAGAGAAACAGGATCAATACATATTCCTTTTTTTTTTTTTTTTAAGATTTTATTTATTTATTTGACAGAGAGAGAGAGAGAGATCACAAGTAGGCAGAGAGGCAGGCAGAGAGGGAGGGGGAAGCAGGCTCCCCGCTGAGCAGAGAGCCCGACGCGGGGCTCGATCCCAGGATCCTGAGATCATGACCTGAGCCGAAGGCAGAGGCTTTAACCCACTGAGCCACCCAGGCACCCCAGGATCAATACATATTCTTTTTTTTTTTTTTTTTAAAGATTTTATTTATTTATTTATTAGGAAAGAGAGAGAGTGAGAGGGAGCAGGTCAGAGTGAGAAGCGGACTCCCCATGGAGCTGGGAGCCCGATGTGGGACTCGATCCCGGGACTCCGGGATCATGACCTGAGCCGAAGGCAGTCGCTCAACCAACTGCGCCACCCAGGGGCCCCAATACATATTCTTAATGATATTGCTCATTCACTTTTCAAACAGCTTACACTAAAGGTTATGCTGGCAATACAGTGCACAGACATGTTATCATCTCACTTTATACACCTGTTTGTGGTGGTTTTGAATTGATTTAAACAGATTATTAAAATAGAATAATCTGGGATGCCTGGGTGGCTCAGTCGGTTAGGCGTCTGTCTTCGGCTCAGGTCAAGATCCTGGGGTCCTGGGATCGAGCCCTGCATTGCGCTCCTTGCTCGGCGAGGAGCCTGCTTCTCCCTCTGCCTCCTTTTCCCTCTGCCTGCTCCTCCCCCTGCTTGTGCGTGCTCTCTCTCTGACAAATAAATAAAATCTTTAAAATAAAATTAAATAGAGTAGAATAACCCGTGATATATATCATCTCTCCAATCTCTCCTTTAAAAGTATCTCCCTGCCAAAATTAAACTTATGTTGTGGTAACAAATATATCTAAAACATTAAAAAAAGCAATTACTATAAAAGTAGCATCACAACGCTGCTGTTAATTATGTCACTAACTCTTTAGATTATTGAAAAGCTTTCCTTTTCTTTCTGATTTTTCTTTCTCAAGGTCAAATTATACGTATTTTCTTAACTTTTCATAAATAATTTTAGACAGAACGGTATGCTGAATCCCCAATCACCCAAAAATTATCAACTTATGGAAAATTTTTTCTTCTTTAACTTCACTTATTTCTCTCCTTTCCTATATTATTCTTTAGAGAGAGTGCAGGGGGAATGGGGGAAGGAAGAGAATCTTAAGCAGGCTCCTGTGCTGAGCACGGGCTCCATCTCATGACCCTGAGGTCATGACCTTAGCCAAAATCAAGAGTTGGATGCCTAACTGACTGAACCACCCAGGTGCCCCTCTCATATTATTTTTTTTCCCTCTCATATTATTTTTGAAGAAAATTCCAGACATAATTTCATTCATAAATCTTCTACTAATATATCTCTAAGAGACAAAGATTATTTTTCTTAATATAATCAAACTACCACTACCACCCCTAAAAAGCCCAGTAATTCAGCAATACCAATTAAAGACCTTAATTTTGTTTTACCTAATATGAGCATTAACAATGTAAATAAAGTTTCTAATATATGAAATAAACAAGGGTTCCTCCTACCTGGAAGCTGGGAGTGGGAACAGTATATTTCTTTTTTTTTTTTTTTAAGATTTTATTTATTTATTTGAGAGAGAGCGAGAGAGCGAGAGAGAGAGAGAATGAGAGAGAAGAAGAGGTCAGATGGAGAAGCAGACTCCCCACTGAGGAGGGAGCCCGATGCGGGACTCGATCCAGGGACTCCAGGATCATGACCTGAGCCGAAGGCAGTTGCTTAACAACTGAGCCACCCAGGCGCCCATATATTTCTTTTAATGAATAACTTAAAAATCTTGGATTTAGTTTTTATAACAATTTTTTGAAAGTTTGTCATTATTATTTTTTAGTTGTCTCTAACTACACCCAACGTGGGGCTTGAACCCATGACTCCAAGATCAAGAGCAGCATGCTCTTCTGAGGCAGCCAGACACTCCTAAACATTTTGGATTTATAAATGCTTTTCATTCAAAATTCTTTGTTAAAATTTCACCATTCAGAAATTACTGGTATTTTCAGTCTGTTGAGTTCTGAAATATTATATGTATACAAATAACATACATATAGCGCAGTGTTTTGAAAAAAAGCTTGTATGTGTATTTAAGCAGTATAAAGATGTCTGAGGCAATTACAGAGGTTTGGCCGAAGCTAAAGTACCAATGCAAAGAGGAGAAAAGGCAAAAATTGACTCTGGATTAACTGGAGAAAGACTCATCTAACTTGTAATTAATTTTGTGCCCTTTTCTTGAATTTCTAAAAATGAGCTTTGTCTCCTTTCATGTATGTAAACTGACAGTGTTTTCCAGTATTTCCAACAGAACAGAAGCAGTTCTCGGCAGGCTTGGGAGGCAGTATGTGAAGTCAAGTGCTGAATAGTAAGACTAAGGTTTCAGATGATTTGATTTATTTGTTGTTGTTTTTTTTTTTTTTTTGATTTGTTTTATATAACACTTCTTTCTGCTCCATTTCCCTGGATAATCAAAACTGAACTTCCATAAAGAATGAGGGATTAGCCCATTAAAAGTTCCTGGACAAAGCACAGAATAACTTCTCTGGGCTTAGTTTTCTCATCCACAAATTATTAAAAGGTTCTGCCAGTTCAACGAATTCTCTTAAGAGAACCAAACACAGTAAAGGTACCTTGAAACATTCTGAGTGCACGAGGTTACCCTGTACAGCAGTTAAGAGTGCTGAAACGTGGGTTCAAATCTGAATCCTACTTAATGTGTAACCATGAGCAAGTTATGTAACTACTCCTGTGTCAGCTTCTTCATCTGTAAAACGAATATAATAGCATCTACCTGATAGGCTGCAATGAGCCCTGAATGAGTTAATATACTAAAGTACTTAATGTAGCTAAGTAAATGTTAACTACTATTAAACATTACAAACTCACAATATTATTCATAATCTCAAGGATATCGAGTCTCTACAAAAGCCCCTGCCTAACTTTAAGTAATATCATACCAGTATTGTCCCCAAGCAGAAAGTAAATGCATTTTAGTTATCTATACTATCATTTTAAATTATCTGTTAAAATGTATTTATTTAATTTTTAAGTCTTTTAAGTTACCCTTTTAAGTGAACTAGTCCATATAATGAATAAATTTCATATAAATGATTTCCATATTTTCTAAAATACCAGTCTAGATTCGTGACATGGCCTTCAGGTATGTTCACCACTGGGGCACCTGGCTGGCTCAGTTGGTAGAACACCTGACTCTTGATCTCGAGGTTGTGGGTTTGAGCCCCATGCTGGATGCAGAGATTGCCTAAAAAAATAAAATCTTAAAAAAAAAAAAACAAAACAAGAAAACAAAAATGTTCACCATCCTAATCTTCAATTACTAATCAGACTCAATTGAAGTGACCTTAAAAAATTCATTGATTTGGTTCATTAATTTTATTCGAAGATATCCAAAACTGGAAGTTCAGACAACCAATTAATCCCCCATTTGGTAGGTGCCTCTTTACTGAGCATCTACTAAGTAACCTTAGTTACTCAAAATTAATGGTAAAACAACTCCTATTTATTGGGTACCTGAAAAGGCAGTCAGATACGAAGATCAGAAAATGAGGACTCTGTCCTCAGGGAAATTTCAAAGTAGAAAGGGACTTAAAATTCATGCAAATAGAAGAATAATTTATATGAGTCAGCGCAGTGTTAGGAAAAATTGTATCATACCATCTGTAACTGCTACAGTGGTTTAAGGAGAGATCAAAGAGGACTGGACTAGTTAGGGCACATGGAAAGAGCAGTGGGGTCTTAGGTGAACCCAGACACCTGGGAAGAAGAGGGCATCCCAGACTCAAGGTACAGAGACAGGAATACACAGAGAAAGTCTGTTTGGGACAGACAATAAATGCTGATGAGTAGTGGGAAAAATTAGGTTAGAAAGATAATTAGTTGGAAAATTAGGCCAAGTATTTTCACCTTCATGTGGCAGAAAACAGAAAAAGCCATAGAATTTTTTTTTGAATAAAATAGTAACCATAGCAGCTTAATCACCCCTATAATCAGAAAGCTCTTCAAGTCTATCAAAATTTGTTCTCGCTGTAATGTAAGTCTTGTTTTGGTTCTCTTTGGCAGAGAAAAAGTAACTGGTGGAGATTAACTGTAATAAACTTTCACACATATTAAAGTATATAATAACTCAACTCTTAATATCATCTTCAGATAGTATTACTTCTCTGCTATTGCTTTATAGCCTGGACTTTCTGCTTTGGTCAGGTAAACACCCTTGCAGAATTTCCATTTTTATCCCTATCCCATCTACATATGAATAAGTTATCTCTTAATAACCACTTCTTGAAAAAGTGCATTTCATCTCTCCTGAAGAATACTTTGCTACGGGGACAGTGATTCTTGGAACTGGCTGTAAGCCCTCCCACTCCCACAGCACTGCTCTTCAAGTCGCTGCAGTCTTTCCCATGTGTGTTTTGTGTATCCGTTAGTCTGTCTTACCCACACGGGCAGTTGTAAGGTCTGTCCCACTGCAGTATGTATTTGTCTCACAGTCACCCTCACAGGTCACTGCCTCTTATCTGAGAGGTGAAGAGAAAATCTGGGCCCTAATTATATGAATAAAGTTACTTTTCCTCCAAGCTCCCAACATTTTCTCTAACACCTTATTAGAACCAAAAAACTATCTTCTAATAGTTACCTCCCTTTTCGGGTACCCTGGCATGATAATGTGTAAGTAAATACAGTTTCTAACAACATCCTAGCACTGTTAGTATACTATGGACACGATAAACATCCAATGGTTTACAAAAAAAACTAAAGATACTATCATACAAAGCAGAAGCTATCTAATCTTAACCCACCAGTGTTTCCTTTTAAAGAGCAAAAATATTTACAATTTACTGTGTTCTACTTGGTGAGTGCACAATCTTTTAAAAAATCAATCTTCAATGATACAGACTTATGAGAACAAACAAAAATACCAATTACTTACACTACTTGCTATGGAGAGTTGCAAAAAAGATGGAAAACATCATTCCTATCCTTTCTAGAACATTTTGGTCTAACAAAAGATCCCAGAAGAAAAAAAAAAAAAAGAAAAGATACCAGCCTTCAAAAAAAGCAATCACACAAAAAAAGGGCATAAGCAGTTTATTTACAAATACATGCTACTATATAAATCAGTAATTATGCAGTATTACACCCACCTGAGTACAAAATCAGACTGTCTCCATCCCAGGTCCTAAATTACCTGCATGTAGTTTTCAGGGGTTATTTATATTATTTTCAGGAATACAGACTGGTTCCTAGAATCAGGAAAGAGTTCCACAATCTCATCTTTTTTTACTTCCCAAACTCTGCTGACAACAGAAATGTATTTCCTGCACGTTCACAAGCCAGAGTAAAGAAAAGAAGTAATCAAACACAGTACTTAGTTAGCAGGGCCACTGTTACCTGTCCTACATCTTTTCTTTTTTTTTTTTTTTTTAACATCTTTTCTTTCTTATTCATTATGTTCTGTTCAATCACAGCGGCACTTCCTCCGACCACCATAGCAACCCTAAACCCACTACGTACCTGGGAGCTGGGCTGCTTAGGCTCATCCATTCTCCCAGGAGACTCACTTCTGGCTCTGTGTCTCTCTGTCAAGGGAACAACACTGCCGGAGGGGCTAAATCTGTGGGAAGAGGAGCCAAGAGGGGACTAATAGAAAAGTAGCATCAAGGAACTTAAAAAATAGTGATGTCTACCCTTTTAATCCCATGGCTGAGGAAGGAGGAACAAACGGAACAACAGATTACTAAGAAATACTTTCATGGAGTCAATATAGGATCTGATCTGATCTAAGAAAGGTCTGCCTTAGTTAATTTAAAACACAAAATGACATAGCAGACAGACCACATGGCCTGGTGAGACTAAGCTAAATAGAACCTTCTAGCCTTAAGTACTGGGAGATCATAGAAGCATAAATTAAAACTGGGTCTATGATTTTGTTTCTTCTATGTAACTATTAGGTTTTTGGTTGTTCCTTCCCCCAGTGCCCATAGTAATTTGTTATATATTTCAGACTGCTGATACAGATCATGGACATTAAAAAATCTTTGCACCCAAAGCCATTACCTCGGATGCAGTTCTACACAATGGACAACACTGCTAACACAGGGGGCAATAAGTATTGTGCACAAGGAGATTTTAACTGTGAAGGACACAAGAAGAGACCACCTATAGTGGATACAGGATATACTCTCTGAATTTCTGTGACACATATGTCGCTTTCAAGATGAGGTGGGAACCAAAGTAATAGCTTCTTTAGTTTTCATTGCCCATGGAGGCAATTTTAGTTTATTTTCAAGAGTGGAAAAAAAACCAACAAATGTTACCAATCTAAGTTGGTAATATTTCCTTCTTTCACCTGAGACTGTCTTTCAGTTTACTTAGATTAGAATTATTGCTACTTCCCCCCCCCAAAAAATGTTCTGACAAGTGCAATATATTAGACAAAGAAAAGTGAGGCACAGGGCATTTGTAGCACTGGTAGAAAATAGAGACTCTCAGGCTTGTGGTGCCAGCAGTCATCTATGAAAGAAAACAGAGAAGATATCATCAAATGGCAAATGAAAAAAAAAGGGAAAACATCCAAAAAGCTTTTCTTTGGAATTACTGTGATTACACTAAAAAGAACAATCACTGCTGGTACCATGCTTCCTCTAATTTGGTGGGTGCGGGCAAAGAAAAGTAAACAGTGCTACAAAGGAGAGTTAAAAGTTCCCGAGGCCACCTACCTGTGTGATAACGTACCAAGGAAGGGCAAAGATGCCAGGCTCCCAGCTGATGATCAGCTCCGGGCCTGGAAATCCGAGGAGTCCCTGGCAATTACTGATCCTAGTGTGGCTGCAGCTGCTATTCTGATTCATGGAAGTGTCTAACTTTACCATAGTTCTCACAACACTGTGAATACTTCACGACTAGGAGCTCCCTGCTTTAAAAAAATAAGAATTCAAGTCTTTTGGCATGCCTCCAGTTTCCCCAACATCAGCTTATCTTGGCTAAGAACATCAAGTAAGGAAGATGCACTCCGTACCACACAGAGGGCCTGCTTCAGCTGTGTCTGCTCAACAGCGATTAGATGAACAAGGAAAACAAGCCTTACCTGTCAATTTCACTGCTTGTTGGCCGAGCCACTTTGGCCCCGGAAGATCCTAAAGGGTAATTTTCCTGTCCCACAGAACCGTGGCCTGTGGTGTCAATCACCATGGCTGTGACTTCCTCTGCACTACTCCCATCTTCTCCGGAAGGCTGATTCTCAGGCCCAAGCCACTCCTCCAGATTCTCGGTTTTGATGTGTACGGCTCCAAGGACCCTGACTTCATCATCACTGCGGGCCCCTCGGTCTGCTACTCCTGTCTCCACGTACCACTGGCCTGCTCGGTTGATTCGAAGAATGGGCTCCCGGCTCTCGACATCAGAACTCTGTTCAATTATCTGAGGGCTGGTGGACTCCTCCGGAGGACTGAGCTCCCTGAT
Organism: Nasua narica; assembly: GCA_028533885.1. Classification (NCBI taxonomy): domain Eukaryota; kingdom Metazoa; phylum Chordata; class Mammalia; order Carnivora; family Procyonidae; genus Nasua; species Nasua narica. Next base: position 47,761,236 of record CM052814.1, read on the forward strand.
ATCCAACACAGCGCTCACCTGACCTCGCCGGTTTCCTTTTGCAGAGTTATGCCGCGGGCTAAGGGACCGGTTTAGATTTGGTGTGACCCGGTGAGATTCTGGAGGTCTTTCTGGATGCTTCGTCCTCGTTTGACTTAGTTCGGCTTCAACCTCCGCCACATTAATTTTGAAATGAATACCCTCCAGGATCTGTGTACATTTGTCGATAATATGCTGCATCTGCAGAAAACTGGCAGCCGTCAGGTAGCTGATGATATCTGCCAGTTGCAGGCATATCCGCCCCGTATAACAGAAAGATAGGAGCTGTTCAAAAACAGTAGGGTTCTTGATGACTGAAATGGAGACAGTACTCATCTCATTCAAGGACATGTGATCCCGGAAATAGGGTGAGCTGGCAGCCAGGACCACCTTGTGAGCCCGAAAAGCTTGTCCTTGCACGTTGACCACAATATCACAGAGGCGTCCCTGCATGCGCAGCTGGTTTAGATGGCTCAGGACAGAGTTGCTGAAGTCAGGGATCTCCAGTTGTATGTTCCCACCTTTCTCCATGGTCGCGCCTGAGGGTGAAGGCGGGCATTCAACCCTGCTGAAAGAGGAAACCATAGTCATCAGTAGTTAGGACCGCACTCCTCTCATGCTTTCTGATTCAAATCTGTTTAAAACTAGTTGTGGGGAAAATTTCAAAATCTCCAAGTAAAAAGAGAGAACTTTCCTTGTTTAGACATGGAAAAGAAGTACCAACAGGTTTTTCAGTTCAGGTTTCACAGCAAGATAACCTTAAAACCAAAATGTGATTGCTAGACTTCTGTAAACTTGAGCTATTTCCATACGTCCCTTACTAATAACCTCTGCAACATCAAAACAGAAGCTCAACAGACTAGAAGGAGCAAAAGCAGTTGTGACAGTTCTTCTTTGTCATCATTGTTCTTTGGTCAGAAAGTTTTTGCACACTGAATATAAAATCCTGTGACAACGTTTCTTTGGAGGAGAAAGTACTAGTAAGCTCTTTGAATAAACTCACGAACGGGTTGATTAGGTATCCCTCTTGTTTTTAATACTTTATTATAAGCTCCGAGAGTTATGTTTAACATTTAAAAAGTGGCTAATAGCCCATATGAATGCAAGCCACTATTTCTAAGCTTAAGAGTCAGAGCCCCCACCAAAAGGCTTTGGGTTTAGGGCTCTGAGTTAAACTCCAGATTAGGAAACATGCCACAGCTGTGTCGGAACTCAGTGAAGATGCAGAGAACTTAAAGTTCACTCTCAGAATCAGGAAAGAGTAGGTAAACCTACTTTTATCTAAATTCAAAGTTAGGAATTTCAGGGTGGTGATGAAAATGATTCTGAAATTTCATTCCCCAAAACATGTTAAAAAGAAAAAACAGATCACTCACCAAGTATGGCCAATATTTATGCGTTAAAAGATTTTTTTAAAAAAATGCTGAAACACTATGCCGGTAACTGCATCCAATAGCCTTCAGTGCTTGAGAGTAGTTATAGTATAAATCTCCACAGGAAGACACTGACTCAAGCCCAATGTTTCCATTAATCTGTAACTTTATAAGACATTACATAGTTATCTTAAGATCTAAAATTTCAGGAACTTATCCTGACAAGCTCACAGTACAGCCCTGCATTTGCGACACACTTATCGGTAAATAGGGAAGTGTATACACTGATTTCAAGAACCAACTTTAGCCAATCTGACCTTTTTCCAAAGCGTTTTTGTTTGTTTTGAAACTTTTAATCCAATAAGAGCCTCTGTCGATGCCATCATGAATTCAGATGTGTTTATTTTGGAGCCTACACCAGCGCCTTTTTTGTTTGCTCTTTCCGGCAATTCCCCAGTGAGAAGGAAGCCCCTGGAGTAAGGTCTTTACCGTCGGCACTGGAAGGGTGAGAGCTGTAAGAGGGAGAATCGGGAACGCCATGGGGTTGGACACTCCGGCATTTGAGGGGCTTCAGTCTGCGTTAGGAAGCGTGGGTAGCGGGGAAGTGGCAGAAGGGCGAAATGTCACCGAGGAGCAGGGGAGGAGAGGGGTGCAAGGCGAGGGCTGGGGAGCGAGCAATCAGGTGAAGGCAGAGCACCGGGAAGGGGGCGGCGCCCCGGGACCCCGTCCAGGCGGTAAACGTAGGCGGGCGGGGAGCTACCCAGAGGTGGGTGTGTGTATCTGGGTGTGTCCGGGCTGCGGTGGGGGAGGGGGCCGCCCATCCCGGGGTCCTGAGGGAGGGGCCCGGCGAGGGGGCGGGTCCGGCAGCTCAGCCCGGCCCGGGGCCAAGAGGGTGGAAGGTCTCGGTGCCTGGAGGGTGGGGTGAAGGGGAGTGGCTGAGCGCCCCAGGAGCAGGCTGCGCCGGAGCCTGGACAAGGCAGCCCCAGTGCAGGGCAGCAGGACCGGAGTGCGGGGCCCGAGCCCAGTCAAGGAGCAGCACCTACCTCCGGGGGTGGAAATGGGCCGGAATGGGCCGGAACACCGTCCCGGAAGTGAAACCCCCCACCCCCTCCCCCGGAGCGGGCGACGTGCCGGAAGGAAATCACTCACCCTTACACCGCCCCCCTCCCCTCCCCCAGCGCTTTCCGTCCCTCGCGCCCCCTCCCCTCTCTTCCTTCTCAGTCAGTCGGAGGGCGGGAGCCCTGAGTCACGCGGGCGGCCGTGTCTCCGCCCACAAAGGCGAGGTGGGGCGGGGCCAAGAGGAAGGAGGTGTGGCTAGAGGCGGAGCAAGAGATGAAGGGAGGAGAGGGGCAGGAGCTGAAGCTGCGCTGGTGGGGAGGGTGCGTCATGACGTCAGAAGAACCCGTCCTTATATACTAGCGCCTGGCCGCCATCTCGGTCTTTCGAGGTTAGGAGTCGGCGTTCCGCGTGTAAGTGTTCTTTTAGCTTAATGGCTCCTTGGCTCGAGGCCTCCAGCTCATGGCAATTCGAGTCACCTTATACATGTATTTCTTGGCCGTTTGCGATCCTTTGCGGGGTTAACAAGATGAAGATGGCAGACGATTACGCCTTGCGTGCGGCTGCGGCCTAAACTACTACTCGGGTTGTGGGGGCTGAACTGTGAAAAACCCCTGGGCTCGCGTTCCCTGCCTGTGATGAAGTCTGCGTTGGTAGGGACATCTGAGACTGTTGATGAACGCCAACGGCTCTGATGGCGGCGCATGCCGAGTCACCCGAGTCTGCCTTTGTTAATGACCTGGGCCCGGGCCGCCTCCTGCTTCTTGCTGAGGAAGGCTGGCGGTTGGGGTAGTCCACGTGGTTCTCTCAGTGGCTGCTTTCCACAGTGCACGGTTATTTACGTCAGTGGTGCCCAACCTGTGTGCCTTGCACTTTTTCTAACCTGAGAAGTGCACCCTTAGAGTCATGAAATTACGGGTGGTGTAAACGACCTGGTATAGGTGATAGGAAAAAAACTTGCTTAGACTTACTTTAGAACAAAGTGGTATCTTAAAAATGCTAATCTTTTCCCTAGGAATGGTGCCGGACACCAATGCAGTGTGGCTTTTGATGGCTTCTGATGGACAGGTAAGAAACGGGGTAAATGCCGTGGTAGAAATCAGATCTGCTTGGAGATGGTGGTTTTGTTAAGCCTGTGATGGTTTAAGAGTAGTGGACAGAAGGGATTTCTGAAAAATTCTGCTGAGGCTTAAGTAGTTAGAATGTTGGTAATTGACTTGGCTGCGCAGTGTGTTTCATTGGATATTCCTTGTCTTCTAGTTTTGTGCCAAAGGAGTGGAAGTGGCTGCCAAGGTAAGTTACTGAAATTCTCTCACAAAGGGGAAGTTAGGTTGAAAGTGCCACAATGATGACATTTATTTGCTACTCTTGACTGTGAGAATGACGAGAATTATTACCACCTTTACACTAACTGAGGCACACAAAATGGTGGTTTTAGGAATTTATAGAGATTGCCCCTAAGTTTACATGAATCTCTTTCTTCCTAGATCCTAAAGTTTCACACCCTAGCCATGGGCAAACAGGTGAGAAACCGTTTATGTAGTCCATATTTACTCAGAACTTTTTACAAATGTGAACTTCTATAGTCCGGTATCTTCTATTAAATGTTTGCAGAACCTGAAAAACAGATACTATGATGGTTGCATAGTTCAGCAGATTGGATCATGAAGAGAGACACCATTTGTCTGATGTATCTGAGTTGATAGTAAAATTGGTTTGGTACTAATAGCATAAGCAAAATATCACTAACTTACTCTTTTTTTTGTAGGCACTAAACAGAATTAGCTGGAAGTTGAAGGGGTGAGTAAAACTTAAATTGAACTAAACATTGGTAACTGGGCAAACATGACAAAGAATGCCACTAATGGCTTTTTAGGGTTGCCTTATGCAGAGAAAGCACTCCTACCATGAAATGCTTGAATGCATTAAATAAATGGCCAAAACCTTGTCCTGTTACCATTGGTTAGGACACTGTCATTTGTAAAAATCAGCCTGTATGATGATAAGCAAATACTGACTGAACATGAAGGTCTTAATTAGCTCTACCTGATACCAGGCATTTTTTAGATTTGTGAGGGAGAAAATTCCTATTTTGTATCTTGCTAACTATTTTTATTTCTTAGGTGGACTTAAGTCTTTAACATGTCTGGACAGACGAATTTTGGGGTAAGTATTAACATTTTAGTTGGTCCAAACTTACTGTGAATGTTGAAGTAGAATGCTTAACTACCAAGTTAACTAGTTTTATATGGCTGCTTAGTGAATGCATGTTGAGCATGCTCTGAACGGGGTTTTTGAAATGATGTTGATCAAATGTCTGACCTGAAATGAGCATGTAGACAAATTTAACACTGAAGAACCCTGTGACAAAAACTCTGAGAAGAATTCGGTGGTAATTAACATTTTAATGAAATGTTTTGTTTTTTTTTCTAGCTTACAGGCCACTATCATGGATGGCTTGCTTGGGGTAAGACAAACTGTTCACTGAAGTCAGGTCTATATTGCTGAAATAAACTGTTAAGTGCTTTCTGGTGTTGCAAGGAGGATTTGGCTATTGTGAAGTGTGTCTAAAGCAGTATCTTTTTGTTAGGTGCTGAGTTTGAAGAACTTTTCATATAAAGGTATGTATTCTAATAATCTTACTTGGTTACTAGCAAGATGCTGTTAGTGATGATTTTTGAAATTAAAAACAGATGGGAATCTCTCTGAAAAAGAGTGAAGATTTTTAAAAACTGAAACAGTACTGGGAAAACTTGAGAAACCTACTTAATATTATTTTTTACTAAATTTGGCTAAATTTCTGCAGGTGTGAAGAGTTGGGGAGTTTCAAGGCCTGGAACTAGGAGTTTTAAGCCAAGGTACAGAACTCTTGAGTTTGGTATCTATGTGAAGTGTGGTTTAAAAGCCGATACAATGATGAAACCATAGTTCAGCAGACTAGCAGTGATGAACAAAATTGTCTTTCGCTCCTATCTGATGTATCTGGCTGCAGCAATCCTATCCGTACAGTTGAAAAGGAAAAACTTAAGACCTTTTACCACAGAAAACGTTCAGGGTTTGGATACTATAGTGGCTCAAACACAGAGTTCTAAGGGTTCACAACTTAAGAAATGGAATCTGATACTTTTTTGTCAGGATACTTTAATGGCATATAAGTCGGAATAGATTATGCCAGGGTGAGTTATTTAGTTGTACTTAGTGAACTTCATTTCCAGAGTGTTTCAGTATTTCCAGCAAAACTGAACATAGAGGGCGCCTGCGTGGCTCATTCGTTAAGCGGCTGCCTTAGGCTCAGGTCACAAACCCAGGATCCTGGGATCGAGTCCCACATCGGGCTCCCTGTTTGGCAGGTGGGAGCTGGCAGGTGGGAGCCTCTCCCACTTCCCTGCTTGTATTCCCTCTCTGTCAAATAAATAAAATCATAAAAAAAATTTCTATATATCCTGTCTTCACACATTTCACTATCAACATTCGACATTGGATTGAGACTCTGGCTACGATTACAAATGTATAGTAGGTCATTCTCAAGTCCAGAGTTTACAGTAGGATTTATTCATGGTGTTACATGATGTATGGGCTTGGACAGTGTATGACACACAATTGTCATGTGTGAAATAGGTTTGCTGCCCTTTTCTCAGAAAGTTAAAAATGAGAAAAATTAAGTAGCACAAATTTTAAATGAAGGGTTTTTTTTCTCCATTTTCAAACAGGCAGACTTGTCAACCTGAAGATTTAGAGGTAAGTTGGTCTCTTCTATGTGGTAAAAGTTAGAATGTAACCGGTGATGTAGTGATTCTGCCAAATGAAATAGAATGATATCACTCCTAAAACCGTTCCATTTTGATTCTGAGGTTACTTTATTAAAACAAGTATTACAGTGTTTTTTGTTTTTACCATGATTAACTTGCAATTGTTGCTTTTAGGGCATTTATGAGAGCAGCAGTCCAGTTATGAGAGCAGCTTACCAGCTGAAAGGTGAGGCTTGAAAACATCAGTACTGTTGTTTTACTCCAGAATAGATGATGATCTCACTCCCAACTTGAACTCTCTCACTGATCACTTGATGAGTGTAAAAGATCTGATGTTCTGTGTACTCAAGAATGTCATTAGAACTGAAACACAGAAATGTGGCTAAAAGTAGCTTCTTTGTCCTTGCAGGCACCTGAATGGATGCTCATGGGATAGAAGAAAATTTCAATAAAATATTAACCATCTGATCAAGAGTGGCCATTTCAATTTAATGGGATGACAGAAGGGAAGTAGGACATCTTTGTAGTTTAAGACCCTGTGACATTAGTTTCATTTAAGCAATGATCTTTTATGTGTATTTACAGGATGTCTTGGGCTTGAAATAAGTTTGCAGAAGAATGGGACTATATAGCCCTTTTGTTTAGGATACTGTATTTGTATTGATTTAGAATAGTGACATAATCTGGGGTGAACTGTATATTTTGCAGAAATTTTCTAGGGCTGAACTAGTCCCTGTGTCAAAAATATTTGCTATTAAGCACCATGGTGATGGGTCTCTTAGAAGCATTAGATGGTATAAGGAAGTAACTGTTATCCCCCCAACACCCATACCTAATTAAAAGAAAGCCTAAAAATCTAGGATAGATTTTAAGAATGAGGTCAGTAGTGCTGTGGTTATACCAATATCCTTTAGAAAATGGGTATTTAGTAGTAGTGCTAATTTTACAAATGAAAATTGAGGTTTTGGTCATTAATGAGTAAACTAGTGGGTTCCAATTACTCCCTAAATTGTTAAGGAGACTACTCTGCTTCTGGAAACAAAAGCCTTAGCTTTTCAAAATCCCCACTCAACATTTAGTACTTGAGGTTGAGGGTGGAGCACAACATGACACATGGATTGCGATTTTATTTTAGGACTTAAACCTACTTATGATGGTTTTAAGACTGAGGATGCTACAAATCTGGATACAGTGTGACTCCAAGTAAACATTGGGGTCTGGTGAGTTGAAGCTTTCAGAGTAAGAAAATTTGGTTTTGGGCGCCTGGGTGGCTCAGTTGGTTGGGCGACTGCCTTCGGCTCAGGTCATGATCCCGGAGTCCCACATCGGACTCCCGGCTCTGCGGGAAGTCTGCTTCTCCCTCTGACCTTCTCCCCTCTCATTCTCAGTCTCTCTCTCTCTAATAAATAAAAATAAAAAAATCTTTAAAAAAAAAAAAGAAAATTTGGTATTGCTCTCGGCTCTAGCCACATTTACATCCACTTAATGTTCCTTCTATAGGAAGGTGTGGATTAACTGCAGATAAGATTAGCTCAATCTCAGAAACTGCCTGGATTCCCGAAGATCGCAACAATGAAATTTGCAGCAATCTATCACGATTATGGCTTGAATGACAGCCCTTAGTAAGATGAACTCATGTAAGGCTGGTTGAAAACTTGACCTAAGTGAAGACTAATGGCAATAAATCAGAAGGGATAGCTCTAATATACTAGAAACACCAATGCTATTTAATAAAACCTGAGAGAAGTCAAATGTCTTATATGCAAAGGGTATTACTTAATCCTTAGATGGACAGCAAGTAAGCAATTCCTTCCCATTTTACAAATAAACCACCTCAGGATAAAGTTGCCAGAGGCCACACAGGTAGCAGTGTCAGAATATACTGTAACGGTCACGATTGTCATGGGCAGAATTTGTACATTGAAGGATATTTATTGGGCTGGAAGGGAGGGCCAAAACCATTAGATGAAATGCTACAGGCAGGAATGTTAAAAGTCTTGGCATCTGGTCTGAAAAGTCCCAGTGTGTGCCTAGAATTGCTAAAGCTGGCTTAACAGAAGATTGAGAAAGACTTGGAGGCTTCATGGAACAAAGGGTTATCCAAAAGTGGGGCTGGGCTGATTGTAAAAAATGGAAACCCTAACGTGACTTGAGCCTCTGGCACTGGGTGGGAGCTTGGACTCCCAAGTTATGAGGTGCCCTCCAATCCTGGGAACCTGTAAACCTAACTTGTCACCTACCGTTTACACATGAAGGAGGTGGGTGTGTAGGGTACTGTTCAGTCACTGGTAACTTCAGTTTGAATGACTGATTCCCACATTTATACTTCCAGTATTTGATTTGGCCCCCTGGAGAAAACACTCATTACTAAGTGATAGCCCATGTAAATTTTGTTGACCATAATGGAAATAGCCCATTAGTTGACCCCACCCTGCCAAAAAGCCAACAAATGGTAGTTCTAGTTTAGTGCATGATCTGTTTCATTGCTTGTCCTGCCAAGCATAGTGTCTCCACCCATGTAATGTTCTCAGGCTGAAAAGCTGGGCTCCATAACTCAAAACTAGTGCTGAATTATCCTTCAAATGTCACAGTTTTTAAGACAGATAAGCGTACTTTAGCTTCTTTCAAGAAGCTAATACATTTGTGTATTTTAAAGGGATTCTCATGCTCTTGAAAATCCCTGAGGTTGGAAAGGATAAACCCTAGGCTTCTTCCCTCTTACTCCTGGTGTAAAGGAACAAAGTATTGGTGTATTGTGCTGCACAGATAAAGCGGAGACTGGACTTGGATTTAACTTTGCTTTAAGTGATCTATTCATCCCAAGCCATCCCATCAAAAAGCCCAAGGCAGGGCCTCAACCCATGACCCTGAGATCAGGACCTGGGCTGAGATAAGTCAGCTGCTTAGCTGACTGAGCCACCCAGTTCCCCAAAGCTAGCAGAAATAGACGCATAAATACAGAGAAATGACGGTTGCCAGGGGGGAAGGGGAGAGGGGCAAAATGAGTGAAGAGCAGTGGGAGGGAAGTACAGGCTTCCAGTTACAGAATGAATGGGTCACAGGGACGAAAGGTACAGCAGAGGAATATAATCAGTGATACTGTAATAGGGTCATATGGTGACAGATGGTAGGAACACAGTAACATAGAAGTTGGATTACTGTGTTGCACACCTGAAACAATATTGTGTGTCAACTACATTAAAATTTAAGACTTGAGAAAGAACAGGGAGAGGTAGAAGCAGGCTCCCTGCTCTCCTGACACGGGCTTGATCCCAGTAGACACCTAAAAAGACTGAGCCACCAAGGTGCCCCCCCCCCAATTTTTTTAAATACAAAAAAATTGTAAAGTCAGTGCTGGCAAAGAAACTATTTGGAGCAAGCTGCCAGCATTTGAGAGAGTATCTGCTTTAGGCCTTCCCTATTGATGAGATTCGTCTCAGGGCCTCTATTGTGCATGGCTTCATCTAATGCCACACCATAATATCTGTGTGTCTTGTCTGCCTGTACCAGATAAAGAACTTTAGGACAGGGACTACAATTTATTAATCATCATGCCCCCCAGCTCCTAGCCCAGAACTTGGCCTGTTATTAGTCATTCACTTAATTCATTCAAATGATGTTTACTGATCATCTATTCGTATGCCAAGTAGTGCTGGGAACGGATACTGCAAAGAACAATATAGGCAAAAATAGAATCCCTGCCCTTATGGAGCTTACATTCGTTTGAGGCAAATAAAACACAGTAGGTCAGATAATGTAATAAGGACTACAGAGGAAAATGAAGCAGGGAAAGCGGGCAGAGCATGCTGGTGGGTGGCAGGAGCTCACGTGAATAGCGTTCTCAAAAAGGAAGTATGGGAGCAAAGGTTTGAGGGTATTAGGGAATGAACATTGAATGAATCATCTGGAGAAAAAGTGCTAGCTGGCGGCCTGGACATGGGCTCATGCCTGGTGAACACCAGTGTAGGTGGAACAGAGGGAGCTCAGGAGGAGATGGTCAGCAGGGAGCAAGGGGCAGGTTATGGAGGGCTTTGGTGGCCACTGAAAGGACTCTGGCTTTTTGAGATGGAAAACCACTGGAGGGCTTGGAGCACAGGAGGGATCTGACCCTTACTGACAGACTGCTGAGGGGTAAGAATGCAAGTAAGATTGTTAGGAATCTTGCAGTGGAAGATGGTCACCTGAACCAGGGTGGTAGCCTGGAGGTATGAAAAAGTATCAGGTGCTGAATATATTTTGAAGGTAGAGCTGACAGATCTTTGAGACAGACAAGTTTCTCCAGATCTGACTCTGACTGAAAAGCTACCATGTATTCACAAGATGACTCTCGAATGTCTGGAAGAAAGAGTGTTAGGTAATAATATATCTATCTTTATGTGGCACTTAATCAGGGACATACGTCAGAGACCACAAGGCATTAAAAAAAAAAAAAAGATTTGTCAGAGCGCATGCAAGAGCACATGCACGGGGAGTGGCAGGCAGCCGGAGAAGCAGACTCACCACTGAGCAAGGAGCCGGATGCAGGGCTCTATCCCAGGACCCTGGGATCATGACCTGAGCCAAAGGCAGACACTTAATCGATTGAGCCATCCATTTGCCCCTTTATATGCTTTTAATTCCCCTCCAAATTTGCCTAGCTATTTTTATTTCTTATACCCCATTCACATATTTAATTCCCTCTTTTATTTCTATAAATATATGTTGTGTAAGGATCTGATGGGTTCCAATATATTAAATATTTCCAAATCTGATCCTGTTTGTGTGTCTACTGATTATGTCTCATTAGTAGCTTGTTTCCTTGGGTCTTTTGTGCCACTTTGGAAAACTGGAGATTCCTCAAAAAATTAAAAATAGAGCTACCCTGGGCGCCTGGGTGGCTCAGTTGGTTAAGCAACTGCCTTCGGCTCAGGTCATGATCCCAGCGTCCTGGGATCAAGTCCCACATCAGGCTCCCAGCTCCACGGGGAGTCTGCTTCTCATTCTGACCTTCACCCCTCTCATGCTCTCTCTCACTCTCTCTCTCTGTAATAAATACATAAAATATTAAAAAAAAAATAGAGCTACCCTATGACCCAGCAATTGCACTACTGGGTATTTACCCCAAAGATACAGATGTAGTGAAAATAAGGGCCATATGTACCCCAATGTTCATAGCAGCAAAGGCCACAATTGCAAAATTGTGGAAAGAGCCAAGATGCCTTTCAAAAGATGAATGGATAAAGAAGATGTGGTCCATATATACAATGGAATATTACTCAGCCATCAGAAAGGATGAATACTCAACTTTTCTATCAACATGAGTAGGACTGGAGGAGATTAAGCTGAGTGAAATAAGTCAGGCAGAGAAAGTCAACTATCATATAGTTTCACTTGTGGAGCATAAGGAATAACATGGAGGGCATTAGGAGAAGGAAAGGAAAAGTGAATTGGGGTAAATTGGAGGGGGAGATGAACCATGAGAGACTGTGGACTCTAAGAAACAAACTGAGGGTTTTGGAGAGAAGGGAAGTGGGGGGATGGGTGAGCCTGGTAGTGGGTATCGAGGGGACAGATTGCATGGAACACCAGGTGTGGTACATAAACAGGGAATTTGGAACACTGAAAAAAATAAAATTAAGATGTTAAAAAAATTGTGAGATTATGTTCCTTGGAACTTCATCTTCAGCAATTCTTTGAGAATCAGGTTTAAGTTTTTTTCTTTTGCATTTGCTTTTATCAACCTAGGAACACTGTGAATCTCAGTTTGGAAAGTGTTCAGACCTAAAGTTTTATCTTATATGAAAGTGTTCATATAAGATTTATATGTATTCTTTATATATATTTTTGTTTCCTCTTATATAAAAGTGCCATTTTCTGAATCAGAAAACTTTCTGAGAAGCATAAAGGTAACAAATTTTGATATATTGTTCATCATTTTGGAATTTTAGTTACTGAATCTTGACCTTGAGTGCATGTCATTTAAATATTTTGGGGCACCTGGGTGGCTCGGTGGGTTGAAGCCTCTGCCTTCAGCTCGGGTCGTGGTCTCGGGGTCCTGGGATTGAGCCCCCCATCGGGCTCTCTGCTCGGTGGGGAGTCTGCTTCCCTCTCTCTGCCTGCCTCTCTGCCTACTTGTGGTCTCTCTCTCTGTCAAATAAAAAAAAAAAATCTTAAAAAAATATTTTGTTTGACAAAAGAGGAAGTACATCACATAACAAAGTATGATTTTTTTTTTCTAGAAAAATCATGTGCCATGTTTTCTTAAAGACATCTGAATCTTTTATTTTTTTTTAAAAAGTAATCTCTACACCCAATGTGGGGCTCAAATTAACAACCTGATATTTAGAGTCACATGTTCCACTGACAGCCAGCCAGGTGCCCCTGTAAGTTGAAATATGTGCTTTTTCTGTACAACATTTTTATTGAAAACAAGGCTGACAAATTGAGATTATTTGTATTTGGGTATTTGGCAGATATTTTCTAAAAAAAACTAAGTTTGGGGGCACCTGGGTGGTACAGTTGGTTAAGTGACTTCTGGTTTTGTCCCAGGTCATGATCTCAGGGTTGTGAGATCAGGCCCCATGTCAGGCTCCATGCTCAGCAAAGAGTCTGCCTGGGAGTCTCTCTCCCTCCACTCCCCCTACTCATGCTTTCTCTCTCAAATAAATAAATCTTAAAAAAAAAAACCCCACACACAAAAACCAAACCTAAAACACAATATCCATGAATTTGGAAAAAAACTGATGGTCTTTATTGGCAGTGGGTGAAATTCAAGCTTTTTTTTTTTTTAAAGATTTTCATTTAGGGACGCCTGGGTGGCTCAGTTGGTTGAGCAACTGCCTTTGGCTCAGGTCATGATCCCAGCGTCTTGGGATCAAGTCCCGCATCGGGCTCCTTGCTCCGCGGGGAGCCTGCTCCTCTCTCTACCTCTCCCTGCCTCTCTGCCTGCTTGTGTTCTCTCTCTGTTAAATGAATAAATAAAATCTTAAAAAAAAAAAAAAAAGATTTTCATTTATTTGACAGCGAGAGAGGGAACACAAGCAGGGAGACTGGGAGAAGGAGAAGCAAGCTCCCCGCTGAGAAGAGAGCCCAGTGCGGGGCTCGATCCCAGGACCCCAGGATGATGACCTAGCTGAAGGCAGACACCTAACAACTGAGCCACCCAGGTGACCCCAGGTGCACCCAGCTTTCTAATAATAAACAGAATTTGGAAAGCTGGTATCTGTCACTGTGCCCTTGCGGCCTCCTCATACTTAAAGACTTGTACAAGATCAGTGGTGACATTAATGTGGTATTTTAGATACTATATGCTGATCAGTGTCAACATTTGGAAGATTTGTATAACTCAGTGTACCAACAGTTTCCAAATGATTAGTGTGTGGTGTTAGAAAAACATGCATAAAAGTTGTATTCAAAGTACAAGATCAACCAATAGACTTTAGAAAAGTTTATCAATATGATTTCAGATTCTACAAGGCAACTAACCGTTAAGGAACTTGTCAAGGTCTTGTATAGTGTCAAAGAAGAATACCCAGAATTATCAGGAAGGCTTTTAAAATACTCCTCTCTTTTCCAACTTCACACTTATGTGAGGCCAAGTTTTCTTCACATATTTCAACCACAACAACATATGACGACAGGGAATGCGAAAGCAGATGATGAGAATCAAGTGTCTTCTATTAAGTCAGATATCAAAAGGATTTGCAGAAATGTAAAACAATGTCATTAATTTTTGTTTTGAAAATAATTGCTTTTAAAATAAAAACATGCTACTTGTGTCAACATGCCAGGGGTTCATTATTTTAAAATGAATTAATACATATTTAAAAAGGCTTAATTCCTACTATATTAAAAGAGTATTTATAGATGCTCTTGGGGTCCTCAATAATTTTTAAAGAGTTAGGTGATCCTGAGACCAAAATTTGAGAATTGCTGTTCTAGGTTAAGAAACAGGAGCCAGAGAGGTAAATGGCCCGGAAAGGTTGCAGAACCAGAGAATGGTAAAGCGGCAATTAAATTCAGGTTTGTTTAACCCACACAAGCTCTTTCTACCCAGTACAGTGTCTTAAATAGAGAAGACGGACTCAGATGGGCAGTGTTGCACGACTTACACGTCCAACTGTTACACAGCTGTCTCATCTGATATTTTTATATCACCTGGCTAGTTCTCACAGTACAAAGTAACTCCCTTTCCTCAAGATAAGAAAAAAGGTGTCTTTAAGGCAGTATTTTTAGGATGGGTTATGCTTAAAAAACTAGTAGCAAGGAATGTGACGGTACAGAGTTCTTGTTCTTCAGAGAAGGGAGTCTGGAACAGCTGCATACATGCGCTGTCTTATTCAAGCAAAGCCCGAGAGCATAAAGCAATCCCATCAGACTCATCATCTGACAACTCTCTTCCCAACAAGGAGAAATTATAAGACAGAGCTCTCTTGAAGCTAATAATAACTATTGATATTGTAGCTGGCACTTGCTTACCTTTGTTTTTAAAACTTGCAACACAGGATAAAACTAAATTCCCTAGGAAAGCGGGGAGATAGGATTTGGAAGGCAGCTATGCTGACCACTATACCACCAACGCTGGAGATAGGATTTGAAATAAACTTAATTAGCATCCGTTTACAATCAGATTATGCATTTCAAAATCCAGGCTGTATTGTTTTCAGCTTTATCATTAAGTAGTTCCTTAATTTTTGAGAAAAGACTTAATTTAAAATCACCTCACATCAAAGGTAAGGGATCTAAAATAGTGACATTCGCCTAGATTTCAGAATAAGCATTTTGTTTTTTTCCCCAAGAGGCAAGACCAAAGAAAAGCCAAGTGATGCCCCAAATGACTAGGTTTTTGAGATAACAATACAGGATTGACTTCTGAGGACTGGGGACCTTTGGTATTTTCAGCCTACAAAATATTCTCTGAATTTTAGGTGTCTTCTGGAACTCTCATTTCCAGCATAAAAGACATTTTGGTTGGAATCAGGCTTTACACAGTCAATAGTGAATTACATTTATCCCACGGGGGATAAATGGATGTAAACTGCATTTCCCCACCTATTAAAGGGAAGCTCTAGAAATTCTCTCCACTGAGAAAGGGTAGGCAGACTTGGATACCTGGAGAGCCCTGCCAGCAAGAATTTTCTTGCTCCAGAATACACCCACAGGTGGGGAGATTGGATTCCAGGACAAACTTTAGAGAAAAGCTTCATCTAATGCATACCACTTTTCTGCAGCAGTGAAGAAAATTTGCACTCTTCTTGGTCTATTGAGTATCACAGATTAGAGCTAGAAGGTAAGCTGATTTTATTTTCAAACAAACAACTATAGGATTACATTGCTTAGACAACCAAGAAAAATAGGCAGGGATAGAGGGCTGATACTTGGTACTTATAAATTACACATCAAAAGAATGTCAAGGCAAAAGCGAAGATAAAGTAGAAAACTTTCATTAATCAAGGCCTTGTTCGTTTCATAATTATTTAATTATAAGCTTTTATTTATGTCATAGAATGTATAAGAAAATCACAATACCTTTGGTGTTCACTCTTCTATATATTTGAGGTTGGCCTAAGATCAGTATTTTCAATTACTTACAATTGAGGAAAAATGTTATTCATGGATTAATAATTATTATTATTTTATTATTTCTTTAAAGATTTTAAGTAATCTCTATACCCAATGTGGGGCTTGAACTTACAACCCCAAGATCAAGAGTTGCATGCTCTACCCACTGAGCAGCCAGGCACCTCAATAAAAAATAGAATCATAAATAGAATACTGATTAATAAAATCACTGTTTTTCTTATACTATAGATACCAGTTTTATTTAATCTTAAACTATAAGATACACAGGTATACCAGTATCTGTTTACAGATAAATAATATCATTATATTTGTGTAATGCTTTATCGTTTTTCAAAGCATTTTCACTCACGATTCCTTCCACATACATCATTTCCTCTGGTTCTGGCAAGAGGAGTCTCGTGAGGTAGTCCGGACAAGCACTGTTCCCATTTCATATAAGCAGGAAAGGAGGCTTATGTAACTTGCTCAAGGTGATACACTAAGATTTTGTGACTTTCATTTTGGTGATTTTTTTTTGTATTGTATCATGATGCTTCTCGCTATTTTATGCTGAGAGTTGAGATGTCCTATTTAGCTTACTTTACAGAACTCTCTCAATGAGGCTGGTTGGACTGACCCCCTCCATCAACTGACTGAAGGGGCAAGCATTTCCCCACATTTCACAGGGTCTGATTACCTCTGTCTCAAGTGAACGATCTACTATCCAGGTACGAAAAACATGATGAGAAAACACTAAGCCATTCTATTACTTAGACAAAGGGGCATTTTCACACCTCTCCAGGTAATAGCGCAAAAAAGTCCCAAACAAAAAATCCTAGTAATGCATGTTATCAAGTCAAAATTGGATACCTTCTGTTTCTTTGTTGTGGCAAAGAATGCTGTCTGGATTCCTTCCACCTAAAGACCTGCTCATCAGACCTGTGGCAGAACTCTGCATCTGATTTCAGCCTTGGGGAAGCCAGGCAGTCAAAATTCAAAAGCTCAACTTTCTGGATGGTATGGCTGATTCAATGAGCTCTTTTCTGCTTCTGAGTCTGCGGGCCAGGAGACCTCGATATGATAGGGCTTCAGTTCCTCAGGAGGGAGAGAATCTGGGGCATTGCTCATGAGGTCGTGCCCCCTGAAGGACTTGGGGAAGGCTATGACATCTCTGATGCTTGGTGCTCCAGTGACAAGGCATATCAGTCTGTCTAACCCTGGAAGTAAAATACAAAGGTAACGGATGAGAGTGGAATCTAAGGTTGGGAGTGACAAAGTTTTTCCACAAAGGCTGTAGAAAACTTTTAAATCAGAATCTTTAACTAGCTGCAGCCAAGCAGAGTTCCCTGCTTTTTTTAGGGAACTTCTGTTTGTTTGAAAGGTTCTTTCTGTCTTATTCTAGAAAAATGCTGAGGATGAATATTCACATGCTCAAATTAAGTCACAGCAATTTGAGGCCTTAGCAAGGGTTTTCTAAAGGTTGACAAAAATCAGGTGCTGTGCAGGGCACTCCAAGAACACAAACGCAAGTCCTTGCTGTTGAGCGCCTACAATCTAGGCGAGCTTCCGAGAATTTCTCACACTCCTCCTTGCTTGTTAAGACCAGCAAGATGAGCGACCGTGACAGGGCACTGGCATGTTCCTACTCTCACACAAGCGGAATACTACGGAGCAGTGCCTCCCAGGCACCTATGAATGCATCTGTGCGCCCAAGGGGATTTGAGCCATACTGACTTAACACTGAAGTTTTATTCTATTAAGAAATCTTTCAAATGCAAATTATCCGTCCCGATTTACCTTTAACTGGTAAAGTACATTTTAAACATATATCAACGAAATGAAAATACAAACAAATTCTTAAAGAATTCTTGGGCTCGCACCCTATTCTTTTTACCCCCTCCTCTCCACCTGCCTGGAAACTGAGCCCATATTTGAGACAAAGGGTTATGGAATGGAATTTAGCTTGTCAAAGGATAGTTGTTTACCTAAGGCAATTCCTCCATGAGGGGGCGCCCCAAAATCTAAAGCCTGGAGCAGATGGGAGAGCAATTTCACATCTTCCTGAAATTCAAAACAGAATTCAATTTGAATACACACTGAGGATCTATAGTAAGCTTAGGTGCTAAAGGGAAAAAAACGAATTAAAAAAACACCTTGATTGTTTACAGTTTAGCAAGAGAATAGGACAAGTCACAGAATGAAACACGTAGAGAAATGCCCGGTACTCAGTAAACGCAGCCAGTATTATACTGAGAATGGGAACAGGGTAACGTCAATCAAGGACATGGAGGTATGGGCTCAGAAGGGTAGGATAAAAAGCAGGAACTGCCCTATCACAGGGCCAAGCCAAGAGGACATTATTAAGAGAGGAAACATGTCAATGCTGCTGGGAGGTAGGACAGCGTGGGGGCCAAGAAGAGGCCGCTGGATTTGGTGGCTGTGCAAGTTAACTTATGTGGGCCAGTGTGTGTAGAAATGTTGAAAGAGTATCTGACAGTGGGTCTCTCTCCAGGCTACAGAGCTGAAACAAGAGGGGAGCTTTTAAGGAATGAACGCCAAAGCCTCACACTTAGAGCCTTTTATTTAATTGATCTGGTGTGGAGTAGTGGGGTGGTCTTTTGTTTCTTTTTGTTTTTAACACTTTCCACTTGATTCTGTTCCAGTGTGCAGCGGGGCTGAGAACCACAGGTGGTGGGGAAGAGGCAGAAGCAATGGATTCTCACTGACTCATTTGAGAAGCTTAACAATGAAGGAAGAAACTTGGCTGGGAAACTGATGACTGGATGCCTTGAGTTGGGAGGAGAAACGTCCTCCCCTTGCAATGTCCTCAAGGCTGATGGGATCTGGGGTTTGGAGTTCTCCAACCTGCCTTCAAATAAAGTTCTTCCATCCTAGGGGCACCTGGGTGGCTCAGTCTTAAGGTGTCTGCCTTTGGCTTGGGTCATGATCCCGGGGTCCTAGGATGGAGTCCCGCATTAGGCTAGGCTCCCTGCTCCGTGGGAAGCTTGCTTCTCCCTCTCCCACTCCCCCTGCTTTTGTTCCCTCTCTCACTGTGTCTCTGTCAAATAAATAAATAAAATCTTAAAAAAAAAAAGTTCTTCCATTCTGCCTCACACCTGTTAGTTAATCCCACTAAATAATCTCTTGAGATCAGACTCTCCTGGACATTTTCTTTCCTGAAATCTAACCTGGCCTTCCACTGAATCATCAAGAAACTGCAGGTTTGGGCGCCTGGGTGGCTCAGTTGGTTAAGCAACTGCCTTTGGCTCAGGTCATGATCCCGGAGTCCCGAGATCGAGTCCCACATTGGGCTCCCAGCTCCATGGGGAGTCTGCTTCTCACTCTGACCTTCTCCCCTCTCATGCTCTCTCACTCTCTCTCTTTCCTAATAAATAAATAAATAAATAAATAAATAAAATCTTAAAAAAAAAAAAAAAGAAACTGCAGGTTCTCAGGCCTGCATCTGTAGAGACTCTTAAAACTCTTGGTTATCCCGCTCTCTATCATTAAAATACCTCCCCGCCCATATGAAATGATACAAAATTCTTTCAAGCCTGGCTCTTTCTCCAGCATGATCAACATTTCCACGCGTTTCTGACCATATCATTTTTTGTGCAGTGTGGTAGTTTGGACGTTAGGAGCTTGGGCTCAAGAGCCACCCGGCCTAGATTTGAAGAGTGCCTCAGGTGACTTCTGTGCTGTGTGACTCGGGCAGATTAATCGATCTGCCTCGGTCACTCATCTTTAAAATGGGCAGAACAGGGGTATTTATCTCAAAAAGTAATTGTTAGGATTAAATGTGTCCATGCATACAAAGTATTTAGTGCCCGGCACACACGGTCAGTACTAATAAATGGCTATTATGGTCATTTACTTTTTCCAAGTCTTACACTAAAGGTAGCGAGACAAGCCAACACTATTCTCTATCTAGTGAGTCCTTCATTCATAACAAATTAAACAAAAACCCCACAAACATTCTGGAAGGCAGCTATGCTCACCACTATACCATCAATGCTGGCTAAAACAACAAATATTCTGGTTAAAAAAAAAAAAATAGGTTGGAAGATGATGTTACCTTCAGTAATGTTGCCAGAATGTACCGCTGGAGCTCTGCATCATGAATTCGGATAGAACCACCGCCGATCTCACTGCCGTTTAAAACCAAGTCATAGTGTTGGCTACGGACCTAGAAGATGCACAGAGCCTTTATGTTAGGGAAAATTTCTAGTTTTCTGTTCTACAGGTTGAAGATGGTGCCGCTACTCAGACAATGTATTTACTATGTGCTCCAACACGATCACCTCTCTGAGGTTTCCAGAACTGGGTGAGACTGTGAAATCGGAATGTCTTTGCTTTTGTTTCCCCGTTTCCTTTTTATTTGGAAGTGTACAGACATGGTACCTTCTCGGGTTCAGTGTATAGGAGCTGCAGGTCACTGGGGTGGGGAGCAGTGAATGGGTGGTGGGCAGACTCCAGCTCTCCGGGATTTTCCTCCTTAGGAAGGAAGAGTGGGAAATCCACGACCCAAAGGAAAGAGAACAGGGCTGGGTCACGCAGCACCAATCCTCTCGCTTCTAGAAGGTCAGCACATTCCAGTCGTAATTTTCCCAGCGCAGAGCACTGTAAACAGAAGATACAAATGTTGATTTAACCACTATGACAGAGTAGGCAGCAAATGACACAAGCTGGACTCTACAACCGGGCTGTCCTCTGAGAAGGGATGAGACAATCACTAGATGAGACATTCGGAGTCTCTCAGAAGACAAAGAGCTGAGGATGACCGGACTGAAACATGGCTGAGAACCGTCACACTCGGCAGATCAGGTGCGGATTTGATAACACAGAGACAGAGGGCAAAGGGACCCAAGCCTGACTGACCTGGGTGCATCTGTTTGGCTACTGACTCACTCTCCACACCTTTTTCCAGAGGACAATGGGGATAAACCGAGCTCCTCCAGAAGGCTGTCATGAACATCAAGTGAGATACAGCGCGTGAGGTGCAATACCTGTGGCGGCTGTTCCGTGATTGTTCTCCTGACCGCTCCTGCGGGCTGTGGGGAGGCTCCGAGCAGAGCCTGGCACACAGCTGATGGCCAGCAAATGTTGGCTATGATCAGAGGGGCAGTACAAGTAAGAGGTCCGTTTAAGAGTGTGACTTTTGAAACCAAACTTCATTGGGTTAGAAACCTGGCTCCCCTACTGCCTGCCTGTGTGTGAGAAAATTTCTAACCTCCGTGCCCCAGTTTTCTTTCTTTCTTTTTTTCTCTTCTTCTTTTTTTTTCTTTCTTTTTTTTTTAAAAAATATTTATTTGAGAGAAAGAGAACAGAGAGCACAAGTGGGGGTGGGGGGGCAGAGGGAGAAGCAGACACCTCACTGAGCAGGGAGCCCGATGTGAGGCCTGATCCCAGCACCCTGGGATCATGACCTGAGCTGAAGGCAGATGCTTAACCAAATGAGCCACTCAGGTGCCCCCATGCCTCCGTTTTATCTTAGAATGGTCCTTCTCTCCCATAAGGTTGGCATGAGAATTAAATGAGTTAATACACACAAAGCACACAGAAGAGTGCTGAGCAAACAGAAGTGCCCACTATGATATGCAGAACTTCCCTGAGAAAGGAAACCGTGCCTGGAGACATGCACAGGGGGTCACCTTATGGCCTATTTTAGCTTACATTAAATTTGCACCCGGGGTACTTGCCCTGTGACATATTCAGAATGCTAATGCTATTCCTCATAAGTCTGGTTTCTAGTTCTTTCAAGGAGTCCCAGCAGGAACTCAAATGGTATCTTCCTCAGAGAAGAACGCCAGCAGTTTCACCTTATACCGGGGGAAAGCGGAATGACCGAATGAGTTTGCAGCAGGATATTTATATAATACAAAATCCCAAGTTCTTTTGTAAGAAACTCATTGACAGTAAAATTTGTAATTAACTGGGTGCATTCTCCAGCAAATTTATCAGTGCTGTTCATGGCTGGTATTAAAAAATAATGTTGATAAATGAATTCATTAAAAACATGACTGCAGTATCAAAACAAATTTGTAATTAAATAACTTTCTTCACTCCACTATTACAGGAGGAAAGGGAAAGACAGTGGGTTCCATTTATTTATTTACTTATTCAAAAGAAATCTTTTAAAATTTTATTCATTTACTTATTTAAAGTAATCTCTACACCCAACATGGGGCTTGAACTCATGACCCCAAGATCAAGAGTCACGTACTCGTGCGACTGAGCCACCCAGGTGCCAGGCAGTGAGTTACATTTAGTATTGAAACTGACCTCTGAAGCTTTTCCTTGGGAAGAAACAGTGATATGTATAGCACAAATACAAATTAGAAGAATGGATTTGATAAGGTACTAATCAAACACCACTGCTATAAAGAAATCGTATTATACTTTAGTGCAAGAATGAATTTATATCACGCTTGACCTTTCCAATGTATTTTCAATATTCATGTTTGATTTATATTCCATCCTCCTGTACATTTTACGGTGATTCCTATGGCTAAATCCACTCCACAGATCTCCTGAAGGGTGGTCAGTTAGCCAGGGGACGGCGGCACTCATCACCTCCCAGCTGCTCTTCCTGAAGAGGAAGGGCCCTGCCTTGACCAAGCAGGGCCAGAGATGTCTGCCAGCCCAGTAGCCTTCCAGCAGTCTGATCTCTCCCTCCGCAGTTTTAGGAATGCATCATCTACAAAAGTTTGGGATTACCAAATCTTCCTTATCTGCAAAACCTTGAAAATAAAAACATTTTTTCACAGTCCTACAAGGCATACCAATGGCCCTTTACCTGAGTCACTTTCCTAATCAGAGCCACATCTAATCTGTGTGAACAATGCCAATCATCATGATTATCACTGCGTGGGCAATGCTGATGGAGGCTGGGAGCTAATGAAGAGAACTCACCTTTTGATACAATGTGTTGAAAGGTATTTATTTATTAAAAAAAAACTCACGTAGGGGCGCCTGGGTGGCTCAGTCGTTAAGCGTCTGCCTTCGGCTCGGGTCATCATCCCAGAGTCCTGGGATCAAGCCCCGAATCGGGCTCCCTGTCCTGCAGGAAGCCTGCTTCTCCCTCTCCTACTCCCTCTGCCTGTGTTCCCTCTCTCGCTGTGTCTTTCTCTGTCAAATAAAGAAATAAAATCTTTAAAAAACAAAACAAAACAAAACTCATGTAGAGAGCCCCATTTTATGAACTTAAGTCAATTTTAAATACGTATTATGTGCACAGCATCGCCAGCACAGATGTTCACAGGTGTTTCTTACTGCTTTCTTGTGCTCCCCGGCAGTCAGCAGGACCACATCATCCTCTCGGATTTCCATTAGTCTGATTAGTCCTGATCTTTGCTCCTCCAGCAGAGACTGAGCAACTGGAGAATTCCAGTTCCTATTAGCTTTCGGGAATACAGGTAAGACTTGCTGTGACAAAGAAAAAGACTTGGTTACATTTTTTTAAAAAGTGGGGGTGATTTTTCTTGTCATAGAAAGATTTCTTGCTCCCAACAGAACACGAGATGATCTTCACTCCTTCCCTCAACCCCTTCAAAATACTAGAGGAATTACAGAAGTCATCTCACCATAATCAGAAACGAAAGGGAATAAAAGGTGGGGAGACGCTGGCAAAGAGGTTTCTGCACATCTGTGGCAGGCTGCAGATGAATGGAATAGGAACGATTATAGCAGCAAGACGCAGGAAGCTCTGGTCTGGAGAAAATGGAGTAATCTCAGCGCAGAAGGAATGGATTTTACCCTGCAACAGCCAAGAGGGTAGGTTCAGGACTCTTAAGAAGCTTTGGATTCTCAGGGTAGTGAGTGGCCAGTGGCTCTGCTGCCCCCCCTAAACTGAACCTACCAATTCACAAAGCCCCTCCACGGACCCTGTGTTCCCAACCAGCTTAAAACAACTTTTTTTTTCTTTAGGTAAGCTCTCTCCCCAGTGTGGAGCTTGAACTCAGGACCCCCGAGATCAAGAGATAAAGAGAGAGCAAGAGTTAAATGCTCTACCAAGTGAACCAGCCAGCTTTTTAAATGCCTGATTCCGGGAGATGGGGAGTTGGGGAGGTAAAGTTCTGGGAGGTGGGGGGAGGACCGGTGAAACAGGTGATGGGGGTGAAGGAGGGCACTTGTGAAAAGCACTGGGTATTGTAAGGAAGTGCTGACTCACTAAATTGTAAACCTGAAACTAATATTACACTGTATGTTAACTAACTGGAATTCAAATAAGAACTTAAAAAAAAAAGTCTCATTCTGAATATATACAATTAACAGTCACCATACATTAAAGAAATTCTGCAGTATTTTTTTAAAAAAAAAAAAAGACCTAAGAGGAAAGAGGTAGGTCAGAGTGAATCTTCAAAGGCCCTCAAAAATATATTTTATCAACAAAACCAGAATAAAATATAATGGAAAAAAACAAGAAACAGCTACCGGGACATAAACATGATTGCTAAAAAGAATCCAACAGAAGAGTTGAAGAAATCTCTCAGAAAGAATAAAAAAGAATAAGAAAATGGTGGGAAAGGACACACAAAAACTAACTTTTGTTAGTTAAGTTACAAGTTATGTTGTAACTTAACTAACATAAACATATTAGTTAAGTTACAAAAGGAGGTCCAAATATGATTAAAAGAAATTCCAAAAAAAGAGACTAGAGGGAATGATGAAGTCAAAACAATGAGTAATAGAACAATTTTCCACAAATGAAAGACATGAGCCATCATATTGAAAAGGCCCTTCTAGGGTACAACACATGAACGCAAAACAACCCAAAGGTACACAAATTGAAATTCTGGAACATTAAGGATCAGGGGGCTGAATGCTTCCAAAGGAAAACAACCGAGGTTTGCTGTGAAGGAATAAATTCATATCAGCATCAGGCTTCTCATCAATAACAGCAGGTACAACAGAAAAAAGCAATGCTTTCAACAAGTTAAGGCTGTGCTGTCTCATACAGTAACCGCCACTCACATGTACCTATTTAAATGAACTGAAATGAAATAAAATTAAAAATTCAGCTCCTCGGGTGCAGTAGCCTCATTTCAAGCACTGGATGGGGCTACCATATTGGATGATGCAGATGCAAAACATTTCCACCGTCAAAGTTCAGTTGGACAGCACAGAGTGAGGGCTCTTGTAAAAGAGCAAGTGGGGGGAAGGGCAGAGGGAAAGAATCTTTAAGCCCACTCTCCATTAAGTGTGGAGTCCAATACAGGCTTGATCCCACGACCCATGAGATCATGACCTGAGCGGAAACCAGAAGTCAGAGGCTCAATCGACTGAGCTACCCAGGCACCCTGGGCAGCACTGTTCTAAAGGGTATGACTGCCAATTCTGAATTTTATACGAAGCCAAATTAGTAATCAAGTGTGAGGTTTTGAATATAAAGATATTTTTAGGCGAAGCAAGTGCATCTCTCGTGTGCTTTCTTAGGAAGTTACTTAAGGATATACTCCAACAACAAGCAAGAAAGAGGATGATCTGCGATCCAGGAAGAGTGGCTTCAACTCAGGAGAGGAATGAAGAAAAGGTCCAGAAAGACAGCTGTGCAGGAGGTATGGAGTAACTAGGTAAGGCATGTGTGTGGGAGCTTCATCTCTCATGCAGAAAGTTAACAGATCAAATTTAAAATGGATAAGTTAAAATAAAAACAAACAAAAACACTAGTATGTAAATACATTCCTAAAAACGGAGACATTCTAGCTAGGTGTGGGAATGGAGTGATGTGAGCTTGAGCACACACTTACTGCACCTCATTAATCTTTTACTACTTGTGTTTGTTTGTTTTTGAAGATTTTACTTATTTATTTATCAGCGAGAAAGAGAGAAGAGAGTGTACGAGCAGGGGGAGTGGCAGGCAGAGGGAGAAGCAGGCTCCCTGCCCAGCAAGGAGCCCAATGCAGGACTTGATCCCAGGACCCTGGGATCATTACCTGATCAAAGGCAGACACTTAACCAACTAAGCCACCCAGGTGTCCTACTACTTGTGTTTTTAACTCTGTGTATGTAGTATATTGCCAAAAACTCATACACATATTTTTTAAAAAGTCAAGTAAAAATACATTGAAAAAATAGAAGTATTGCCCACTTCTTCTGTAAAAATCCAGTTAATGAGAAACAGTAAAAAAAGAAAAGAGGAAAAGAAGAACACGTACTAAGAGTTTCATGAATTGAAGGCTACTTAAGTCAAACCTTCAGGCTTATTTCCCGGTCCTGTCTTTCCTAGATGCAGACTTCAAACACTAGCAAGATAAAAGTAAGGAAACAGAATCGGAAAATCTGGAGTTGCCACTTTTGAATTTTTATCAAAGGCATAAAACAAACCTAAAACATTATCTGCTATACCATCGTTTCATAAAAGAACATACATTTTTACAACAAAGAACAAGGAGAAGTAAAGGATAATTCTTTAAATTCATTTAACTTTATGAAAAGCTTTTTATACTGCTCTGATTTTTCTCATTTTGCCTTGACCCATTTTGGAAACCATTATCCTAATCTTTCTTTCATTCTTTTTTTTTTTTTTTTTTAAAGATTTTATTTATATATCTGAGTGACAGAGAAAGTGAGAGAGAGCATGAGAGGAGAGAAGGTTAGAGGAAGAAGCAGACTCCCTGTGGAGCTGGGAGCCCGATGTGGGACTCGATCCCGGAACTCAAGGATCATGACCTGAGCCGAAGGCAGTTGCTCAACCAACTGAGCCACCCAGGCGCCCCATCTTTCTTTCATTCTTGTTGAAAATCCCTTTGAGCCTGAGGTATGAGGCTTGCTTGTGGTGGTGGTGGAGGTGGGTGGTCCATTTTCAGTAATCAAATACTGTGTTTTTACATGGTTATGATCAGTGTTTATATAATTCTGTATTTCTTTTTCTTACAAATCATTACAATATGAAGATGTCCCCCATACTACAAACTCTTTGGAGACAAAGTTTTAAAAAAGAACATTAATATTAATTCCTTTGATTATACCTTAATTTATTTAATCGTTCCCATATGATTTCATCTTATTCCTCTTGTAAAGGATACTACAATGAGCATACTCTCCTCACAATTAGAATGTATTCTACAAAGTATGTCACAGAAAATTAATGACTCACAGGGCATGATTATTTTTAAAGTTACTGATTCCGAGAAGGCTGAGACAATTTCCAGGTCCAGTGACAAGATAAGAAGGCCTGCTGCCACTCCTGCTCTTCTGTAGTTCAGTTCCTCCATTCACCAAGCCAACAACACAAAATGTGTCTGTCAAAGGTGGATTCGGAATTTTGAAAAGGGTAAGGGAAGAACAATGAATACGGGCTTTCATTCAAACCTTGGGCAAATGGGGCTCCAATCTAATCCTAACTGGATTAAAACTTCACATTTATTTTATTTATTTATTTTTTAAAAGATTTTTATTTATCTGAACGAGACAGTGACAGAGTGAGAGAGCAAGAGAGAGCACAAGCGGATGGAGGACAGAGGGAGAAGCAGACTCCCCACTGACCAGGGCGCCTGACATGATGCTCAATCATGACCTGAGCTGAAAGCAGATGCTTAACCATTTAGCCAACTGAGCCACCCAGGTGCCCCTCCACATTTATTTTAAAAACTATGGTTGAACTTTCACATTCTGATTAATGGTGAATTCAACTATCTAAGTCAAAGTCTTAGAGCCACGTCCTGGGATTAGATGCACTTTTTTAAAAAGAAGAAAAGTAGAAGAATGGTCTGAAATAGTAAGATCTCAAAATTAGTGATTGTATAAAGAGCTCGAACACTTACTAAAAATATGGAATCCTTAAAAGGGAAAAAAAAAAAACCCTATTGTAATTAATTCCTTACCTGATTAAAATGGTCAGCTGCAAATTTTCTAATGGATTCAATGTCCTTCCTTTTTAAGTACTTCTGAAAAGAAAAATAAACTCAGCTTCATAAACATGTCTATGGTATCAAGTGGGCTACAAATACATTTTGTGTCCTTTCATCACAATAGGATTCAATATAAAATTTAATTTCTGCTTCCAAATGACAACATTTTAGAGCTTGTCACAGGGCTTATTGTGCCCCCCCAATTACACAGGAATCATTGGCAACGGCTGTGAATGTATTCCACAGAAGAGCCTGCCTAAGGAATATGTGGGGTACATGTTCAAACCTTTACAACTGAATTGTGTAGAAAGAAAAAATAATTTTCAGATCAGAAAGAGGACTCAGAATTTGCTTATTTCAGGTCACTTAAAATTCTTTGTATCTTACTTTTTCTAAATTATCTCAATGCCTTTTTAAGTGAGACACTAGACTATCATCGTAACTAATATTCTCAGGGAACTAGACTAGGTATGGGAGATACGGAGAGGTAGAGACATGATTCACAATCCTGAACTTCTTATAATCGGCCCGGGGAAGACTGGACATACTCAAATTGAGGCAAACAATAATACCAGGTGGTATATGTTAAGCTGAGCTTACCTAAACGCATTCGTTATGTCTGGACTAGAGTATGGACACAAATTACTTTCCACTAAACATATGAAGTGAATAAAAAGTAATGAAACGGAATTCTTATTCTCATTTTGAATACACTAATATGTGCAAGTATACGAATGAGTCGTCTTTCAAAATAGTGATTTTATTCAAAGTACTTCCAGACCCCCTCTTCTCAAATTCTGGACAAAGCAGGTATGCTAACTAAGGAAAAGAGACGTGTCTCATCGCCTCAGAGTCCGGGTTTGCCAAGCCCAGCCATTCTTTCTCCTACCCTCCCTTCCCCTCCCTTTCACTTTTCACAGCTCCACCTCCTTGCCCCCCTGCTGTTATGAATGCAACTGAATGCAACCCAGACCAGAGCCCTCAGGAGACCCAGAACCAACATGCAAGGGCGATGCTGGAGCTGATATGGGCTGGGAGCCTTCTGATAAACTAAGGCTGGAAGACATACGAACACTATTTCATGCTCATCACTGGTGGGAATGATCTCAAATGAAGTAGAGGAGTACTTTATGGCATGTTTAAAAAGAAAGACAGAAACTAGATCTTGAGTGTAAACTCAAACTCACAAGGTTTTATTCTCTACTTTATATAAAAATATGTATTCTTTTTCTTTCTTTTTTTTAGAAAGGAGGGGAGAGGTAAAGGGAGAGAGAGAGAGAATCTCAAGCAGGCTCCACGCCCAGTGCAGAGTCCAACATGGGGCTCAATCTCAGGACCTAAGATTATGACCTGAGTCGAAATCAAGAGTTGGACACTTAACTGACTGAGCCACTCAGGCGCCCCCCAAAATATATATTCTTAAAAAAAGAATTGTTCTTCTTGAAGTTTAATGTGCCAATGTTGAACATATTTATTTCCCAAATATATACTCTAGAGAAACAGAACTATGAATCACTTACTGTTCCTTCAGAGACACGTATGGCTTTGACGGCTCCTTGGGGCTTACTAAGTGCGTCTTGAAGAAATCCAACCTCTGTGTTTCTGAACAAATCACTAATATCTATGATCTATAATATGGGTAACAAAAAAAGGTAACTAAATGTGAGGTAATTTTTATCTCAAAAAATTTTACAGACAAGATTCTAAAGAAGCAAGTAGATATTACATTAATGTTTACAGAGTACAATCAGTTTTTAATGGGTTGGGCACTATGACAGAGGTTAATATATATTAATACATTCATCATTATTAATTCATTTAATCAGTATAACAAAAGTATGAGATATGCACTCTCATTATCCCCATGTAATACAGGAAGAAACCAAGCACAGAGAAGAAAATAACTCGGCCAAGACAACACAGAGCTGGAACTTAACCCAAGAAGTCTGACTTAAGCACCTCTATTCCATACAACAAAAGAAGAAAAAAGAAGTGGTTAAGTTGGCAGCTGTAAGTAGGCAGTTAGAACATTTTGTGTATTTTTATCATCCCAAGAATTGAGCACTGCCTATTTATAGATGAAATGGAACTTTGATTTCTACGGAATTTGCACTGAGAACTGAGATAGAGAAACTGAGATAGAGATTATGTCTATAATCCACTAGCATTATAGACATATAGGGCAACTGCTTTCTAAGAGCAAATGAGAGACTTGCTAATGGAAACTGTTCTATATAAATTCTACTCTTACTCTTAAAATATGTATAGATTTTAATAATTTGAATAAACATTTCCATATACTTGAGCTCTTTATAGGCTAGGGAAAAAGAATAACTCTTAATCATTTGCCTTCCAAGTGCCATTTTAGCTTAAAAAAAAATTGAGGAGGAAAGAATAGGGTTTTTTTTCCTTTCAAGTGACCATTCATGTCCATGTAATTAATAAGTTATCAGTAATAAAAACTTTGTGGCAAGAACCTTATTCTTGGAAACAGTCTTGGAGCATAGCAGATAGGACAAAAGAATTGTAGTGCTAACATGCTTTTATTCTCTCTTGCTATAGCTTGGTAACAAGCTAAGGTCACAACAAAAAATATGATGTATCAATGTGTGTAACTGGTTGTAAATTTCAAAGCGGTTTAAAAGACTGCAGGACTATGTTGGGACAGAGTCCTGGAAAAGTGAAGAGAAGTACCTTCATCCCAAAGCGAGTGTCAGGTTTATCAGTTCCATAGCTGGCCAATGCCTCAGCAAAAGTCATAGAAGGAAAAGGAACCACCACACGATCTTTGTCACTGGGCCAGGAATACTGGAGCAGGCCCTCAATTAGACTCCGGATTCCGGTCTGGTCTACAAAAGACATCTCTATGTCAATCTGAAACCAAAATAACATACGGACACTAACTTGAAGAGCCACAGTATTAACATGTACATATATATATACATTCCCCTGGTTTCAAGTTACCATAGGATTCTGCACATAAATACTTAATACATGGATGGGGGTTGGGAGGATATTACTGCACATCTGTTTTGTGTCAGGCATTGTTCTAATGCTTTCTGTTTATCAACCTGTTTAGTTCCCATCACTCTCCTCATGGCTTAAGGCTGGGAGAGGCTTTGTAACTTGCCTGTGTACATGCAGTTAGTAAGTAGTGAAGCTATACTTGACCCCAGGTGTGTCCAACTCCAAAGCTTAAGATTTTTGCGCTTCACTACATTAACACACAATCATATAAAAAACCAAATCATGACAGCTTTGATGAAGTCTAAAACTTAGTCAGATTAAATGCCAACGTACAGAAATCTTGGTTCTTAATGTACAAGGGATTTGTTTTAAAGAACTTTATCCCAGGGCACCTGGGTGGCTCAGTTGGTTAAGCGACTGCTTTTGGCTTAGGTCATGATCCTGGAGTTCCAGGATCAGGTCCGCTTAGGGCTCCCTGCTCAGCAGGGAGTCTGCTACTTCCTCTGACCCTCCCCCCTCTCATGCTCTTCTCTCTCTTTCTCTTATTCTCTCTCTCTCAAATAGATAAAATAAAAAGAACTTTATCCTAGCAACGACCACTAAAATACTGCAGGAATCTTTGGCATTTCTTAGTTGATGACCATAAGCATTATAAGGACACATGAAATGGATCAAAAATTAAACAGTGTCTCAGACATGTACCCTGGGGTAAATAATACATTATATGTTAATAAAAAAAATTAAACAGTGTCTCAACTACAGATTAGTTTAATTAAATATCTGATAGGTAAAATGTAATGAGAAGTAAAGCACTGGCATACACTAGAGCTCTTGTGGGCTCGGTTCCAGACTGCTGTAATAAAACATGACCACAATAAAGTGAGTCAAATTAATTTTTTGGTTTCACGGTACCTATAAAAGTTACGTTTATACTAAATGTCTCACTTTATTGCTGTAGTCTATTAAGTGTGCAATAACATTATGTCAAAAAATATATGTACCTTAATCAAAAAATACTTTATTGCTAGGAAATGCTAAACATCATCTGAGCTTTCAGTGAATCACAATCACTGATCACAGATCAACAAAACAAATACAATAATGAAAAAGTTTGAAATATTATGAGAATTACCTAAATGTGACACAGAGACATGAAGTGAGCAAAAGCTGTTGGAAAAATGGTGGTGACAGACTTGCTCTGAAGGGTTGCTACAAACCTTCGATCAGTAAACAAAGCGATGTCGGCAAAGCACAATAAAGCAAAGTACAACAAAACAAGGTCTGCCTATATATGAAATTACTGCCCGGTCTTGAACTACTCGGCCAGAGCAAGGCTGATTGAGTAAGAGACAAAAGTGAATATAACCTTGTACCTGAGTAAACTCGGGCTGTCGGTCTGGTCTCGAACCTTCATCTCGGTAACATCGGGCAACTTGAAAATATCTACAATTGAAAAATAGCATGAATTGAGTCATGATTCTAGGAAGATACATATACTTTTCCCACAAAAGTTCACGGCAGTGCAGTCTATGAAATAAATTAATAATGGTACCTAAAGGACATATGAAATTTTAAAAATTCTTTATTATGCTCTAAGCGGATATACGGTAGACCCATAAGAAACTAACTATTCTATACATTGTTTTAAAAATATACAATGGCACCTTTCAATATTCATATATTAGATTGGCATGCAAAGCAGCTTATGCTTCTTTATATATACTCTTTTGCTCTGGCCAAATCAAAATACTTATTGCTCCATGAATACACTTGAGCTTTCTTGTGCTATGCCATTTCCATTCTCATCTTCGTCTGCTGAGATACAGCACTGTTCCAGAAGGCCTTGCTCACAAAGTTTTTAATAATACTTCCCCAAACAACACCTAGTTTGCAATCCTCAACAAACTCATTTTTGGCTTCTATCACAGTTGGCAGTTGGTTTATTTATTTATTACCCTACTCTGTCTTACTACATTCATTACCTCCTGGAGAGAAAAATCTTTTCTTTTTATCTTTGTTTCTTTCTCTCTCTCTCTCTCTTTTTTAGGTAAGTTCTATGCCCACCTTGGAGCCCAATTCAGGGCCTGAACTCATTACCCTGAGATCAAGACCCAAGCTGAGATCAAGAGTCAGATACTTAACCAACTAAGCCACCCAGGTGCCCCTAAAACCTTTCCTTATTTCTTTATAATTCCTACTACATCTACTAGCATACAGCTTTGCATATGGCAGCTAATAAATCTTTACTAAATAATGACTACAAATGTTTAGGGCATTTTACAAGTATTTTCTAAATGCTCATACATTTTCTAACTTCTTTTAAGAGATCAGATGATTTTGTTTCCTTTTTTTCCCCCACCTTCCTCCCTTTTCTTTTCCTGACAACTTACTACTAGCATACAGAAGGCTCACCTGTCTAAACCACCAACCATCAGAAGCTGTTTAAACTGTTGAGGACTCTGAGGGAGACAGTAAAATTTTCCAGGTTCCCTCGATGGTATTACAAACTCTTTTGCACCCTTTTAATGAGAGAAGGAGGCAGAAATATTGTTAAAAAAAAAATCTGAACCTAAGACCTGGTGGAAGTTGATACTTCAGCTCATCATGAATGAAGTTAACTAAAGAGCAAATGACAAAGATCATCTCTTGCTCATCTTTTAATCCCCCCAAAGGCTCGAACATAGTAGGCTTTTAACAATGTTTGTACATGGTTAAGTAATAAATGTGCACTTGTTGAAATGAATTCCCAATTCTGTTATGAGCTGAATTTTGTGCCATTCCTATCCAATTAATTGCTAACTGATTTTTTAAGCTATGTTTTCATAAGTCCATGGACCGTATAAATGACAATGTTTAGAAATGTCCATTTTCTTTCAAGATTTTATTTATTTGACAGAGAGAGATCACAAGTAGGCAGAGAGGCAGGCAGAGAGAGGAGGAAGCAGGCTCCCCGCTGAGCAGAGAGCCCGATGCAGGGCTCGATCCCAGGACCTTGAGATCATGACCTGAGCCGAAGGCAGAGGCTTAACCCACTGAGCTTAACGCCTTAACCCAGGAGCTCCATAAATGTCCCATTTTTTAAAAAAAAAGGTTTTATTTATTTATTTGACAGAGAGAGACACAGCAAGAGAGGGAACACAAGCAGAGGGAGTGGGAGAGGGAGAAGCAGGCTTCCCGCTGAGCAGTGAGCCCGATGTGGGCCTCAATCCCAGGACCCCGGGATCATGACCTGAGCCAAAGGCAGGCGCTTAATGACTGAGCCACCCAGGTGGCCTAGAAATGTCAATTCTTGATGAATAAGGAGTTTATTTTCTTTTAAGTTTTTTATTTATTTAAGTAATCTCTATACCCCATTTGGGGCTCAAACTCACAAGTCTAAGATCAAGAGTCACATGCTTTGCTGAGCCAGCCAGGCACCCCACAAGAGGTTTATTTTTAAGGAAACAATTCATAATTGATTTGCATTTATAAACATTAAAAGAAAGAAAATTCATGTAGAATAAAAGTGTTCTGACTTGGGGCACCTGGGTGGCTCAGTGGGTTAACGCCTCTGCCTTTGGCTCAGGTCATAATCTCAGGGTCCTGGGATTGAGCCCCACATAGGGCTCTCTGCTCAGCGGGGAGCCTGCTTCCCCCTCTCTCTCTGCCTGCCTCTCTCCCTACTTGTGATCTCTCTATCTGTGTCAAATAAATAAAATCTTTAAAAAAAAAAAGTGTTCTGACTCAAAATACTAACCCATATAATTTTCTCAACTCTTAACAAAACCCAGTTAATGTGACCACTGTCAAACAGTAAAATATATTTAAAAAAATATAGCCACACGAATATAAAAACAAAGTGGCCCAATTTCATAATTAACAGGACATTATTGGTAGGCTGGTTTAAGGGATATACATACCCCGGGAGTCCTCTTAAACAATGTTGGTGTTTCTATATCCACAAAGCCTGAAAAGAGAGAAGCATCAGAATTTGAGAGATAGGAATTTGTCAAATATGCTGTCTAGGGTACAGTCCAACAAATCTGAGGCTACATTTTAATTAGGAATTTTGATTAAAAGAAGTTACCAAGCTCACTGAATACTGACTTCCATACAACCAAGACGGACGCTGAAGATTTTCATAAAACTTTATGTGGCTCATAAAGTGACACTTCTGTCATGAAATAATTCCAACTATTTGATGGATTCTTGTTTACCAAACTGTTTTGTTTTCTAAATGCTCTGCTAGAATAGCAAAATAACTCAAACATAGTAGAAAACCCCCCGGGACTGACTGAAGAGTCTAGTTTAATTTATAGGACATTTCTGAGCTCCCAACAAATTAGTATAAACGTGATAAAGAATTAAGAAAACTCATAGATAACAACAAGGGGCTTTTCTACCCTCAATGCAGTATCTTTAAAAGACTGTATTTGTGACCTGGTAGAACTAAATTATGCTTTAAGTTACTAAATCATGCTCTAGGACGAAACACCTGGAAAAAAACCTTTCTTCAAATACTGCTTTACACATTAAGTGAATTCCAGACCTCTGGCAACTTCTGACCCAATGATGCTAAAGAGAGGATACAATAAAATGTTGAATGAAATAGAAGAGACGCTAAAACCTCTCAAGAACTTTCAGGCATCTCCCTTACCGTGTAGATTACACAGATACTCCCGCATTTTCATGACCATCTGGGACCTCAGTCGCAGGTTATACTGCATTTGGAAACTACGCAAGTCTAAGTAGCGATACTGCAAACGAAGAGCCTCTGTTTTCTAAACCAATGGAAAGATTTTAATGTTTAAATATTTTTTGAATATTAAAAAGATATTAACTTTAATACAGAGCTTGGATTTTCAAAAACTTCAGTTCTATCTTTAGTTCCCACCATTTGTGAATACACCATCCTTAATTCCTACAGCCTCTAAGTTTGTTACTAGTGTAGATTTTATGTTTTTTTACTCTTCATTATTAACATTACCCTTCACTGATTGAAATTTGCCTACTCTCACTAAACATTTATCCATTCATTTAAGCCCATAGTTGAGTCTTGAAAAATATATTTGAAGACTTCAACGATCGTTTAAAAATATACACCAGAGTAGGGGCACCTGGGTGGCTCAGTCAGTTAAGCATCTGCCTTTGGCTCAAGCTATGATCCCGAGGTCCTGGGTTCAAGCCTTGAGTCAGGATCCCTAATGAGCTTCTCCTCTCTCTCTGCCATTCCCCCTGCTCACTCCCTCTCTCTCACAATAAATGAAATCTTCAAAAAAATATATACACCAGAGTAAAAACAGCTATGACATTACCACCTGAGTGGAACTACAAGTGTAAGAAATGCAAGGGAGGGCGCCTGGGTGGCTCAGTTGGTTGAGCGACTGCCTTCGGCTCAGGTCATGATCCCGGAGTCCCGGGATCGAGTCCCATATCGGACTCCCGGCTCTGCGGGAAGTCTGCTTCTCCTTCTGACCTTCTCCCCTCTCATTCTCAATCTCTCTCTCTCTAATAAATAAATAAAATCTTTAAAAAAAAAAAAAGAAATGCAAGGGAACAGCAGAGGGCATCTCCACTACTGTACTAGCAGGAATTGGTTTGCTTATTTTCAAAGCTGTAAATCTGCATCTCTCTGTGCTGACAACTTTTAACCAGAAGTACAACTGTCATTTTTTGTGAAAGCTTAGCTGGGGGAAAACTGTATATTTCTCCCCCCACAAAAAGGTCAGCCCTGTAATTATATTGCTTTTTCTAACTAAAAGATGAAGTATTGGGAATTTAAGATACTCTGTTTTATTAATAATACAGGATGGGACACCTGAGGGGCTCAGTTGTTTAAGTGTCTGCCTTCGGCTCAGGTCCTGTTCCCAGAGTCCTGGGATGGAACCCCATATGGGGCTCCCTGCTCAGCAGGGGGTCTGCTTCTCCCTCTCCTTCTGCTGCTTCCCCTGCTTATACTCTCTCTCTGTGTCAAATAAATAAATAAAATCTTAAAAAAAACAACAGAGGATGGCACCTTGACAAAGTCCTTAATTTCAAAGGGCAGCTTCTTACAGGAATTCAGAAGTTCAGCTGTTTTAACTTGGATTTCGATCTCACCTGTTGGCATTTTCTTAAAGAGAAAGAAAAGACCTATTTAAAAAAAAAAGTCATTCATCAGGACATGTACACAGGGATCATTTGTAAAACGCATGCGTTTATTTCCCTACGTAAAATGTGTGGGTGTTTGGCGAGCACAGTCTAAAGCATCCCTGTCTGTGTGTGACCAACATTCTTACGCGTATCTGTGACCGATGTGCTCACTGACAGATGTCCTAACAAGACTGTGCGCATTGGTGTGTGTTTGTAGTGAAGAGTTTGGAACCTGCAGGTTCCTCCGGGAGCCTGCACAACGTTCAGTGCCTGATGTCACTAGGTGCCCGGTGTCTGTTGCCGGAACATGTAGACGGTGCCCAGGTATACAGGTAAAATTTACACAGACCGCTTCTAAACTACTAACTGGGTTCTCTTGTCCTGGAGGTCTGGAAATTACTGTCCCGGACACTCGCACCACAGACTCCACAGGGGCTTCACAGAGAATCTTCTTCACAGAAGCAGCTGACTATAGAATGAGAGAGAAAAACAGTTCCAACAAACAAAATGAATTGAAAGGAACATGTAGTAACTGCAGTCTATGGTTTAGAAAAATATTAACACTCGTAGCTTAATCGCCAAAAATACTGGGGCTGCCCTTAACGACTTTCTTAAAGAATCTGGTAAATTGCATCCCCATTTTGACTCCACATAATGTAGCAGATAAAACTTATAAATTTTATAAAACGTATAAATCCTTATAAGTTAAGGATTTTAGAATTTTTTTCCTTAAAGGAAAACAAGGAGAAGAATGATCGATGGAAAGAATTCCTACATTTAAGGCAACTGTCTCCAGAGTTAGTCTCAGGGGGAGTTACATCCACTAGCAATAATGGAGTCCAACTGAAAGGAACTCTCCTGGGTTAGCTATGCTTGTCTCTGGATCCTGATCCCTGAAAGATAATTCATTGCTCTTTACTTACTTCAAAGACTAAGAACTGAGTATATCATGTTTCTTAGGTATACAAGCGCTTGGAAACATTACCCCAAGACAAACCAATATTGCCCAACAAGCATGATGAGATATATTTTATCTTATTTTGATGGTAATTTTTTTGAGCAGGTGGTACCATTCACATGGCTCAAAATTCAAAGGGTATAAATAGATAAACAGTAAAGAGTCGCCTTTCCCAGAGATAACCAATGTTACCAGATATGTGTGTATTATTCCAGGAACTTTTGGCTCTCTCATACATACACACACACACACACACACACACACACACACACACACACATCCAACATACTTAGCTTACTCTACCACAGCATCAAAGAGGCTTTCAGATAACAGTAGGAAACCTTCCATTACCTCCTCCTGGGGAATGACAACTTGAACAAGCCCATGGAAATCTCTTAGGACCAGGAAGATGTTTTGCCTGATCAATGAAGAAAACAAACATGTTAGGACAAAATCTCTGAGCCCAAAATTTAAGTAGGCAAAACAATTTAAACAAAAATCCATGCAATTTCCCACATTCTTTTTATAATAAATAATTACTTGTTTTCATTATGTGCTACATTCATGAAATTATCTATGTAAGTTTATTAATGGAAAAAAAACCAGACTTTGCATTTGTTATTTTCTTAACCTATTTTCTAAATTTTTTAAAAAAGATTTTGGGGCGCCTGGGTGGCTCAGTGGGTTAAAGCCTCTGCCTTCAGCTCAGGTCATGATCTTGGGGTCCTGGGATCGAGCCCCACATCGGGGTCTCTGCTCGGCAGAGAACCTGCTTCCCACTCTCTCTGCCTGCCTCTCTCCCTACTTGTGATCTCTCTCTCTCTCTCAAATAAATAAATAAAATATTAAAAAAAAAAGATTTTATCTATTTATTAGAGAGATCTCACAAGCTGGGGGAGCAGCAGAGGGAGACGGAGAAGTAAGCTCCTCGTTTAGCAGGACCCTGGGATCATGACCAGAGCCAAAGGCAGCTATTCAACGGACTGAGCCACCCAGGCGCTCCTGTTTTTTACTTTTTTTAAAGATCTTATTTATTTATTTGACAGAGAGAGACACAGCCAGAGAAGGAACACAAGCAGGGGGAGTGGGAGAGGGAGAAGCAGGCCTCCCGCAGAGCAGAGAGCCCGATGTGGGGCTCGATCCCAAGACTCTGGATCATGACCTGAGCCGAAGGCAGATGCCCAACGACTGAGTCACCCAGGCGCCCCGGCGCTCCCGTTTTTTAAAAAAATCAAGTTTGGGGGCGCCTGGGTGGCTCAGTGGGTTGAAGCCTCTGCCTTCGGCTCAGGTCATGATCTCAGGGTCCTGGGATCGAGCCCAGCATCGGGCTCTCTGCTCGGCGGGGAGTCTGCTTCCTCCTCTCTCTCTGCCTGCTTGTGATCTCTCTCTGTCAAATAAATAAATAAAATCTCAAAAAAAAATATCAAGTTTGTTTTTAAAAAAAAATCAAGTTTGCATCGCGCTTCCTGCTAGGCAGGGAGCCTGCTTCTCCCTCTGCCTGCCACTCCCCCTGCTTGTGCTCATTCACTCTCTTGCACTCGTTCTCTGACAAATAAATAAAATCTTAAAAAAAATTTTTTTTAAAGTAAACTCTACGCAACAAGCAGGGCTCAAACTCACAACCCCCATCCAGAGGTCGCACACTCTGCCCACTGAGCCAATCAGGCAACCCAGGCTTCTCATTTTCAATTTCAATTTTTACTGGTTATACATGCAGCTTACTAATGTTATCTAGATGGCTTGTTAGTAAAAGGCAAATTTTTAATTTTCATTGGCTTAAGTTTTTATAAGAAAATTTCATTAAATTTGGAAGCTTTTCAGGTATTAAAATCCAAAGATATTTTAGGATATTAGAAATATCCAATTGGTCATTTTTGAAATATAGCAATATAAACTCCTTTTTCTTTTCCTTTCTCTCTCTTTTTTTTTTAAGATTTTATTTATTTGAGAGAGAGAGAGAGAGAGAGCACAAGCAAGGGGAGCAGCAGAAAAAGAGAGAGAAAAGCAGGCTCCCTGCTGAGCAAGAAGCCAGTAGTGGGGCTCTATCCCAGAAGCCTGGGATCATGACCTGAGGTAAAGGCAGGCACTTGGCTGACTGAGCCACCGACATGTCCCTATAAACTCTTTTCTTAAAAGATACAACTACAATTTTCTACAAGTGATCCCACTACTACTACTTCTATAAACTATCAAAAAAGTCCCCCAAACCCAACATTTTAGCATTCAACCCGCATTTCTCATACTATCCCTAGGGCCAGGAAAAGGTACAGAAAACCTCTTCAGATTGAGTTCAGAAGTCACCAAATTTATGGGTCAAATATCTACCCATTTGGAACATATTTTTTTTTTAAGATTTTATTTATTTATTTATTTGTTAGAGAGAGCATGCATGTGTACAAGTAGGGGGAGTAGCAGGCAGATGGAGAAGCAGGCTCTGTGCTGAGCAAAAAGCCCGATGTGGGACTCTATCCCAGGACCCTGGGATCATGACCTGAGCCAAAGGCAGACACTTAACCAACTGAGCCACCCAGGTGTTGTCCTTTGGAACGTATTTTTCAGGAAGGCCACGCAGGCTATGTGTTTTGGAACTCTTCATTGTTAATTAATGTACTATTCAGGTATGTGCTAGAATATGGAGATGAACAACAAAATGGGCTTTAATCTTAAGGAATCATTGTTCATGTTTTTAGGCTTTTTTTCTACCTGAATTTAGAATAAAATAAGCTTTTTCATGCTATTGAAGCTTACCAGCTGGCCCACTCCCAATTCCTGGTCCTAGAAACTCTTCAACTTGAGTAGGCTAAGGGACATTAAGTCCACTGGTGGAACACATGCTATCTCATCCTTCAACAGATGCCATTCCCCTGACTCTATTTGGGTCTTGCAAAACAAATCTGAAAACTCAATGGATCCTGAGAATCCTGCAGGAGTTGCAAAGCTTTTGTTGTTTTGACTAATTGGAAATTGGAATTGACTAGGTGAAAACAACCCCAATGCATTCTTTTTTGGGGGTGGGGGTGGGAGGGGCAGAAAGTATCTTAAGCAGGCAGATCCCAACACAGGGCTCTATCTCAGGACCTTGAGATCCTGACCAGAGCCGAAATCAAGAGCTGAAAGCTTAACCAACTCAGCCACCCAGTCAACCCTAACCACCAGGCATTCCTAGGCCAGTTTACCTTCGGTACTGAATCCACCCACACAAAGTGACTTCTTGGCCTAAGTGAGAAGAACGCAACTCTCCACATGTATTGGTCCGAGCAACAAAGCTACTGAATTCTTTAAAGAAAAGCAAGATTAAAAACATATTATTTGCAAATTGCTTGAAAATAAAGACCCTCAAATTATATCATCTTAAGTATTTAATGTCAATGACTAGAATTTATAAAGTAAGTTGAAGTAATTTGATTCAGTCATTATTAAATTTACCTGCAAATGCATCAAAAGCCAAGTGAAATAACGGTCTTACTGTACATTTTTGTGTTAGGAAAAATCTCTGTGTTAGGAAATCTAAATTTTGATCAGGTAGTATTTGCATTTACACCTAAAATTACTCTATTCTTAATTGTGCACATTCCTTTCTAAAATGAAATGAGGTCTTGGAATAACAGAATTTTGAAGGCATGAATCTAGAGTGAAACCAGTCACTTGCACAATATAAAACACTACACAAAATATTCTCAAATGCGAAGAATTTCTTAGACTTATTAATACCATCAGCTAAAAGCAGAATTCATGTGGTTACTTTTTAAAACTTCAGAGGAAAATCGATATTGTAGGAAGGCTGCAGAGACCAGGAGGAAGTACTGGTTAGAGGACAGATCCCTTCACTGCTGTCACCTGGAATTCTCCTCTGTGAACTGAGCACCAGCGTTCTGGAGAGAGAACTCCGGATCCGGTGGGTCATCCTTCCGGTGGGTGTGGAAAAACCCCTGTATAGCCGACTTAACCAACAGAACATGTTGGATCCACAGGATGGCGAGAGATGCTCACGAATCGCAAGCTGCGGGTGCTGGATGATGGTCGAAAGTCAGTTTGGGAAATATACACAAATCCCTTAAAATGCTAGTTGTTTTCGCTTTCTCCCATATTTAAGCTCTTCTCCGCTGAACATTCAAGTACACGTGTCTAGAAACTAGATAAATCTGCAAGTTCTTTGGGGCCCTTGGAGAGCAGGTAGGGAAAAGATCCTTTTTCCACCTCCAGTTCATCAGTTTCCACTTCTAACCAACCGAACTGCGGCCAGAAGAGCCGAGAGAACCCTTCCACACAGCAGGGCAAAGTGGGACTCCGCGACCACGCAGAGGCGGAAGGGGCTGATAACCAGGCGTACCTCCTTCCCTTCCTTCCACGCTTCCCCGAAGGTTCCCGCAGGCCGAATTTGGAATACAAGAAGGAACTCGGCCTCAGGTTTCAAATCTCCCAGACCTGTCAGCTGGCCTCTGGTCTTCAGAAAGACGAAGGCCCGCAAACGCCAAACCTTCGCACGCCCAACACCCACACGTAGGTGATAGCTGAGAGCCAAACACTCCTCGTTCGGCCCCTAAAGCGCCCAAGTTACGGTGGAGGTATTCAACCAATCAGAACAGAGGTGCTGCCGCCATGCTTATTATGGGCGGAAATTTGCAGGAACGCTTCACGCAAGTAGAAAAATTCTGAAAACTAACACAGCACGATTAGCCAAGGTGATGATTATGGTCAGGTCGCCCGACCTCAGTTAAAATGGCGACCATAGTGGCTTCACTAATGTGTAATCGGCACCAGAGAGTCTTCCGGCGTCCAGCCGCAGAGCGAGACGGGAAGCTATTTTAAACTGACGCGGCGGCTGAGTGCTGGGGTGTAACTTCTTAAAGGCGGGAGTTCAGAGCTAGCTGGGCCTCTGAAAGGCTCAAGTGGAAAGGGGCGAGTTGGGACCCGCTGGCCCTTACCCTTCCTCTCCTTTGGCAGAAGCCGACCCCGCAAGAGCGAAGGTCGCAGAGCTGGTGTCTGGGTCAGCGGAAATGCCCCTCCTGCGGTGAGGTCGCCGGACGTCTGAAGAAACAAGAGTTTGTGTCCCTGGTGAACCCAGTTGTTGTGGAGCGGGAGGGAATTTGAAGGGGCCGAGGATTCCTTCCGAACTCTCTGTTAGCTGCCGTTTTGGCGACTTTTTTTTTTTTTTTTTTTTTAACTTCAGGGGGTTTTAGTCTTTACCTAGCTTTGGGACCAGACTTGAAGAATGATTCGTGAAGCCGGAATGGGTGACAGCGTCATCACGGCATTTTATTGGTAAGACCCTTTGTCTTTGTCCAGGACTGGCAGTAAACTTTATGTTTTGCTCTGCAGTGTGCTCCTTATCTTTACAACACTTGTGTGTTTAGATGGCTGCACACTACGTGCTTGGCACTCGGATTTAGGTATTGGTGACGATGTAAAAAGTGAATTAAGTCAGGGTCCCTTCCTTCATGGATTTACCACAAGAAAAACAATTCAGTTGTACCGTGTGTTACGCACTACAAGTGCAAAAAGAGCTGGTGATACGCCGTGGATACCGGTCAGCTTCTGAGGCGTGAAACCTCGGGGATGGATTGCCTTTGGTCAGACAAATGGGAGGAGAGAAGCATTCTTAATTGGCTGTAGGCTTAATAAAAAAGTGAGGAGCAGAGGCAAACATGATAGGCACGAAGGGGAGTAGTAGGGTGATGATCAGTCTAGGGCAGTGGCTCTTAACCTTTGCAAAAATTGTCAATGGGACCTTTCTTCTTCCCCCTCCACCGCCAAATACACATGCATACAACATTTTGCATACAACCTAGGGTTGTTGGATTTTGGAAAGGCCATTTGTCCATAGATCTTGGGCTGAGAACTCCTGGAGTAGAAAATGAACCTGGATAGTACTAAATGATAAGATCAGATTATGTAGTGCCATGAAACTCAGAGAAATTCTGACTTCATCTCAAAGATGAGTGGGAATTGTTATGGGATCTCCAGCAAGGTAATGACAAGATAGAAGTGGGGTCTATGGATCACTCCCTATGGACTGGGGAGAGGGGTTAAGACTGGGACACTAAAATAATGAGTCAAGATATATTTTTAACCTCTTATTGGGCAGGGCAAAATTACCCATTACTGAGTGCAGAGTGAGAGGGTAAAATAGATGTAAGTCATTTTCTGATCTTTCACGTGTGGACTGGGATATTTCACCATATATTATAATATATATTAAATATTTACCATAATAGTAAATACTAGGGGAAGGTTTTTCTCAAAACCAACTGTCCAGTGCTAATAGTCTTTATCTCACCTAGACAGATTTTTAAATCTTTTTTGGAATTCATAGCATTTGTCTTTTAAGGAGTCAGATTCAGCAGGGCTTCTTTCGCCTTGAAATTGATCTCTATTGAAAGGCAATGTGAAAGAAAGAGATAAGAGCACCCACCCTGGGATTATGCTGTCTCGGTTCAAATCCTGGTTCTTGCCTTCTTTACCTGTATGACTTTGGCAAATTACTTAACTTCTTTGTCTTTTCATCTGTCAACTGGGAATATAATAAACTACCTCATGGGTTTGAGTATTAAATGAGACAGTATTTGTTAGGGGCTTGGACAGATACCTGGCACCTGATGATACTCAATAAATGTTAGCCATTAATCCAAATAAAAATTTGAAAGAAACATTCTGTGTAGATGGGACTGATTAAAATCTGGCCCCGTTTTTTGTCTTTTTTTTTTTTTTTAAAGACAGAGCGCCAGCGAGGGGTAGGTATAGGGGCAGAGGGAGAAGGGGAGAGAGAGAATCTCAAGCAGGCTCCATGCCCAGCTCAGAGCCTGACACAGAGCTCAATCTCATGACACTGAGATTATGACCTGAGCCAATATCAGGAGTCAGACTCTTAACCAACTGAACCACCCAGGCGCCCCTACAAGTTTTCATTTGTGAAAAACTTTTATCAAAGGGTAACTGTGCCAATACTTGGGAGTAATTATTGTAATTTTTAAATCATAATTCCTTTCAAAGAAAGTTATAATTTCAGGAAATTCTTCTATTCATTTAAACAGATACTTGTTAGGGGAGGTGGGCGGAGAGAGGATGGGTTCAGTGGGTGATGGGTATTAAGAAGGATACTTGCACTGGGTGTTGTATATAAATGATGAATTACTAAATTCTACTCCTGAAACTAATATTACACT
Organism: Nasua narica; assembly: GCA_028533885.1. Lineage (NCBI taxonomy): Eukaryota > Metazoa > Chordata > Mammalia > Carnivora > Procyonidae > Nasua > Nasua narica. The sequence continues at coordinate 47,806,023 of CM052814.1, forward strand.
GTATGTTAACTAACTAGAATTTAAAGAAAAACTTGAAACTACAAAACAAACAAATAAAAGACAACCCATAGTACTTGCTAACAATTAAAGAACACTCAGCATTATATTAGGATAATTATACAAGAGACATATAAAGCATGATTTCAGTCAAAGTATTTTAGTCTTGTTGGGAAGAGAAAAAATGCACACCAAAAAAAAATTGTACAGGGAAGTGTATGAATATGGGCCAAAATGAGTGGTACAGAGGAGAGCTATGTGGGCTGGTATTTTATTAATCTCCAAACATTTTATGAAACATTGTTGAGAGATTTTGTTAGATTCATCTAGAGGGTTTTTAGGGCTTTTAAAAAATATTTACCCCTGAGATCTCATTCTATAACACACAGCCATGCCCCCATACATATTGCTTCCAGGAATGAGCTATTGATACAGACAGAAGTGTAGGAGGAAAAAGATTAACAAAACCCTACTACTTGGAAAGAGATCAAATTCAAGCATCTAAAGGAGATGGAATGGGAAAAGGACACTTCAGATAAACATGATTGATAGGCAAAAACACGAAGACAAGAATATGTTTATGCCTAGGAGAACTAGGATAAGGGCAAGCCGAATTATGAAAGATCTTAAATAGCAGAAAAGTAGAATTTTTCTCAGCACTGTAAAGTTTTTTTGCACAGACAACTAATAATAAAGTGTCATTACTGAAGAATGGATTACCTTAGATACAGTCGTAAGAACTTAGAAGTAGCTTTGGGAACGGATAACAGAGAGTGTTGAAGGAAAAATTCGAAAGAATGTGCTTAATGACTACATGTTCAAGACCCACTTTAAATGAATTTAACATAGAAAATTGACAGGAATTTGAAAAGAGACCATCTAACTTTTGGAGAAGGATGGGAAGGAGTTGAATTTAGTTTTGAACATTCTTTGTTTGAGACATCAGTAAGATATTCATAAAAATAGCCTATAGCCAGTGAGAAATATAGGACTTGGTTAAAAAGTCCAAACTGGGGTTCTGGGGAGTAGGGCAGGGAGAGGAAGGGAAAGAAAGAATTCCTTTATAGCAAGGAGAAGAATCAGTGAAACTGTGAGCATGAATTATCTTTTTAATGTTCAGAATTCTGGTTTTATTTCTTTTTATGTAGATCATGGATTCTTATGATACACCAGAATCGACTCCTAGGCACAGCGCATCCTCAAGGCTGAAAGATTACTTTATAGGTGCCACCCCTTTGCAGAAACGATTAGAATCAGTCAGGAAGCAGACTTCATTTATCCCAACTCCACCTCGAAGGAAAATTCCTCAGTGTTCACAATTACAGGTATGCCTTTTGTGTTCCTTTGTGTTACTCAATAATTGAGAAATCTGTGAGCAAAATATTTTGACTTTTGTTACTTTTTAATAGTATTTTTAATATCTTCTTAATCTCTCAGGTAATAAGATGAGAAATAGTAAAAACAATTATTCACACTATCAATACCACCTCTGTTATGTCTTTTAAATTCCTTTAATCTGGAGCATTTCCACAGTATTTCTTTATTTTTTATGACATTGACGTTTTGAAGAATGTCGTTTCCTCTCCTTTCCTTTTAAAATAGAATATTCTTCATATTGTATTTGATGTTTCCTCGTGGTTAGATTGAAGTTACGTATTGGCTGGAATACAGCATAGAGGCTGTTGCGTCCTTTTGGGGGAATAACATCTGGTAGCAGAGGTGATGTCAATTTTGATCATCCTGTCAAGGTGTTGCTCAGTGGTTACTGTTTTATTCGTCTCTGCATCTGTCTGCAGTCTGGGAGACACTTTAGGATAATGTAAATATTCTGTTCCTCTCAAAATTTCCCTTTATGCTTAACATCCATTGATAATATTTACCTGATTCTATTTTTATCATTATGGTCACAATATAATGATTTTCCGACTCCATTTGCTCCGTATTTACCAACCAGCCTTTGGCATTCTATTGTAAACCCTTCTCATTTCTCCTCCATTTATTTATTTTTCGGACTTAAGTTTTGTTTTTCAAATTTTTCTGAATCATTACTAAATTATTTTGGTGTTTATATTGTCTCCAATTTGTCTGCAGCAACATTCTCTGTTTTGATTATTCATAAACGACTCTGAAGGTTTATAACAGTAATTTGTGATTTTACTGGAACATGAAATAAAACCCTAGTCAGTGTGGGTTTGATGTATGGTTTTGAGAAACATAGCAGGGAGTCTGGCTGATTAGTCACCCACATCCTCCTTATAGTCTTATTTTCTTGTCCATGTTGTGTGCCTCCTATCTCTTGAGATATTGGAAAATTTTTGCTTCTTTCCAAAAAGTATCTTAAATTACTAGTGCTGGCAATGAAAGTGATGGTTCGTAACCATAAAACAGTAATTGTATATAAATTAAAGATTGGAATGTTCATTTCCTTATCTCTGTGAAACAAATAATTTCCCCATACCTTTTGATCATGACAAGAAAAAAGTTTATAACTTTTATACAAGTTTTATAAAAGTTTCCATGAACACTCTAGTCTAAAGAAATATTTTTATCAAGTAGACAACTGTAATGAAAGTACCAAAGGATAGTTGGAGCTGTAAGACTGTGTCAGAAAGTATGGATTTTATAGAAAAATTCAATTCAGGATGAAAGTAGGAACGTATATGGGGATGTATGTGAAGACCCTCAATAATGCCATAGGGCCAATATGAAGGAAGTGTTTTTGTTTTTGAGGGTACCCGTGGTTTTAATAGAGCATGGCAAAAATGCTCCCAAGTATCTTTTTTTTTTTTTTTAAAGATTTTATTTATTTATTTGACAGAGAGAGACATTGCGAGAAAGGGAACACAAGCAGGGGGAGTGGGAGAGGGAGAAGCAAGCTTCCCTCCGAGCAGAGTGCCTTATGTGGGGCTCGATCCCAGGATCCCGGGATCACGACCCGAGCCGAAGGCAGATGCTCAACGACTGAGCCACCCAGGCGCCCCGCCCAAGTATCTTTTTATTTAATCTGCTGATTTGACATTGTGTCATAGAGTGAATTTACTGCCAAACACTTAAGAAAATTACAGAATTAAAACTAATCAAATTAAATGCTCCAGTTTATTTTCAAAATCTATAATTTTAAATTTCTAAAAGTGAAACGTAAATGTTCATCCAATAAATATCGAACAGTGGTTCTAGATGCTAGAGATATAGCGCCTAACAAAATAGGCAAAATCCCTGTTCTTACCATACTCATGCTGTAGTAAGGAAGACAGACAATAAAAATCCAACAAACATATAATGTCAGATAGTAATAAATGCTGTGGGAAAAAAAGCATGTTAAGGAGGTATAAAGTGACAAAATCGGAGTGAGACAAAATTAGATAGGGTGGCCTCTTGAGTGACATTTGGACAGACCTGAGTGAAGGAAAGGAACATGCCATGTGAACACATGTGGGAAGAGTATTCCAAAGTGAAGGTACAGCAAATGTAAAGGGTTGTTCTGGGATCTTCAGAGTCCTGCAAACTCTATTTTGGTTTGAGTGTAAAGATTAGGTACTCAGTAATAGATTGGTATTAAGTATTTAAAATACTGTGATTAAGAATGAGGAAATGTTAGTAAATGAGAATTTAAACTTCTTTTGTCTTGATTTTTTTCTGTAGGAAAATGATCCTCAAAAAGTTGCATTCCTTCTACATAAACAATGGACTTTATATAGTTTAACTCCCCTCTATAAATTCTCCTACACTAATCTCAAAGAGTATTCTAGACTTCTGAGTGCATTTATTGCTGCTGAAAAGCGAAAAGGGCTTGCTGTGGAAGTGGGAGAAGACTTCAACATCAAAGTGACTTTCTCCACTCTCCTAGGAATGAAAGGAACACAAAGAGACCCTGAAGCATTTCTCGTCCAGGTATGTTATGTAAGCAATCTTTGCTTCCCAGAGGAAAAGTATCTGCACCGTTGTGGTTTAGAAATTGTGATATTTTCTTACCGTTTAAAAAAAAAATTAAGCTTGTGATTTATAACCCATTTTATGTCTCATTTGACCAAATTAGAGTAATTAGATATGGCAACTTAAAGTTTTTTTCCAATTACATTATAGTCATGTTTATCATAAAATGCATAAAAATACAAAGAAAATTGAAAACCACAGTTTAACATTTTGGTATAATGCCTATTTGACAGTAGACAATCTGAGTAAGCCTCTATTTATTAAAAAATTGAGTCAATATTTTCCAAAGTAGAAAGCATCAGGCCCAGATGGGTTTACTGGTGAATTCTGCCAAACATTTAAGGAAGGAATTATTTCAGTTCTCTCCAGTCTCTTCAGAGAATAGAACCAGAGGGATACTTAACTCATTCTGTGAGGCCAGCATTATCCAATACTAAAACTACACAAAGATTATTAAAACTATAGGTCAGTATCTCTCATGAACATAGATATACGTCTGTGTGACTATCTGGATCTACTAAAATTGGGATTGTATTGCCCACACTTTTGCATATGGCCTTTTTTGAAAAAAATTAATAATAATGTTATAGATAATTACTCATGTCATTAAGAATACTACATTTTTGTAAGTAAATCTGTATAATTCTAAATATCTAGAAGTGGAATTTTAGCAAAAATAATATATGCGTATATACATATATCATCTACCATCATATATTGTGATGTATCATGACAAGTTACTCTTAGAAATGTAATGTTCCTTCCTGTGTGTAGGATTTAAAAGTAATAGGACCATCTTTGGATTGATTAAGAAACTGGATTTATTATTCATGCCTGCTACTTCTGTTTCTTTAGTGAACTCATCTGAGTCATTATAAATTAGATTCTGAAATAGTCAAGCAGTCCTAATTTTGTTTATTTGTATAGATCAGGGGTCAACAAACTATGGCCTACAGGCCAAATCTGACCTGCTGCTTGTTTTTGTTTTTGTTGCTGTTTTTTTAACTAAGGTTTCATTGTAACAGTGCTCCTCTCATTTGTTTATATACTATCTATGGCTGCTTTTGTGCTCCAACAGCATGTTTGAATATTTGCTACAGAGACCATATGTCTTGCAAAGCCTAAAATATTTACTATCTGACTTTTACAGAAAAAATTTGCTAACCCCTGGTGTAGATCATGATATTGGCAAAGATCTTCAAGATACCTAGGATTAGGTTTAGCTGCATGAAACAGAAAGCCTAAATAACTGTGAATTAAATGTCTGTCTTGAGGTTGAATAGATAGAGCCTTATTTGTCTTACAAAAACGTGTTTGGAGGTAAGGTGTTCAAGGCTGGTATATGCTTTATGAATTATAATCTAGGCTCCTTCTGCCTTCTCTATCATCCTTGGTGCATGACTTTTCTCCATATAGTCTGACAGAGCTCCTGAAACTCTAAAATATTCTCTGCAAGTTCCAGGCAGGAAGTAGGAGGACAGAGAGTCCCTGCTACTGAGTGAATCTTTAATGATTTAGAGGGGTCTTAGAGTACTAAGACCCAACAACTTCTCTTTCCATCCCAGTTGGAAGGCATACTAGGAAATTTTTCTTTTTTACTGGGTACTTAGCCACCTCATTAAAAGCACAGTTTTATTGTGGAAGGAAAAATGGGTACTGGATAGACAGTTAGCAGTCTTTGTCAAATGAAGCAGTTGATGCCCAGAGAAGGGATGTGATTTGGATGTCAACAGGCGAATGTTCTTTGAGGAATAAACATAACCTCTTGAGCTCTTAGTAGAGCTGTCCTAATAGAGTCCTTAGTAGACTCCTTAGTAGACTTAGTAGACTGTCCTTAGTAGAGTGTCCGAATTAAATCTCATTTCTTCACAGAATTACAGAACTTTTAGGTTATGAAAGTGTGATAGACCTATCTGGGCTTCAAGGCTTTTAAGTCTCTTACACTCTCTTGAACAAGAAGGAGAAATATGCTAAAAGTAATTGGTAAAATGATTATCTCTAAAAGGATATGATACCGGGCTGTGATCTTCACTTTATCCTGGTCAGACTTTAAAACTATGAGTATATGGAAGGTATGTTTGTCATGTAGTTTATAGATTTGAAGTTTGAGATGTTAGTCTGGGAAACATAATGAAGATTCTAAAATATCTGAATAGTTTATAGATTTGAAGTTTGGGATGTTGTTAGTCTGGGAAACATAATGAAGATTCTAAAATATCTGAATAGATTGGCACAGTGGGTCAAATTGAAAGAGATTAAAATTTTAATAGGAATAAATATACTGCTTCTATATATTAGGGGAGGTTTATCTTTGTTTTTTTTTTAAGATTTATTTACTTTAGAGTACATGAGCAGGAGGAGGGGCAGAGGGAGAGGAAGAGAATCTTAAGCAGACTCCTGCTGAGCATGGAGCCTGATATGGGGTCCATTCTCTGGACCCTGAGATCATGACCTAAGCCGAAATCAAGAGTTGGCTGCTTAACTGACTGAGCCACCCAGGTGCCCTGAGATTTACTTATTAATAGCAAAAACAAATAGGGTAATTTATGTAAAGCTGTCAACTAAAAATTAGAAAACTACTGAATCTAAGATTATATTAATAGTTGTATAATCTAGGTTAAAGATGGTCACAGTCCTTAAGTGAGATCTTTTTGAAGTGATTATATTCACTTATGAATGACTCCCATGCAGAAGAATTTCAGAGTGACCAGGATAATATGTATGTCATAGGAGGAATGGTTGAAGAAACTAGAGATGTTGAACTTGACATTACATATGATAGAGATGATCAAATATTTGAAAGGCTTTTCCTGTAGAAGAGAAATTAGATTTGATTAGTTCTACAAGCACAGAAGGAAGAAAACAGGACCTGCAGGTGGAAACTATGGGCCTAACATATGAAAAAACATTTTTAAGTCTATAGAGCTGCCTTAGGAAATCCTGAATTCTTCCTTAATGGAAGAATTCAGGCACCTTGGATTTGGTGACTTTTTATAATCCCTTCTGAAGTTGAGATTTTGAGATTTTTTTTTCAGGATAGTGTACTTGGTTACACCATATTGGCATTCCTTATTTTGCATTTTGGCTGCACCAAGGTCTTGCCATCCATATAACATGTCCTAATAAGAATATTAGGAGGAAAGTTGATTAACTTGATAAAGCCTTTGTACTGGCAAGCAGTACAAAATATCTTCTTATTTTTAAATGTAGTCATTTTGAGAAGATGTAATTTAGGAGTAAGTGTACTTTTGAATTTAATGAATCTTTTTTTTTCTTTGTAGATTCTGTCAAAATCTCAATTGCCATCTGAGAACAGAGAACATAAAGTGTTGTGGACTGGTTGGTTCTGCTGTATATTTGGAGACAGTCTTCTGGAGACCGTTTCAGAAGATTTCACCTGTGTACCCTTATTCCTTGCAAATGGAGCAGAGACAAATACAGCCATAGTAGGAACCTGGTTTCAGAAAACTTTTGATTGTTATTTCAGTCCCTTAGCAATCAATGCATTTAATCTTTCCTGGATGGCTGCTATGTGGACTGCATGCAAAATGGACCAGTATATGGCTGCTACTGAATTTCTTTGGTCTGTACCTTGTAGCCCTCAAAGTCTGGACATTTCTTATGCCATACATCCAGAGGATGCAAAAGCTTTGTGGGACAGTGTCCACAAAACACCTGGGGAAGTTACTCAGGAGGAAGTTGACTTATTTATGGACTGCCTTTATTCACATTTCCATAGGCATTTCAAAATTCACTTATCAGCCACAAGATTGGTCCGTGTTTCCACATCTGTAGCTTCAGCACATACTGATGGGAAAATAAAGGTTAGTGTGAACAAATCTAGTTAAGTAATTTTTCCTTATTGTTACATAGCTTTCAAAATGCATGCATTTGCTACATTGAAGAAACACATTTGAATGCTAATTTGAGACAGTAGAGGTATTTTATGCTTTATATATGATTGACTAGAAAGTCTTTAGTTTCTAGATAATAGCTTTATAATGGGAGAATACTATATGCTATGAACTACAGACTTTGGTAATAACAGGAATTATTCTGTAGTAATTTTGAAGCTTTAAAAATTGTTTTGTCAAACTTTGAAATAATTATCAGAGCAACAGAAGATTTTGTATGTTAGATCAGAAAGTTATAGCCAGAAATACATAAGTAAGATGTCATCTTTTTATATTTTATGCTTTTCCCTCCCTAGGAAGGAAATAATTGACATTGTTTTACTCTTTATGAAGTATTTACTAGAGGAAATATTGGAAATAAACTGAGAGTGGGCACCTAAATATAATAAAATATATTAATATATTTAAAATGTATTAAAATATAGCCACAGTAAACAGTGAATATTGATCTTGTCACTGTGCTAGGAGTTTAATACACCTTCATTTTAGTCTTTAGAGCAACCCTGTAGTAGATGATTTTATCCACATTTTATTGTTAAAACAAGGAAACAGGCCAAATTAGGTGAAAATGAAACCAGCAGAATAGCTTAGTCAAAGGAAGACTCAGTAATTGAATGCTTATCTCTTAGGTTCCAAAAAGCTCATACTCTATAAACAGTGTATTAGTGTTCTTCTAACTGAAGGTCATATTGCAATAGTAAGTTGGAAAATAATTTTGATAGGAAGAGACCAGCTTTAAAAAACAAAAGAAAGAAATATAATAGAAAATACAAAAATGAATGTATCACATGTGGTAAGCGTATACATTTGCTTGTACTGGGTCATGATGTTAAATTTCTTTGGTTTTCAAAGAAACATTTGAAAGATTATACTATACTTTATTTACTTTGATATTCTAAAGGGTAAAAATTCCATTTTAGCACCTCAGAATTCAGTGTTCATGAAGTCCTTGTATATGTAAGATTTTGTTTTCATATGCCCACACTCTTATTAGTAAACTGCATTTAAAAGCTGTTTTGTATAATGTGTTTTTATGTATATAAAGGTGGTTCTTAAACACATTGATTTTATCTGGTCTATACTACATCTAAGAGCCTCTTTTTTTTAAGATTTTATTTATTTTAGAGATAGAGCAAGTGAGTGGGACGGGAGAGCAGAGTGAGAGGGATAAGCAGACTCCATGCTGAGTGTGGAGCCGGATTCAGGGTTCAATGCCAGGCTTGGTCCCATGACCCCGAGATCATGACCTGAGCCTAAATCAAGTCAAACACCTACCCTACTAAAAACAAAAAAAAAAGCAAAACAAAACAAAACACCTACCCTACTGAGCCACCCAGGCGCCCCTGAGCACAGGCCTTATAGCCAGCTATAACTGGCTCCTGCTTTCATATAATGCCATAATGATAGCTAACATTTAAAAATTTTTTTGGTAGTGAACATTTATTAAGCACTAATGGTGCCAGGCATTCTAAAGCATTCTGTGTATACCGTCTCCTTTAGTTTTTCACAACAACCTGTTGAGATAGGTTGTAAAGAGGAAACTAGCACAGGGGATAAGTAGGTTCCCTGCGATCACATAGCTAATAAGTGGAGTTTGAATTTGAACCCAGTCATCTGAGCTTATGCCTTTAACTGCAACAGTGTACTGCCTCTCAAAAGTTTGAAATTAATGTATTAACCAGGTTTCTGCCATCTGCTTAGTTTCTACAAGATACTTTTAGAATCACATCCCTTTGAAAAGACGGAAACTATGGAACCGCTTTCTAGAAAATGTAGATATTCTATTTACATATAAATCTAAGGGGCTCAGGGATACCCCTTCCTCTCCTTACTTCTTATACAGATAGTTAGCCCATCCATGGAAGTCAGGATAAATAAGAACTTTATTTTTAAGCACCACTGACTAATAGTTGTGTATTTATTAAAGTTAGTAGTCTTCATTAAATAGAATAAAATTTATTTGACTTAGAGCAGCAGTGGTTTGGGTTCATCTTAGCTTCCAAATACGGAATTTAAAATAAGCCCGGAATATTTATCAAATATCAAACTGCTTTGTTGTTATAATTCTAATTTTAAATGTCTGTTTTTTTGTGTTTTTTTCAGATTCTGTGTCACAAATACCTTATTGGAGTCTTGGCATATTTGACAGAACTGGCAATTTTTCAAATTGATTGAAGTCTTGTGGGGATTATAAATGATGGATTATATACTTTTTTCTCACTGATTATTTGCCTAATTGCTATGCTGAGAGGCCCTGCAGGAGAAATATGCATCTGTCTCTGCATCTGTTTTCCTCTCAGTGCCTTTGGAATTGCCCAGATAGAATTCAAGAAGGATCTAGAAGAAAGAACAAAGAAGGCAGTAGTGAATGAATCAAAGCCAGGTGCTCCATAATAGTCATGATGATCTGGGATGCCAGTGTCTAGAAAATGCTCAGTTTTTATTTTCTTGGACCATCTTTCTAAAAAATATGTAATGTTTATTACATCAGATTTTTAGGATTCAAATGAGGTATCTTTAATATTATTTCTGATTTGGATCTTTAAAACCTTCAATTCCTTTTAAGCATTTTAGAGTTGGATCCAGAGAGAATTTCTGTCTTCTAAAGACATTTTCCTAGTATCATTTCACTGTAGAGAGTTGGCAATTAAAATCTCCTCCAAAGGAAACTGGAGATTAATATATACTTTTTAAAGCCACTAATATGCTTCTGTTTTTAATACTGTTCAATTCTTATTGCAATGTTGAATTAAATATTTACTTTTAAAATGAAGCAGTGTGTTTATCAGTGTCTTGGTGACAGATCTTTAATTAATGTCTCAGGAATGAGAAATTGTAGTCTTTTTCTCTAACATTCTCACAAATGTTACAAGCCAACAATTATATGGAATCAAAGGCAACAGTGAGCCTCTTTTGAGGGCAGAAATTATCTTGTTAAACTTTCATGTCCCTAATTTTGCTTTAGCACAGTCCTTAGTAAATATCTGCAGGTTAAGTGAATGCATTTTAACCAACTCTTCCATTTTATAGATGTAGACTGAGATTGAGCAACTTATGAGACTTCCCCAAGATGCTATATCTAAATCTCTAAATCTCTAAATTTTAATTTATTGAGCACAGGAAGATTTTGTTTTACTTTATAAATGATGTTTTTAAAAATTTGTTTGAAAGGAAATAACTTTAATAGGCCGTCATTCTAAAAACAAAGGTTAACTTCTGGAATGGGGTATTATTTCACATATACCGTGAATAGTACAGATAGTGGAAAAAGCATGAACTTTGGAGTCAAATTCATTTAACTAATATTAAGCTCCTATGTTGTACTTGAAATTGTACTGGACAACAGGGATATAGCAATGAAGACAAAAAAGATCCCTGTCATGTGGAAATTATATTCTAGTGGAGGAAGGTAAAAGATAATTTCAGTTGAGATACACGTTATAAAGAAAATAAGGCAATACATTATGGAAAGGGGTGACCTTTTATACAGTTGTCCAAGGTTTCTCTGAGAAAGTGACGTTTGAGCTGAGTCCTGAGTGTTGAGACGGAACTATGTGAAGGTGTGTGGAAGAGTTTGCTAGGCAGGTGAAATAGCAAGAGCACAGGCCTTGAGATAGGTAAGAATTTGGCTTATTTGAGGAACAAAGGAAGTCTGTGTGTCTTGAGCAGAGTAAGGGTGGAGTAGTAGTAGATGAAAGTGAAGTGATTGTGCAACAGAGACTTATTCCATTGGCTCTGTCTCCCAATTTTTGACTGGGCTTCTGGCTGTCCAGAATAGAGATGACCTTTTCTGACCTTTCTCAGAGCTAGGTGTAGTTATATGACTAAGTTCTGACCCATGGTCTATAAATGGAAGGATCATGTAGTGCTTCCAGGAATCTTCCTTTAAAACAGTGGGCCTGTACCCATTGCCTTTTTCTTATTCTTCAATCTTTTTCACATATAATGATGAATTCTAGCCATTCTTTGTGGTCACGGGGATGCAGATTAGGTCATAGGGATGGTAGAGCATGGTTTCAGACCAGGAGTTTGTGCCTAAAGGACTTCTTAAAGCTGAACCCCATTACCACCCTTGGGTGGTCTTCCTCTAGACTTAGTGTGAGAGAAGTAAACTTTTTTTTTTTTTTAAGAGAGGGAAGGTTGTAGAGGCAGAGGGGGAGAAAGAGAATCTTAAGTAGTATCCACCTCCAGCACGGAGCCCAACACAGAGCTTGATCTCACAACCCTGAGATCATGCCGTGAGCTGAAATCAAGGGTCAGTGCTTAACTGACAGCCACCCAGATGCCCCAGAGAAGTAAACTTTTATCTTGTATAATCTGTTGCTATTTTGGGTCACTTGCTCATAGCCAAACCTAATCCTGATAGAAAGAGGCAGCATCTACATTATCTAAGTTTTTGTAGATATTGTGAAGAGACTGGATTTTATTCTAAATGCAATGGGAAACCATTGAAGTTTTAAGCGGGAGAGTAATATTACCTAACCTATCTTTTATACGATAAGAGAGAAAATTAGTTATAGGTGGACAAAAGTGAAAGGGAAACAGTTAAAAGATTGTTAGAAATGGTACGACCACGATGGAGAAATTAGTATCTAGTAAATTATTTGGGATTTACCCTTTAACTAGCAATCCCACTTCTAGCATTCTATCCCCAAAACTCACTGGCAAAACTTAAATGAAGCCTATTCTATTGTAATAGTATTTGTAATAGCAAGACTGAAAAAAATCCAAATGCCTATCAAAGGGGGATTGTTTGAATAAATTATGGTGTAACTGCACAGTGAATTACCACCATGTGACTATAAAAAGATTTGAGGAAGATCTCTAATACTGCAAGTATTAGATCACTGGAGTGATCTTGATCTCTGAGAGGCAATGGAAGAGCATCATGTGAACAGCTATCTTTTATAGAAGGAATGTGTGAAATATGAGTTTGAAATATGAGTTTGTGTATATTTCCGTTATGTTTCCAAACAACAGTGGAAGGATAAACCAAAAACCAACAAAAATGGTTACTAATTAGGAGGAAGGAAGGAACTGGGTAAAGGGAACAGGGATGAAAGTTAAAACTTATTTGAATGTTGCTTGTTTATAGTTTAGAACTATATAAGTGTTTTATATAATTAGAAACAATATCAGATCAAAAAGAAAATATAATCCTTAAAAATTGAAAATAAATAAACCTAACTATATGTAGTTCATACCATAATCACACAAAGAATTGTTTTTAGTATCTTTAAATTCTAGAATTTTGACTTTATATGGTCAGCTATATCTTAGGAAAAGAAGAGCAGCAAAGGAATTTAAGTTGTATTCAATTACTTGTTACTAATAATACTGGTATTGTTTTATCATTGTAATAAGATAAAACATAACAATGTTACGAACCAGGATTTTGAACATAAAACATTTAATTATATGTATATGTATATATAATTATAAAGTAAAGTAAGCTAAGTAGAAACTCTAATGTTAAATTTGACTTGGAATTACCAGGGTGAACTCATTTATTTTTAAAATGTAAAAGTTTTTAATTTTAATGAAGTCCAGCTTATCAATTAGTTTATTTCTTATGCCTTTGGTGTTGTGTCTAAGAAATCACTACTTAATCTGAGGTCCCAAAGGGTTACTCTTGTGTTTTTCTAAGGATCTTATAATTTTAGCTTTAAATTTAAGCCTATAATCCATTTTGAGATTTTATATATGGGGTGAGGTAAGCATTCAGATTCATCATTTGTATATTCAGTCTTACCATTCATTTGTTCTAGTACCATTTATTAAAAAGACTGTTGTTTTCCCATGTCACCTCTGTCACCTTTCTTAAAAATCATTTGGACATACATGCTTATTCCTGGACTCTCAATTCTATTTCATTGATGTCAATGAATGTGACATCACCACACTGTGATGCCACAATGTGGCAGTACCACACTGTCTTGATTAGTATAGCTTTGTAGTGCATTTTGAAATCAGGGAGTGTGAGTCTTCCAGCTTTTCCTTTTTTTTTTTTTTTCAAGATTGTTTTGGTTATTCTGGGTCTTTTGCATTTCCAAAGAATTTTAGGATCAGCTGGTCAATTTTGAAACAAAGTTAGCTGGGATTTTGATAGTGGTTGTGTTCAATCTATAGATCAATTTGGGGAGTACTGCCATCATAATGGTATTAAGTCTAATATCTAGTCTATGAGCATGGGATATTTTTCTATTTATTTCAAAATTTCCTTCAACAGTGTTTTATAGTTTCCAGCCTCAAGTATTGCACTTTTTTTGTTAAATTTATTCCTAAGTATTTATTTCATGCTATTGAGAATGGGAAAAAAAATTTTTTTTTCAAACTAAGTAAAAATTACTTTCTTTTGGATAGGTTAGTAGCCAGGGAGTTTCAAAGTAGAGCTCCATGTCCATCCATACTAGATAATGACAGTAAGATAATTTTATGTGTTTTCTGTTTTTAAAGAGAACACCTTTTAAAAATATACTTACACTGGGACACCTGGGTGGCTCAGTTGGTTAAGCAGCTGCCTTCGGCTCAGGTCATGATCCCAGGGTCCTGGGATCGAGTCCCACATCGGGCTCCTTGCTCAGCGGGGAGCCTGCTTCTCCCTCTGCCTCTGCCTGCTTGTGCTCTCTCGCTCTCTCTGACAAATAAATAAATAAAATCTTTAAAAATATATATATATACTTACACTTTTATACATTTGGAATTGCTTCTTAATTTCATTTTTGGATTGTTGTGAGTATATATATTGCTCTTATATCCTATGATCTTGCTGAACTTGTTTATTCTAGTAATTTTTTCAGTGAATTCCTTAGGATTTCCTGTATGCAAGACTAATGTCATTTGTGAATAAAGAGTTTTACTTAATTTCAATCTGGATGCCTTTTACTTCTTTTTCTTGCCAAATTGCCTTGGCTAGAATTTCCACCACAGAGGCAGATAGAAGTGGTGAAAGTGTAGTTTTATATTGTTCCTGACCTTAGTGTATATTTTACTATTAAATATGATGTTAGCTGTAGGTTTCTCATACATGCCCTTTGTTGGGTTAAAGCAATTCTCTTCCTAATATGATGGTTTTTATTATGCATGGGTGTTGGAGCTTTTCAAATTATTTTCCTGCACCTATTGAGGTAATTCACGATTTATATTTTTTTACTTTAAAGCTACGCATTTCACTTCCAGTTTTCAGTTCCTCATAGGAGGATAGCAACTGTGTCCTAACAAATAAAAAGTTGAAGAGATGGAAAAATCAACAACTCTTCTTGGATTCATAAGAGGACATAGGGTAAACTGCTGTCCCCTATGTTGGAAAACAGTATAGAGAACAATGAATGGATTTGGAATCAAGATGTGAATATGAGGTTCAGTTTCTAACATGTCCTTCTAAACTTTCTAGGCTTCAATTTACTTATTTATAAAATGAAGAGGACCACTAACTCAACCCAACTCTGAGCTCACTTCAGTTGTGGAAATCACTAGGCAAATATTCTTTTACAGCAGTAACATTTATATAATAGGTACATTTTCTCAATAATAAAACTGGACCACTTTCAGTGGATGGAAAAAATAACCGTTTAGGCTCCAGTGAACACTTTGGTCAGTATTGTAGTTCCTGGGTCCCTGTTCTTGAATCACTGCCATGTAAATTGCTTCTACTGGGAAATTTTCTACTTACTGAGAGTCTAATCTCAAGAATTTTTTTCTTGTTCTTACTTCTTTTCTTAAAACACATGCAATGGTAGAATCTTGGGAAATAAGTAAATTTTATGTTGAAGACTGACTTGATGCAGTACTCTAAGGATCTCATAAAGTGTTTATATTTTTTTAATGTTACATACCAGATTTACTTAAAGTCTGTTAGTATATTTAATTCTAGGCTATGTTTCAAGTGGGGGTGGAGTGGCAGTGTGGCACAGAAAGAGAAATGGAGTAGGAGTTGAGGGAACTGATTTTTAATATTGGTCCTATCCTTGACAATATTTACTCTTAGGAAGGATATCTTTGGTTTTCAGTCTTAGAGCAGAGAAATTATTGGGTTTGAACCAATAATTGGGTTTGACTGTTAAGAGTCCTTCCAGCTCAAAATTGTGTGGTTCTAAGTGATACACCAGAAAATAAGTTTAGAGGTTAGGTAATATAATACTATGATATATACATAATAAAAGTTCATAATTCTAGCTGGCAGTCCCTTTATTCCGTCAGGTTGAAAGTACTTACAACTTTACATAAAGGATAAATAAATGATATAGAACTAAACAGCAAAGACACAAACACTAAAAAACATTAGCCCCAATTTTTTTTATGGTAAGTACTACCTTTATTTAAAAAAGTTATACATGCTAGAAAAAAGCATAAATGATACATGTAAACAATTGTTTACCAAATACTTTTTTTCCTTGTAAAGGTGCAAATGATCTTTAAATGTAAACACAAAAGTTGCCAAACATTTTTGTAGTAAGGGAAGGGAGAAGGAGAAGGTTATTCCTTTTGGTTGTGGTTAAGTCTTATTCAAAGATCTTCCTGCAAAATACATTGAAAAAAACTGGTCTATGAACACAATGACAAAACTCTGACCACTGAAATTTTTATCACTTTTTCCTTAAAAATTTTAACTTTTCACCAGAAAGTGCAATTTGAGAGTATTAACAGTGGCTTTACAGAATGAGGATAATGATATATAGTTTGTATAAAAGAACCAAGATTTTATTAATAAAATGCCTCAATTTCACACTCATTAGCGTGTACTATTACATGAACTGAAGAATTCATTCCCTTGGAGGCTATGATTACAGATAAGCCTCAGCTTCAGCAGGCCTGAGCGTCAAGTGTAAATTGCATAACAGTATTCACTGCTGGGGAGAGGATATTTCTCCCTGCTGGTCCTTAGTAGCAACAAGGAAACAAGAAGGAAAGTTTCAGTCAGTAATATTTTTGAGCAAAAACTTTTGCAGAGTAGCACGTGATGCTATTGGAGGATTCTCAAGACAGCATATAAGAACTGTATACTGTTTTTATAGAGGCACTGAGCAGAGTTCTAGAGCTAGCGGAAATTCTATGAAAATATTATGAAAAAAGACTAAATACAGTGGAAAACAAGTTCATATGGAAGGAGACAAGATGCAAATTTGCACTGATGAAAAATTTAGTGTCTGAGTCCTGCTTTTATCTACTTAGTATTCCTTTTGAATTGTACTATTTAAAATGAATGTTTCCTTTTTTTTGTTTTGTTTTGTTTTTTAGATTTTCAAGTCTTCTGGTGCTTAGTGTAAGCATGATTGCTAAATAATACACTTTGCATACCTATCTTTGTCACTGGTACTCCTTGTAAGTAGTGGAGTCATGTGAATGGAGTGCCTAGAAATAACTAGATCATGTATAGCCCTTCTCCCTTTATTAGTATTTTCAAACTTAATATCTTAAAAATAAACTTTCACTGCTTGGAATTTTTATCTTTTTTTTTTTCGTTTTTTAGTGGGAGGAAGGCAAAATCCAAAGTAAAAACAAAACAATGACAACCCAACAACAACAACAAAAAAACCCATGATAAATTAAAACCAAAAATAAATATTCTGCACAGAGTTGAAAATTTTTGTGCAAAGATGGCATCTTGCAGCTGAAGTACTTTCAATGTATTTGTATTTCCATATGTTGAGGCACCGGCAAAGAATAAAATTTGTTCTAATGTTTTCTCGAGCTATACAAAGCTCCAAAGTCTAAGCTCTCCAGAATACAGAGAAGCATGTACACGACTGTGTTCCAGATGTTCACCATATATGAGATTCACAATGTGTCATTTTAATAACTCCTACACCACCCCCTAGCCGACGATAATTCATCCCACCATATAACCTGCAAAGAAATAAAGAAAATTAGATTTCAAGGTGGAAAAAGCAGTTTCTTCCATAACTTAGATTTTAATAAAACACATGTTTTCTATCATTAACTAATATTTTTAGATTCGTACATCTCTTCCAAAGATTAGGATCTGGAATTGAGGACTGGCAAGTAACAGAATTATTCCAGACATTGGATGAAAAGGTCTCATTTCTAGGATATTTTTAAGACTAAAAGAGCGTTGTATCCACATTTTGCATCACGACTTTGTACCTTTGTACCTTTTTACACCTAAACTGACTTCTAACAGTTACACGGAATCATATCCTACATTTTGTCTATCTTACTTTCCTACTCAAATTTCCCTCTTCCTAAATATTGATAACTTATTTTTATCCTTAAATATCTTTTGTGTATTCTTACATTCCTCCTCCTTTATGGAACAAACCTGGTTATGAGTAAATAAAGTCAGCCATCCAGTGGGTTTTTTTTTTCTGTTTGTTTGTTTTAAGATTTTATATATTAATTTGACAGAAAGACACAGAGCACAGGCAGGAGTAGCAGGAGAGGGAGAGAGAGAAGCAGGCTCCCCGCAAGCAGGGAGCCCGATGCAGGGCTTGATCCCAGGACCCTGAGATCATGACCTGAGCCAAAGGCAGATGTTTAACAATTAAGCCACCCAGGCACCCCTAGCATCTAGTTTTTGACCTGTGAACATCATCATCTTCAAGTTAAAGATTTACATGGAAAAGAATATTAGATCCTCTGTCAGCTGTAAGGTAAAACAGGTTTTAAGTTTGGGGTATATAACTATAAAAATTTAGATTATAATTCTCAATAGATGATCCTTAAGAATTTCATAAATATTACTGGGTCACATATTACTAATTCTATTTAGTGACAGTTACAGAGAAATAAGTCCTTATGTAGGATCATAGTAATTAAGTAGCAGAAGTAAATCTGGCAATCTTCCCAAAGTCCCACTAAACACAGAAAGCTGAATATGCAAGAAAATATGCCACAAGTGGGAGGCTCCTCTTCAGAAAAACTTCCCATTATCTATCTGTCCCTCATCTCTATCAGGTTTTGCTAAAATATTACCTTTGCAGTCAGGCCTTCCTAGGCCACATTTTTTTAAATTAACATATAATGTATTATTTGCCCCAGGGGTACAGGTCTGTGAATCATCAGCCTTACACATTTCACAGCACTCACCATAGTGCATACTCTCCGCAATGTCCATAACCCAGCCACCCTGTCCTTGTCTTCCCTACCCCCCAGGAACCCTCAGTTTGTTTCATGAGATTAAGAGTCTCTTATGTTTGGCTCCTCCTGATCCCATCTTGTTTCATTTCCCTCCACCACCTCCCTGCTTCTTAAATTTTTCATATCAGAGATTATATGATAATTGTCTTTCTCTGAATGACTTATTTTGCCTAGCATAATACCCTCTAGTTCCATCCATGTCATTGCAAATGGCAAGATTTTGTTTCTCTTGATGGCTGCATAGTATTCCTTTGTGTGTGTGTGTGTACCAAATCTTCTTTATCCATTCATCTGTTGATGGACATCTAGGTTCTTTCCATAGTTTGGCTATTGTAGACATTGCTGCTATAAACATTTGGGTGCAGGTGCCCCTTTGGACCACTACATTGGTATCTTTAGGGTAAATACCCAGTAGTGCAATTGCTGGGTCTTAGGGTAGCTCTATTTTCAACTTGAGGAACCGCCATACTGTTTTCCAGAGTGCCTGCACCAGCTTGCATTCCCACCAACAGTGTAGGAGTGCATCCTTGCCAACATCTCGTTTTCTGACTTGTTAATTTTAGCCATTCTGACTGGTGTGAGGTGGTAACTCACTGTGGTTTTGAGTTCTTTTTCCATGATCCCATGTGATGTTGAGCACTTTTTCATGTGTCTGTTGGCATTTGGATGTCTTCTTTGCAGAAATGTCTGTTCATGTCTTCTGCCCATTTCTTGATCAGATTATTTGTTCTTTGGGTGTTGAGTTTGAGAAGTTCTTTATAGATTTTGGATACTAGCCCTTTATCTGATATGTCATTTGTGTATATCTTCTCCCAATCTTTTGGTTTTGTTGACTGTTTCCTTTGCTGTGCAAAAGCTTTCAATCTTGATGAAGTTCCAATAGTTCATTTTTGCCCTTGCTTCCCTTGCCTTTGGTGATGTTTCTCGGAAGAAGTTGCTGCGGCTGAGGTCAATGAGATTGCTGCCTGTTCTCCTCAAGGATTTTGATGGATTCCCGTCTCACACCGAGGTATTTGATCCATTCTGAGTCTATTTTTGTGTGCGGTATAAGGAAATGGTCCAGTTTCATTCTTCTGCACATGGCTGTCCAGTTTTCCCAACACCATTTGTTGAAGAGATTGTCTTTTTTCCATTGAATATTCTTTCCTGCTTTGTCGAAGACTAGTTGACCATAAAATTGGGGTCCATTTCTGGGCTCTCTATTCTGTTCCATTGATCTATGTGTCTGTTTTTGTGCCAGTACCATACTGTCTTGATGATAACAACCTTGTAATAGAGCTTGAAGCCTGAAATTGTGATGCCACCAACTTTAGTTTTCCTTTTCAACATTCCTCTCGCTATTCATGGTCTTTTCTGGTTCCATATAAATTTTAGGATTATTTGTTCCATTTCTTTGAAATAAATTGATGGTATTTTGATAGGGATTGCATTAAATGTGTAGATTGCTTTAGGTAGCATAGACCTTTTCACAATATTTGTTCTTCCAATCCATGAGCATGGATGTTTTTCCATGTCTTGTGTCTTCCTCAACTTCTTTCATGAGCACTTTATAGTTTTAAGTACAGATTCTTTGCCTCTTTGGTTAGGTTTATTCCTAGGTATCTTATGATTTGGGGTGCAACTGTAAATGGAATCAACTCCTTAATTTCTCTTTCTTCTGTCTTGCTGTTGGTGTATAGAAATGCAACTGGGGGCACCTGGGTGGCTCGGTGGGTTAAGCTCTGCCTTTGGCTCAGGGTGTGATCTCAGGGTCCTGGGATGGAGCCTCACATGGGGCTCTCTGCTCAGCGGGGAGCCTGCTTCCCCCTCTCTCTCTGCCTGCCTCTCTGCTTACTTGTGATCTCTCTGTGTCTGTCAAATAAACAAATAAAATATATAAAAAAAAAAAAGAAATGCAACTGATTTCTGTGCATTGATTTTATATCCTGACACTTTACTGAATTTCTGTATGAGTTCTAGCAGTCTTGGAGTGGAGTCTTTTGGGTTGTCCACATAAAGTATCATATCATCTGCAAAGAGTGAGAGTATGACTTCTTGTTTGCCAATTCGGATGCCTTTTATTTCTTTTTGTTATCTGATTGCTGAGGCTAGGACTTCTAGTACTATGTTGAATAGCAGTGGAGATAGTGGCAGCCCTGCTGTGTTCCTGATCTTAGGGGAAAAGCTCTCAGTTTTACCCCATTGAGAATGATATTTGCTGTAGGTTTTTCATAGATGGCTTTGATGATATTTAGAAAGGTACCCTCCGTGCCTACTGTGAAGAGTTTTGATCAAGAAAGGATGCCGTAGTTTGTCAAATGCTTTTTCAGCATCTACTAAGAGTATCATATGGTTCTTGTTCTTTTTTCTATTAATGTATTGTATCACATTGATTGATTTGTGGATGTTGAACCAACCTTGCA
Organism: Nasua narica; assembly: GCA_028533885.1. NCBI lineage: Eukaryota > Metazoa > Chordata > Mammalia > Carnivora > Procyonidae > Nasua > Nasua narica. The sequence continues at coordinate 47,827,366 of CM052814.1, forward strand.
GCCCAGGAATAAATCCCACTTGGTAGTGGTGAATAATCCTTTTAATGTACTGTTGGATCCTATTGGCTAGTATTTTGGTGAGAATTTTTGCATCCATGTTCATCAGGGATATTGGTCTGTAATTCTCCTTTTTCATGTGGTCTTTGGTTTTGGGATCAAGGTAATGCTGACCTCATAAAATGAGTTTGGAAGTTTTCCTTCCATTTCTGTTTTTTGGAACAGTTTCAGGAGAATAGATATTAATTATTCTTTAAATGTCTGCTAGAATTCCCCTGGGAAGCTATCTGGCTCTGGGCTCTTGTTTGTTGGGAGATTTTTGATGAGTGCTTCCATCTCCTTACTGGTTATGGGTCTGTTCAGGTTTTCTATTTCTTCCTGGTTCAGTTTTGGTAGTTTATATGTCTCTAGGAATCATCCCTTTTTTCCAGACTGTCTAATTTGCTGGTGTATAGTTGCTCATGATGTGTTCTTATAATTGTTTGTATTTCTTTGGTGTTGGTTGTGATTTCTCCTCTTTCATTCATGATTTTCTTAATTTGGGTCCTTTCTCTTTTCTTTTTGATAAGTCTGGCCAGGGGTTTATAAATTTTATTAATTCTTTCAAAGAACCAGCTCCTAGTTTCATTGATTTGTTGCACTGTTCTTTTGGTTTCTATTTCATTGATTTCAGCTCTGATCTTTATTCTTTCTCTTCGCTTGCTGGGTTTAGGCTTTCTATGCTGTTCTTTCTCCAGCTCCTTTAGGGGTGGGGTTAGGTTGTGTACTTGAGACCTCTCTTGTTTCTTGAGAAAGGCTTGTATCACTATATACTTTCCTCTCAGGACCATCTGTGCTGTGTCTCAAAGATTTTGAACAGTTGTGTTTTCATTTTCATTTGTTTCCATGAATTTTTTAATTCTTCTTTAATTTTCTAGTTAACCCATTCATTCTTTAGAAGGATGCTCTTTAGCCTCCATGTATTTGAGTTCTTTCCAACTTTCCTCTTGTGATTGAGTTCTAGTTTCATGGCATTGTGGTTGGAATGTATGCAGGGAATCATCCCAATCTTTTGGTACTGATTGAGACCTGATTTGTGTCCCAGGATGTGATCTATTTTGGAGAATGTTCTGTGTGCACTAGATAAGAATGTGTATTCTGTTGTTTTGGGATGAAATGTTCTGAATATATCTATGATATCATCTGGTCCAGTGTGTCATTTAAAGCCTTTATTTCCTTGTTGATCTTTTGCTTAGATGATCTGTTCATTTCAGTGAGGGGGTGTTACAGTCCCCTACTATTATGTATTATTGTTGGTGTGTTTCTTTGACTTTGTTATTAATTGGTTTATATAATTGGCTGCTCCCATGTTAGGGGCATAGATATTTACAATTGTTAGATCTTCCTGTTGGACAGTCCCCCTTTAAGTATGATACAGTGTCCTTCCTCATCTCTTATTATAATCTTTGGCTTAAAATCTAATTTATCTGATATAAGGATTACCACCCCAGCTTTCTTTTGATGTCCATTAGCATGGTAAATTGTTTTCCACCCCCTCACTTTAAATCTGGAGATGTCTTTGGGTCTAAGATGAGTTTCTTGTAGACAGCATATTGATGGGTCTTGTTTTTTTATCTATTCTGATACTCTGTATCTTTTGATTGGGGCATTTAGCCCATTTACATTCAAGGTAACTATTGACAGATATGAATTTAGTGCCATTGTATTGCCTTTAAGGTGAGTGTTAACTATATATTTTCTGTGTTTCTTTCTGGTCTATGTTCCTTTTAGGCTCTCTCTTTGTTTAGAGGACCCCTTTCAATATTTCCTGTAGGGCTGGTTTGGTATTTGCAAATTCTTTTAGTTTTTGTTTGTCTTAGAAGCTTTTTATCTCTCCATCTATTGTCAGTGACAGCCTCGCTGGATATAGTATTCTTGGCTGCATATTTTTCTCATTTAGTGCTCTGAATATATCATGCCAGTCCTTTCTGGCCTGCCAGGGTCTCTGTAGATAGGTCTTCTGCCAATCTAACATTTCTGCCTTTGTTTGTTACAGACTTTTTGTCCTGAGCTGCCTTCAGGATTTTCTCTTTTTCACTAAGACTTGTAAGTTTTACTATTAGATGACAGGTGTAGACCTATTTTTATTGAATTTGAGGTGGGGGTTCTGTGCCTCCTGGATTTTGATGCTTGTTCCCTTTGCCAGATTAGGGAAATTCTCTACAGTAATTTACTCCAATATACTTTCTGCACCTCTCTCTCTTTCTTCTTCTTGTGGGATCCCAATTATTCTAATATTGTTGCATCTTATGGTATCACTTATCTCTCGAATTCTCCCCTTGTGGTCCAGTAGTTGTTTGTCTCTCTTTTTCTCAGCTTCTTTATTCTCTGTCATTTGGTCTTTTATATCACTAATTCTCTCTCTGCCTCATTTATCCTAGCAGTAAGAGCCTCCCATTTTTGATGGCACCTCATTAATAGCTTTTTTAATTTCAACTTGGTTAGATTTTAGTTCTTTTATTTCTTCTGAAAGGGATTTTATTTCTCCAGAAAGGGATTCTCTAATATCTTTCATGCTTTTTTCAAGTCCAGCTAGCACCTTGATAATCGTCATTTTGAACTCTAGTTCTGACGTATCACTAATGTCCATATTGATTAGGTCCCTAGCCATCAGTACAGCTTTTTTTTCTTTTTTTTGTGGTGAGTTTTTCTGCCTTGTCATTTTATCCAGATAAGAATAGATGAGTGAGAGAGCAAAATACTAAAAAGGTAGCAATGACCCCCCCAAAATATCCACTATCCAAATCAGAAGAGACCCGAAACCGGGGGGAGAGGGGGAAAAAAAAGGAAAAAATATATATATATTAGACTGGTGAATAGAACAGAGCCCCTTTATTTTGGGTGTATCTTGGTCTGTTTGAAGAAACTACCTCCCAAAATTTTAAGGAAAGAAAAATTTATAAATATATAAAAATAAGGATAAACACGATGAAGGGATGGAATATGACTGGAAAGATGAAAAGTAAAAAAGATTCTAAAAAAGGAAGTGATAAGAAGTTGGTTGAAAAAAGAAAAAAAAAAGAGGAAAGAATGTGATCAGGCTAGAGACTAGAACAAAGCCGTGTGCTAGATTTAGGGTATATGTTGATCTAATGGAAGAAATTGTATCCGAAAATTTTAAAGAAAAAAAATCTACATGTATACAAAAAATAAGGTTAAATACAATGAGGGGATATAATATGACTATAACAATGAAAACTAGAGAAGATTTTTTAAAAGGTATTGATAGGATAATAGTTAAAAAACATTAAAATAGGAAAGAGGAAAAATAAAAAAAAATAGAATAAGAAAAAGATAAAATTAAAAAATGTAACTTTGAAAGACTAAAGGATCATTGTAAAAAAAGCCATGAATTCTATGTGTTGCTTTTTCCTAACTCTAGAGTTCTGCAGTTCTCATTGATCAGTGAACTTGGTCTTGGCTAGATGTTCTTGCTGATCTTCTGGAGGAGGGACCTGTTGCAAGGATTCTCAAATGTCTTTGTCTGAGGCAGAATTGCACCGATCTTGCCAGGGGTCAGGCTAAGTAATCTGCTCAGGTTTGCTCTAGTAGCTTTTGTTCCCTGAATGCTTTCCATGTAGCTTTGGAGGATGGGAATGAAAATGGTGGCCTCCCAATCTCTAGCCCTGGAGGAGCTGAGAGTTCGGCGCCCCACTCACTCCTCAGTGTGCCCTCAGAGAAAAGCAGCCAATCCCTCCTGTCTTCCTGGTCTCCGGCTGCACACCGAGCTCACCCAGCCTGTGACCGAGCATTTCTATGTCTGGTGCATGGCCCCGTTTGGAGTCTCCAAACCCGGCATATTCCTGCAGTATGGTCCCCTGCTGCTCCTCTCAGAGGAGGAAGGTGAGTCTCCCCAGATCTGCCTCTTGTGGCAGATCTACCAACTGAGCCCCCCTAGGTGCCCCGAAATAAGCTATTATTTAAAAAAAAAAAAGTAAGGGGCGCTTGGGTGGCTCAGTTGGTTAAGGGTCTGCCTTCAGCTCGGGCCATGATCCTGGTGTCCCAGGATCGAGCCCCACATCAGGCTCCCTGCTCAGCAGGGAGTCTGCTTCTCCCTCTGCTGCTGACACCACTCTTTTTTTTTTTTTTTTTAAAGATTTTATTTATTTATTAGGAAAGAGAGAGGGTGAGAGAGAGCATGAGAAGGGAGAAGGTCAGAGTGAGAAGCAGACTCCCCATGGAGCTGGGAGCCCGATGTGGGACTCGATCCCGGGACTCCGGGATCATGACCTGAGCCGAAGGCAGTCGCTTAAGCAACTGCGCCACCCAGGTGCCCTGCTGACACCACTCTTATTCTCTCTCTCTCTCTCACTCTTTCTGTTTCTCTCTTAAATGAAATCATAAAAATATAAATAAATATAAAATAAAAATTTAAAAAAAGTAACTATAATTTGTTTTTTCCTGGGCATAAAGCAGCCCATAAAAACACCAAAAAATTGTGACAGATTAGAAGCAAGAGATCTAAGTTCTATCACTAACTTGATTCATTTTATTTCACAGTGCCTTACTTACCTCAGCTGAACATGATGGGGCTAGAGAGGAAATTCTTTTTTTTGCTATTTGCCATCTCTATTGTAAAACTGAACAGTTACCAAAGAGAAAATGTTGTAAAATGTCAGCCACTTCAGAGCAATGAAGTCACAATAAGCCATCAAATATGGTAACTTGGAGCTCTCTTATGAGTACTATAAGAGCACTTCTCAATGTACTGACCATCCCCATTTTGATGGTCACAGGGACCTTATGTCCATGATTTGCAACTCTGCAGTGAGGTGTTCTGCAATGTAGCTTAAAGGTTACCTCCATGTATTGGCATCAGGATCAAAAACTTCAATGGTCTTCAAGTATGTTGTGCCATCGAAGCCTCCTACAGCCATGAGCTGTCCATTCACTACTGCCAGGCCAACCTACAGAACCAAAACACAGCAGGTGCTGAAGAAGCCAGAGAATCACTGGGAAAATCTGGATGAATTTCTAGATAAATATTTTTAATAAAATAATTCTTTATGACCTTACATTCTAGTTTACTACAACACAGAGAAAAAAGTAATGACAAAAATCTGTTACATTGTGGAAATAATCAAATTATATATTCAAGTAGAATATTTTTATAGTAAAAAAAATAAATTTCTTAAATTTTTGGGAAAGCATCACTGGAAATGGGCAAGAACTTCCAAATTGCTCTCATTTCTTTTGGTATTTTCTTTTGGTATTTGCCTATTCTAACCCACTATCTAAACTGACACTAAAATTCAGCTTAAATTCAGATCTAACAATGCTGTCACTTTCTAAGCCTCCCTACTGCCTAAGTCTACAGCCCTTACTCTGTCATTTGGGCCCTCCAGAAATCTATACTAGCCCACGTTTTGGCCTCACCACCTTATGTACCCGCGACTGCAAGAATACTGATTTAACTAGTAGTCCCAGAAAGACCACGTTTTTCATGCCTCCATACTTTGCACATGTTGTTCCCTGGCTGGTGTTTTCTTTCCCTCTTCTAGAAAATCTTATTTTTCTTTCATAGCCTAGCCTACATGCAACTTTCTCTGGTAAATCTCTTTACTGCCCCCAAACACAATAAGCATATTCTCCCATGCTCTCTTACAATGCAGTATGAGGGTTGTTTTTTGGTTTTTTTTAGTGGTTAGCTGTAAACATTTCCATTTCCTTCACTAACTTGGGAGCTCCCTGTGGGGTTGTACTTACTTTTGCTTTGCTAGCACAGAATAAGCACTTAATAAATACTTGCTAAATATATATATTTGTATATATAAATAAATATTTGCTAAGTGTAGCAGTGAAAACAATAGGAATGTGACCTAGAAGCTGTTAATCACCAGGAATAAAGAGCCACAGATGTGGGAATATTTTGACTCGCTGATGCCTACTAGTGATATTCCTTGATTTGCGCAAACCAGAATTTACTCCCTTTTCTCCTTAGGTTATGGAGTCTTAGCTACAGCTCCATTCTCCCACCTGTTGTCCTACGCCAATGCACTCCTGACACAATCAGTAATTTATGGGTTACATTTCACTCTGAACCAAACGTCCTAGGAAAGAGGAATGCTGAACTCCACCTTGGAAGTCTCTTATAGCTGCACATCATCCATGGTCTAGAACATGACATAGGTCACCCTGACCAGGTCTAGACTACAGATGGGACAGGCTCCAACCAGAGATTTGTAGAGATTGGTGGTGGGGCCAGATGTTTTTCTGCCTAAACATTTGTATTGGTGTGCCAACTACTTACAATATTACCGAGGAACATTCGTTAGGCATACTTAGCTCTAATGGAGAGGGATGACTGTAGGTGATGTCAGATAAGGTAGTGGATAAGATAGGATAAGGTCTTTCAGGAAAACAATTGATGAAAGATAAATCACACAAAAAAATTCTATTATTAAGGATACAATTGACTATAAGATATCTAACTACTTGAGATAACAGCAATTAGGAGAAATTAACTTTTTTCCAGTATGAAAGTAGCAGGGATTATTTTGCCTCAACAGTGCACCTCCTTCCTGTGCCAGTATTTTACAGATCTGAGCTCTCCTGCACAGCCCTGTCTTGGTGCTTTTTTCCAGTTTTCAGCAGGTGGGCACTTACTCCACTACGGCGGGATGTCATAGCCACCACCGGAGACCACTGGTTAGTTCTGGGGTTGTATCTCTCCGCACTGCTAAGCTCTGTAGTGTCATCTCTACCTCCTACGGCATAGATCATGTCCTGATACACTGCACAGCCTAGGTGTTTCCTCCGCGTTCCCATAGGAGCTATGGTGTGCCATCTGTTTTCCTGAGGATTGTAGCGCTCCACTGCAAGGGGAAAAAAAGCAGTAAGTGACCATTCAACCATTTCTTCTCACCTCTAGTTTTCCCCATAGCCATTAAAACTTTGCAATAACACATATTTTCAATACACAATCTGATTTTTCTTCTGTGAAGGACTTGTATACCTTTGGACAAAACCACTCTAATCTCATCAGGGACTACTAGTTTCGTTCGCATAGGGGATGGCAGAAAGGGTACGTGTTGGAGTCAAGGTACCTTAGTTCTAGTTCTGACTACATGACCTGTGGCCTCACCTTATCTATAAATGAGGGGATTATACTATAGGATCTGTAGGTACCATTTCATACTAGTAACTGATTGTCAGACAACTTCTGTACTCTTGTATTCCCACTGCATTCTAAGCAGAAGACAAGATAAGTGACTACAAATCTGATGTGAGTGCCACACTAATATCCTTAGGCAAAAATATCCATTGTCTCTCAACAGAAATGACTAACACATAAACCGGCTTATAGCTATAGCTTTTATTTATTCTTGCATTACAATATAGGTTTTGTCTTTTTTTTGGTTTTGGTTTTTTAAGGAGTGATGGTTGGTGGTGAGGCAGAGAAATAATCATATTAGGAAAATATTTCTCTTATTCATCATAAATTCCTTAGAAGCTTATAAAGAGGAAGGAGAAAGAAGTATTCTGGGAATACACTAGAAGAATATGGCTGCAGAAGGAGCTGAGGAAGAGCTCAGAGTTGTACTCTCCTAAGGGGGAAAATAATTTTCAGTTATTTAGATTATTATAAATAATTGTATCATTTACATAAATATATGCTTATATAAATTATTTTAATTTTACAATTTATATTTATAATTTAAAGTTATAGGATAATGTGGCTTTTGATACTTTTCTATATACTTTTATACTTTTCTGTAGTATAAAAGCTACAAAATGTAGCTCATTCTCTCTTGAGCAATGTGCTGCATGGGGGGACCCTGACTGACCGTGGAAGGGACTAACCTGTGTTGAGTGGAGATGTCCCATCAGAGCCACCCACAGCATATAAGAACCCTCCTAACACAGCCACGGCCACGCCTAGTCTTCTGGTGCTCATAGAAGCCACTCGAGTCCATTTGTTTTCCTTTGGATCATACCTGCAGTGAGGGAGAAACCAAAGACTGCATGCTTGTTTCTGTGAGGTGAGGCCTTTTTCATAAGGTGTGAAATCATGCTAAAGACATGTTGATACACACACTTGCGATGGTCAAAATGCACAATGAGAATCGAACAGATTTCACTTAGTTACTAGGAAAAAAAAGTCTCAGAATTTTTGCCTGTGTCAGTTACTAAGCTGTTTTCCACACTCTTGACTTGTGGTACTGCGGCTGGAACTCTGAAAACAACATTCCTCCTTTGCCAAGCTGGCTCTCTGTTAGATTCTGCGAAGAGAAAGGACTAGCTGCTGGAAGTCCCTGGGAGGAGAAGGGACAGTCTCCTTTCTGTTTGCTTGCCAATCCTGTTAGTGTTGCCTCAGCAGTGGCCTTTTCATTCTGACTAAACCAGCTACTTTCATTTTCTAGCCTTTTCTGGTCCCAAACTAGCCTTGTTGTGCTTCTTGGAGGTCTTAGTCATGGCTCTGTGAGGCACCTCTGCTGAGCCCCTGAGGTAAGAGTACCAGTGTTCCAGTTATCCACAGGTGTGTAAATCACCACAAAACTCCATGGCTTCCGACAATTTCACTGACTTGCCTTTCTCTGGGGGTCAGGAATTTGGGAAGGGCCTCACATGGAAGTTCTGGCTCAGTGTCTCCCGTGGTTGCTATCAAATTGTGGCTGGGGCTGGAGGAGCAGAGCGATAAAGCAGCGGGCGGCTGGGTGGGCATCTCTCCAAGTAGCCTCAGGGTACACCTCCCAGCATGGCAACCTCAGACAGCCCAAGGCTCCACAGGTGCCCCAAGAAATCCTAGTAAAAGATGCATCTTTTATGACCTAGCTTCAAAAGTCACACACACAGTGCCACATTGGCTGTTGTTGTAAGGCAGCCCAGAATCAAGGGGAGAAAACATAAATCCTACCTTTCAATCAGAAGAGTGTCAAAGGCAAATGACACAGAGAATGTGAAATGGCAGGTACTATTACCACCTTTGGAAAAGACAATCTTTCAAAATCAGCCAGGAAGAGAACCCTTCATGGAGGTGTATCACAGCTGTTCAGGGCAGCCACTCCTCAGGTGCTGATGGTTCAAGTTCCGTGGCATCTTTCCTCTAGGCTACTAGGCTCCCATAACTCTCCTCTCCTTTGTGTTCCCAGATCTGGGTTCCTACAGTTACTTCAGTGTCCTCTTTTCATTTTTTTCAGCCCTTCAATATCTGCTAGCCAATTTTTGAATATTAAATTCTCTCTACTAAAATAACTGTGTGGCTTCTGTTTTCTTTACTGAGTCCTGACTGATAAATTACCAGTGTTCAGAAATATGACAAAAATCACTTGGAATAGTGCTGGCATTTTATTGCGTTTGTGGGAAATTCTGTTAGTCTATTAAGTACTGTTAGCAAACTCTATCACTATTGCAGAAAATACACAATAAATGATACTAAAAATAGACCTTGCTCGTAAGAAGCAAGTGAGGGAGATGGACCACATTCTTAAGGAAAAACCTCCAAAGAGATTCTGAGAATGTAATAACTAATAGAGATGGAAGCAGTAGAAATATCAATACTGGAGAATGGAGGCCCTGGAGAAAGGTTGTGGTTAATTCAGTGATGGTTTCCTGAAGTTCATGCACTTTCTTTTTTTTTTTTAAGATTTTACTTATTTATTTGAGAGAGAGAGAGAGAGAGCACATGAGCAGGAGGAAGGGGAGGGGCAGAGGGGGAGGGAGAAGCCGACTCTCTGCTGAGCAGGGAGCCCAATGTGGGGCTCAATCCCAGGACCCAGGGATCATAACCTGAGCCGAAGGCAGATGCTTAACTGACTGAGCCACCCAGGCACTCCAGTTCATGCACTTTGAATAAAGTTTATCTTTCATCCCTTTCAGAAAATTCTCAGCCAAAAATTCTATCTGCAAATACTGCTTCTGGTCTTATCTCACTCTCCTTTCTTTCTGGGACTCTAATTACATGTATGTTGGACTGTTTGTGTCCCATGAGTCTCTTATAGTCTGTTCTTTCCATTCTGTTTTCTCTGTTCTTCCTCTGTTTGGATGGTTTCTAGTAATCTGTCTTTGAGTTCATTAACTCGGTCTTCTGTTGTGTCTAGTCTACTTTTACTGTGTCTAGTTAGTCTCATTTCAATGAGTTCTTAATTTTAGATATTGTATTTTTCAATTGTAAAATGTACATCTTATTTTTAGATTCCAATTCTATATTAAAATTCTCCAATCTTTTATCCATTTTTAATCTTTCCCTCTATTTTATTTAATGTATTCATTATATTTATTTTAAAGTTTTTTCCTGTTAACTCTAAATGTGGATCATTTATTTTTTACTTTATTTAAAAAAAAGATTTATTTATTTGAGAGAGGGAGCGAGCATATGCAAGTGAGGGGAGGGGCAGAAGGAGAGGAAAGGGGGACAATCTCAAGCCAATTCCTTTCTGAGCATGGAGCCCTACGTGGGGCTCAATCTCACCACCCTGAGATCATGACCTGGGCTGAAATCAAGAGTCCAACACTTTACTGAATGAGCCACCCAGGCGCCCCTAAATGGGGGTAAGTCTGCTTCTACTGTCTATTTTTTCTTTCAGTTACTGGCCGTATTTTTGTTTCTTCAGATGTTTCATAATTTTTTTATTTTAGCTGGACATTATTATAAAGGGATGAAATTCTAGAAATTGAAGTTGATATTATCCCCTCATTCCTGCACTGCCCCTGCACCCACTCCTCCTGGCCACCAGTGGTGGATTCACTCTTTCCTGTATTAGGCAGGAAGGGTGAAGTATTGATCCACCCCAGTACAAACAGGAATTGAGTCTTTGTTAGATTCAGTCCACCTCAATTTTCAGATGTCTCAAGGATGAAAGCTATCCTGTATTTGTTGCAGGCCCCTCCCGACAGCAGGACTTTATCTTCTAAGCACTGTCAGGTTGCACCAGATTTCACTCACCCTAGTTCCCTAGTCTCCTGAGCTACCCCAGCACTCAGCAAACATCTCATGGAGAAAAACAGCCGTATGTTTGGAACTGTTCTAGATTCCAATCCGTCATGCCAACTTGCATGACTGTTAAAAGTTCTACTGATTTACCTCTCCTCCAGGTGAATCCCTTTGTCTAAGCCAACCCCAATATTCAACCCTTCAGACTTGGCAAATATCCCCAGGCAAGAAAACAGCTGATGATCTCAGCTCACATAAATGGGCTCTTTCTTCAATGGAATTATAGCTCATCTAGTCCTTGTTACTTTCACATGTCTCTGATGTTTAAAAAATATTTTTATACTCTCATTTTTTCCTAGTTGTTGCAGTGGGAGTGATGGCTGGCACTACTTACTGCATGCTACTTGGAAGCAGAAGTCTCTGCATAATTTTTTAATTATAAAATAAAACATTGACTCAGAAAGCCACACAAAACAAATGTGTGGTTTAATGAGTTACTATAAGGAAAGCCCATCAACCAGGCAAAGAAAAATAACTTTCCCTGACACACTGGAAGCCCTCCCATGTGTCCCTTTACAAACTCAATGCCTTCTTCCCCACAGGAAAACGATTATCCTGGTTTTTACAGTAATCACCTCCTATAGTTTTTCCCACCCAAGTGTGAATCCCTTATTTTTGTTCATTATAATTTTTTTTAAGTCTCTTTTTATCTACAGGTTTTTCCCTCCATTTCCCATTTCCCCTTGCCACCCCACAATTCATGTTTTAGAACCTGGGGCATTATTTGACCTGCAATTTCCCCCACAACATGGATTTATCTGACTAGACACTCATAGTGTAGTTCAACACACTGGTCTGTCCTCTGTAAGTTCCACAAATTGGCAGCTGGATCCAGAAGTTTGATCAGACCACATTTGGTCCCTCTGGCAAAACTACAGAAGGTGATATGCTAGCCGCTGCTAATTATTAATGCTTAGGCCCATTTATTTACTGATCATTGCAAAATGGTTATATTCAATCATTTATTTTCTTTTTGGGGGGATAGCTTTATAAAGAAACAATATTCGAGGTGTCTGGATGGCTCAGTTGGTTGAGCGACTGGCTCTTGATTTGGACTCAGGTCATGATCTCAGGGTCCTAGGATCGAGCCCTGAATCAGGCTCCATGCTCAGTGGGGAGTCTGATTTAGGATTCTTTCTCTTCCTCTGCACCCCTCCCCTCATGCTATCTCTCTCTCTAAAATAAATAAATATAGCTTAAAAAAAAAAAGAAACCTTTTATCAACTGTTTTGTACCCAATTCATATGTGATGCAGTTCATACAAGAAAGGTTGGGTATATGTGTGTTTCTTTCATTTTATTTACTAGTACTCAAGATGATAAATTCATTCCTTATGATCTTCTGAAGGCAACAAAATAGGGTTTTTTTTTAAAATGTCAATAGGAACTCATAGATTTAAATATATTTATTGGATTTTAATCAGTCACAATTATTATCTCTTTTAAAGTTAAAACTGTCCCATCTTTGGTCAAGTCGGAACATCTTCAGGTTTTCTCTCCTAGTCTTTGATAGATTGCTTGCTATTTGGTATGATAAGCTAGCCCAGGCTTATTGGTACATTTCCTGCCCTAAATCTGGAATCAAACATTTCTCCAAGAATCTCTCATTTCTTTTTTAGGAAAATGGAACTTCAAAACACAATCTAGGAACAGAGCTGTTCACTGCCACTAGTTGGTCATTATTTCTAAGCCTCTTCAGTTGACAGAGCTAGAATATAATTTTATTTTTAATGAAGAACTTAATTAACGGGTGCCTGGGTGGCTCTGCCTTCGGCTCAGGTTATGATTTCAGGGTCCTGGGATCGAGCCCCGTATCGGGCTCTCTGCTCAGCGGGGAGCCTGCTTCCCCCTCTCTCTCTGCCTGCCTTTCTTGTGATCCCTCTCTCTCACACTCTCTCTCTCAAATAAATAAATAAAATCTTTAAAAAAAAAAAGAACTAATTCAAATTACAATTCAAGACTACAAGGTCTTTTACTTAACTTCTTCTATTTTACATTTATATTCTTCCCAGGAATTTTCAAGAACACAGGAGATGATAGAATTAGAATAACCCATACCCATTTCCTTTATTCCACATTATATCTTTGATTAGCAATACTATCACTTCAATATCCCTGAGAACAATTAAAATTCTTTTTGCATATCTCTTCCCATTCTCCTCCCACTTTTGAAAATATTTGTACCACATCTGCACCAACCGAGCATATAGCCAGTGCATGCTACTCTCTCTTTTAACCCCTATTTACTCAGAGTTCTCCAATTCACTGTATTTCATGCTCACACTCCATCAATGTCTCTAGTAATTTTGTCTGAAGCTTGTTCTGTAGTAGATTATTCATTAAGGACTCATAAGAACAGTATTCTGATTTCTTACATGTTAACAGTTTGTCTGTGCCCTTCATACTTCAAAGTCATTTTCTGTAGGTATAAAATCCTTAGCTTACATTTTCTTTGACTATCTTAAATGTTATTCTATATTCCTCTAGCATAAAATATGGCTTTCAAAATGTCTGATAGTGATCTAAATTTCTTTCCTATATAAATAACATGTATTTTTTTGTTGATTGACTCAAGAATTTGTTTCCTTTTTCTTCAAGGCCCAGTAATATCTTGGTGGTGTCTGTTCTGGGTCAGTATTCAGAGAATATAGTGTATTCTTTCAATAAATAATTTCAATTTTTTTATTAGAACGGGAAAATAATTTTGAATTATAGTTATTAGCATTTGTTCCACTTCTTTGCTTTGGTTTGCAAAGGTTTCTCATGGACTATTATCTGTATATTGGATTTTTACCTATCTTCAATTTTTGTTGCTATCTCACATATCCTTTTTACTTCTTTTTTATATTTTTGACTTTAAAACATTTCCTCTTTCACCTTCTGTTTGTCTTCTGGTAATATCTGTTTTGTTTACTTGTTCTAGTTTAATCTTCTGAAGTGATTTTCTTCTTATTTCTAATATTTTTCTGAGTTTTGTCATCTCATACTGGGTTTTTCAAATTCTGACTTTTGTAGTGTTTTCATGTCTTATATCATTTTCCTAATGTCTTCTAGTACATTGTGAAATAGCTGATTACAGTTTCGATCTGTTCTGTGGGTATGTCTTTCTACTGTGCTTTTATTGTCTATAGAGATGTTATACTGTTGCTTATTCTCTCTATCTGCTAACTTTGTATTGGATCTAACCTCAGTACTCTGCTGTTCGTTTTTAATATGAATTGAGTTTTCCTAAGGAGTAGTTCATGGTAATTTTTTAACTTCATGGACCTCTTTCTAGTTTTTTCATATAGTGTTAAAAAAAGTATAGTGGTTTGCCTCTTGAGATTTATTGGCTTTATTCACTAGTCCTTTTCATCTTGGCCTTCTCTTCTCATTGTGTATTAATATTGTCTTGCTCAACTTTGATCCTGCACCAGAAGTGTGGGCCCTGTTCTGGAAGGTCATACTGCTGGTCAGTTTTGAGGATTCCCAGGGACTAGGTGGCTCTAGCCCAGCTGGTTCTCAACTTCAGTGGCTTTGCACCACTCCTCTTTCCACCCTGGGGTATTTGGCAATGTCTACAGACTTTTGGTGTCACAACCAGGTGTGTGCTACTGGCAATTAGTGGGCAGAGGCCAAGGATACTGCTAAACATCTGACAATGCACAGAATAGCCCCACAACAAAGAATTATCTGGCCCCAAATGGCAATAGTGCTGAGGTTGAGCATCCCTCTTCTAAGTCCTTCAGATCTTATTATAGGTCCCTTGCACTCCCTCTATACTGGGATTGAGCAAAACCCTTCTTAGTTTCAGCTGTTGGTAATAAATTTTCCCTTTACTCTTTCTAGTAAATATATATTGCTTACTTTGGGGTTCTTCTATTCTAAGATCTGTCATACTTCTGACTGCTTCTCTATATTCTCCCTTGCACAGACACTGATATCATGCAAGTCTTGTGGCTTTTGGTACTTTGCCTTTGCCCATTGATGTTTTGGTGTTTATGGGAATCCCCCCTCCCCTAGTTATATTTTAAATGTTGTTCATAGGGGTTTTTTAAGTTGTGGTAAAATTTACCACAAATTTACATTAAATTTACCACTGTAACCATTTTTATTTTATTTATTTATTTTTTCACTGTAACCATTTTTAAATGTATAGTTCAGCAGTGTTAGGTACCTTCACACCGTTATCCAATCAAGTTCCATAACTTGTCCTTAGGTTTTTAGCTTTGCTATCTATTGCTCAGTTCTTATGTGGGAATTTGGAGAGATTAAAGAATTATGCTGTTGTTGTCATCTTCCCAGAATTCTCTTGCATAGAGTTTTGAAAGTGGAGAAATAAGTTTCTTAACAGAAAAATAAATAGCTTTCAAGAGTTACCTACGACTTTATCTCTCTTTAAGACAGTTAAAACTCTTCAATTTAAACATGGTAACCCAACTAGTAAATGCTATTTGAAAAATTCTGAAGAGTCATGAAGCATTTCTTTTTAGGAAGTGAGGATGAAAATATGGAATGTTCTTGCTAGTAATCATTACCACATGAGACTCCAAAATCTAATCTCCAGGACAGAATGACAAAAAACTGATGGAATAAGAAATTAAGAATAGAATGTATTTCACTAAAATTAACTGATTTGTAAAAATATAAATTAAACTTCCACAGCCAACCCAGATTTCCCTAAATCCTTAAGATCACCTGAAAACTTTTCCCCTAAAGCCCATGGGATATCCACTGAATGGTGTATTCCCTGGTATCCTAAACTGTTTCTTCAAAGAGCCCTTTATATTCATTTATTTAGTTAGTTAGTTAGTTTCAGAGGTAGAGTTTAGTGATTCCATCAGTTGTATATAACACCTAGTGCACATTACATTAAGTGGCCTCCTTAATGCCTAACACCTAGTTACCTCATCCACCTACCCACCTCCCTTCCAACAGCCCTCAGTTTGTTTCCTATAGTTAAGAGTCTCTTATGGTTTGTCTCCCTCTCTGATTTCATCTTGTTTTATTTTTCCTTCCCTTCCCCTATGATCCTCTGTTTTGTTTCTTAAATTCCACTTATGAGAGAAACCATATTGAAATCATATAATTATCTTTCTCTGATTGACTTATTTCACTTAGCATAATACCCTCTAGTTTCATGCACATTGTTGCAAATGATAAGATTTCGTTTTTTTGATGGCTGAGTAATATTCCAGTGTGTGTGTGTGTGTGTGTGTGTGTGTGTGTGTGTGTGTGTGTGTAACATGTCTTCTTTATCCATTCATCTGCCAACGGACATCTGAGTTCTTTCCATAGTTTGGCTATTGTAGACACTGCTGCTATAAGCATTGGGGTACAAGTGTCCCTTCAGATCACTATGTTTGCATTCTTTAGGTAAATACCCTTTATATTCTGAAAAATTGAAAATGACTTAAAAAATAATCACCTCTCCACAATGTTGAGGCAGGACACGCCATCCTGGCCACCCACAGCATAGAGAAAGCCTCCGAGCACTGCCACACCAACACTTGTCCTACAGGTGCTTGTAGGAGCCACATCACTGCTCCATTGGTTTGTTTTGGGGTCATACCTGGAGAGAACACAGTAAGAGCAGAGTTTGTATTACATAAAGAAAGTCTGGCTATATTTATATTCCCTATATTCTTTTCTTATCTAAATATGGGCTGATTAATAACTAGGGCATATGAAAAGCTAATTTAGGTTTTATTTTTTAAACTTAAGTTTTACTTATACAAGTTACATATGAGTATATTTTCTTTAAAACTTTTTTTTCCAGAATGTTATAGATAAAGCTAAATTTCCCTTTGAATTCCACCAATTTCTGGTCTCTTCCCATCATGACTTGGTGTATGTCTTTCAAGACTTTTCAGTAAAATACTTTCAAATAGGTATATTTATATGCAAGTATGTTTTCTTTACATAAATAATACCACAAAGTAGGCATAGTTTTTTTTCCTCAACATAATTCTGAGATCTACCCATGCTAATAGATATTACTCTAGATTTTTCCAGCACTTCATTATTGTGTATGCCATTAGATATTTCTGTTGATGTATCCTTACATTGTGTCTGACGTTTTGCTATTAAAAACAGTGATTACCCTTGTATATTTTCCTTGTACAAATAGATGATGACAATTAGAATCATGAGACACAGAGTAGAGTAATTTTCAGTTTAAAAAAATATGGTAAAAAAAAACCCCTATCAAATTGCACTTTGTGTAATTGTGTCAATTTGTTTTCAATTTCATTAATTTTTTCTTTTTTTCTATTTCTTTCTTTCTTTCTATTTTCTTGGGTTTTGTTGTTCTTTTTATAACTTCATGATTTAAATGCATGATTTATATTTCATCTTTCTTATTTTCAAATGAATGCATATTAAGTTAAAACGCACTATAAATTTCCCTCTGAAAAATACACCTTAGTTGCATTCCACACATTTTGATATGTTTAGGCTTAATTGTTATTAAGTTGTAAATATGTAATCATTTCTATTCTTATTTATTTTTATATTTTCAATTTTTTTTTTAAAGATTTTTTTTTTAATTTATTCATTTAACAGAGAGAGAACACAAGCAGGCAGAGAGGTAGGCAGAGTCAGAGAGAGGAGCAGGCTCCCCGCGGAGCAAGGAGCCCGATGCGGGACTCGATCCCAAGATGCTGGGATCATGACCCGAGCCAAAGGCAGTTGCTCAACCAACTGCGCCACCCAGGCATCCCATATTTTCAATTTTTTTAAGTAGGCTTTATGTCCAATGTGGGGTTTGAATTCACAACCCTGAGATCAAGCGTCACATGCTCTACCAACTGAGCCACTCAGGCACCTCTAACTTAATTTATTTTTAAGTGTGCTTTTTTTTTGTTTTTTAACTTCTATGGAGCTGATCCCTCTGTTTTTTTTTTTTTCAGCTATACAATCCATACCTCTAGACCTTTCTATGCTGCAAGATGCCATAGACATGTTTAGGAAATACTAAGAATCACAGTAAATCAACACAGCTGAATGAAGAAGGGTATATGAAAGCAAAAAATTAGAACAATTACTGTAGGATTCCAATGTGTCAGGCACTGTGATAGATAAGGGAAAAGACATTTTTTTTAAAGATTTATTTATTTATTTATTAGGAAAGAGAGAGAGAGAGAGAGAGCATGAGAAGGGAGAAGGTCAGAGTGAGAAGCGGACTCCCCATGGAGCTGGGTGCCCAATGTGGGACTCGATCTTGGGACTCCGGGATCATGACCTGAGCCGAAGGCAGTTGCTCAACCAACTGAGCCACCCAGGCGCCCCGGGAAAAGACATTTTAACAATGATAGCCAATCAGATAAGTACAAGTATGTGTTTTGTGAGTGTTGAGTTTGAGGAGTCCTTTATAGATCTTAGATATCAGCCCTTTGTCTGTAGTGTCATTTGCGAATATCTTCTCCCATTCTGTGGGTTGCCTGTTTGTTTTGTGGACTGTTTCCTTTGCTGTGCAGAAGCTTTTTATCTTGATGAAGTCCCAAAAGTTCATTTTCGCTTTTGTTTCCTTTGCTTTTGGAGACATGTCCTGAAAGAAATTGCTGTGGCTGATGTGGAAGAGGTTACTGCCTATGTTCTTCTCTAGGGTTTTGATAGATTCCTGCCTCACGTTGAGGTCTTTTATCCATTTTGAGTTTATCTTCGTGTATGGTGTAAGAGAATGGTTAAGTTTCATTCTTCACATATAGGAGGAAATTAAAAATAGAGCTACCCTATGACCCTGCAATTGCACTACTCAGTGTTTACCC
>CM052814.1:47846181-47922960 GCA_028533885.1 Nasua narica
TGGTACATCTATACAATGGAGTATTATGCCTCCATCAGAAAGGATGAATATCCAACTTTTGTATCAACACGGACAGGACTAGAAGAGATTACGTGGAGTGAAATAAGTCAAGCGGAGAGAGTCAATTATCTTAAGGTCTCACTTACGTGTGAAGAAAATCATAGAGGGCATTGTGAGAAGGAAGGGAAGGATGAATGGGGGGAAATCAGAGGGGGTGATGAACCAGGAGAGACTGTGGACTCTGAGCAACAAACTGAGGGTTTTGGAGGGGAGAGGGTGGGGGAGGTGGGCGAGCCTGGTGGTGGGTATTGAGAAGGGCACGTATTGCATGGAGCACTGGGTGTGGTACATGAACAATCAATCTTGTAACACTGAAAAATTAAAATAAACATATATGGGGAGAAAAAAAAGATATGTACAAGTATGTTCAAAATACTTATGAAAAGGCAGTGGAATGAGTAACTAATTGTGTGGTATTAGAGAAGGTTTTATATAGGAAATAATATTTGAGTCTTGAAGACATATTCCAGGGAAGAAAGAACAGCATGCATATGGACAGGCAAAGAGCAATAAAAGAGTTTAATGTGTCCAAGGAACTACAGGCAATTTGGTGGATTTGGAGTAGCGTTGGGGAACAGTAGTGTGGCTGGGGGAGGCAGACTGCAAAAACAGGTCAGGTGGAGGTTACATTATGAAGGACTTATATGTCATGCTAAGGGGTCAAGGCTGCCAACAAGTGTCACAGACGCAATACTAAAGCAGCAAATCGGATTTTTTTCCTAGTTAACATCTCAAATGGAAAAAAAATTCAAATTGACCTTACCTTTCAACGCTATTGAGATAAGAGGATCCATCATGGCCTCCTACTGCATATAGCAGGTCATCAAGAACACTGACCCCAACTCCACATCGCCTTTTGCTCATTGAGGCTACCATTCGCCATTCATTGGTCTGTGGATCGTATCGTTCAACACTAGAAATGGCATCTCCGCTGCACCAGCCACCAACTGGGAAAGTAATAGATGTGGTCAGGAGAATACCTGTCCTAATGCACAGAATGTACCACTCAATGCAAAACTTTAAATTGTGACCTAATGCTTGCTTACCAATTATCTCTAGAAGCAGGTCAAAACATAAGTTATGATTTCTACTTATTCTACTGGGGTTGCTATAACTTTAATTTTCTAAGTAAGTTGGTATTAAGTCCATTTTACAGAGGAGGGCAAGGACACTAATTTAAATCAGATTAAGAAGTAATGTGGCACTTAAAGGATAGAGCACTGAATTTAGGTAGAAAACTGGGGTTTGACTATTTCCTCTACTAAGCAATATGATCTTGGGAATATCTTGTAAACTACCTTATTTGTAAAATAATGAATAAAAATTTGAAAGTAAAATAATATATACATGAAACTGCTTTCTAAAGAATAAAACACTACATAAATGTAATTTGTTATTGGACACCGAAAGAACTAAAACCTGACAAAAAATAATAAGCATTTGGTGATATGGAAAAAAGGGAATCCTCATACACTGGCAATGTATTCCTCTAATACTAGTGGAAATGCAAACTGGTGCAGCCACTCTGGAAAACAGTATGGAGGTTCCTCAAAAAATTAAAAACAGAACTACCATACAAGTAAGCAATCCCACTTCTGGATATTTACCCAAAGAAAATGAAAGCACCAATTCAAAGAGATACATGAACCCCTATATTCAATGTGGCATTATTTACAATAGCCAAGATATGAAAGCAACCTAAGTATCTACTGATAAATGAATGGATATGTACCACATATATACAACTGAAAATTACTCAGCCATAAAAAGGACGGAAATCTTGCCACTTGCGACAACATAGTTGAATCTAGAGGAATCCAACTAAGTGGAATAAGTCAGACACAGAAAGACAAATAAAATACAATTTCAGTTATGTGGAATCTAAAAAACCAAACCAAACAAAACAGAAACAAACTCATAGACAGGAAACAAACTGCTAGTTACCAGAGTGAGGAAGGTTTATGGGGTAGCCAAAATAGGTAAAGGGGATTAAGAGGTATAAACTTCCTATATAAAACAAATTAGTCATGGGGATATAATGTGTAGCATAGGGAATACAGTCAATAAGATTGTAATTACTTTGTGAGGTGACACACGGTAACAAGGATTATTTTGTAATACATAAAAATATCAAATCACTATGATGTATACCTGAAACTAACAAGATATTATATGTTAATTATACTTAAAAAAAACTACAAGCCTAGGTTTGTTTTTATTCTAGTAGGGGAAAGGATTTTGACTAATATTCTCATTCTCATATTTGACTCATATTCTTGGTCTCTTAAAAGGTCCTCTTGTGACTAAAAATAATACAAAAATTCTCATGAATTTTTATTACTCATGAACAGTACAAAATACTTTCTGTTTAATCTTAAGTCTGTATTGAATTATACGTTATCCAACATGACATTTAAGGTGAGAAAACTTTTTGAAAAACTACATTTTTCATAATCAGAATGACAGGTTCAAACTGAGTTCCACAGAACTTCTTTGGAATATTACCTGAATACTACCTGAAAAAAAGTGTGGTTATAGCAGATACATTTGTTATTCTTTCAAATCATCTCTATTCCAATCCAAAGTAAGAGCTATACTCTGGAGCTTAAAAAGTTAATAAGAATACTTTAATCTCAAAACATTTGAAAAATAATGGTTTCTATAATGTTTCTGTTCTTATTCTAGATGGATGTAAAAATTCACTTCTGTATTTCAAATCTCAATGTGCTGTACACATTTTATTTTTTACGGTTTCATTTATAGATTTTAATTATTTGACAGAGAGACAGTGAGAGAGGGAACACGGAGGGGCAGAGGGAACGGGAAAAGCAGGCTCCGCATTGAACAAGGAGCCCAATGTGGGGCTCGATCCCAGGACCCCAGGATCATGACCTGAGCTGAAGGCAGATGCTTAACAACTGAGCCACCCTGGCTCCCCTTATGGTTTCATTTAAATCAGAATATTCAAATAATACTAAATCACAGTAAGGTGGGAGATGGGTTAGATCTGGGATGGGTATTAAGAAGGGCACTTTAGGGCACCTGGGTGGCTCAGTTGGTTAAGCAACTGCCTTCAGCTCAGGTCATGATCCCAGAGTCCTGGGATCGAGTCCCACATCGGGCTCCCAGCTCCATGGGGAGGCTGTTTCTCCCTCTGACCTTCTCCCCTCTCATGCTCTCTCTCACTGTCTCTGTCTCAAATAAATAAATAAAATCTAAAAAAGAAAAAAGAAGGGCACTTTAGATGAGCAGTGAGTGTTGTATGTAAGTGATGAATCACTGAATCTACTCTAGAAACCAATATTGTACTTCATGTTAACTAATTAAAATTTAAAAAATACTAAATCATAGTAAGTTTGTGTATTTTAATTTGTTTAAATTTTAATTCTTTTCTACACCAGGAGTTTCAGTATCAGAGAAAACATCTTAAAATCCAAAATAAAATTTGGCTGCAAATGTGAGGGTAATAAGCATTTAAGACAAATCAAATAGCCTAACCACCAAACTTAGGCACAATTTTACAATGGGAGCCATTAAAACCAACTTTTTGGGGATTATCTGGCTCCAAATCAAATTTTTTTTTTTAAAGATTTTATTTATTTATTTATTAGGAAAGAGAGAGAGTGAGAGAGAGCATAAGGGAGAAGGTCAGAGTGAGACGCGGACTCCCCATGGAGCTGGGAGCCCGATGTGGGACTCGATCCTGGGACTCCGGGATCATGACCTGAGCCGAAGGCAGTCGCTTAACCAACTGCGCCACCCAGGCGCCCCTCCAAATCAAATTATTATCACTTCATAAATTGTGTTCTTTGATACTAACAAAAAAATGGGCCTTTAAGAAAGAAAATTTAAAGATTTCCTGTGACCCGGGGAAACAAGAAAAGGAAAGCATCAATTCCACTGTCTCATGGCAACTTTACCTGCATTATGACTTCTGAGGCAACAAGTGATGATATAGCTGGGACAGAACTAATTAAGTCATTATAAGCTAAGTACAAGCTATACTTAGCAAAATAAAGTGTATGCATATCCTTGCCATGAGAACTCTCAATGTGAGTTAAGCAATGTACCTAACTAATGAAAAATACTGCTGAAAAAACAATATGGGTGAGATGTTGACAACAAAAAGAACTACTTTCAAGACAGATTTGGGTAAAAAGCATTACCTAAAGAAGGCAACACTTTTAGGAAGTATTTGGAATAAGGATCATTGAACTGTGAAAACTTAAAAAAAACCCTAAACAAAACAGAAACACAAAAAGATAAGCATCAAGAAGTCTAATGGAAAACAAGAGGACAGGCCAGAAGATATCAAGAGAAGTAAAACGCTCCTGAGTAAAAATTACTAACATTATAGATTTGATCTTAGGTTTCCAGAGTTTACTTCCACAGAGTGATGAAGAAAGGAAGGCTAAATTTCCTGAAGTTAAGCAAGAATTGGTAATTTGGCATTCTAAAGATAATGAAAATAAAACTGCAATAAAAACCAAAAGAAACTGAAGATTAAGCTTTACTAAAGTAGAGACAGATAGGTCAACATCTAAAATAGTATCAGTGAACAGTATCACTCAAGAATGATATTCGGATCTGGAAAACAAAAAGAGAAAGAAAGCTGGGAAAACCAAAGCAATTGTAAAGGAAAAGACCTAATGGCTTTTCTCTACAAGTGAAAATGTAAAGCTTCATAGTGTAAGAAAAGATGGCAGATAATTTAACTTTTCTTCTTTATATTTTTCTATTAATCAAAATTTCTTATTTATTTATTTGAGACAGAGAGTGCATGAGCATGCGTGTGCACGGGCAGGGGTGGGGGAGGGGCAGACAGAAAGGGGGACAGAGAAGGGGAGAGAGAATCCCAAGCAGGCTCTGCCCCCCCCAGTGAAGCCCCATACCAGGTTTGATCTCATGACTGTAAGATCACAACCTAAGCCAAAATCAAAAGTCAGGTGCCCAACAGCCTGAGCCACCCAGGCACTCCGTTAATCGAAATTTTTATACTGCATATATATTATCAGAAAAATGAAGTTGTTATTTATTTTAAAAGATTTTATCCATTCATTTGAGAGAGAGTGTGTGCACCAATGGGGGGAGGGGTAGAGGCAGAGGGAGAGGGACAGCAGACTCCCTGCTGAGTGTGGATCCTGATGTGGGGCCCAATCCCAGGACCCTGAGATCATGACCTGAGCTGAAGTCAGATGCTTAACCAACGGAGACAACCAGGTGCCCCAAAGGTGTTATTTAAAAATAGGTTATCTTTCCTATGCAAAGTGACATTAGTAATCCATTAATGCTACTGGCATGTGCTTTCCAATTTATTTTTTTCCATCAATTACGGTGGGTTGATGTTCATTTCTCACTAATATTCCTCACGATCAACAGCAAGTAATTAATCTTTTTTTTAAGTTTTTTTTTAAAGATTTTATTTATTTATTTGACAGAGAGAAATCACAAGTAGGCAGAGAGGCAGGCAGAGAGAGAGGAAGAAGCAGGCTTTCCGCTGAGCAGAGAGCCTGATGCAGGGCTCGATCCCATCACTCTGAGATCATGACCTGAGCATAAGGCAGAGGCCCCAACCCACTGAGCCACCCAGGCGCCCCATCAAGAAATTAATCTTTATTGAGCGCCTATTCTGATAAGATTGCTACACAATCTGGAAACTACAAAGATAAAGTAGAAATGGTCCTTGTCCTAACTATTCAAAGTCAACAATATTGTCAAGGAATCAGATATTCAATCAACAATATGAAATTATGTGATTACTAGCTGGAATTTGAGATCATAAAACTGATCCACTTCAGCTGGCTTCCAAAGAAGACAAAGGATGGTTTTATTAATACCATGACCTTTTATTTTTTTAAAGATTTATTTTTAAGTAATCCCTACATTCAACATGGGACTTAAAACCACAACCCTGAGACCAAGAGTCACACACTGTACCAACTGAGCCAGCCAGCTGCCTCAAAAGTGTTCTTTTTTTCTCTATACCCAATGTGGGACTCTGAGATCAAAATTTACATGCTTTCCTGGATGAGTAAGCTAGTCACCCAATACGATGATTTAATCAAAGAGGCAAATGAAATTTTCATGAAGATAGTTACACACTGAAAACATGCCACCTGGCAATCTATAATCAGATCACACTGGGAAAACATGGTAGAAACCAGCAGGATAAAGATGGCAGCTGTTGAATAACTTAAGTGAAGTCAAGTTTAAATTTAAAGGAGCTACATATTAGTGTCTCTCAGCATTCCCAAAGGTATGCCTAGTCTAGTTTCACTGGATTGGTATCCCTACTGAATCTAGAGAGGACCCTGGACATGAAATATACTTTCCATATACCTGTTTGGCTTAGCCTCTAGCTTTTGATCATAGGGAGGTTCTCTTCTATTTCATTTGTCTGAGTTCCTGTTACCTTCCCCTCTACCTTAATCTTGTTCTTAATCATCACCAGAATGTTCTGAGGCTGATGAAACAGTACAGTACAGTACTGTTCCCTAGTCTGGGAATTAAAACTAACAGCCATACAAAACAGTTAATAGAGCTTCATAATAATGGACATAACTCCACAAAGATGGCTCTACTACTACATTCCTAAAACCAACACAACATGAAGCCACAGGCATCAAATAATTAGATTTTGCAGTCTTCTAATTTTAAAAACAGACAATTGACTTTTAAAGTTGAAAACAGAGGGAGTGCCTGACTCGCTCATTTGGGTACAGCATGCAACTCTTTATCTCAGCTTGTGAGTTCAAGCCCTATGCTGGGTGTGGAGCCTACTTAAAAAAATTTTTTAGGGGTGCCCGGGTGGCTCAGTGGGTTAAGCCTCTGCCTTCGGCTCAGGTCATGATCTCAGGGTCCTGGGATCGAGCCCCACATCGGGTTCTCTGCTCAGCAGGGAGCCTGCTTCCCTCTCTCTCTCTGCCTGTCTCTCTGCCTACTTGTGATCTCTTTCTCTCTGTCAAATAAATAAATAAAATCTTTAAAATTTAAAAAAAAAATATCAAAATTGGGAAAGAGAAACTCTAAGACTGTATGTGGGGGCAAGGATGAAGATGTAGGTGTGAGCATGCAAGTGTCTGTGTAAACCCACATAAACAGGTGAATATGTACCTGTGCATGCATACATAGGAGTGCAAGTCATAGGAATAAATAAGAGTGATAATACAAATGATAAATCTACTAATAACAACAGAGACATTTGGACACTAGGAGTATGGGAGAATTCAGTGCATAGTGAATTAATAACTAAGTTTGAAATTTAAAACAAGAATGAAGAGCGCCTCAGTGGCTTAGTGAGTTAAAGCATCTGCCTTTGGCTCAGGTCATGATCTCAGGGTTCTGGGATCAAGTCCCGTGTTGGGCTCTCTGCTCAGTAGGGAGCCTGCTTCCTCCCCTCCCTCTACCTACCTCTCTGCCTACTTGTGATCTCTGTCAAATAAATAAAATCTTTAAAGAAAAAAAAAAGAATGAAGAAAATCCTTCAAAAGAAAAAAAAAAGCCTGATGAGGATTAAGGAGAAAAAGAAAACTTGGTATCAATTTTCTTCTTGAAGAAATACTACTCTCTTTCTCATTTAATTAAGTAAAATTATTTATTTGACAGAGACAGCGCAAACAGGCAGAGCGGCAGGCAGAGGGAGAAGGAAAAGCAGGCTCCCCGATCAGCAGAGAGCCTGATGAGGGCTCGATTCCAGGACCCTGGGATCATGACCTCGGCTAAAGGCAGATGCTTAACTGACTGAGTCACCCAGGCATCTTTCGAATAAATAAATAAATAAATCTTTAAAAGAAAGAGGGGCTGGTACTTGGGTGGCTCAGTCGGTTAGGTGTCCACCTTGTGATTTCAGCTGAAGTCTTGATCTCATGGGTCATGGCATCAAGCCCCTTGTTGGGCTCTGAGCTCGGTGGGAAGTCTGCTTGGGATTCTCTCTCCTGCCCCTTCTGTTCCTTCCCCTGTTCTCGCATGCACTCTTTCTCTCTCCCTCTCAAATAAATAAAAAAAGAAATACTATAATATCCTCTACATGAAGAAATTAAGATGAAAAAATTTAAAAAGAGAGAACTCAAAACATAAATTATCAAATTTTTCTTTTTTTAAAAAAGATTATTTATTTATTTGAAAGAGAGAAAGAGAGAGAGCAGGGGGAGGGGCAGAGGGAGAGGAAGAGAGTGGGAGAGAGAATCTCAAGCAGACTCCATGATGACTGCATGCCTGACCTGGGGCTTGATCTCAAGACCCTGAGATCATAACCTGAGCTGAAACCAAGAGTCGGACACTCAAGTGGCTAAGCTACCCAGGGGCCCCTTCTTCTAAAAGTAGAGGGGAAAATATATTTCCACATGCCAAGAGAAAATTAAACTGGAAAGAAAAAGATAGACAGTAGTTAGGCTGATGGAATGCCCCAGAGATTGCACAAAATTCCCTGATGAAAATTAATAGAACACTTCACTTATTAAAACAGGACAAAAGAATACAAGCATGCCTGCATCTAAGAAGCCATGGAATTAGTGAAAGTTGGGAACTTAAATACAAATATTGCAATAAGTCCTGGCTAGCTCTGTGAATCAGAATTAGAAAAAAATTCAAAGGACTTGCTACAGACTGAATGTTTGTATGCCCATCAAAATTTGTATGTTGAAATATAGCCCCCAGTGTGATGGTATTAGGAGGTGGGGCCTTTGCGAGGTGCTTAGGTCATGAGGGCAGAGGCTTCATGAATGGAATTAGTGTTCCATTCCGCAATTTCACTAATTCCGGAATTAGTGTTCTTATAAAGGACACCTCACAAAGTTCCTTTGCCCCTACTACTGAGTAAGGACACAGCAAAAAGACGACAAGACAACCTTCCATGAAGAAGCAGGTGGGCCCTCATGAGACAGAATCTGCTGGTGACTTATCTTGGACTTCCCAGCCTCCAGAACTGTGAGAAATAAATTTATGTTTATAACCACCCAGTCTCTGGTTTTCTGTTAGAGTAGCCTAAATGGACCAAGAACTAGTAAGAGGTAGTTTGAGTGAACAGCCAGTGTTCAAGTGAGCAAGGTAGCTGAATTTACATGAATGGAAGGGAAACATCTGAGGCTGAAAATTCTTAGGAGTACAGAGTAGGAGCAAAATGATATAGCAGGTTGTCTTGGGCTCGATCTAGCTCAGTACTGCTAGGAAAGCATGTAACTATTTAATGTAATGTTTTTTGACAGTTCTAGGTAATTATGAAGTACCTTGCACACTGGTATATAAATTAATGCATATGACTCATTTTAACAAAACATCCATTGAATGACATTTTTAGACTTATATAAAAATAGAGCACTCTCAGAGAATGCCAGTGTTGGATCATGAATTAACAGTCAAGCTACAAGGTAACTTCTTATGTGTTTCTTATGACAGTGGATATCACATTTGTCCAAAGGACAGATCAAATGACAGTTTAACATGGGGGAAAATATTCAGTTTAGTCACAGTATTGTAAGACCCAAACCTGCAAAGAGTACTTCTCCACATCGAATAGGTTTCCGTGGTCTTGTCCTTGGTCCTTGCATTAGTGGTCGTTCTTGAGGCAACAGGAGATAGTTTTTAGCTTCATCTACCAAGTCTCTGTGGAGAAAATTTTGCCTTTATTCCAGATGTCTAAATAACACTGTTAGTCAAATCCCAATATGGTTTAGGAATATGTAAGTTGGCAAAGGGGAACAAGCATAAATCAAACCAAATCACGAATGCCAGCCAATATTTATTTATTTATTTATTTATTTATTTATTTATTTATTTAAGATTTTATTTATTGACAGAAAGAGAGATCACAAGCAGGCAGAGAGGCAGGCAGAGAGAGAAGGGGAAGGAGGCTCCCTGCTGAGCAGAGAGCCCGATGCGGGGCTCGATCCCAGGACCCCGATATCATGACCTGAGCCGAAGGCAAAGGTTTTAACCCACTGAGCCACCCAGGCACCCCGTCAGCCAATATTTAAAAAGTCACAAATACAAGAGAAATAATCCCAGTCACACTATGAGTTGTAAATTGACTGGTGTTTCCATTATGACTTCCTATCTTAGTATAAAATTTAGCCTAAAACTTAATATGCTTGGGGCCAACAACAACTTATGGGAAACTAAAACTTAAAACTCAATTACCAGCTTGCATAGTTATTGCTTTCTAATGAATTTTACTAGATTCTGCAGAATACTGGCAAAGCAATACATCAGCCCTGGCACTAGATATTTTTGTTCGAATAACTAAACAATAAAACTATGTCAAAAACTGGATTGCTAAAAAGAAACACTATACTGTCATTTAATATTAAGTTGTTATCTGGTACCATATAAAATGGTTTACTTTCGACAAATCTGCTGAGGATGAACAATTTTTTTTCTATCTATTAAGATACTTTCTGAGAAGATCCTAGTAATTACACTTGTTGAATACAATATCCTAATACAAACTATTCACGTATGTACTCCTCTGACTTGAGTCCTCTGAGTTATTCAGTGCCTGATCAGTGCAAATTCAATCCGTTACTCTATTCTTTCTCAACTTTGGAAGTGTTTCCTAAAATACATTTTCATTTCTCTAGCTTTTTATGTAACAAAGAGTAATTCATTCCAGCAGGACCAGTCCCAGGCATGACCCAATAATGCACTTCCAGTAGATGGCTTTAATAAGACTCCTTCTGAGTTTATTTATGCTAAAAAACCCTAAAACACAAACAACTACCTTCTCCCCCCCTAAATCCCAAGCTGATGACCAAGAGCTTTTTCAAGCTCCTTCAGCCTTAAAAACAAAGACTGTGATTTCTTAATAGCCAGTTTTTAATTAGGTCCTCAGGGGTTCCTAGAAAGAGTACTCTAGAACTAATACTTAGCAAGTCAACTCAAAATTAATAGTGACAACAAGAACACTTACAGCTATGTCAGTCCCTGTTTTAAGGGCTTAATATGTATTAACCTGCCAATCCCCACCACAGCCCTATGGAATAGGTACTATTATTATCCTACTTTACAGATGAAGAAACTATAGCAGAAAAGTTAAAGTAACTTGCCTAAGGTCCCAGGCCTAGTAAATGTCA
Source organism: Nasua narica (assembly GCA_028533885.1). Classification (NCBI taxonomy): domain Eukaryota; kingdom Metazoa; phylum Chordata; class Mammalia; order Carnivora; family Procyonidae; genus Nasua; species Nasua narica. The sequence goes on from CM052814.1 coordinate 47,857,308, forward strand.
TGAGGTCAGGATATTAGAAAGGAGTTTCTTTTAAAAGTGACTTTAAAAAAAAAAAAAAAGTGACTTTTTAAGTACCTTTACTTTGTGCATCAGATCAGTACAATCTGATTTATGTTTTATGGAATAGGGGCACCTTTGCATTGTTTCTTCAGATTTTGAATCCATAATTCATGTGGTTTTCCATTTGCTATTGTAAATATTTGAGGGAATTAATTGTCATCTATCTGTTTTTTTAAATTTAAGAGATAAATATCAAAAACCCCCTCTGAAATATCTTGTATAAGGGACAGGCTTCAGATAAAAGAAGAAATGCAAATGAATCTGCATGTTCTACCTCTGTTTTAGGGATTCCTAATACTAGAACAAGTTTCCTTAGTCGCTAAGGGAGACCCAAAGGTCAGTCTAGTTTAAGGAGTTCTGAGTATTGACTTGCTCTTTCATTTCTATATATAGAACATGTTGGGGGGAGAATGGTTAAAAACACCATATGGTTTGATTTGAATCTAAATATTACATCTAAAATCTATCAAACTGGGAAAAGTAATTTTTAAATCATATCTATATTATAGAGATAACCCAATAAAATAGGTATCTTGTTTGTATTACAAAAGCATTTAGAGTTTCTTCCAATCAAAATACATTGTGAAACTACTCCACCAAACTCTAGTGAAAACCCTTCCACAGCTGCTTGAGGAGTAGTCCTTTGACTCTGTCTGCAGAGTCAAAGCAAGGCTAGGCCTATTCCCTAGGCAGGCATATGTGATAGAATGAAAAAGTGCTCCTGACACTTTTTGACAAGAGTCAACATCATTATTTGTCTCCAGAAAATCATATATTAGCAGAGAACTGCCTCTTTAAATTCAAGCTTGCATTAGAATCTTAGAAATCTACCTCTTTATTGCCACTTCTACACCAATTAGCACCACACATAAAAACTAATGGAATGGAATACTGGAAGCTCAGTCCTCTCTTCTTCCATCTCCTCCTCTTGACCCTAACCCAGAAGAAAAACCTGTTAAACATTGCTCTCGCATCAACACTAAGAAATACAAATATTTAGGAAGCAAGACAAATAAGGAAATTAGGAGAAAACAGGAATACTTAGTTGTTGATTTTTCCCACCCAGGGCCATTCATACCTGCATTCTTCATCACTTTTGATGAGGGGATCAGAGCCTACGGTGCCCACCAGGAACTTGGGACTAAGCAAAGGCAGACGAACATGCTGCAGCACCTAAGAGGTAATAAATACTGTTAAAGGCATGAGCTCCCACTTGCAAAATATTTAAGAGACTCCATAACCCATGCTCCCATACTGTGTTTTCAATTGCTTTGGGATCTAACTGAATTAATTTAATTTAATTAGTAAATAAAAAAGAGGGAGGGAAGGAATAAATACTAAACCTAAATTTATTCTACCATTTCAGTAATCAGAATAATCAGAAAATTGAAAGCATAATAAGCTACTTCAAGCTTTCAGCAATAGATTATAAGATCTTTTATAATTAGCTTATATAACTAGACCAAAACAATCTGAAAGAATATCCTATTAAATTGCTAAAAACTATAGTCATAATAACAAGAACATTAAACATTTCATCTACTGACCACTTATGGCCCATATCATCCCTGTACTCTTCAAAATGTGATAGGATTCCCAAGCCACATTGGGATGGGAAGCAAAATAATTGCCATCCTTTCCTTCTTCTGTTCCTTTAGTACCATTTGGGTTCTGACTTGTACTATACCCTAATCTAGAGCTGATGCAAAATAGAGAGGAAGCCAAGACGCAAAAAGTACATAATGACAAACACATAAAATGTTTCTAAACACTATCTCCTTGATTTATTGGGAGACAGATGATCTCTCTTACAGCCTAATATAAGGGACAGTGACAACTGTTTCTTTTTTACAAGTTAAATATACACTATTTCCTCCAGGACAAACAAAACAGTTACATGGAGAAACATTTCCGTCGTACCTGGGGTAACTGAGGACGTCTTTCTTGAATACTATATTTGACCCACGCCATCACTGCATTGAAAACCTGTTCTTCACTGCGAACATTTAGTTCATCACTAGATATTATATCAATGAGCTGATTGGCTGGAAGCAACATGAACTCTTCACTTTCCATCACCTGTTCAAAGTTAGATAAGAATAAAGAAAAAACCTTGTGACCACATTTAATGTACTGTTTCGATATTATTCTTCAGGGTTATGGGGCAAAGTTCTATTTCATAATGGAGTCGAAGGAGTACTAAAGAAGAAAAATTTTAAAAAGAGAACAAAGATAGGCTGAGCACGGAGGACTTTTAGGACAATGAAACTACCTTAAATTACTACAATGATGGACATATTCGTTAAAACCCGTAGAAGGTATAACCGTAACAGTTAACTCTAATTTAAATTATGGACTTTGGGGGATGATAACATGTCAATGCAGGTTCATCAGTTGTAACATATGTACCTCTCTGGTGCAAGATACTGATAACAGGGATAACAGTGTGTGTGTAAATGGGGTACATGGGAACTCTGAACTTTCTGCTCCATTTTGCCATGAACTTAAAACTGCCCTAAAAAATAAAGTTTAGGGGTACCTGGGTGGTGCAGCTGCTTGTGATCTCAGGGTCATGAGATCGAGACCTGTGATGGGTTCTGTGCTCAGTGCAGAGTCTGCCTAAGAGTCTCTCTCTCTCTCTCTCCCCCTCCCCTCTGCTCACTTTCTCTCTAAAATAAATAAAATCTTTAAAAAAATTAAGTTTATTAAAAAAAAAGGGGTAGGGGAACAAAGGGGAGTACCAAGGATACAATTAAAGTTGATTGATGAAAAATAATAATTTGTGATTCAAGTGATTTAAGAAAAAGGAAATGTTTTTCTAAAATGAAGTATCAAAATATACGTTTAACAAAATATATATAAGTTTACATTCAAAATAAACTAAACTAATTACACCAAATATAAATCCAGAAATATGAGGCATACAAAAAATCAGAGGATGCTTTCAGAGGAAGGTAAGTTGCTGAAAGAGCAATGTCTTGGGCATAAACACCAAGGGGCCAGTTTAAAAAAAAAAGAATGAGGGTTATCAGCAATTCTACAAGCAAGAATGAATATACTGAGAAGGGCGGGAGACCCATGAAAACCTCTGAGAATCAAACTGCTCCGAGGTTTGGAGATGAACCATGGAGATGAAATGGCAACAAGGATATTACCTTGCTGTGCAGTGCAGCCACAAATCCCAAGATCTTGTAAATCTTGTCATCAGTATGTAGAGTAAAAGGGCGCAGGGTGCAATGTGGAGGAGGGAGGGAAACAAGACTGCTACACTCCATGTGGTTTGTTCTCTCATTCAGAAGATTGTGCTACATGTCATATCTATTATTTATTAGTACAGGAAGGATATGTTTAAGAGCTCTGATTCCTACTGTGTAATCTCTAATGCAGATGATGTACTCTCTTGAGAAGGCTTTTTTTACAATCAAAAAGTCAGAATATTTAGCAGGATATGAGATAAGTCATTGCAATTTGAATATTTAATTAAGAATATTTTTTCCCAAGTACATTAGAAAAAAATGCAAATCTCAAAACCATGAGAGCCATAAGGTCAGCTGCACTTACAGTAGAAAATACTAATGAAAATACTAACTACAATTTTTTTAGGCACAATTTTTCAAATCATCTGAGTGAGAAACCTTCTGGATGTCAGGAAATTAAATAGGTTACCTCCAACTTTTAGCTGAGGTTGTTTACCCAGGTTACGCAGTAGTTAGAATGACTGCATTGTACTCTCTGTGGCAGGGCTGTCAGAATTAGTAAATCAAACAAAGGACATACTTACACTAAAAAATTACTTGTTGCTCATCTGAAATTTTTATTTAACTGGACACCCTGTATTTTATCTGACAACCCCATGTTGGTGCTATAAAACCAAGAGCAAAATTCAGGGCCTACCCTCAAATTAGGTGTGCTGGCCTTCACAGCATGCAAGACTGTAGCAATGGCTATATATTACTTTCCTCTTACTAACTTTTCACTCTGATTTTTTAATTTAAACACAATGGTGGTATCATATATTTCTGTGAAGTGCCTTAGCATTCTTTGGGATCTTGTTCAAGTATAAATTCTTTTTCCCAACTTAGTGATGATAAACCAATGATCACCAAATTTAAAGTTTATGAATAACTCACTATTATACTCACTAGTCACTTACTGGAAACATTAAACGGCAAGAAAACATGAAAATCTGCATGAGAAAATATTTGTTTAGCACTTAGCAAAGAGTAAAAATAATACTTTTGACAAACAAAGTCTGGTTAAATTGTCACTTCTCCTTTTTCCACCAAGAGGAAAAAGATACTAATGCTCACCATTAAAGCAAATCTAGCACTGAAGTCTATCCTTGACCAAACAACCAGTTTAAGAAAATAATTCCTTTTTTCTTTTTTTCTTTTTTTTTGAAGATTTTATTTATTTGAGAGAGAGAGAAGGGAGAGAATATGCACGCACGAGCAGCAGGGAGGGACAGTGGGAGAAGCAGACTTCCTGCAAGGCAGGGAGCCTGATGTGGGGCTTGATTCCAGGACCCTGAAATCATGACCTGAGCTGAAGGCCGCCACTTAACTAACAGAGCCACCCAGGTGCCCCAAGAAAATAATTCTTTAAAGTATCTGTTTTAAGTAAAAGTTTACAGGAGATCTGAATTTTAAGTCCCACACTATTTTGGTAATGAGCTTACTTTTAGTTTCTTCAGATGACTATAGATGGAATTTGAAGAATGAATAAAGCTCAAAGCAACAAGAGTAGATAAGAAAAGTCATCAAAGCAACAAGAGTGAATAACCAAAGTCATCTGGAGTTGTTCTAACAGAAGTGAATGGTGAACTTAGTGTTGAAAGACAATTTTTAAATTCATGTTTAAAGACAAAAATAACACTGTTTGAATTAAGTTAGGTCTAATTAAATAGAAGGAAATTAAATACAGATTTAAGTTAGAGAATGATTTAAATGAGTAACATGTGTTAAGCCCCAAATGGTGACATTTTTTGTATCTGCACAGAACTAGTGAACAAACTAGTGCATTTTAGTCCATAAACAAGGGGATTTCATTATGGTATATATCATGTTCAATTCATTATGGTATAGATCAGGTTCACTTGAGGGGCAGGGTTAGAACTGGAAGGGATTCTAAAACTTTCTCTCCCGTTAAGCATATTCCTCAGATATTTGCTACCACCTTAGATCTAAAACACACCCTCTGGTTAAAGCAGGAAATTTTAAAAAATCAACCTTATTTATTTATTTTAAATGTACAGATCAGTTTTGATCAGTGTACTCATATAACCATGATCACAATCAAGATATAAAATATTACCATCATCCTAAGAGCAGGGAATTCTTAATATGGGGTCCAATGATTCTGACGAATTATTTTTGGAAATTCTCAGTGCTGGCAAATCTTTAGTTTTAGAGAGTGGATTCTGACATTTGAAAATAGTGGGATGAAATTAAGAGTAAAATCTGTTAAAAAAAAGTGTATGAAGAAGTTAATTATTTTAAATGAGGAATTAACTCTATTAACTTTAATGGGGTATAAACTCCTTTTAGTCATGGTATATTCCACTTTTTATATCTAAATGGAATCAATTTACTAATATTTTTACCTTTTATTAAAAATATAATATGATAAGAGTTGAATGCAAACATATCAGTAACAGAAATAGATACAAATGGGCTTTAATTGCCTATTTAAAGAAATAGATTTTCAAACTGGCTCACAAAGTAAAACTTAATCTATGCAAATTCAAGAAAAATGCCTAAAATACCATAATGCAAAAAGGCTACAAGTAAAAGGCCAATGGGCAAAGATACATCAGGCAGGTGGAAATAAAAGAAAACAAGAATTAAAAGTCAGGTATCAAAGTAGAATTAAGACAACAAATGAATTAAATCTGACGAAGGAGGATACTTTATAAAGCTTAAAGTCACAATCTGTAATTAAGATACAGAATTATGATTATATATGCATTAAGCAATATAGTGACCACCTATATAAACTGCAGATGATGCAAGGAAAAACAGAAATACACTAATAATAAGACTTTAACACACAGGTCTGTGGACAAAACAATATAAAGAGCTAAGTAATATAACCAATAAGATACACTTTATGCATATATATCAAATACTATAAGAATAGAGACAAGAAAATGTACTTCCTTTCCATGCACATATGGAATAATCGGAAAAATTGATCATATATTATGTGACTAAAAAAGTCAGTAAATATCATGAAGTAGAAATATTACAAACACTGTAGTGCACTAAAACTAGAAATTAGAAATGAAATAAAAAAAAAACCACCTCCTTCCACCAAAAAATTTAAAATTTTGCTATTAATAGTTCCTGGTAAAGAGAAATATAAACAGAGTTACTGCAAAACAATTGAGCAAAAAAATAAGAATCTATTAAATATATTTAAAACAGTGATCAAAGGAAAACTATGGCTTTAAACACTAATAGTAGTTAACATAGAAGAATGAAAACGAATCAAATTCTCAACTCAAACAGCTAAAGAAAGAACACAGCAAGTCAAAAGAGAACACAAGGAAGGAAGCAATAAAGGTAAAACCAGAATGTAATGAAACAGGGAAAACAATTATAGATCTAATTAGTAAGTCAAGATATTGATTCTTTGGAATAACATGAATAAAATAGACATACTACCAGCTACCGTTTTCAAGGAAAGAAACACTGAAAGCACACATATACAAAATACAAAATATTAGGGATGTCTTGGTGGCTCAGCTGGCTGAGCATCTAGTTTTGGTTCAGGTCATGATCTCAGGGTTGTGAGATTGCACACAGAGTTTGGCTCCACGCTGGTCATAGAGCCTGCTTAAGATTCTTTCTTTCCTTCTCCCTTTGCCTGGCCCATGCATCCCTCTTCTGCCCTCCAATCACATGCATTCTCTCAAAAAAAAAAACAAAAAACAAAAACAAGGGGCAAATAACCATTGATGCAGAAATTTAAAAATTAAAAAATTACTTTGTACACCTCTGTACAAATAAACTCGAAAACATAGATAAAATTAATAATTTTTCAAAATAGATCCTAGTAGAAAGGGGAAATTTCATAGAACAGAGAAAATTATTAATAAACTACTTCACAAAAAAGCACCAAGCCTAGACAGTTTCACATAGAAATTCTACCAAACTTTCAGAAAGGACATAGTCTCAATGTTGTATAAATTGTTTCAAAGTATAAAACATGCAGGAAAAGTTCTAACTCATGTTAATGAAGTATAACATGTATATCTAACCTGATAAAGACAGCACAAGAAAATTAAAGAGTAGCATCACTTCTGAATATCAATATAAAAACACTATATAAAATATTAGTGAATAGATTCCAACATCACATTAACAGTACACCATGACCAAAATGTGTGTGTGTAGACTGCAAAGATGCTTTAATTTTAGGACCTCATTTATGTAATTCATAATAATGGGTTTAAGGAGAAAATTCATATGATTACCTCCATAAGTACTGAGAAAACCCTTGACAAAATTCAATACCATTCTTAATAAGAAGCATCCAAAAAAAAAAAAAAAATAAGAACCATCCAAGAAAAACAGGAATTGTTGTACATGGATACTTTCTTAATATGATAAAATAGTCATACTTCAATCTTAAAAACAGTATATTACTCAATGAGAAAACACCAAAGTCATTCCTAGTAATGCCAGAAACAAAGTAAGTATGTCCAATATTTCCATTACTATTTAACATTTTACTAGAAGTACTAACCCTAGCAACTAGAGAAAAAAAAAACAAAAATCAAAACAAAGGTATTAACAATTGAAGAAATAAAACTACTGATATGCAGATGACATGATAGGATATTCAGAAAACTCTAAAGAATCAATAGCAAAAGTAACTCAAAAAATAAAAAAAAAATCAGTAAGGTAGCTTTCATATACATTAATGGCAATTGGTTAGAAGCTGTAATGAAGGGGAAAAAATTACAAAAGGAACAAAAAAATACACTTAGGAGTAACTTAAAACTAAATGTACAAAACTTAAATGAAGAAAAGTGTAAAACATTCCTGAGAGATAAAAAAAAAAAAATAGAACTGAAGAAACAGAAAGACATCTCTCATTTTTTAATAGAACAACTCAACATCATAAAAACGACTGTTCTTAACTTATAAATTAATATGATCCCAATAAATATACCAAGTTTTTTTCTTAGAGCTAGATAAGGTGATATTAAGTTCATTTGGAAAAATAAACCCTGAAAAAGAGAGTTATCCGGGAGAGATATTAATAACCCTACCAAGTATTAAAATATACTACAAAGTCTCGATAATTAAAACATTGTAGAAAACAGTATAGTAGTGCTGTGTGGCTTACACTGGAAGATCTAGAACCCAGCACACAGAGAAATTCACTATATAATAAAACTGTTATCTCAAATCACTGGGGGCAAAAGAGACTTTTAAATAAATGATATTGGGACTAGCTGGATATTTACAAAAATATAACAGTATTTCATACCCTACACAAGATAAATTCAGAGAGACCATACACAACACTAGAAAAAATATGGGTGAATTTATGGGTGAATTCCTTTGTACCTTGAGGAAAGGGGAAACCTCAAACTCTGCCTCAAAACCCGAATGCAACAGAGTAAAAGATTTATACATTTGACAATATTAAAAAAAAAAACTTTTTCATGACCAAAAATACCATAAGCAGAGTTAAAAGGCAAATGCAAAGTGAGAAAAAGAGTTTGTAACATGTAGCACAGACAAAAGGATATCACTCTTAATATAGAGAGAACTTTAAAACATTGAGGAGAAAAAACATTAAAAATATTGAATAGGAAAATGGGAAAAATATAATAATAAACAGTAACAAAAATTATATTAAAAAGGCCCCCTAAACATATGAAAGATATTCAACTTTACTTATTAAGAGAAATGCAAATTAAAACCACACCGAGATTCCACTTCTCATCTATTAGACTGGCAAAAACTCAAAAGGTTGATAATATATTCTGTTATTGAGGCTATGAAGAAACAGTCACCCTCATGTATTATAGTCAGAATGGTTTCATCCCCATCGAGGGGAACTTGGTGATATTTAACAAAATTACATATTGAGTTAACCTTTGGCCCTGCAGTCTCATTTCTAGGAATTTATCCTGAAAATAAACCTCCAACACTGAAATATTCATACACAAGGCTAGTCATTGCAGCCTTATTTGTAATGGCAAAACACTGAACACTGTCTAAATGCTCAAACATAGGAAACTCACTGAACAAACTGTGGTCGACACAAGAAGAATGCAGCTGTGGAGAGAGAACAAGGAAGATCTCTATGAACTGATATGGAATGAGTTTCGGAATAAATTAAATAGAAGGCAAAGCGCAAAAGAGAATGTACACAATGCTACTTTCTGTGTAGGACAGAAAAGGAAATAAAAAACATACATATGTCTGCTTAATTTTGCAAAAGTAAGCACAGGAAGGATAAATCAGACTATAAAACACCAAAATAATAAATTGGTAACAAAGGCCTATAATCCATCGACTAGAATAAAAGTCTGAGTCCACAATGTTAATCAATCACTCAGAACAGGGAAAATTCTTCTTTATAGCAGAATGTTGACAGAAATGTGGGAATTTTTTTTAATCACCATTTTACAACCATCATAGTAATAACTAATTTGGCAGAAATTATCAATGGATGTGAGTGAAAGTGAGTAAGTTTGATAAGGAATAGGATATTTACACGGATTTGAAGCATCTCTCTGTAAAAGTTCTTACTAGTTAAAAAGGATAAATAATAACTTAATAGGAAACTTTAGGGACTCCACTTAACCAAGTGATCAAAGTTAACATAATCAGTAATGGGACAAATAGATACCATGTACTTCTGTGATGCACTGAGAAGGACAAAATATCACTTATGTAGTACTCCTGTCAAAATGTATACTGAATCCATCCATGAGCAAACATCAGACAAGTTGCCTATGCTCTTAAATGTGAGGAAACTGCTACAGATTATCTAGAACTCAAAAACCATGACAACTAAATGCAGTGCAATCATTCGCTCTGGAATCCGGACTGGAAAAAAATTGTTATAAAGAATAATACTGGGTGAGTTGGTGAAACTGTAATGGGAACTATGGATTAAATATTGTTTTTAATCAATGTTATATTCCCGAATTTGATGAACGAACTGTTGTAAGAGAATTCTATGTAAAAAAATGTGCTTGGTCTTAGAAAATACACACTGAAATGTTCAAGAGTACAGAAATAAGATGTATACAATATACTCTCGAATTGTTCAGAGAAAAATATTTGACATAACAAGGAGAGAATGGTAAAGCAAATGTAGCAAAATGTTAACAACTGGTAATCTTGGTAAGGGATATATGAAAGATTTTTTCTTTTTCTTGTAATTTCTCGTAAAATTAAAAAGTTGTTTTTCCAACCTGATAGGTTAACAATGGTATCTTGTTCTCTCTTTTTTTGATTTTATTTATTTGACGGAGAGAGCACAAGCCAGGGTAGCAGAGGGAGAGGGAGGAGCAGGCTTCCCACTGAGCAAGGAGCCGGATGTGGTGCTGGATCCCAGTACTCAGAGATCATGAATGGAGCAGAAGGCAAAGGCTTAATCAACTGAACGACCCAGAGGCCCCAGGAATCTTGTTCTTATGTATGTTTCTTTAATTATATATAAGGGTGACTAAGCTTTCATGTTTATTTACATTTGGATATCTCTTTTTACACATTACTTTTTCATACACTTCACCTGTGAAAGTACCATGTTTTTCATGGTCTTTCTCACTGAATTTGTATGAGTTTTATGGGAATTATTGTTTTTTTCTCTCATGTATGCTCCATGTATGAGTTTGGCATTGATTTTTTTATTTAGTTTATGGTGTTATTGTTGTTATAAAGAAAAAAAATTCTTAATTTTAGACAATCAAATTTATCAATCTTTATGGTTTCTTGGTTGTATCCTGCTTGGAAAGGTCATTTTTACTACAGCCAACTAATGGTATCTTCTAGAACTTTTAGAATTTTATTTTTAGGTTTAAATTATTCATCCACTGGGAATTCCATCTTTATTTTTTTCCCCCAAATCATCATTTTCTTTTTTTTTTTTAAATCATCATTTTCTTACTGACATTTATTAAACAATTCCACTTTCCTCTACTGACTTGAAATGTCAACTTCTGGACTCTTTTCAGCTCAACTGATCAATACCTTCTCTAGTACCAAAATATTTGTAATGTTTTAATATTTCCTAAGGCCAACAGCCCTAATCTTAATTTTTGGAAACTTCCTGGCTATGTATTATTATTATATATACATATATATAATATCCTAATTCTTTAAAAAAAATCCCTTCTATTGTGTTTCATAATCTCACACTCCTGGTTTTCCTCTTCTCTAGTTATTCCATTTCCTCAACCAGTTGCTCTTTCACTAAACATCCTTCAATGTTAGGAAAATGTTAAGGCTCTTCTCTTCTCTCTCCTTTCTTGGTGATCTCAGTGTTATTGATTTTTTGACCCTGTTTATGGTGCTTTTTGGTGACCAAAAAGTTTTAAATTGTTAGGCAATCAAATTTACCAAACTTTTATGGTTTCTGGATTGAATCCTGCCTTAAAAGGATTAAGCCATCATAGTTTCATTTTTATGAGTTGATGATTCCTAAATTTTAATCTCAGTCTAACTTCTAAGATAAAAGACCCATAAACTGTGGCCTGGCTCAGTATCTCTATTCACATATCTTACAGGTGTTTCAAGTTGAATATGTCTAAAACGAGACCCATGATTTCATCTCCTCAAACTGCTCCTTTCTCCAGTACATTTGTAGCACAAATTCCCAGAAATAGGACTACCGAATCAAAGAGTGTGAAAAAAGTGCAAATTTCCTTTCAAGGAAATTGTATTGATTTATATTCACACTAGCAATGTAGCTCCATTACCTTGTCTCCATGGCCTTGTCAACAGGGTGTGGAATTAAACTTCTAGATATTTGTAATCTGATAGATTAAATAATTTTATAATCTGAGAAATGAAAAATAGTACTTTAGTATAATTTTAATTTGTGTTTCAGTTATTATAAATAACCTGCAGCACACTTTTGTATGTTTAAGGACAATTTGAATGTGTTTACTGCCCACTTTGGTTACATCTTTGGTCTAGTTTATTGACCAATAAGATTTCTTGCTGTATTAAAGAGATTATTATCTGTGATAGTTGCAAATATTTTGCTCCATTTTGTCTTTTTTTTTAAGATTTTATTTTTAAGTAATCTGTATATCCAACATGGGACTTGAACTCACAACTCTGAGATCAAGAGCTGCATGCTCTATTAACTGAGCCATCCAGGCACCACCCACTCCCTCACTTTGTCTTTGACTTTTATCTTGCTACTGTTTTTTTGTTTTACCATGCAAAATTTTTTATTTTTATGTAATCTATGTTTTCTTCTATGCCTCTGTGTTAGTCAATTAGAAAGGTCTTTCTCAATTCAAGATTAAAAAGGAATCGCTCCATGTCATCTTCTAATATTTTCATGGTTTCATTTTGTATTTTTAAATCTTTGATCCATTGGAAGCTATCCTGGTGGGAAGAAGAGTGATATTAAAGTGCAAGAGGGGGGGGGGGGCGCCTGGTTGGTTCCGTGGGTTAAAGCCTCTGCCTTTGGCTCAGGTCATGATCTCAGGGTCCTGGAATCGAGCCCCACATCGGGCTCTCTGCTCAGCAGGGAGCCTGCTTCCCCCTCTCTCTCTGCCTGCCTCTCTGTCTACTTGTGATCTCTCTCTCTCTCTGTCAAATAAATAAAACTTAAAAAATATTTTTTAAAAAAAAGTGCAAAAGGGACCATGTCTTTGCTTAAAGCTCTTTAATGGTCTTCTATTGCTCTTAAGATTAAATTTCAAATTCTTCTTTTTTTTTTTTAAGATTGATTGTATTTATTTATTTGTCAGAGAGAGAGAGAGAGAGAGAGACAGCAAGAGAGGAAATACAAGCAGGGGCAGTGGGAGAGGGAGAAGCAGGTGTCCCGCTGAGCAGGGAGCCCAATGCAGGGCTCAACCCCAGGACTCTGGGCTCATGACCTGAGCCGAAGGCAGACGCTTAACAACTGAGCCACCCAGGCGCCCCTAAATTTCAAATTCTTAACATGGTCTATTAACTCCAGTATGATGGGGCTTTGTTCTTTCTGTAAAATTATTATGTAATAACATCCTCCCTTTTGCTCTCTGGCTCTCACTGGGTATCTTTCAGTTTCTCAACCTAGTTATGCTTTTTCATGTCTCAGAATTTTGCAATTAACTGTTACAGAATCAGAGTTAAATCTCTGTAATATGTTAAACCATCCAGGCTTCTTTGTAGCATCTATTAACTATAATTATTTATGTAATTATGCATTCAATGAATATCCTCCTGCTCGATTATAACCTCCATGAGAACAGACACTCTAGGCATCTTGTTCACTACTACATGTAGCCTTTTTTCCCAAGCGCAGTGGCTAAAACAGTAGCTTTTCACATATTTATTAAATAAATAAATGAAAAATAACAGATTTAATGAAAAATTATTTTCATATACATCTAATTTAATTTTTTCTGATTGTTAGTTCTCTAAGTAACTGCTGATTAATTATTTATTCCACAGAACAATCCATATAATCAGGAAGGTAATGTTTCAAACAAGTGACTGATACCAGGTATCCTATCAGACACTGATCTCCTAATGAATTAATGAACTGTATTATGACTTATAAACTAGTTTATTAATATGGCTAGGTAGAATCAAATCCCTAAACTTTAATTTTTGTTGATAGAACATAAAATCAGTTTCTAAAATAAAAACCAGGCTTAGAATTTATAATGACTTCTATCTTTGGTATTATGAGTTAGAATCAGCAGTAAATATCCAAATATGTACATGTTAGTTAGCAGAACATGAACTCATATTGCTCTCCTGACCAATACATTATGTAGTTTATTTTTTTTAATTAACATATAATGTATTATTTGCCCCAGGGTACATGTCTGTGAGTCGTCAGGCTTACACATTTACAGCACTTACCATAGCACATACCCTCCCCAATGTCCATAACCTGCCACCCTATCCCTACCCCCTCTATCCCCCAGCCACCCTCAGTTTGTTTTGTGAGTTTAGGAATCTCTTATATACTGACCAATACATTATGAATGCATTCAAACCACCAAGTACAACTCACCTCTTGAAAGTTATGTTGAGTAAACTTGTCTGCTATCCTTAGCAACTCACGACATGAATGTGTGTCAGCAAAAGCCCGAATGCCTAGGCAATTAGAAGGATCTAATTGTCTCTTTAAGAATTCACAGCAAGCTTCCTGTATTTCTGCCAGCTGAAGGAGGCAAGCAGCTGGCAGAAGGGTCTGAACATTGCCCTCTTCCACAGTTATCTGGGAGGTATATGCAAAGTCAATCAGTAGTTCCATAGCCCTCTCATCTATGTCTCGAATCACTACTTCTGTCTGACGGCTCTCTGCCAATTCTCCTGTAAACATAGCTCGGAAGTAGGGACTACAGGCTGACAAAATGACTCGATGGGCATATATCTTCTTAGCGCCCACAACTAGCACCACATCGCAGAGCTCCCGGTGCTTTCTCAAAAGGTTAATCACTTCCAAGGTTTGTCGAGGGTGCTTGTCTGAGATATAGGGCATGCGGGCAGGTTGGGGAACCCCTTCTGGCAGTTTATTGGGGTCTCCAAGGGTGCAGCGGCTTGTTACGTCCATTCCAGTCTCTCCTGGTCGAATGTTGGTACACCTACAGGAATGGGGGAAGGAGGAAAGAAAGATGATGGCAGTATTATTAGAAACTCACTCTTGCCATAAAGTGCTCACACTCAAGAGATAGGGAAACCTGCAGGTAATCAAAAGGGAGAACTAGGCTCCCAAAGAGTTCCTTTCTAAGAATGCTAGAACTCATAAACTTCCTTAAGTCTTCTCAAGAACAAACATTATTAATCCCAAATCAGAGCACTTTCATTACACACTCCCATAAAATAAAGGACAATTCTTTTTTCATCTCAGAAGTACTCATACTAGACTGTCTTGGACCATATGTTTTATAACTACCTGCAATACAGTAATAAAAATTTATGAAAAACACTTGTAAATTATTCTCTCTCTCCACAAAACAGACATATGGGACTATAATTCCTTAATCTGGTTTAACAAAAATATTGATATTTGTTACTTTTCTAAAACACAGAAATGTTTATTTCTCACTATAATAATATTTTAGATTTCTCTCAGGTTCAGCACAAAAGCTGTAAAATATTACAGCTCACGCTGCATGAAAAGATCAGAAAAATGAGGCCAGGGACCGCCAAATTAACTTTATATATAGTACTATATTTCCGTTATTCTAAGATGGATAGTTTTCAGTTTGTGTAGGCTATCACAAAAGTGTTAAGTAAAGAACAAACTAAACTTAAAAAAAAAAATCACAAGCCCGGATTACAAAAACTAGTTTGTTGCTGGGATATTACAGATAATTGCTGATGGCCAGACATAATTCAAGACATTTTTTGACCTGTGAATGAGAGGAAAGCTTAGAATCAAACTTTGTGATATTGAAGAAAACTTAGGTATCGATTATATGGATAAATACATGTTAGACCATCAGCTAATAAAAGCTTTATATACCTTTAATGCAATATTTACTCTTCTAAAAAGTTATTAAATGTCAGATGTCTTATAAGCAAGGAAATATAGCAAATAACTATGTAATCACATTAGTTTATAAAAAAGGGAAAGAATCAAAACAAATATTTTAGATGCAACTCACAGGGAGAAATGAGTTAAAATTCTCTTCTCTGCCTAAGTTTTAGTCCAACCATAGATGTCTCAAAATATTTTATCATACCTTAAACCAGATTTCTTTATTTTTCTCCCCAAGTCTAACAGCTCTCACACTTGGGTACTATGGGTACACTTGGGTACTGACATTAGCTAGCATAAAGTTTCAAAGCACACTGTGGAACAGATGGACTGGGTTGAAATGCTAGTAATGACAATTACTGGACATGTTACTTATCCTTCCTAATCCCCAGTTTCTTTAGCTCTAAAATGGGTAAGTATCTACTCCATATGGCAAAGATTAAATGAGATAATGTACATAAAACTTCCAGCTCAGGGCTTGCTACCTATTAAGAATTTTAAATTGTAGCTATCCTAGTAATAGAAATATTTATATTCCTTTCAGATAAGGTGGTTACGCTTATCCATGTTAGAAATCTAATAAAAAAATCAAACCTGAGTTGAAAAGCTTCAATTAATATTCACACAAATTTTGAATTAATGATAATCCAACAAGTCTGGACTGAAATTTATCTTTACTTAGAAATCCTTTCTGGGGCGACTGGGTGGCTCAGTTGGTTGAGCGGCTGCCTTCGGCTCGGGTCATGATCCCGGAGTCCCGGGATCGAGTCCCATATCGGACTCCCGGCTCTGCGGGAAGTCTGCTTCTCCCTCTGACCTTCTCCCCTCTCATTCTCACTCTCTCTCTAATAAATAAATAAAAAAAATCTTAAAAAAAATATTAAAAAAAAAAAAGAAATCCTTTCTTCACAGTTTATGAATAATAAAGCAGTAAAGAAGATGAAAGGTAAAATATTTTTTTATTTAGTAGAACTCTTAAGAGCCTTGACAAAGATTTTGTTAGACTAATTTGCGGCTAGAGATATTAAATCTGACAATAAGCTTCATTTGTTCAAAAGTACTGCATATGTTGCAGGTATGTAGGTGGCTCAGTCAGTTAAGCGTCCGACTCTTGATTTCGGCTCAGGTCATGATTTCAGGGTTGTGAGATCGAAGCCCCACACTGGACTCTGCTGGGCATGGAGCCTCCTTCAGGTTCTCTCTCCCCTTTTCCCTCTGCCCCCTCCCAAAAATACTACATATGTCCAATTGTTCCTATCAAATCAGTCAGAATCAATGAAGGTTTAGTAGGATTACAAAAGAGAGGTATAGGTCCATAAATAGACATTCCTCACTTTACAAATAAATACTTTTCTAAAAGTTTAATTTTATGTTGACAGGAGGTTTGTATTTTTCTTTAGTAGGAGTGCTATATACGGAGGCTACATTTAGTTGTAAAATCAATTCAGTGTGTCACGAGCAGCACTAAAAAAATGAAACAGAAAAGAAAAAATATTGGTATACATTTTAGTTAAATATGTTTCAACTGTGTATTCTATATACATTTAAATTCATATACATTTGTATAATTAGGTCCCTTTGAAGGCTGTATGTTATAGCAAAAAAGTTTAAAAGCTACTGACACAGAATTCTGACCTGAGTTTTGAAGTCCCAAGACAAAAGGGTCAAGAGGTACAAAGAGAAGGAAAAGAATATCTGTCATTTTGGGATTGATCTAGGATTTGCTGTTGCTGTTGTTTTCAGTGGCTTTTGGGTAGGGTGACGGCTGGAGTTTGGGAAGCTACTTTTATACAAAGACTCTGGAAGTCTGTAAGTCGGGCATTTATTATATATTTAAGTACATGTTACCCTAACGGTGCTACAGGACACACTCTTTGAAAGGCTGTAATAATTATTTTCCTAAAAAGTGGCAGCTCTGTAAATTTTTCAAGTTTGATACACATTGCATCACAGGATCAGAGTATATATGTATTAGTAAATTTTACATGTTAACCTTCTCCAGAAGTCTTTAAATATGAAAACCACCCTTCCTTGCTTGGCATAATCTGTCACCTAGCTTGAAGAATGAAGACAGATTTGAAACAGAATGGATCATCAGATCATTTAGCATAATACCCTCCTTTAACAGATGAAGAAACTGATTTGGTTAGGTGACTTGCTAAAATCATGAAGCTTTCCTTTCAGTAGCAGAGCAGCATCCTCTTGATGCTTTTGGAGAAACCACAACTATCTCCTGGGGCACTGTGAATATTTAATAACTGAGATTGATGTGAATGCTGGGTTGGGAAGAAAAGGGAGTTGTAGAATTATTTAACAATTCAAAATAAGATTTTCAGTTTTCTTCCTTATGGACATCCAAATTTCTGTACAACTCTTTTGTAAAAGCCCAGGAAGCTGTAATAAATGCAGATTATTTTCGTCCAGTCATCCTAAAGAACTTCACCAGTGAACTATCAGAGGAATCAACTAACTTGGTAAGAGGCCTGCAAAATGAATGTTAAGCTTGATGAAAACAGCATAACAAAATTGAACCTAAGTCTTTTTCAGCTAAAAAATACTGGGATAGTCTAAGAAATTATCAGAATTATCTTTAAACATTTCTAAACATTTCTAATAAAATATAACCAAAGGCTTATTACCTTTTAAAAAGTTATTCTAGATAATATATAAGAGAAGCAAAGTTTCCACATTATGTTCATATTTCAGAAATTCACGGGTTCACTTGCTAGATAAATGCCACAAATTTAATCGACACATAAGTCTAATGAAGATATTTGGATTTTCATAATTATCACACTATATCTACTGACATGAAGAGAAAAGAGAATCTATGCCCCTCTAGAATGGTAATTATTCTTTTAACAAATATTTGCTAATTGCATATAATTTACAAAGCATTTTGCTTGAACTAAGAAAAATTCAAAGGAATATAAAGAGGCAATCAGGGAACCTAACTATCAAGAAGGGGAGATACATGAATAACAGAGAGAGGGCAACCAAAATACAAACTATGATAAAAAGGCAAAAATCAATAAAGTATTTGTTTATACTGGAAAGATCCTAGATCTAACTGACATAAGCTAGGAGGTTACTTCACAGGTATGTATTTTTGTTGTGAAGTAGGAATATTAAATTGGGTTATTCTGGAACTTAGGTGAAATATCCTATACCCATGGTTCAGATATTTCTGTTTCTGATTCTATATCCACTAAGCAGTCTTGTGATGAATAATCGTTCCAAATATATCATGTTATTTAAAAAGAGGGGTAGGTGGATCCAATTTTCTGATCACTGGGTTTTAGGTCAGCCTCATGTGAGTCTCACAGACTTAACCATCTATGACTATATTGAGATAGTCTAATATCTGGCCTGTAAGGGACAGTATCAGTTTACTACCCCTAAGGCTGTAGCACTGACAAGAATCACAGTATAATAAAACACCTGTGTTGAAAAAGTCTCCAGGGAAGGAGAGAATAGAAAAGGACATACTGGGAAAAAGATACTACATTTACATTACAAAGGCACAGCCTGAAAGCTAAGACAGTTGTTCCTTTCTCCAACAGCAACCTGTTTTTCCAAAGCACTTATTATTCAATCTTTCTGTGCTTGGCCTTAGCCCACAGGTGATTCTGTATTCTAGAATAGGAAATGTTCATAATTCCTGATATCTGGTAGAAACAACACTGTTTATGCTTGACAATTTAAAGACAGAAAAAAACTGAGCAGTTAAAAGAATAATTTTTATCACCCAGATAAACAATCAAGGAAGCTTTTAACCATGGTGCTTAAAGATGCCTTGTACATAATAGATGCTAAAATACTGTCACATGGTTAAGTCATACAATCAAGCTTCTTTAAAAAAGAGCCACCATTAAAGACAAGATAAATTCAAAAATTCCCATTTTAATATTGACACTGCATGTCGAAAACATTTTTGTTTTAACCATAATTATGTACATAAAGATAGTACTATTAAACTCAGATATAAACAATTTTTTATTTTGCCTATATACAATATGGAAGCTAATTTCTATATATCTACCTTTTCTTTTTTTTTTCTTTTAAGGATTTTTATTTATTTATTTGACAGAGAGTGAGACCACAAGTAGGCAGAGGCAGGCAGGGGTGGGGGGAGGGAAGCAGACTCCCTGCTGAGCAGAGAGCCCAATGTGTGTGGGGCTCATACCAGGACCCTGAGATCATGACCTGAGCTGAAGGCAGAGGCTTTAACCCACTGAGCCACCCAGGTGCCCCAGTATCTACCTTTTCATTTAAAAGTTTACCGTGGCAAAAAAAAATATTGTGCTATTATTAATGTATTAGTATAGATTCTAATTTTTAATAAAGGCTAATTTGTAAACTTTTATCAAAGGTCTGGTTTGCAAATTTGCAAAAAAATCTCTTAAATGTGGTCATTCTCCAAAGTTCTATCCTCTCTGCTCTCTATACACATTCTTAGGGGAGCTCATCTAATCTCATGGTTCCCATCACCCATATATGAATGGCTAAAAGAGCCTTTTTTCCTGCCTGAATAAGTTCTCAGTTTGGATCCATATGAATGTCTCTTATCGCACAAACTAAATTGATCTCGATATATCTAAAATGGATTCTTTGATTCTCTACCTTCTCCAACATGTCTCTCTTCTAGACTTCCCCAGATTAATAAAAAGCAATTTCATTCTTCCAGTTGCTCAGGCCAAAAATCTTGGAGCCCCTTCCCTTCCACATACCCTCAAACTTAATCTATCACCAAATCCTGTCATTCTTCCTCCAAATAATATCTAGATTCCAACTATTTCTCTACATCTTCACCAGCCTCACCCTAATTCAGGCTATTTTCACTCTGTTTTATATCATACTAGTCTCATAAAAGGTCTTCTTGCTTTTACCTTTACCAATTTATATTCTCTTCTCTAAACAACCTAAGTGATCCTTTAGAGAAGTCAGATTATGGGGCACGTGGATGGCTCAGTTAAGTGTTAGACTCTAGGTTTTGGCTCAGGTCATAATCTCAGGGTCATGGGACCCTGTCCTGCATTGGGCTCCATGCTCACTGAAGAGGCTGCTTGACATTCTTTTCCCATCCCCTTCCCTCTTCCTCTTCCCTGCCCTTCCCCTCCCTTTGTGCACGCTTTCTCTAATAAACAAACAAAATCTTAGAAAAAAAGTCAGATTATACCACTCCTCTGCTCCAAATGCTTTAAGACACTCATAGTAAAAAACAAAGCATATAAGGCTTACCAACATCTACATGACTCTTCCCCTGGCTAACTCTCTGAATTTATCTCCTACTCCTTTCCTGTTGCCCATTGTTCTCTAGTCACACAGACTTCCTTGCTATTTTCTGGGACACGCCAAGACTTCGCTTGTTTCAGAGCCTTATTCCTTCCTCCTGAAAGGTTCTTCCCTCAAATGAATTTGGAGCTCATTCCCTCATTTCTATCAGATCTCTGCTCAAATATCAACTTATCAGACCACTGTAGGGGGCAGTGGCAAGCCACCCCCAGATGGGCCGCTTTGGCATGAATATTATTTTGAGTTAAAAGCAATCTAAACCTAGTAGACTCAGAAAAATCTCCTTATCTTCTCCTCAATTGCCTGCTTTACCAGGAAGAGAGCTAGTAACAAAGATTTCTCTTTACCTAAGAAACTTATCTACATAAACATGGCACCTTTGTTTTCCAAACACCTTTCCCTTCTGCTAACGGTCTTTCTCCCCTTTGTACACTCAGACCCTACCCCTCTCCTTAGCTCATATAAGTATCTCATTGCCCAACTATCTTTGGAATTTCCATGTCTGTGTGGATTCACCTTAAGTAGTCTATTAAATTTGACTTCCTACAGTTAATCTGTCTCATTGTTAATTTGATTCTAAATCCAGCTAGAAGGACCTTAAAGGGCATAGGAAATTCCTCCTCTCCAACACGATGTTATATGAAATAGCATCTCTTAATCCCTACCGCTCTATACCCTTTGTCTAATTTTTCTTCATAAATTACCTATTGACATAATATATTGGTTTTCTCCCCCAAATAGAATGTGAGATCCATGAGAAGAAGGCCCTTATGGTTTTGTTTTGTTTTGTTGCTCACTGCTATACCCCAATACCTGGATCTAGTGTTCATTAAATTATTGTTAAATGAATTCAGCTTTTCTTCCTGCCAAAATAAACTATACCCTCTGAAGTCTTGTCTAATTCTCTTGAAACCCAGTTTGTAGCCAGGCAAACTTGTGGCAAGGTTCAAACCTTACCCCCATCATTTATTAGGTATAATCTTGGGCAAATTACTTAACTTCTCTGATCCTCAAGTTCATTATTTGTAATGTAGGGTTAATTATATTTACCTTACTAGGAGTGACAGTGTTAGGATTTATCTGAATGTAGGTCCTCTGACTTCAAAGTCAGTGCTTTATTATCCCAAAATGTCTTGGGCAACTGGATAGAGTATTTGAAAGAGTAATGACTATGGCAATCTGATTTATGTGGTTGTTATTCTTAGATGGGAGAAAAAAAATCAAGCATACTGCCACATGGATGGACCATGTTGCCCTTTTAGGAGAACGAGAGGAAATGAGAAGAGGGATTACTGGTAGGCTGAGATTTTAAGGAGTACCTAATTCTACATGTCCTGAGAAGTAGTAGTTAATTCCAGCAATTTAATTCTAGAAGCCATATTTAATTCTACACACTAAGTTATTCTTCCTGTGGTTCTGCTATTTGTTTTTGCAAATGTGTACTTTAAAAAATCTAAGTGCACATCCTCCATTATTCTCATTACATCCACAGGATTCTAACTGCAGAAAAGTGGGGGTTTTTTTGTACCTTTTCCTGGGCACCTTCTGAAGGGAAGTTATAATAAGGGTCCTAGAAATAGACTGTGTTCACACCTTGTCACATCTATATTCACAACTTCTTTGTTTGGTGTCTGATGAAATAAATACTCTAAAGATCTAGGGAGTGGGATGGTAAATTGAGGTGTGAACTACTCCCCAGGACAGAACCCTGTGAAAGAAAGGTTTTAATTAAACCTTGAAGCAGCAAGCTTTATTGTCCAAGAAAAATTCATCTGGAAAAACTAGATCTCAAATTACTTGGTTTTTCAATCTGTGGCTTTCTAATATTGAACTAATGATATTATAAATATAGACAAAAAGAAACTGAACCCCAAAAAACATTTTTATTAACTTAATTTGCAAGATAATCTACATGTATTTTAAGGTTAAAAGAAGCAAGTGAAAGGATTACTCTGGACCCTATCCACAGTTAACAAACTAGGGAGACCAAACAGAGCTGTTGCCTTCTCTCACAAAATGACTGTCAATTCCAGGAAAAAAATCAGTCTTTCTAAAACCAAAGGGTATAAGATTTGCTATTAATAACCTTAGCTGATTTTTTATTCTTTTAGCACTGATGAAGCATAACTTATCTTGAAGCATAACTTCAAGATAAATTCTATTCATGTATTTTACCATCAACTCTCTCAAACTTTAAACATAACCTTGATTTTGTTCCTCTATTAGCCATGTGCTTCAGAGGAAGATGACCATGACCCCAGCTTTTAAGGACAAATCCTGAATTCTCTCAAATCAATTAGCTGATGACATGCTCTTACCTCAGCTGGTCATCAAACTATAGGAACAGACTTATATTCCATGATTTAAGGAGTTTCTTTTGCAGGGCATTAACAAGAAAGAATGTAGCATTCTCACTGGTAGGTGGTAGTGGGATGGAAGATCAATTTTGGGTTAGGATGAATAGCTACATTGGAGAGACAGAACTTGGGTCCAATATGCTATTATCAGGCCACTGCCTCAAAGGAACTCTAGAACCCACCTTATCTCTGGCCTTCTTGTTATGTAAATAAAAGGTTTCCATGTTGATTAAACCAGTTCGAGTCAGGACTTTCAGTCCAAAACACTTTCTTACCATTTGATACCAAAATTGGTAGTTAAAATGAGAAACAATAAAATCAGCCACATATTCTAAATTTAGTAACCAATTTGAATACAGAAATTTCCCCTTGCTTTGACTGGTCAAATATGCTTGTATCTAAACGGTCTTCCTCCATTATTATCAGATTCTCTAAATATGGCATTGACAGATTTAAAATTATGGCTTCAATTTGTGGCTTTTCTTTCAAATGAAGTGAAAAATATGAGAAGATACTGTTATTCGCTGATTACCCAATTCCTATTAGGCTGTTACATTAACTTTTCAAATACTGTGTTTCTCTGACACCAGATATACAGGGGTGTTTGATAAAAATGCAGGCTCCGGAGGTTCTAGAGAATCAGAATTTCTGGATTTACAACTCTAAAATCTACATTTAGCAAGTAGGTAATTTTAACACACATTAAAATTTGATTCATAATTGGCTAATAAAATTTGACTAATAAAATCTCTTTCTCAGTGGAAGTCAGTTTTTACAAAAAGAATATATTGACCTAAGTTGAAGGGAAATAACAGAGTGGAGAAAGCAATAATTCAAAATGCAGGTATAAAGGGGGGGGAAAAAAAAGTAAAAGCCACTACCAAACATATAAAGTCAAATAAAACAAGGATTCACATTTACTAAAATGTCAATAAATATAAAAAAAATTGTGTAAGGCAGGCATCAGATATTATGGAATCAGTTGAAGAAATTATAATTACTACATTTGAATCTCTACATATGGTGAGAAGAAAAAAAACTGCTATTGAAAATTCTCAATTATTGTTCTTTTATATTCTGGGAAAGAGAACAACATTTATTTCAGAGACAGATGGTGCTCTTTAGAAAACAAGTATTTGGTCCTTTTAATTATAAAAGGCAAGGTGAGGGCCCCTTGCAATGATGAAGACCATCAGAAGGATTTTGTCTGTTGGTTTTAGTTTGTTTTGTTTTGAGATTGAAATCGAAATTGAATTTGAGTATCATTAGGAGGGCTTATATTCTTAGTTCACCACAGTCTCCACCACTCTTTGTCTTGTGAAGCTGTACCCCACATTTATATGAACTACCCAAAGATATAAGATTTCATTTTCTAACCTCTTCTAGAGACACCATGATTATAATAAAGAGACTAAACTGCTCAGTATAATAGAGTAACAGTAATTCAGAAGTAAGAAAGAAGGGAAAAGAAAGGGGAACTCATAAAAATGGTGGCAGGCTGTGATCTAAGGAGGGAGAGCCAGTAAGAAAATGAGTGGCCAAGAAACTTCTTTATCCCTAAACTTTCAGTAAAAATGTGAAGTATTCAATGGCAGTGGTCATTAAAGGTAAAGAAAGAGACAGTGAGTATGGAATATTTCTAGAATAAAACTTGCCTGTGAAAAGAAGAGACATCCAATACTATGTTAGTTCAAAGTTAAGGAAGACTGGAAAATGATATATATTGATGTGAAAAATGAGAAGGAGGGAGAAATTTAAAAATATGAACAGGAAAGAATAAATGATGAAGGAAGAGCCTTGGAGTGGGAGTGTATGGAACCAAAATACAGAGGAATGACTCTTAGACAAAAGTTAGAAGGGCTTACATAAGAGATCAGAGGAAGGGAGTGGGGCAGAAAAATAAGGTGGAAACGATACATTTATTTTGTGGTAAGGAGGCATCAGGAGCTTGGAAAAGTTCATACCTGATGGCTCCTATTTTTTCTGTGAAGTCACCGCCAGTGAGAGGAGCAGTGACAAGATCACGAGAGAATGGGTGAAGATGTGACACAGCTGCTGTGGGGAATGAATAATCATTACCCAGGGGCCTTTAGAAGTACTGCTGGAGAACAATGTTGGCTCAAATAATATTACAGACTCTGATTAGAGTAGCATGAATATCCCATGGCTGGTTTCATCCAGCAGTAATCAGGAGTTCAAATCAGGAAATATAAATGCTTGCATTAACCAAGAGTTGGGAAATGCCATGGACAATTTAGAGAGTTGAGCAATGACTAGAAAATGGTTGAAATGTTTGCAGAAGTGAACTGTGTGAAAACAGAAGGGCCAAAGGCATGTTGATTGTGACTACATCAAAGAACTGATGGGATGGGTGTTCCAGAGATTATGCTCAGGAAAAAAAAGTTATGAGGATTTATGATTTTAGAGAGAGAGTTGTTCTCAGTGAACATAGAAATGAATTGCTGAAGTAAATGAAATAAGTAGTAAATGAAGGTCAAAGTCACAACAGTTTAGAAGTCTAGGATATGTAGGCTAGGTAAAAGGATGGGTAATTCCCATGAAAATTGGTATCTCCTAAAATAATAAAGAGAATAACCAAATCATGTGCAAGTAGGAAACATAAACCAAAGAACAAATCAGATATCTTAAATATACTTCATGTTTATCAAAGGAATGTTACAAACATTGGCACCTCCCTAAGTAAATAACATTTCCGCCCACCCAAAATGTGTAAGTCACCTTCAAATTTTCGAGCTATCATGTCACACATTCCTTAGACCTTCTTCTATTCCAAAAGTAATAGTCTTAATTGAGGAAAGAGCCCTCTTCTGTAAGTGGCTAATATAATTTGAAATCAAATACAATAAAAAGTTTAGAAAACACAGCCTTTGCTTCTAAAGCATTCATAATCAAGTTCTACCTCCTAGTCCAAAGACCTACAGAATCATTTCTTAGCTTGGAATTGTGCTCCCTACCTAAAGGAACATACCTCCTTTTATACTTCAGAAGTTTTGTTTTAATTTGGAAATTAACAGACTTCTCTTAAAAAAGAAAAAAGGATTCAGCTGAACTCACTGTCATTTCAAGTCCTAAACACACTTGAATAAAGAGAGCTACAGATAGGAGTTTATGAATCCTTGAAACAGAAGTAACATCCCAAAGTACCAGCTCTGTTTACTAGAAGGGCACCCACTAGCACTACATTCGATACCTGATTCCACATGAGGCAGCCAGGCTGTTAACCCCTTAATCTGAAAACAGGTCATAATTGCTTTAATCCTAAAATATCTCATCACTGCTTACTGGATAAAGTGATTGTCAGTATTGGGTGCTTTGGTTCCCCAATCAAAGTAAGATGAAGGAGGAAGAGCAGGCAAGCTAGTCTCCCTTTATGTTAGGAAAGCAAAAGCCTTCCTAGAATACCTCTTAGCAGCTTCTGCTGACATTTTATTGGCAGCATTGTGTTATGCAGCCGTCCCAAAATGCAAAGATGACAATACCAAACATAGTACTTCATTTTCTTGTTTCTGTATAGTAAAGGAAAGGAAGAAGAGGTGTTCTGCAAGCCAACCTACAGTGCCTGCCACACCAAGGAAGAGTCAGATCAAGCAGGTATATCATATGCAACTATTTTTAAACATACATTTTAGACTGACTGAATAGGAAATTCTAAAGATATGAGATCTGGGGGTGCCTGGGTGGCTCAGTTGGTTAAGCATCTGCCTTTGGCTCAGGTCATGACCTCAGAGTCCTGGGATCAAGCACCATGTCAGGATCCTTGCTCAGCGGGGAATCTGCTTCTGACTCTCACTCTGTGGGCTCGCTCACTCTCTCAAAAATAAATAAATAACTAAATAAATAAATAAATAAATAAATACATAAAATCTTAAAGAAAAAAAGATACGAGATCTGAATGGGATTTTCTTTTTTGTCATTTGAGGTTGAACTCAAGGAGAAGTTCATCTAATCTTCACCATGACTGAAAATTATTAATAAAAACTCTACATACAATGAAATAAAATAAGACACAAGCAACGTTAAGCTTCTTCTGTATTTTAGTCTTTACTGGGTTTTTTTCTTTTTTTTTTTAAAGATTTTTTTTTATTTCTTTATTTATTAGGAAAGAGAGAGAGTGAGAGAGAGCATGAGAAGGGAGAAGGTCAGAGTGAGAAGCGGACTCCCCATGGAGCTGGGAGCCCGATGTGGGACTCGATCCCGGGACTCCGGGATCATGACCTGAGCCGAAGGCAGTCGCTCAACCAACTGCGCCACCCAGGCGCTCCCTTTACTGGGTTTTTTTCTTAGGCTTCATCTTAAACACAACTGGTATTCCCTGAGATTTGGTCCTTGGCATCCTCCTTTTCTGTTTTAGTCTTATTCATGCCTACAATTTCAAGAACCTTCTGTGTACTGGTAATGTAAAATTCTTCTTCTTTTTTTTTAAATCTCCAGCTCAAACTGCTCTCTTCTGCCCCAAACCCATATTCCAATTACATGCTATCTATCTCTATTTGGCTGTTTCCTAGACATAATAATCTTGAAGTGTATGAAAGAGAAACTATTCTTGGCTTACTGAAACCTGTTTGTTCCTCTTCCTATATTTTTGATCTCATCATGACAGCACGTGGTTTCCCAAGCTGAAATCTTTAGAGCCATTTATAGCATCACCTTTTCCTTACCCTATATTCACCAAATACTTCTGATGTTACTATTAAACAACTCTCAAGTCCATTCTCTTTTCTCAATTCCCACTGCCATAAATCTGCTTCCAGTCCTTGTCAGGTTTCACCTAAACTACCACAACTCCTTTAAATTTGTTTCTTTGCCATCATTTCTAACCTCTTTGTAGTCTATGCCCTATTTTCCCAAATATCAGCCCCAAGAACAAATCTGATCTGTGTAATAATGTACATTGGCTCTTAAATACCTACAGGATAAAGCCAAACTCTTTCCCATGGTTGCAGCCTGATTTTCTATTTTTTTCCCTATTTCCACTTTTTTGCCCCCACCTACTCTATACTCCTGATATACTTACCACTCCATTCATGTCATATACTTGCAGGTCTTGGTGTCTTTGAGGGGGTAGGGTACACGGCTGATCCTTCTGTTTATGGTGTCTTTAATTAACTTCCTTCTTTAAATTCTTATCTTTTAAAGTACATTCTTCTGGGTTATGGACATTGGGGAGGGTATGTGCTATAGTGAGTGCTGTGAAATGTGTAAGCCTGATGATTGACAGACCTATACCCGTGGAGCATATAATACATTATATGTTAATAAAAATAAAAGAAAAGAAAAAAATAAAGTACATTCTTTACTGTAAAGCAAAGCCTTATCCTTTCTAGAAGATCTAGCTTAAATATCACCATCTTTGTGACGTTCTCATCTCTACAGAGCAGGAGTTCCCTTCACTATGTTTACATCTCTATTAAAATTCTGTTCATGTTGTATTATGGTGTCTTATTTAGATGTCTTTCCATTCCTTCATGTGTATATATGCACTATACAGGCATATAATAAGTACTGCATAAGTGTTTGGTGAGTAAACTAATTCCTAGTAAAATCAGGCTCAGTTTCCTACTTATGTGTTTAAGGAAAGAGGAAATAATTACATTGCAAAACATTTTATTATCTCTAAATGAAATAAATGGTAAAAGATAGTATCTTGGGAAATAGGCACATTTTTGGTGAGACTATAAATTGGTATAATCGCTCAGGAAGGAAATTTGTCAATATCTACCAAAATTTAAAAACACACATACTTTTTGGGCAGTTCAACATCTAAGAATTTATTTTATACATACACTTTGGGGCAAAAACCACTGACAAGGACAGTCACTGCAGAACTGGTTGTAACAGCAAAATAACTTAAATGTCTCTGAAGAGGACTGGTTAACTATGGCACCTATAGACAATGAAATACCATGTAACTATCAAGAAGAATATGGTGGGTCTATGTGTATTTGTCACCATCTACAAAATAATGTGGGAAGTAAAAAAAAGAAAGATACAAAAAAAAAAGATACAGAAGAATGTGCATGATATGCTAACATTACTGTTTTCACAAAAAGATATTCTATATATCATTATATGTATAATAATGTCTATGAAAAATGAGTAAGAAACTATTTGTAGTGGTGGCCTATAAAGAGAACTGGGAGCTGGGGTCAGCATTGGGAGACTTATTTTTCACTGAATATCTTACCATATCTTTTAAATTTCGTATATGTACACATAATGACTATTTAAACAAATGAATGCAATGAAGTTTTACTAATAAGACGTCAATCAATTTCATAAAACTTTATATTTAAGCATCAGAATACCTTTAACAATAGTTTTCAATCTTCCTCTTGTTCATATTTTTTGGCAGGAGGCACTCAGGGGAGAAGTCTGCAGATACTGCGTAGTCATTTAAACTACTATTCAGTAATGATTAGGTGCCAGGGATACAAACATATGGAAGACATATGAGACTTAAAGAGCTTACATCCTAGCAGGAAGAATGAACATATATTCAAATAATCTTAATATATAGTTACTTCTCATTCGAAGCTTCTCCAATAGCAGCTAAGTGTAAAATCAACATTGCTTCAGAGACTGCCTTCTGGGCTGCAGCAGCAAAAATAACAGCCCAACGAGGAAAGGTGACTTAATGTAAGCAAAAGTAAAATTAAATCAGGGAGCAATGGTAGGCTGGCTTTTGCCATGTGATGGTGATGAGGAAAGAGCTGTAGCTTAACAGTTAATGCCACCAGAATTCCCCAACTTGATTTTTTACTAAAAGGATTTTATTTGTTTATTAAAGAGAGAGAGGGCACGCATATGAGCAAGAGCTGGGGGAAGGGTAGAGGAAGAGGAAGAAGCAGGCTCCCTGCTGAGCAGGGAGCCCAAAGTGAAGCTAGATCCCAGGACCCTGAGATGATGACCCCAGCCCAAGGCAGATGTTTAACAACTGAGCCACCCAGGCATCCCCTTCAACTTGATTTTGAATAACTGGAAGTATTATATAATAAAACAAGAAAAGAGAGTAGGTATGAATGAGTAAGTGAATATTTTACATAGAAATTACTGATAAACCAAAAATATTCCCACGCTGTGCCTTCCCTTTTTAAAAAATAATAAGCTCTTATTTTAGCAATTACATAAGATATGACATTTATGGCAGCTGAGGATGAGAAGCAATGAGTGGTTTTTGCATCCATGATAAAGGATGAAGTGGTAAGGCATTTAATATATTTTGTTAATTTCTTCAGGTACTTTGCAGTCAAATATTATTCCTACTTGGAGTTAGATACAAATAAGATAATGGCATTTGTTACATCCATAACATCTTTTCATCTGGAGATCTCAAAGCACTTGCAAGCATCCATTAGTTCCCAATATTCTGGTCAGATACATTAGAAGAATAAATTCAGGCACAGAGAAGGCGAACAGCCCAAGGTCAATCAAAAAAATCAACAACAGATTTGGAAAAAGATAGATATTCCAGTTCTTGCTCCTGGTTCTAAGTCATAAGTCATATTCCCATCATGAAATGTTTCTTCTCTTAAAAAGGTCTGCCAGAGCATTTCTCTTTGATGTTAAATAACAAATGATTACATTCAGTTCAATAAATGTAAAATGAGATTAAAGAACAAAGAAGTAGAACTAGGCTGATTTTGTTTTGATAAGGACTCTAGATCTATTAGTTAGAAAAGATTAAGAAAAAAACATTACTAAATTCTAGAATTGGGAGGGCTTATAATTGTCTATTTTTTTATACTGTGTTCTATTTTTCTATGGGCTAAGTTATTATGTCCAATACCTTTTTTAGTCCTTCAACAATCTTTCCTGCAATGCAGCTATTTTACTTCACAGAACAAATGTATTATTGATCAGCCATGAAATAACCAAAACCATAATTAGATATACAGTACCGTGTGTTACAAATACTTATTATTCTTCTATGGCAACAGAACCTTTTACATTCTATAGGTAATTGAAGATCAATGAACCCGTATAGTATATTATACTTGCATGATTATTTATCACCAAAAATTACCTTGCAAAAAGGGAAATTTTAATGTTAGTAACTACATAAAATTCAGAATGTCCTTTAGAAATTTAGGTACTATACTACACCCTTATTTCAAAAGTGATTAATTCCTATTAATAAACTATTAATAATAGTTTTTATTTATTTTAGAATCATTAGTTCCAAGCAGAATCTGATAAAGTTTGAAAACCTTTTTAAAAAAATTAAATGAAGTCCTGAATTATTACGTGCTGAATTTCAATCAGTGAAACCGAAGGTTTTCTCCCTAAAAGCCTACCTGCGCATTGGCTTTCCTTCCATGCACCATGAAAAGTACCCTTCACCACGCTCTAAAGCCGAACCTAAGACAACAGAAAAGCAGTAACTTAAAAAACTATTTCCAGTAACAATCTCTGTATAATCACTCCTTTCAATGAAAAAAATTTATATTATATTCTACTAAAAGCGTTTATTCATAACATAACCTTTATTTAGTGTCTTTAAGATGACTATCCCTACTCTGGATATGGATATGGAATGCTAAAACGATTATAAGTGAAAGTGAGGGAAAGTGCGCTCTACAGTCCCGATTGCTAGGTTAGCCCTCTCTTCAAGAAGTGCTTTAAGACATTTAACTTTGATTTCACCATCAAGTATACCTACGGAACATTTACCAGATACCCACAGCAGTACTGACATGATAGACCGGATAGGGCACACGCAGGCTTAACAACGGATCTGAAGCTTTAACTTGTCCCGAAGTGACAGGAGCAGGAGGCGGCATCTGCCTTTAAAAACAACTCCGCTTCCGACTGCGGGGCAGCACGAACAGGTCTGAGAGGCTCTGGTTCCAGACTCACATTCTCCTTACAAGCCTTGCCCTCAGTGCCCGAAACAATGTCCACCACCCACTTAGCAAGATCTCGCTAGGTCCCGAGTGTTAAATGGGACGCACGGTACCCATTTCCTTCCCCCGCGAATTCCAGCTCATGTCCGGGGAAGCTGTCCAGGGTGAGAACCCTAGCGCCTCCCTGGGCTCCAGGGTAGGGCGGTCAGCCAGCTCTGCTCAGTCTAGTGCCCCGCGAGGCCCAGCCCCAGCGCCCCGAGAGCCCCTTCTCGCACCGACTGACAAGCGGCGGAAGAAGCACGGCCCCCTACCCCACCAGGCAGCCTAGCAAGTTTGGACAAGATTTGCAAAGCAAGCCCCGGGCGCTGTCCACTATCCCCTGCTCTAAGGCTGCTAACTTACCGGCTCTGTCACTTTCTTCTCCTCAGCCGCCGCCCCCTCTCTGCCTGCTGCTCAGCCGCCGCTAGCGCAAGCAGGATGCAGATCCTCGAGCTATTTCCTCCCCACCCCTCTCCTCTCCTCAGCAGCGGAAGTGGTCCTGTTCCTAAATCGTTCCCTCTGGAACCTATAAGATCCCCCAAAGGTTCCGGTGTGGCTCAGGAAGTAGCCGCACCCTTTGCTGGGGATTCGGATAACCTCGAAGACTGCCTGTGTTCATATCCAGTTACTCCTATTCCAAGGGTGACCACTTTGCGAGTTCACAGCTGATCTGGCAGTATTTGAATACTGAAGCCTCCTCCTTTCTTCTTTGTTTTCCCCAGCAGAATGCAACAGAAAGATGGGTGTAGTCACAAAAAGATATATTTGTAGCTGGTGGGTCTCCTATTGCATGCACAGTATAGGCACAACGTTGTCCCTAATTGTGGATTGAATGATTGGTGCGTGCATAAGCGGTGTTGTTCCTATTGAGCCCCTATGTGCAAGCTGCGGACGATACAGTCAAATCAGAAATAGACCTGACCTTCTAGATTTCACAATTTACAATTTCACAATTTAGCTTTCAAGATATTAGGGTTTTATACACACACTTTGCTAAAAATAAACAGATTAACAGGAAAAAAAGTGTTTTGTTCACTTTATCCAGACATTTCAAACACTTCTTCTGTGAACTCGTTTTAGCATTAAGGGCTTTGTCTTAATTAAAGTATTGTCTTAATAAAAGCATTGTCCTTTGCCTGATTTTACCAGAGCACACAGCCATCTGATCATTACTGTAGATTTTGAAAATAAACAAGTTATTGGGTAAGGGATACAATTACAATAATGTCAGTGAAAGACTTACTGGTTTCCTTATAACTTCTAGGCTTAAGCATGAATTTAATCAGATTTTATTTAGATGTTCTTCATTGGGATTGACATATTTGTCTAGTTGTTTCTGAAAAGGGAAGAATATCTTTTGTTAATTAGGTTATAGTGGGAAATGTATGTCCTTTAGATTCAGACACCCATAGTTTTAAATCCTAGTCCTCTAACTGGCTTTATGATCTCAAAGTTCTTCATCTCCTAAGCATTAGTTCTCTTCGTGTGAAAGAATAATAATACCTTTTTTTTAAGTTATTTTGAGAAGTAATTGATAATGAAAATGATGTTGCGTGTCTGGCATTTTGTAGGCACTCAACAAAGGTCAGTTTGTTTTCTCTTCCTATGGCACTTAAATGGACTTATTTATTAAATGAGCATCTATTGCATGCCAAGTACTTCTCTAGGCTTAGGAAATGCATTCATGAATGAGATAGACAACATCCCAAAGCTCTACTGATGATTTATGTGGTTATGGTGGTTGACTTTCTCATCTTTTCCATTATGAATAATTGGTCTACACCATCTCCATGCAAATAACCCAGTACTAACTAATACAAAATCAGAAAAAATCTAATGGGAACTGTGGGGAAAGACTTCCTACCAATTTTAGAAGAGCTGTAGGGAGACAGAACATCTTTTCTTTCTGGCCATTGTTGTGTCTATATGTGATACTTGGGACCACTGCAACCATTTCACAAAAGTGAGGGAATCCAGAGGAGAAAGAAGCTAGACAATAAAGATGGTAGAACATAGAGACTCAAAGAATTTGGGTCCTTGAATGTCATTAAAAAAAATAATTTATTTATTTTAGAGAGAGTGTGGGGGGGGGAGGGGCAGAGGGTGAGGAAGAGAATTTCAAGCAGATTCCCCAATGAGTGCAGAGCCTGACTCAGAGCCTGACTCACAACCTTGAGATCATGACCTGAGAGGAAATCAAGAGTTGGGCACTTAACTGACAGCCACTCAGGCACTCCTTGAATGTCATTTTTAAACTACTCATCCTCCCTTGCCCAGAAACTTCCTTATTGTTGGACATCTGGTCATGTGAGATAATAAATTTCACATTTTAAAGTGAGTTGGGGGTTTCTATTACTTGCAGCCAGAAGCATACTAATTCATATAAAAGAATATAGACAATAAACAAGTACACAAGTAAAATAATTTTAGTCAGTGGCAAATGCTGTCTAAGAGGAAGATAAACAGGGTGATGTTATGGAGGGTGACTTAATTGGGGAAAGGAGAGGTTTAATTTTTTATTTTTATTAAAAATGTGTGGGCACACGCAGGTTTTGGGGAAAGGAGAGGTTTACTTTTTTATTTTTATTAAAAATGTTTTATGTGAGTATAGGTGACACACAACCTTACATTAGTTTCAGGCATACAACATAGTAATTCAACATCTCTACTTATTATGCTATGCTCACCGCATGTGTAGCTACCATTTGTCCTGTTTGGTCACTTTCATTGTACCACAGATTTTAAAAGATCTATTATCCTGCAGATGGACATTTTGACTATTACCAGTTTTGCCTATTATAATGCTACAATGTAAATTCTTGCATATGCTCCCTTGTGTACATCTGTAAGACTTTCTCTAGGATAGGCAGTATGAGTAAAATTGCTGGGTCGTATGCTATGTATATCTTCAACTTTACTAGCACTAGCCGAATTGCTCTCTAAAGTGATTGTTCTTACAATAACAATTACTACTATTCCTGCTAGGACTACTAGCAAATACTTACTACATGAACTACATGCCAGATATTGTTCTAAGAGCTTTTTTTTTTTTTTTTTTTAAGATTTTATTTATTTGACAGAGAGAGACACAGTGAGAGAAGGAGCACAAGTATGGGAGTGGGAGAGGGAGAAGCAGGCTTCCTGCGGAGCAGGAGGCCCGAAGTCACCAGGCTCGATCCCAGGACCCTGGGACCATGACCCGAGCCGAAGGCAGTTGCTTAATGACTGAGCCACCCAGGTGCCCCTAAGAGCTTTTCTTAACTCATTAATACTCACATTAGTCCTCCTGAGTTAGGCTCTATCATGTTATTATCATCATCTCAATTTTACGAATGGCACCAAGATGTAAAGAACTTGCTCAAAGTCAGGGTAAGCCAAAGAGGGAGAATCAGGACTTGAGACCATACACAATGGCTCTGGAATCTGTTTTCAGCCATGGTGACATGCTGCCTCTCCTACTAGCAGAGAATAAGGTTCTTGTTAGTCTACCTTATCTTACGCTTGGTGTTTCCCAACTTTAAATTTGTTTTGCCAATCTGATGGGTCTAAAATGGTAATTCACTGTGGTTTAGATGAACTTTCCACTGATGGATAGTGCAGTTAAGGCATCTTTTCATACGTATGGCTGGCATTCAGGTATCTCTTCTATGAATCGCCTGTTGTAACAAACATCTTCAAAGGTGATCCTTAGATTTGTTCGTAATGTGAAAAGATGATAATGAGGGAGTTATAAAAATGGTAAGGAGTAAAAAAATTTTCTAAAAATGGTAAGAAGTGCTGCTAAGCAATGACTGAATTTTCAAACCCTTAGCCAGGATAAGGACAGTTCCTCCTACTTTTGTAAAGCTGTGATTCATTCTCCAACCCACTGTGATCTGGCTTGTGCTTCTGCTCACTCTGTTTGTTTTTAACGTGGAGCAGTTTAGTGTGAATCAACCCGTTCTATATATGCAAGGCCTAGAGAACTCCATTTAGGAATATGAGTACAAAAAACCTGGCATTTGCAGCAACTGGGGGATTTTTGTCACCCTCAGTAAGTATGACCATAGGGAGACTGCATTTCTTTTCTTTTTTAATTATTTATTTATTTTCTTATTTTTTTAAAGATTTTATTTATTTATTTGAGAGAGAGAGAGTACAAGCAGGGGGAGCAGTAGAGGGAGAGGAACAAGCAGGCTCCCCACTGAGCGGGACCCTGGGATCCCAGGACCCTGGGATCATGATCTGAGCCCAAGACAGACGCTTAACTGACTAAGCCACCCAGGTGCCCTGGGTGAATATTCATTTCAACTATTTCTAGTTGAAAATATCTTAAAATACATTTTTATCTGGACTGGGTATAAGGCAGTAGCAACAGCCAAAGAGTTCATCAGGGGTTGCTTATAGTCTTTCAATTAGAAATTACACATTGTTTGTTGTGTATAAAATATTGTGCTTGGATCCAAGGTTCAGCAGTAAACAAGACCCACAAGTTTCATTGTTTTATGGAATTTCCGTTCTTGCAGAGACATTCTAAAACTAAACCATGAGTTGTGCAATTAATTGTTTAATTACCGGTGGGGTAATTGTCTGAAAGAGACCTACTGCATGCTAAAGAAACTATGTAGTAAGGATCCCAGACCTGGTCTAGAGGATATGGGGAGGTGGGATGGGCAGTCTCTAAGATGGCTCCTGTTCAGGCTGCAACAACAAGGTACCACAAACTAGTGGATTAAACAATAGAAATGTATTTCTTACAGTTCTGGAGGCTGGGAGGTCCAAGATCAAGGTGTCAGCTGATTTGGTTTCTGGTGAGTTTTGTTCCGAGCTTGTAGATGGCTGTCTTCTCACTGTGTCCCCAAAGAAAGATAAAAGTTTGGGGTGGGGAGAAGGTAGGAGAGAGCTCTTTTCTGGTGTCTCTTTTTACATGAATCCTGTCGCATTTGGGCCCTACTCTTATTATCTCATTTAATTTTATTTTTTAATATTCCACTCATCCATTTGACAGAGAGGAGAGAGATCACAAGTAGGCAGAGAGGCAGGCAGAGAGAGACAGGGGAAGCAGGCTCATCCACTCATCTATTGGACAGAGAGGAGAGAGATCACAAGTAGGCAGAGAGGCAGGCAGAGAGAGAGGGGGGAAGCAGGCTCCCTGCTGAGCAGAGAGCCCGATGCACGATGCGGGGCTCGATGCGGGGCTCGATGCGGGGCTCGATGCGGGGCTCGATCCCAGGACGCTGAGATCATGATCTGAGCTGAAGGCAGAGGCTTTAACCCCTGAGCCACCCAGGAGCCCCTTACAAAGACA
The DNA here is from genome assembly GCA_028533885.1 of Nasua narica. Taxonomy (NCBI): domain Eukaryota; kingdom Metazoa; phylum Chordata; class Mammalia; order Carnivora; family Procyonidae; genus Nasua; species Nasua narica. The sequence goes on from CM052814.1 coordinate 47,894,900, forward strand.
TGAATCCTGTCGGATTTGGGCCCTACTCTTATTGTCTCATTTAATTTTAATTATCTCCTTATTGACTGTATCTCCAAATATAGTCACAATGAGATTTAGAGCTTAAATATAAGAACTGTAGGTGGGACTGGGGGACACAATTCAGTCTATAATAACCTCCAATGTTCTCTGTCTCATGGTATTCATGCCCTTGTGTAATTCCCTTGTTTGTGGGTAGGCCGCACCTAGTAACTAACAAATAGAAGACCATAAGAATGATGAAATGTTACTTCCAAGATCAGTTTGCAAAAGGACGGTAGCTTCTGTTACAAATGTCATATCTTTCTTGCTGACAGTTGGCCAGAAGCCTCCATCAGTTCCTTGCTGTGAGAACCTCTCCATAGGACACCTCACAATATGGCAGCTGACTTCCCTCAGAACATGCAAGTAATTGAAGTCCTCAATCCAATAGCCCATGAATAACTGAATCCTGCCATCAGCAATATGAGTGAGCTTGGAAGCAAATCCTTTCCCAAATGAGCCTTCAGATGAGATTGCAGACTTTGCCTACAGCTTGACAGCAACTTCACGAGAGACCTTGAGGCAGCAGCATCTAGCTAAGCCATGCCCGGATTCCTGATCTACAAAAGTTATGAGATAATACATGTTTGTTTTGGGGGGGATACATTTTCAGGGAGCAAAGGATAACTAACACTAAAGGCTTCCCTGAGGGAGTGTCCCTTAGGCTGAGACATGAAGGATGATGGAGGTTAGGAGGTGGCAGAACTGGAAGGGAGGAGGAGTATTCTGGGCAAAGACAATAAACCCAGAGTGTCAAGGACAGCTTGGGCAGGAGTGCACTGGAGACAGTGGCAGGAGACAGAGCTGGTGAACTGGCAAAATCCTTTGGGAAGTTCAGGATAGAGCGAGCACAAATCAGACAACAACAGAGCGTGTGTTCCTAGTTCCCTAGATGCATCCATAGGGTGAGAGTGGGCTAGTGGAAAGCACTATGATGGGAGCCAAGTCCCAGTACTAACTCTGTGATCTCAAGCAATCACTTGGTCATTCAGGTCCTCAGTTTTCTCAGATAGAATCTGAATTCTTTATAACTCTCTGTCAAGGGTTATTAGTTATATGAAAACTATAAGACACTACTAAAAGAAACAAAAGTAACCCTGAGCAGAGAGGTATTCCATGTCATTAGATAAGAGGACTCAATTTCATGAAGATGACAGCACTCCATAAGTTAACTTACACATTTAGGGCAATCCAAGTAAATCAACATCAGAGTTTTGACAGAGCTAGATAAATTGATTATAAAGTTCATATGGAAGAACAGACAAATGAGAATACCCAGAAATAGCCAAAAATAGAAGCAACAAAGAGGAAGGCTAACCCTAACAGGTATTATTAAAGCATGTTCTAAAACGTCTATAATTAAAACTGTGGTTTTGGTGTATGAACAGACAGACAAATGGAGCAGGGTAGGAAATCGAGAAATAGACCCAAAAACATCTAAGAATTTAGTATGTGATAAAGATGATATTTCACACCAGTGAGGATTATATGGACTGTGGCTTAAGCGATGCTGACACAGCTATGGAAATAGACAAAATTGGATCCATTCCATATAAGGAACTGGACCCTCCTGCAGTCTCAACAAAGGCCTCTTGAAGATCCCGTGGGAATCTTGGGGGCTGGGATGGCCCTTCAGAATTGTCACAAGTTGGGGTGCCTGGGTGGCTCAGTGGGTTAAAGCCTCTGCCTTTGGCTCGGGTCATGATCTCAGGGTCCTGGGATTGAGCCCCACATTGGGCTCTCTGCTCAGCGGGGAGCCTGTTTCCCCCTCTCCCTTTGCCTACTTGTGATCTCTCTCTCTCTGCCAAATAAATAAATAATCTTTAAAAAAAATTGTCACAAGTTGTCACAAATTGTCACAAGGGTGAAGAGGTTGGGTCTTTTATACCCCACAACAACCAGATTATCAGAAGTCTAAATGCAAATAACAGAAGCATGAAAATAGGATAAGAAAACATAGATGAGGAGAGCCTGGGTGGCTCAGTGGGTTGAGGCCTCTGCTTTCGGCTCGGGTCGTGGTCTCAGGGTCCTGGTATCAAGCCCCACATCCGTCTCTCTGCTCAGCGGGGTGCCTGCTTCCCCCTCTCTCTCTGCCTGCCTCTCTGCCTACTTGTGATCTCTCTCTCTGTCAAATAAAAAAAAAAGAAAACATAGATGAATTTCTTTATTAAGAATGGAGAAAAACTTCCATCTGACTCGAAGTTTAGAGGCAAAAAGATTTACAAATTTGCCTTTAAAATTTTTCCAGGATAAAAGTATTACAAATAAAAAATAAACTAATAAAAATGTATTACAAATGAAGTAAAAAATGACAGGAAAAGTATTTGCAATATGTATCATAAAGGATTCATAATCAAATATATACATGGAGAAAAAACATATAATACACATAATTAGGCAAAATACATGAACAGGCAGTCCTCAAGAAAAGAAATGGCCCTTAAACATTTGCAAATATGTTTAGTCTTGCTGATAATAAGATAAGTGCACACTATAGCTATATTAAGACCTATCAGGTAAGCAAAAATCCTGAATTGGACAACCTGCTCTGCTGACATGACCACAGGGAAGGAGGTATTCTCATTCACAGCTAGGGTGCTTACAAAATGATAAAACTTCTATGCAAAGGGATTCAGCAACATTTAGCCAAACTATATTTGCATTTATCCTCTGACCCAGCAATCCTACTACCCCAAGGAAAGATAAACTTGCAAAAAAAAAAAATATATATATATAACATATATATGTTATACGTAAGGTTATTAACTGCAGGATTCTTTGTAACAGCAAAAGAATGGAAACAACCACAGAGTCTCTCAATAGGGGACTGATTGAATAAACAATGGGATATCCACATAATGAGGATTATGCAGCTATAAAGAGAAACAAGGAAGATCTCTGAACACTTACATGACATTTCTTCAGGATATATTGTTAAGTGAAAAAAACTAAGTGAATGGTGTGTATGGCATGGTAACTTTGATTAAGCAAGGGGTGGAATTATAATGTGTAAGTGTATGTGTATTTACATATATACGTGTGTATATACATATATATATATATATAAAGATTTATTTATTTTATTTGAGAGAGAGAGCATGAGTGGCAGAGAAGAAGCAGACTCCTCCCTGAGCAGGGAGCCCAATAAGGGCTCGATCCCAGGACCCTGAGATCATGATCTGAGCTGAAGGCAGACGCTTAACCCACTGAGACACCCAGGTACGCCGATAAAGTGAGACTTAATAAAAATGGTTGGCTAGAGGGAAAGGAGATAACAGAAAGGTTAAGGATGGAAGTCAGATTTCTCTGAGAGTATTGCATTTTATATCTTAATTTATTAAATATTCTTAGTAACTAAAAGTTCATTTAAGTTAAATCTACTTTTATTTAAACAAAATTTTGTTATTTACTTAGATAACATCTATTTTTATGTCAATAAAATTAAAGGCATTTTATTTAAATGTCTTCAGTAATTTCAAAACAAGATTTAATTGGGAAAAAAAAGGCAATACCCGAACATTGAAAAACAGATGGACAGAGCTGAATGTCAAATTGGCGGCATACAGTGAGTCCTGTAACATGCCACCCAGGAACTCTCCAGAAATGAATCCACTGGTCACTGGAAGTGCTGTGGACAGACATCTCAGCCGTTAGCCTTTTGTGGGAAGCACCCTGGTGGAAGAGAGCTGCTCATCCAAGGCCTCGCTCCCTTCCTGTGATAGCCTTAGCCAGTGACTGGTTGATAACGGGGGTACAAATACACAGCTCCCTTGCCCCATCCTGGGACAACTCTGAATGGCCATCCCAACTGCAGAGTTCCCCAGAGGGTCTGCACAGGCCTTTGTTGAGATAGCACTGTAGCCTAACTTTGCTCTCTGACTTGTTTCCTTACCTTTCTTTCCAGGTCTTGATCTCAAAAGCAGTCTAATTTCCTGCATGCCAAACTCCATCTCAGGATACGTTTCTGGAGGAGCCTAACAATGACAATTGGTGCTAGGAATGCCAGGAGGTTCAAGAAGGAATCAGGAAAACAGGATTTTTGGTGTTGAAGCACTTGGTGTCCGACTAGCAGAGATGATCTATATCGTCCCTGGTGGTGAAAAGAGTGTAAATAGTCCCTAACACACCTGTAGTGCAATTGTTAAAACTTTCGCTCTTAGCAAACTGTGTATTTTAGTGGAAGGAAACATTCTTATGGGTACAATGGATCAGGTGTCAGAAATATATGGAAGAAATATGAGTGGGTTGTTGCTAAGCTCATTTGATGTCATCTAATGAAATACAGAGTAATTAACTATCTATTAAAAACAAAGCATGAAAGCCAAAAAATTTCCTAGGTAACAAATAGGTTCTCATCTTCTGCAACTAGAGGGCAGGAAAAACTAAGGACCAGTTCCAGGACTTAACTGTAAGAGTAGCAGAAACTATCAGCAAGTCTGCTATGACAAGAACAGGGTACTAATTGGGAAGGAGTGGGAAATGACATATGGGATGAGGACATCTGGGTTCCTGTACACCAAAATATTTAATTCCCAAAAATCCCTGAAACCTTTGAGCCAAAGAATTGACCACCTTCTCCCTCGGGCTAATGCTCCTTTCTTGCTGTAGGACAAGATGAACCCTTTCAGGATCAGTCCTATCTTCCCTTGTTTAGGCTTACCAGTATGCTAATAAGTAGAAATAAGGCACTAAGTCACTCAGCTGGGGATATGTTAGGCCTGATAATGCAGGAAAAGGGCAATGAATACCCCAAAGAGCTCAGGATCCAAGAGAAGCCACATGATGACAGAGTAAAAGGGACTATATCCCAGGAGCTCAGGATCTGGGTGAGTGCACATGGGACTGAATTCTGGGGACACTGGATCTGGGGAGACAGAATACAAAGTTGAACAAGGGAGTTTAATTAATTCTGAAGCCCTCTTCTAGGATACAGAATTTAACCTGGCAAGAATCTCAGGAGATGGTACAAACATGCTGTAGAAGGTTTCATAAGCATGGAAAGTGATGACCCATACTAAATGAAGGAAAGGTGCCAGAATTTCCATGGAAAGCAGTAGAATAAGAGATCAAGAAGTTCAAAGGAGTGAGCATGCTAGAGTGGATATCCTATGTAAGCCTCGAAGACTCACCAGGCAATTATATTCCATGGGGGGACCAGAGGACAGACCATTTGCCAAAGTAATAAGGAAGGTGCTGATGAGAGGGGTGCCCAGAACCATTAATAAATTCAGTATTGGCTCTCCTCTTGTAGACCAGATTGATGGTAGGAGATGCTGGCACAGAACTGGGCTCCCTGATTACAGTGAGGATGTCAGGATGGCCCCATTTCCCTCATACACACAAGAGGGGCTACATGACGTAACTTAATCATCAGAGGTCAGGTAGATTCAATTATCATAATGAGCAGCAAGGGCAGAGTGGAAGGAAGGGATCTGTAAGAGTTAGAGAAATGGTTAATCTCCAGCTGAGGCATAGGTTGAGCTGATGCTGCATGGTCTAAGGTCTCAGCATAAGTCACATTGTTAGCATAGACTATTGCAGCATGGTCCAAGGGCTCCAGGTAAACAAAGCCAGGCAGTTCATTCCAAGGGCTTAGAAGTTACCTCCCAGAAGCTGAGGCAAAAGGTCCAACTTTTTTTTGGGAGGGGGACAAGAAAGAGTTCATTTTCTCCCCAGCACTTTCCATCCACGCGTACCTGCCTGCCTCTGTCATACTAACTTCAGACCAAACTGAGTGTCTGAGTGTTGCTGGAGAAAATCACTCAACTGGGCAGGTTGAGGTGACTTCAAATTCATAGTCTTCAACCTCAATCACCTCTTCAATGCAACCAAAGTTTTTACTTGTTTTGCCAAATCTTCATGCTATTCTCATCCCTCTCATGCCTTTCTCCCTTAGTTTAAGCATACTTAGTCCAAGGTCATCAAGCTGGGTTTTCTTTTCTTTTAAAAAAAAATATTTTATTTATTTATTTGGCACAGCAAGAGAGCGAGCACAAGCAGGGGGAGTGGCAGGCTCCTCGCTGAGTAGGGAAGTCCCCCGAAGTGGGACTCGATCCCAGGACCCTGGGATCATGACCTGAGCTGAAGGCAGGTGCTTAACCAGCTGAGCCACCCATGCGCCCAAGCTGGGTTTTTTCCAACCATAAATTCCATAGTATGAAAAATTACCTGCATCCAAACTGCTGTTACTCTTTCACTTCAAAATTAGAAGATCAAGTGAAGCTCCTCCTATTTGAGGCCACCATTCCATAGATATTTTAGTCCTTTTACCCTTCGATTTCCCTGAGAATCTTACTTCATTGGTCATCTCTTTATCTTCTCTTTCAGCAAGTTCCTTGCTGTCACACTATAGATACACTTAGGTTTCTGGGATCCTCTCCCTGCCACAAACATCTCCCTTGATACTTTGTATTCCTTTAACTTCTGAGCAATTTCTTCCCCCAACATCTTATTGGAACTTCTCAAAAGATTAACAGATCTTCACTGCCATCACTTCATTTCAATTGTAGTTGCTAAATCAATTACCCTGATGTTATGTCTGATGAATGCCAAACCTATCTTACATTAAAAATAAAGATACTTCCTGCAAGGAGAGAGTTTTCTTAAAAAGCTTTTTATTCTACCTTCTTCAAAGCTAGAATATCCTATTCCTGGTGGTCTACTTCCTGATCCCCCTCATTCACTCCTCAGTCCACCACAATCTTGATCTTTGCCTACCACCCTTTACTAAAACTGATTTCATGAAGTTTACCCCAAGTGCTGAATTCCATTGTCATTTTTTTTCTCTTTTTTGGAACTATTTCATTGGCTTCTGTGTTGCCACACTTACCTGGGCCTGTTCATTCTCTCCTTATCTTCCTCTGCCTACTCTTTAACATTGCCGTTCCCATCACTTGCCCTTAGCACACTGTTCTTTTATGCATCACCTTGGATGACTCTTTGAAGGTTATATGCCAGTGACCCCCCAATTTATATTTATATTCCAGTCTTGCCTATTGAACTTTATTTATTTATTAAGATTTATTTATTTATTAAGATTTGTTTATTTGAGGAGAGAGAAAAAAAGAGAGCATGCATGTGAACATGCACAGGCACAGGGAGGGGCAGCAGGAGGCAGAGCATCTCAGCAGATTCCCTGCTGAGTATAGTCTGGTGGGGGAGGTGGAAGGGCTAAATCTTAGGACCCTAAGATCATGACCTGAGAGCATGACCTGAGCTGAAATCAAGAGTCAGACTCTCAACCAACTGAGCCACTCAAGCATCCCTATTGAGCTTTAGATTCAAATGTATGTTGGCTGTATGGAGACACACTGATATTTCTGCCTCTGCTTGTCTAAGACTGCACATATCATTCTGATTCAAACTCTGCTTTTCTACAGACTCTGAATTAGAAGACCCCTAGCTACCTGGTCACCCAAGTGAAACCCGGGAGTCACTCTTGGCTTCTCTTTGTGCCTATTGTCTTTTCTTCCTCCAAACTGCTCTCCATATTGCTGTCTGACCTCTTCCAATGCCTTTAATTACATCTCCCGCCTCTCTCAACCACATATCCTTGGCCTGTTTCAATTTACATATGTATTTATTTCTACTTATTTTGTGACTCCATACCTTTTTACAAATTTTTTTTTTGGAATGCCTTTTCCCATTTTTTTGCCTATTGAATTTTGGATTTTCATTCTGCCATCCTCTATCATATTATTTATTATTCTGAGCCTTGGGTCATCTGTTAAGTGTGCCTTATAGGGTTATAGTTAAGTCACTGATACAAAGTTGTTGAAATGGAGAGGGAGAGAGAGTACTAAAGCATCCTGCTAGAAACCTGCTTCCAGGTTAACATTGATCCTCTAACTAATAATATTCACGCACAGTTGTTCATCCACAAGTGAAACACCTACCTGCAATTTTATCCTTCCCAAATTTCATTTGGGAATTTACCTTGATGGACAGTATGTTTCTAAAATAAAGCTATACTATATTTTCCCCTTCCCATATTATGAGGCATTGGTGTTACAAGTAACAAAACTCTAATCCTTTTTTGGATTACTTAGAAAAAAGTAATTTTTAAAAAGATTTTATTTATTTATTTGAGAGAGAGAGAGAGCGCGCAGGAGCAGGGGGGGAGGGGTAGAGGAGACGGAAAGACAGACTCCACACTGAGCAGGGAGCCCAGTGTGGGACTCTATCCCAGGACCATGGGCTCATGACCTGAGCAGAAGGCAGACACTCAACCAACTGAGCCACTCAGGTGCCCCTAGAAAAAAGTAATTTATTGTAATAATTGAAAAAGGAGAATAAAAAATGGGTTCAGGCATGTCTACTTCCAGGGTGGAAAAAATTAATTTCAATCAATTTGGAAACCTCCCCCCACAATAATTTTCTGGAGCTGACCTAATTTCGAGGGGGCTGGAATACTGTTTAACTCATCTGCTCCTTAAGCCATTTGTACAACAGGACTTCATTGTTGTATCTGGACCTCCATCATTAGTACCCATAGGTTATTGCTAAGATTTGTCTCTTCCACATCCATTTGGCCCCTTCGGATCTAATGACTCTCTTCAATACTCTATCAAGTGAATAAATAAAATCTTAAAAAAAAATAAATAAAACGTCGTCTGTTTTGGATCTTAAATTCCTCAACCAAGCTTGATATTAATTTCCTAGGCCCTTCCATTCCTGACATACTTGGCACTTGTGAGGTCTCAGGAAACGGACTTGGTGACAATAACCATAAACCATAAGAAAAAGACCTCTAATAGCCTAGAAAATTAAGAAAGCTGTCCGTTATATTACAATCTTCCGTAGTGTTCAGAACGCACCCTCGTACTTGTGGAAAAATTCTTTAGTTCAAAAGCCAAAGATAAGACTTAAGACGGACCTGCAACCAAAGCGCACGCCTTATTTCCAAATTTTATTTTTTAAACTGCAGAGTACATATAGACCATATGGTAGAAAATTTACAAAATAAAGAAAATCCTCCACGCCCCCATCCTCATTTAGTTGGATTCCTGCGGGTTTTCTCCCGCCCTCTCGACTCGCACCTGGCAACCTCGACCCTGGCGCGCCGCCGGAACCGCGGCGCTCGGGGCGGCGCTACCGCGCACGCTGCGCCGTCGCCATGGTAACCGCGGAAGTCGGGGGTCTGGGGAGCGGTAAGTCGGGGTCTCGCGCGGAGGGCCGCGGTGGGTTTTTCGGTTAGGTCGTGGCGTGGTGAGGGGAGGAATGGGTGTCTCTCTGTGTCGCCGCAGAGGCCGGAGCCTGAGGGGAGTGGGCGTCAACCGCGGCGTCCTCAGGCTTTGCACCTGCCCCGAGCTTTGCAGAGCGGCTCCCGCCCCGCGGGCAGCCTCGGAGATCCCCTGAGTGTCCCTGAGGGATTCAGGCCGGAAGGCGAGCTCAGGTGTCCAGAAGTGAGTGGGGTCCGCCCCGCCAGGCCTCCCGCGACGCGTGGTCTGGCTGCCACTCTCTGTTTGCTCTTCTTCAGGCTTTTTAACACCCGGGGCCCAGGGCTGCCTTTTGCGGCCATCTCCTTGAGCTGGGACTTAAAAGTCCTCAAGGGGTCACTTTTTTTGAAGAAAGAATTCAGTTAGCTTAAAAGGCCCTTTAGATCTGTTCATGATAACGTCGAGCATGTCTGCCTCCTTGCCCTTTGATTATCCTTCTCATGACCTGGATTGCCCTTCTCTTCTCGTTTTAAGACTCCTACTCCTCCTCCATCATGGGGTGTCGCCACTTCTGGGAAGCCTTATCTCAGCCTCCCCGCTGCCGGTCGAATTTAAGGGTCCAGCGTCTTTATTCTCACAGCGATCTTTGCTTATATTTCCGTTGTATCCCTTGTCTCACAGTCATTGCTGATTTCCTGGTGGCTTCCCCACTAGAGTGTGGGGAATGGCCGATGGGGTAGGACCGTGGCCTCTGTGATGTTCTATTATTAGTGCCTTAGCAACCTCAAATCGTAGCTAAGAGTTTGTAGACCTGTTTTCCAACACGAATTAAGTAAAGCAGAGCAGGTGCTGTTCTCATTTCACGAATAAGGAATGTGAGTTCAGAAAAGTCACATGATTATTAAATACCAGAATTAGGAGTAAAGCATGGGCCCTCTGACTCACAGACTGCTCTGCTATTCTGCCTTCATAGTTTGAACCCTGTCTCCCCTCTCTGTGCTGACCTTCTCTATGAACTTTTGGTCATAGGTACCTGGGTTGCAATTTTGATTTATGATGTAACTTTATTTTTTTAAAGAATTTATTTATTTATTTGACAGGGAGAGATCACAAAGTAGGCAGAGAGAGAGGGAAGCAGGCTCAATCCCAGGACCCTGAGATCATGACCTGAGCTGAAGGCAGAGGCTTAACCGACGAAGCCACTCAGGCGCCCCTATGTTGTAACTTTTACGGGCAGAGAAAATATAATTTATTTTTTGTCTGTGACCTAGTTTCTTTTGTGAGCACTCACTCATTGATTATTAGGAAAAAAATAAAGTGTTCAGTTGGTTTTAAAGTTAGACAGATCTGAAAAAAAAATAAAGTTAGATCTGTAATTGGCTTCTTTGTCTAATGTTTAATTTCTCTTATGCAAAGATATTTAGGTTCTCAAATAACTTCTCCCCTGATACTGTCCTTGAGATGGTGTCCTGGTGTGTGGATATAGGGGTATTCACGAGATTTTTGGGCAAGTGTGTGAGGTCCCTTTGTCATATTTGGGGTCATGTACCTTATGAACAGATCTCTTCTGGTTTGATCAGTGTCCTGAACCTTCTTGTAACTTTCCTTCCACCTTGGATAAGGTGGTATGACCCACAGGCCTCCCTCCCTACAGAACTTCTTCACCCTGCTACAATAACCCTGTGGGGGCAAGGACCACTGCAAGAAGACTCTGCCACTTCTGGATCTCATCCATGTCCTGGAACAGTGGTCCTCAAACTTTTTGGTGCCAGTACTCCATTACGCTCTCAAAAAATTACTGATCCCAAAGAATTTTCCTTTAGGTGGTTTTATCTAGCCATACAATAAGCATTAAAATATAGTAAGAATTAGAAATTAAAACAATTAAAAACATGTTACTTCTTTGAGCAATAGCAAAAATAATTCTATTATATGTTAAATATAAATTACATATTTCTCATGGAAAATAAGTATTTTCTTAAACAAAAATATTAGTGAAGGAGCAGAGTTAAACATTTTCAGTACAGGGTGCCTGGGTTGTTTGGTTGGTTAAGCATCTGACTCTTGATTTCTGCTCAGGTCATGATCTTTGGGTCTTGAGATCCAGCCCTGTGTTGGGCTCTGTGCTCAGAGGGGAGTCGGCTTGAGATTCTTCCTCTCCCTATGCGCACTCTCTCTTTCTCTCTCAAATAAATAAATCTTTAAAAAATTTCAATATATAGGGGGTGCCTGGGTGGCTCAGTGGGTTAAAGCCTTCGGCTCAGGTTGTGATCCGGGGTCCTGGGTTCGAGCCCCACATCGGGCCTTCTGCTTGGCGGAGAGCCTGCTTCCCCCTCTCTCTCTGCCTGCCTTTCTGCCTACTTGTGATCTCTCTCTCTGTGTCAAATAAATAAAAACTCTTTAAAAAAAATTTCAATATATAGAATATTGATAGTAGGAAGAAAGGAAAAGCTATTTTATTATGATCATCCTGTTAGTACTTATAGTCACAGTAAAAATAGTTTAAAATATTCTAAAACTTCTATGTTATAAGAAGAAAAAAACATAAAGGATAGAATTCTTTGCTCTATCTTAAAAAAAAAAACAATATGATGATGGACACAATTAGCGATAGACCACCAAACATAGACAGGAGAGTTTACTTTTTTCCTCCAGATTAGATAGTCTTTTAAAAGGCAGGCCTAAGGATAAATGCCCTGGAAGACTTCACTTTGTCCTTTTATTCCAGAAAGGCTGACCTCAATTTAGTCTAGAATTGGGACTAGAACAGTCTTGAAGGTTTGACCATAGACCAGGGTGACTTAAGTCCTAGGACTTTGTTCTAGTCCAGTGGTTCTTAAAGTATGGTCTGAGGATTCCCTGGGGATCCTTAAGACATTTTTCAGGGAGTTCACCAGTAAAGCTATCTGCATATTAATTCTTACACATCATTTGTCTTTGTATTCTCATTCTTTCACATGTTATGGTGGTTTTCTGGAGCTTAAATGACAGTTGATTTCACAACATCACACCTCATGGGAATGAAAGCAGAAGCAAGTATTTGAACCTAATCTCTTTTCTATTAAGCCAGACATTAAATGGATTTGCAAAAATGTAAAATAACACCACTCTTCTCATCAAATTTTCAGTGTAAAATATATTTTTCATAAGCTCTATTTTGATAAATATGTAATTGTTTGAAGATGAACTAATACATATTTTAAAGATTTCTAAGTTTTAATTTCTAATATGGTAAAAGTTTTTTTCTAATATGGTTAATATTGATATAACCCACATAAAAATTTTGGGGGCTCTCCATTTTTTTTAAAAGATTTTATTTATTTATTTGACAGAGCACAAGTAGGCAGAGAGGCAGGCAGAGAGAAGGGGGGAAGCATGCTCCCTGCTGAGCAGAGAGCCCGATGCAGGGCTTAGCGGGACTGGATCCCAGGACCCTGAGATCATGACCTGAGCCGAAGGCAGAGGCTTTAACACACTGAGCCACCCAGCTGCCCCTCCATTTTTAGAAGTGTAAAGAGCACTGAGATCAAGGAATTCAAGAAATGCTGCCCTAATCTTGTTAATTCTGGGCTAATATGGAAATTAAGCTCCATTCAAGGGTATGTCAAGGGTAGCTTTGAGTATTCTGGCCTAAATCATATTTCCAGATTTGATCTAGCTTGTTTACAATCTCTGAATTAACTTGGGACCACACTGATCTCTAGATGCAGAATAATTTGTGTGTAATCAAATGTTTGGTGGTGGTAGAGTAGAAAATAATTTACTCACACCATGCATAGGACAACTGTGTATTAAAGAAAAAAAAAAGTAATAGTATTACCATCTTTTCTTTTTTTTCATGAATACTTTTGCCAGAGGAATGATGACATTATGATGATGATAGGTTTTGCTTCCCGAGTGCTCACCATGTGCTCCACATCTGCAACATCTAATTTATTAATTCTTAGAACAATCCCATAAACTAGGTCTAGTAATATTCCTATAAGAGATTAGATAAATCACCCAGTATTTATGCAGCTAATAAATTACAGGATTGGATTGTAAACTCAAGTCTTTCTCACTCCAAAACCCATTGTTCTTGGGTGTGAAGAAAAGCAGTAGAAATCGCAAGCTTGCTGTTAAGAGTTATTGAAAACATACATCAAGAATTGTGGTGAGTCTGAAAGTGACACAAGAGAAATCTAAGGCTTGATCCTTGCCTCCATCCAGTTTATAATCTAATTAAGTAGATGTTTTCTGTACTTGAAACAAATAGAAAATAATGTAATACGTGGTAAGTTGTATATTATAGACTATATATAATGGCCTTTGAGGATTATAGGAGGGAGAGGCCCATGTGCATTCTAGAGAGGAGTCAAGGAAAGTTTTAGGAAGAAAATAGGTTTATAGCTTGGCCTAAATAGGATTTGGATAGTAGGAATGGAGGAGGGGGAAAAAAACATTATTCTAGGCCTAGTAACAGGAATATGTATGAGATGTAAATAGGATTTTCTCAGTATCCTTAAGTCTCCTATTTGGGCCCCCACTAGGTCGGTGAGGAAAGGCATTTTAAGCATATTCTGCCTCTGTTCTCTAAGGTTTGAATATGGATATCTATAGTGGATATGTTCCAGAAAATCACAATGTTATTAATGGGTGACAAAATAATTTATTGTGAGGTAATGATAGACACCTTTGAGAGTAAAAGAGGATGCTATTAAAAATTATAGCAGGGAAACAGAAGTAACTGATCTGCCTTGGGTACATTGAAACTTATGTCACCCAAGCTATTAACCATAAGCACATGCTGTCTAACTTCTGTTAAATTCTCTCTTGTTGTTTTCCTGGTATAGTTCCATAGAGGTTATTCAAAACTAAGGTTTTTTCACAGTGTGGCTTGTAACCCATTAGTGGATCATGAAGTCAATTTGTTGGGTGGCACCAGCCTTAAAAAATACAATGGGAATAGGGATGCCTGGCTGGCTCAGTTAGTAGAGCTTGCGACTTTTGATCTCAGGGTGCTGAATTTGAGCCCCACGTTGGGTGTAGACATTACTTTAAAAAATGAAAAATTAGGGCGCCTGGGTGGCTCAGTTGGTTAAGTGACTGCCTTCGGCTCAGGTCATGATCCTGGAGTCCCGGGATCGAGTCCCATATCGGACTCCAGGCTCTGCGGGAAGTCTGCTTCTCCCTCTGACCTTCTCCCCTCTCGTTCTCAGTCTCTCTCTCTAATAAATTAAAAAAAAATCTTTAAACTAAAAAAAAATGAAAAATTAAAAAAATATGTAATAGGAATAAAAACATCAGTATATTACATATAGTAAGGATAAATGGTATTTTGGTTAATAATATACATGCAAGTATACCCCATATATGCAATGTACCCAGGACAAAAGTGTCTAAATGTCCGTTACCACTGATAATAAGTTAATTGGTTGATTACTCTATTAGTAGAAGATATATATATGTATATGTATATATATTTACATATATAAAATTGAAACAAACTAATATATATTATATAATACAATAAAAATAATTTATATATACTATATATAATACAATATACTAAACAATATATATGTATTTGGACAGGACATCCACCTCATGGTCTAAATTAGCTGTGCAAGTGCTAGCAGTCATGCTTGCAATCCAGTGAGAAGGAACCACACTTTCCTAGAAGTTGCATACTACATGACTATTTACATCTTAGGTCTCCTGTTTAGACATATGGCCACATCATGTTGCAGAGGAGACTGGGAAGCAGTTTTATTCCAATATAAATATTAATTTTTAGAAATGTGTGGTTAAAAAAAAGAGAGTGGGGTTCTGTTCCTAAAGAAAGGGGAGATCAGATTTTAGGGAAGACAGCTGTGTCTGAGTATATATCAGGGGCTCGCATGATCATGTGGAGCCTGGAAATGAGCAGGAACCAAGGGAGCTCTGGAGGGTCAGACCACAAGAACCGCAGCTTGTTCTCATAGCAGGAAGTTTGATGAGTACACCCTTGCTGTCACTGTGATGAATGACCTTCGACTAGCCTCATGTTCCTGTGTCCCTTGTTCAGGTATCAAGATCCTGGTCCCTTATGGTGAAAGCTAAAAAAACTTAACCTGGGGTGCCTGGGCGGCTGAGTGGGTTAAAGCCTCTGCCTTAGGCTCAAGTCATGATCTCAGGGTCCTGGGATCGAGCCCCGCATCAGGCTCTCTGCTCAGCAGGGAGCCTGCTTCCCCCTCTCCCTCTGCCTGCCTCTCTTCCTACTTGTGATCTCTCTCTCTCTCTCTGTCAAATGAACAAATAAAATCTTTAAAAAATAATAAAAAAAAAAACTTAACCCACAGATACAGAGAACAGATTGGTAGTTGCCAGAGGTAGAGTTGGAGTAGGTGAAATGGGTAAAGAGGGTCAAAAGGTAAAAATTTCCAGTTACAGGATTAATGTGTTCTGAGAATGCACTGTACAGCATAGTGACTATAGTTAACAATACTGCATTGAATTAAATACAATACTGTATTGTATTTGAAAGTTGCTAAGAGATTAGATCTTAAAAGTTTACATCACAAGAGGAAAGTTTTCTAATTGTATGGGGTGATGGATGTTAACTTACCATGGTAATTATTTTATAATAGATACATAGATCAAATTATTATGTTGTATACTTTAAACTAATACAGTGTTATATGTGAGTGAAAAAAATGAAATGATTAAAAACAATAGCAGAAAAAGTATCAAGATCCTGGGACTGAGCAGCTGATTGACAGAACCTAATTTACATTCTTGCCTCCAACCTTGTGCTGAGACAGATAGGAGGAGGATCTTGCTTCTGTGGCTTATATAGTGGGAAATTAGCTTTATCTTCCAATAGAAATCTCTAAAATGGAGATTGGGATTCTTTAAGAAGGGGTGTGTGTGTGTGCGTGTGTGTGTGTGTGTGTGTGCGTGTGTGTGTGTGTGTGTTGGGAGGGTGGAGAGTTAGATGCTAGCACTCAAAAGGATATTACATTTTTTCTATATTCCGTAAAATGAAGGAGTTAAATGAAACAATTTCAAAGATAAGCTTTGGGCCAAATCTTATGGTGGAGTCATGACTGATTAGCTAACGACTCCTATCCCCAACCCCATCTACCTTGCTTGCTTCTATTATAAAGGCAGAAAAATTGAGAAACTTGCTTTTTTTTTTTTTTTTGGCTTCTTTTAAATATAGGGAGACAGTTTCCCCTTTGTTAGGGGTTATTAGGAAATATTTTGTTTTGCTTTCCTTTTAAAAAGATGAATGGCAGAGCTATCCTCTGGAGAATTCCCTCTTTTTCCTGCGACAAATGCAGATGTGATGCCAGGAGTTATGATAGCCCTCTTGTCACTATGAGGCAACAGCCATGATGATGAAAGTCTTACACAGTATGGTAGAATAGAAAGATAGAAAGAGCTTGCATTATATTTTTGAGCTGCTGAACCATCTCCATCTTTAAATTTCTTGTTTTGTGAAAAAATAATCTTTTATTTTTAAAGGTCAGTCTTATTATTTTCCTGTTATCCGTAATCAAGGAATTCCTAACTTCAACAGCTTACAAGTATAAACATTTAGTGAAGGTAGAGATTAATGTAGGGCTATGGTAGATAGAGATGTTATTCTGTCTAACTAGATTACTCTTCCTTCTGACTTCTGAGTGGCCAAATCTTGCCCATTTTTTATGGCCCAGCTTAAACGCTGTATTTTTTACTAAATATATAAATCCGTTTATCCCATTACCTGTGTCTTCCCCCTACACTCCTGCCACAAACATGATCCTGAATCTTCTGCTGAATCTTGCTTTTCTTCTTTTTTGAAAAATAGTGTTGCTGAGTCTGTTTGCATTCCTAAAATGTCTATTTTAATTGCTTTGAACTTTATAAAAATATATCTTGATGTATAATCTTTTGGATCTACTTTTTCCTACTAATATTATATTGCTAAGATTCATTCCTATTATTTGCTTCAGTTATTTATTGCTGCGTGATAAATTACCCCCAAACATGTAAAATAGTGTACGTGCATTATCTCCCAGTTTCTCTGGCTCAGGAATCAGGGCACAGCTTAGCTAAATCTTTCACTTTGGCATCTCTCATGAAGCTATAGTCAAGGTGTTGCTAGCAACTGCGGTCATCTCAAGGTTCAACTGGGGCAGGTCTACTTCCAAACTCATTCAGTGGTTGTTGGCAGTTAAGTTCCTCATGAGCTAATGGATTGAGGGCTTCCATTCCTCATTGGCTGTTGGCCAGAGGTTGCCCTCTGTTCTTTGAAAGGTGGCTCTTTCTGTCATATTACACGAGAAGAGTCAGGGAGAGAATACCAACAAGACAAAGTCACAGTGTGCAATAACTGAATTGTGGCAGTGACATCCCATCACTGTTGCTGTATTCTCATTAGAAGAAAGTCACAAGGTCCAGGCTGTATTCAAGAGAGAGAATTACACAAGGGTGTGAATACCAGGAGACAGGGTGAGAATCACTGGGAGCCATGGTAGAAGCTGCCCACCACAAGGTATCACTATAATGTATTCATTTTAAGATTTTTATTTATTTATTTGAGAGAGAGATTGAGATCACAAGTAGGCAGAGAGACAGGCAGAGAGAGAGGGGGAAGCAGGCTCCCCGCTGAGCAGAGAGACCAGGGCAGGGCTCGATCCCAGGACCCCGAGATCATGACCTGAGCTGAAGGCAGAGGCCTTAGCAGAGGCCTTAACCCATTGAGCCACCCAGGTGCCTCTATTCATTGTAACTACTATTTACTATTTTGTGTGACTGTGTTACAGTTTATGCTCCTGTTCTTGGGCTTTGTTTTCCTTCCCAGGATTTTTGCCGTTATGAACAATGATGCTACAAACCTTATACATATGAAGGGGTCTATGCTACTCTTCTCTGAATCATTACCAATTTAATATGTGTTCTGCTAGACTGAGCACAGAGAATTCCTTGATTAATTGTGCCTGGAATTAATCTCATCCCTTCTGAACTCCCATAGCATACTTCATGTCTTATGATACTTAGCGCTTGTTACCTTTTATCACACTTATTTTGTGCATATCATATTTTCTTCCTTAAAATAGTCAGTTTGTTGAGGGCAGGAATAAGTCTGATTCTTCGTAATTTTCATAGTGCCTACACATCACTTAGTACATTAGTAAGCTTTTAGTAAGCATCACTGAACGAATAAATCTGTCTAAATGTCAGTGCCTAAGTTTTATTTTTTTATTTTTTTTAAAAGATTTTATTCATTTATTTGATACAGAGAGAGAGATCACAAGCAGGCAGAGAGGCAGGCGGAGAGAGAGGAGGAAGCAGGCTCCCTGCTGAGCAGAGAGCCCGATGCAGGGCTTGATCCCAGGACTCCGAGACCATGACCTGAGCCGAAGGCAGCAGCTTAACCAACTGAGCCACCCAGGTGCCCCTAGTGCCTAAGTTTTAAAGTTTTAATCCGGCTCTGGTAATCCCTCTGTATTTCTCACTTTCCCCAATATGGACCCTTGTTTAGGCAGGTGAATCTCTTTTTGCATTCTCTTTCAATCTTTTCCTGATAAATCTAGCCACATTGATCTGTTTCTTCTTCTATTCCTGTTGAATTTACTGTTTATATCACACATTCAGTATTTTAGTGTATATTCAGGCAGTGTGCTGACTTATAGTAGGTTCACAATAAACTTTATTGATCCCATGGGTGAAGTATCTTATTTTATAATTATTTTCAATCAATTAAGTATTTTTATCCCATCTGTATTGACAGTTGACTGATGAAATAAGCAGATAAACAAATACTGATTAGTTTGAGTAGATTACTATTACTTTTTCTTGGCCTCAGGTGTTTTTGGAGTTAATGGAGCCAGAAGGACCTCCAGAATCAGAGAGTTCAGAAAAAGTATTTTTCTCACAGCAGGAAGATGATGAAGAAGAAGAAGAAGATGAAGAAGAACCAAAAGAACCAGAAGAAACAGTCACTCTTAATCCTCTCTTACAACCTGCTCTCACAGGGGATGTAGAAGGTTTGCAGAAGATTTTTGAGGATCCTGAGAACCCTCATCATGAACAGGCCATGCAGCTACTCTTGGAAGAAGACATCGTTGGGAGAAATTTGTTGTATGCAGCTTGCATGGCTGGGCAAAGTGATGTGATTAGAGCTTTGGCAAAATACGGTGTGAATCTGAATGAAAAAACCACCAGAGGTATTTTGTCCTTTTTCTCTCATCAGTATTACTTATAACTATCTAAAGATGCTATGTACCATCTCTAAAGTTGGATAAATTTGATGTGCCTGCTTTATATTTTGCATATATTATATATGTATGCATATATATGAATGAGTGAGTATGTATATACATGTTGCTAGAGTATTTTATAGTAAAGTACACAGACTTCACTCTATTTTTTTTTTTTTTTTGAGAGAGAGAGAGCCTGCATGTGCACGTGTGAGTGGGGTGGGGTGGAAGGGCAGAAGGAGAGAGAGAATCTTTAAAATTGAAATTCAGTTGTGCTTGCTTCGGCAGCACATATACTAAAATTGAAATTCAATTTAATTAACATATTGTGTTATTCGTTTCAGAAGTAGAATTTAGTGATTCATCAGTTGCATGTAACACCCAGTGCTCATTACATCACATACCCTCCTTAATGCCCATCACCCAGTAACTCCATTCTCCCACCCACCTGCCCTCCAGCAGCCCTGTTTGTTTTCTAGAGTTAAGAGTCTCTTATTCTGGGGTGCCTGGGTGGCTCAGTTGGTTGGGCGACTGCCTTTGGCTCAGGTCGTGATCTTGGAGTCCCGGGATCGAGTCCCATATCGGGCTCCCAGCTCTGCGGGAAGTCTGCTTCTCCCTCTGACCTTCTCCCCTCTCATTCTCTCTCTCTCTCTCTCAAAAAAAAAAAAAAAAAAGAGTCTCTTATGCTTTGCCTCCTTCTCTGTTTTCATCTAATTTTATTATTTTTCCTTCCCTTCCCCTATGTTCTTCTGTCGTGTTCCTGACCTTAGGGAAAAAGCTCTCAGTTTCCCATAGAGAAGGATATTCACTGTGGGTTTTTTATATATGGCTTTTATGATATTGAGGTATGTTCCCTCTATCCCTACACTGTGGAGAGTTTTTCTCAAGAAATGATGATGTATTTTACCAACTGTTTTTTTCCGCATCTATTGAGAGGATCATAGGGTTCTTGACTTTTCTTTTATTAATGTGGTGAATCACATTGATTGATTTGCAGATGTTGAACTACCTTGCAGACAAGGAATAAATTCCACTTGGTTGTGGTGAATAATCCTTTTAATGTTTTTTTTTAGCTAGTATCTTGGTGAGAATTTTTGCATCCATGTTCATCAGGGATATTAGTTTGTAATCTCCTTTTTGGTGGGGTCTTTATCTGGTTTTGGGATCAAGGTAACGCTAGCCTCATAGAATGAGTTTAAAGTTTTCCTTCCATTTCTGTTTTTTGAAATGGTTTCAGAATAGGTATTAATTCTTTGAATGTTTGGTAGAATTCCCCTGGGAAACCATCCAGCCTTGGATTCTTATTTGTTGGGAGATTTTTGATTACTGATTCCATTTATTTGTTGGTTATGAGTTTATTCACGTTTTCTATTTCTTCCTGTTTCAGTTTTGGTAGTTTATATGTTGCTAGGCATGCATCCGTTTTTCCAGATTGCCTAATTTGTGGGCATATAATTGCTTATAGTATTCTCTTAAAATTGTTTATATTTCTTTGGTTCTTTGCTATTGATTGTGATCTCTCCTCTTTCATTCATGATTTTATTTATTTGGATCTTTTCTTCTTTTTGTTAAGTCTGGCTAGGAGTTTATTGATTTTTTTTTTTAGGATTTTATTTATTTGAGAGAGAGAGTGAGACGGAGACAGAGGAAGAGGGAGAAGAAGACTCTTTGCTTAGCTGGGAGCCCATTACAAGGCTCCATCCTAAGACCCTGGGATCATGACCTGAGCTGAAGGCAGACACTTAACCAACTGAGCCATCCAGCCACCCTGGAGTTTATTGATCTTATTAATTCTTTCAAGGAACCAGATCCTAGTTTTGTTGATCTGTTCTATTGTTTTTTTATTTCTATATCATTGATTTCTGCTCTAACTTTATTATTTCTTTTTTTTATTGTCATCATCATTTTATTTTTTTTAATAACATCTTTATTGAGATATAATTCACATATCATTCAGTTGGTCCATTTAAAGTATGTGATCGAATTTTTTTTCTCCATTTATTTTTTATTAACATATAATGTATTATTTGCCCCAGGGTACATGTCTATGAATCATCAAGCTTACACATTTCACAGCATTTGCCATAGCACATACCCTCCCCAATGTCCATAACCCTACCCCCCCACCTCCCAGCCACCCTTAGTTTGTTTTGTGAGTTTAGGAATCTCTTATGGTTTGTCTCCTTCCCCATCCCATCTTGTTTCATTTCTCTTCCCCACCCCCCCACGACCCCCTGCCCTGCCTCTCAAATTTTTTAACTTTATTATTTCTTTTCTCCTGCTGGATTTAGGCTTTATTTGCTGTTCTTTTTCCAGTGCTAGGTGTAATGTTAGATTGTATATTTGAGACTTTTCTTATTTTTTGAGAAAGGCCTGTATTGAAATATACTTCTCCCTTAGGACCACCTTTGTTGCATCCCAAAGGTTCTGAGCTGTCATGTTTTCATTTTCATTTGCTCCCATGGATCCTGATTAAACCATTCATTCTTTTCCCCATGTATTTGTGGTCCTTCCAAATTTTTTCTTGTAGTTGACTTCAAGTTTTAAAGTACTGTGGTCTGAAAATTTGCGTGGTATAATCTCAATCTTTTTGTACTGGTTGAGATCTGATTTGTGACTCAGTATGTGATCTATTCTGGAGAATATTCTATGTGCACTTGAGAAGAATGTGTATTCTACTGCTTTAGGATGAAATGCTCTGAATATATACAACAGAATATATCTGTTAAGTCCATCTGGTCCAGTGTGTCATTCAAAGCCCTTATTTCCTTGTTGATCTTCTGTTTAGATGATCTGCCCATTTCTGTGAGGGGGGGGTGCTGAAGTCCCCTACTAATATTATTATCAGTGAATTTCTTTAATTTTGTTATTAATTGGTTTATATATTTGGCTGCTCCCAAGTTAAGGGTATAAATATTTATAATTGTTAGATCTTATTGTTGGATAGACACTTATTATGATATAATATCCATCTTCATCAGTTACTACAGTTTTTGGTTTAAAATCTGATATATAGATGGCTAGTCCAGCTTTCTTTTGATGTTCTTTGGCATGATAAATGGTTCTCTACCCCCTCACTTTCAATTTGGAAGTGTCTTTGGGTCTAACATGAGTCTCTTGTAAGCAGCACATAAGAGGGTCTTGGTTTTTTTTTTTTTTTAATCCATTCTGATACCCTATATCTTTTGAATGGAGCATTTAGACCATTTACATTCAGAATAATTATTGAACAATCTAAAGTTAGTGCCATTGTGTTATCTGTAAAGTCACTGTTCCTGTAGATTGTCTGTGTTCCTTTCTGGTCTTTGTTAATTTTGGGCTCTCCCTCCACTGAAAGGATCCCCTTTAATATTTCTTGCAGGGCTAGTTTAATGTGCACAAATTCCTTTAGTTTTTGTCCTGGAACTTCTTTATCTCTCCTTCTATTCTGAATGACAGCCTTTCTGGATAAAGTATTCTGGGCTGCATATTTTTCCTGTTTAGCTATTGAATATATTATGTCAGTCCTTTCTGGCCTTCCAGGTTTCTGTGCACAGGCCTACTGCCAACCTTAGTTTTCTACCCTTGTAGGTTAAGGACCTCTTGTTCTGAGCTACTTTAAGGATTTTCTCTTTATCTTTGAAGTATGCAAACTTTACTATTATATGTCAAGGTTTTGACCTATTTTCATTGATTTTGAGGTGTGTTCTCTGTGTCTCCTATGTCTCCTCTGTGTTCTCCTGGCCTTGAATGCCTGTTTCCTTCCACAGATTAAGAAAGTTCTCAGCTATAATTTGTTCAAATAAACCTTCTGTTCCTTGGAGAGAGAGAACCTTTAGCAGGCTCCACACTCAGCACAGATCCCACTACTGTGTTCGATCTCATGACCCTGAGATCACAACCTGAGCCGAAATCAAGAGTCAGACGTTTAACCAGCTGAACCACCCAGGCGCCCCCACAGACTTCACTCTTAATTAGCTGTACGACTTGGGCAAGTTACCTAATCTTTTTGTGCTTCTGTTTCTTCACCTGAAAAATGGGAGTAATAGTTGTTTTTTCCTTATAGGATGTTGTAAGGATTAAATAAGATAGTAAATATAAATATCTTATCATAGTAGTTGGCACATAATAAGCTGATATACAGTAATTACTTAATATTGTTATCTCTTTCCTTTGAAGATTTTTTAGTTTTGCAATCATGATCTAATTAGTTTTTTTTATTCAGTCACTTTTTTTTTTCAGATTGCAAATATATTACATGGTCATTATAGAAAATAAAAGAAAATAATGGTCTCCAGCAAATAGGGAATATACATTTTCTTCATGCTCACATGAAATATTTAAAAATATTGATCACAAGTAAGTCCATAAAGTCTCAACAAATATCAAAGGATCTACAGCATGCAGTCTCTGTTCTCTGACCACAATAAAGTAAGATTAGAAAATAGTAACAAAAAGATAACTGAAAATCCCCTGTATTTTGGAAGCAAAAGCATACTTTCAATCATCTGTTTGTTATAGAAGATACACTAGAACTTATGCAATATTAAAATGACAACAGGATCACTCTATGTCATACCTATGGAATAAAACTCAAATTAAAATTCTAGTTTAATACATATATTAGAATATAAGAAACATTGAAAATCATAAGCAAGACATTTAACTTAAGAAGTTAGAATAAAAGAACAACTGAGTAATCCAAAGAAAGTAGAAGAAAAATAGGAAAAAAGTAGAAGTGAAGTAATGACACTGAAAATAAAGAAACAATAGAAAGGATCAACAAAACCAAATTTGGTTTAGTGAAAAAGACCAAGTTGATAAACGTTTGATAATATTTGATATTTGATAATATTAGAGAGGTGGAGAGCATAAGTAATATTTAGAATTTTAAAAGATGGAGAATACACACAGGAAAAACTAAGACTTAATCATTATATCCAGGTGTCTAGGTGGCTCAGTTGGTTGAGCGACTGCCTCCAGTTCAGATTGAGTGCTGCATCAGGCTCCCTGCTCAGTCAGGAGTCTGCTCTCCCCTTGACCCTCTCACCTCTCATGCTCTCTCTCATTCTCTCTCTCTCTCTCAAATAAATAAAATCTTAAAAAAAAATCATTACATCCACTGACTGATGAATGAATAAAGAGGATGTGGGGAAAAAATAAAAAAAAAATAAAGAGGATGTGGGGTGTGTGTATGTGTGTGTATATATATCTGTATGTGTATATATAATGGAATATTACTCAGCCCCCCTAAACGATGAAATCTTGCCATTCGCAATGATGTGAATGGACCTAGAATGTATTATGCTAAGTGAAATAAGTCAGAGAAAGAAAATACCATATGATTTCACTCATGTGGAATTTAAGAAACAAAACAGATGAACAAATGGGAAGGCGGGAGAAAGTGAGAGAGAGAAACAAAACATAAGAGACTCTTAACCGTAGAGAAGAAACTGAGGGTTGATGGAGGGACGTGGGTGTGGGGATGGGCTAGATGGATGATGGGTATTAAGGAGTGCACTTGTGATGAGCACTGGGTGTTATATATAAGTGATGAATCACTGAATTCCACTCCTGAAGCCAATATTATGCTATATGTTAACTAACTAGAATTTAAATAAAAATTTGAAGAAAAGAATCATTAGAAAAATAAATAATTTTATGAAAATACATTTGAAAAGTTGGATGAAATGGACAATTTTCTTATAAAGTATGAATTACCAAAATTAATTCAAGAAAAAAATAGAAATCTTGACTAGATCAATGGTTATTTTGAAAAAATGAATAAGTAATAAAAATAGGCATCTGTCTCCCACCTCCACCCCCACCTAACTTGGCTCAGACGTTTTAAAAGGTAAGATTTATCTAAAAGGTAAGATTTAGGGAAAAGGTAATCTTTAACTTATACAATGTTCAGAGAATATAAAGAGAATTGGAAAACTGCTTAACTTATTTTATGAGAGGAACAACTTTTATAGCAAAATGAGTTAAGGACAGCAGTAGAAAAAAAATTATAGGCCAATCTCATTTAATAACAAAGATGCAAACATCTTAAATAAAATATTAACAAATTAAATCTAAGATTGTGTTTTACAAAATGTAATGTCCTAGGTTCGGTTTATCCTATTAATGAGAGTTTGATTTAATATTAGAAAAAAGATTAGTGGGGCACCTGTGTAGCTCAGTAGGTTAAACAGTTGTCTTTGGCTCAGGTAATGATCCCAGGTTCCTGGGATCGAGTTCCACATCGGGCTCCCTGCTCAGGGTGGAGCCTGCTTCCCCCTCTCCCACTGCCTGCTGCTCTGCCTACTTGTGTTCTCTATTTCTCTGTGTGAAATAAATAAATAAATAAAATCTTAAAAAAAAACGATTACTATAAGTCACTATGTTAAAGGACTGAATGAACAAAACCACATAATAATTTCAAAAGGTGTAAAAAGTCTTTTGAAAAAAATCTTGCATTCAGCCATGATGAATGCTCTTGGGGAAATAGAGGTAGAAGAAACCTTCCTTAATTCCTTAATTAAGGCTCTCTATCAAAAACCTGAAGCAAAAATACCTTGTATTGAAACTTTATTTTTTATTTATTAATTTTTTAAAAGTAGGGCATGAAGCCCAATGTGGGACTTGAACTCATGACCCTGAGATCAAGACCTGAGCTGAGATCAAGAGTCAGACACTTAACCGACAACCACTCAGGCACCTCAGGATTGAATCTTTAGAAGCATTCTTTAAAGTCAGAAATGAGGGGTGCCTGGGTGGCTCAGTTAAGTGTCTGCCTTTGGTCCAGGTCATGAGATCGAGCCCTGTGTGAGGCAACTTGCTTCCTGCTTAGTAGGGTGCCTTTCTTCCTCTCCTCCCCACTTATGCTCTTTCTCACTATTTCTCTTGCTATCTCTGTCTCTCTCACAATAAATAAGTAAAATCTCTCAAAAAAATAAAGTCAGAAACAAGGCTATGATATTGACTATCATGACTTCTTAAAAAATTTTTATTTATTTATTTGTCAGAGAGAGAGAGAGAGAGTGTGTGCACAAGCAGGGGGAGAGGAAGGCAGAGGGAGAAGCAGGGTCCCTGGCAAGCAAGGAGCCCTACATGGGATTGATCCAAGGACCCTGGGATCATGACTTGAGCCAAAGGCAGGCACTTAACCGACTGAGCCACCCAGACATCCCTGTCATGGCTTTTATTAATGATTAGAGTGGCAGTCCTAGCAAGTGCAGTAAGATAAGAAAAATAATCAAGAGACATAATACAGTACTGTGCTGGAGCTGGCTTTTACCATCTCTTGCCAGCTGATTGTTGAAATTTTAGGGGTTTTGTAAATTGGTTGACATCACTTTGGTAGGTTGAAGTTGGCCATGTTAAGAGTATATATCATGGAAATTGTTAATGGACCAAATCAGAAATTTCTCCCCAGAGAACTAGTGGTAAACATTTACCAGCAAACTGCTGGATATAAGGATTTGATTGGAAGAAATAAAACTCTCATTCTTCATAGGGGTATAGATTTAAATTCAAGGGAATCTACTATTAGTACTAACAGAATTTAATTTAGCAAGAATATGGACATAAGATCAATACCCCAGATTGGTAGCTTTCTATATACCATCAACAATCAGAAAATGTAATAAAAATACAAATCTTATTCACAGCAAAATCATATAGAAATTAGGACTAAATCTGACAAGAGAATTGCAAGACATTTATGGCAAAAAGTTTAAAACATTATTGAGTTACATCAAAGAAGACTCAAATTGTGTATGTTTTACAGTGAGATTGGATATCATAAAGATGGCAACTTCCAAATTAATTTATCAATTTAGTTATATCACATTAGGTTTTTTTAAAAATAGAAACTGAGAAGCTGACCCTAAATGATGAAATATTTAATGTGTGGAGAACAGTGGTTATTAATCTGGAAAAAAATTAGATACCTACATTATACCATGCACAAAAATCAGTTACAGGTTTATGCAAGATGTGAATGTGAAAAGAAAATGCTTTAAACTTTGTGAAAGATAGAGGATCTGAGCAGAGAGCCTGATGCGGGGCTTGATCCCAGGACCCTGAGATCATGACCTGAGCTGAAGGCAAAGGCTTTAACCCACTGAGCCACCCCGGCGCCCCGATTGTTATATTCTTGAGCTATTACTTGATGTCTTAAAAGAAGACATAAGAACAAAACCATGAAAGGAAAATATATATATTTTATATATATAAATTTAAAATTATATACAAAAGATACTATAAACAAAGTGACAAGGTACCACACAATCTACGAGAGGATATTTGTGATATCTTTTCAACCCACAAAGGATATATCTACTTAAGACCATCTACTAATTAATGAGAATGATTGAACCCAATAGAAAAATAGAAAAAGGATAGGAACAAGCAATTAATTCATGGAAGAGAAATGTTCATGGCCAATAAGTATGTAAAATGTCAACTTCACTATTAAAAATGCAAATTTAACAATGAGCTATCAGTACTCACTTGTTAGATTGATAAAAATTTTACTATCTGTGTATGGTGTAAGAAAGTGGTCCAGTTTTCATTCTTTTGCATGTTGCTGTCCAGTTTTCCCAGCACCATTGGTTGAAAAGAGTGTCTTTTCCACTTGAATATTCATTCATTCCTGCAAATTAATTGG
>CM052814.1:47923460-47955582 GCA_028533885.1 Nasua narica
TTTGTCCATTTCTTCCAGGTTGTCCAATTTGTTGGCATATAGTTTTTCATAATCTTCTCTCATAATTATTTGTATTTCTGTGGTGTTTGTTACTATTTCTCCTCTTTCATTTGTGACTTTATTTATTTGAGTCCTTTTCTTTTTGATAAATCTGGCTAGGGGTTTATCAGTTTTATTAATTTTTTTCAAAGAACCAGCTCCTGGTTTCATTGATCTCTTCTACTTTTTTTTTTTTTTTTTAGTTTCTATATTATTTACCTACTGTAATCTTTATTATTTCCTTCCTCCTGCTGGCTTTGCGCTTCATTTATTGTTCTTTTTCTAGTTCCCTAAGGTGTAAGGTTTGGTTGTTTATTGGAGATTTTTCTTGCTTCTTGGGGTAGGTCTGTATGGCTATATACTTCCCTCTTGTGACCACTTTTATTCTATCCGAAAGGTTTGGAACTATTATGTATTTATTTTCATTTGTTTCTATGTATTTTTTAAATTTCTTCTTTGATTTCCTGTTTGACACATTCCTTGTTTAGTAGCATGTTGGTTTGCCTTCATGTATTTGTGGTCTTTCCAATTTTTTCTTGTGGTTGACTTCTGTTTCCATAGTGTTATGGTCAGAAAAGGTGCATGGTATGATTTCAGTCTTTTTATATTTGTTGAGGCCTGTTTTGTGACCTAATATATGATCTCTTCTGGAAAATGTTCAATGTACACTTGAAAAGAATGCATTTCTGGGGCGCCTGGGTGGCTCGGTTGGTTGAGCAACTGCCTTCGGCTCGGGTCATGATCCCGGAGTCCCGGGATCGAGTCCCATATCGGACTCCCGGCTCTGCGGGAAGTCTGCTTCTCCCTCTGACCTTCTCCCCTCTCATTCTCAGTCTCTCTCTCTCTAATAAATAAATAAAAAAAATCTTTAAAAAAAAAAAAAGAGAAGAATGCATTTCTGCTGTTTTAGAATGGAATGTTCTGAATATATTTGTTAAGTCTGTGTGGTCCAGTGTGTCATTCAAAGCCATTATTTCCTTGTTGATTTCCTGTTTAGATGATCTGTCCATTGCTGTAAGGAGGGTGTTAACGTCCCCTACTATTATTATTTATTATCATGTAGTTCCTTTATGTTTGTTATTAATTGTTTTATATATTTTTGGGTGCCCCCATGTTGGGTGCATCCAGAAACCACTTATGTTGGCAGTATAATTTTTAGGTCTGTATTTGCAGGATTTGAGCTTTGCAGGACACAGATAAGATTTCTGTGAGTCTAGGCCTCCATTCTCCTTGATATACTGGAAGGCATAAATCCATTAGACCAGTATAGCAGCCCCTATTGCTTTCAGACTGAGAGGAACCCTCCAGGTTTTTACTCGGTGAAACAAACTGGCCAATGTTCCAGGATGTCTGTCCTTCAAGAGTACAGATATTTAGTTGCATTAAAAACCCAACCAGAACAACACAGTCGCTGCTTCTTCATAGGGGTTACATGGACTTACTCTTTCCCATCCACAGATGGGGGGAATCTCATTGAAGAGAGGTTCTTGGACCTCTTTCCTCTTCTTGGGCTTCTGGATTTGAAGGCCATTCATCATGTGCTGAATTCTTCATTGGTTATGTTGTTAAAGGCTTTCATTGCCATTGTGAAGCTGTATTTCTCTTGGCTATATGCCCAATCATTTGCATGTTCTTCTCCCACACTGCTCTCTTCTGTCCTTCCTCAGCCCCATGATCTAGTTTCCTGTGTGCTGCTTGCCACTGGGACCATTGTGCATCTAAGCTTTGATGGAGTTTTGGAGCAGCTGTGTCTATACCCAAGCAAAGGGAGTTAGGAAGAGTGAAAGGTGCATGTTTCAAAACCTGTGCCAGGTGCGGCTGTGTAGGTGCAGTCACAGGTGCAGGTCCAGGGACCTCCCAGGTCTGAACTATT
This sequence comes from Nasua narica, assembly GCA_028533885.1. NCBI lineage: Eukaryota > Metazoa > Chordata > Mammalia > Carnivora > Procyonidae > Nasua > Nasua narica. Next base: position 47,925,373 of record CM052814.1, read on the forward strand.
CCTTTTTTAAGTACAGTATTCAATGAATTATATGAGGTATACGTATTTTATTATAATATAGGGTTTGTGTTAGATGATTTTGCCCAACTGTAGGCTAATGTAAATGTTCTGAACACATTTAAGGTAGGCTAGGCTAAGCTATGATGTGTAGTGGGTTAGATATATTAAATGCATTTTTGACATATGATATTTTCAACTTATGATAGGTTTATGAGGACATAACCCCATTGTAAGTCAAGAAAGATCTGTGCTGTATTGTTTGTGACAGTGAATAACTGGAAATAATCTAAATCAGTAGGGGGATGGGTAAATATATTGTCATATGGTCATACAGTGGAATATTACAAAACAGTTAAAAAAGAATGAACTAGCTCTGTGGGTGTTAAAGTGGATAACACTTAAAAATATAACACAAATGCCAAAATAATGTTTGTTACAGAAACAGTTTCTAATGGATTGGTTACTAGCATGGATTTTAGAACCTCGGTTTAATCTTAGCTTTGCCATTAACTTAGCTATATGATTTAGGCAAATTATATAACCTTTCCATGCTATGGTCTCTTTATCCATAAAATGGGAATAATAGTAATTTCTAAAAACCGTACTATGTAAAAGAAAATGATAGCACCAAGTCAATATATGATAGTGTGTCTCTAATGGTATTCCAGGGATGTGGTGTTCTGACTAATTGACATGAGTACAGGCATCTCTGGTTAGTTACTTTCCAATGTGTGGACATAAGTGTACAGTCTTTCAGAGCTTGTTTTGTTTTAAGATAATTCATTTCTTCTGTCTGATTTCATGCTCATTATGAAGCACTTAGCAGAGGAGATTCTCAAGCAAAGAGTTGAAGGTATATCCTGATTTTTCTTGCCATTTGCAGTAAAATGCCAGCAGAGAGATAAATTTATTGAAAAACTAAAGAGAACCATGACTTGATGACTTGGGAAATTTTAAGCCCATCTGGATAGCAAAGACCTTAAAATTAAGAGAGCCTTTGTCAGAAAAGCATGCTCTAGAGAAAAAGCTGATTGTGTGACTCTACAACCCTTTGTTGACATATTGGAAAGATCAAAAGGACATAGTATTTAGACACAATAGATTAAGGGTATGACTGAAGGTACCCCTTAATGAAACCAGAGAGCCTCTTGAAAGCCCAAGGACATTGTCCCTTAGCCATCTCAGCAGAAGCCTAAAATAGAGAAGGGAATATGTCAAAAGAATACGTGAACTTGACTTCTGTCTAATGGATTGAGTTGAATCCCTATCATGTCCACAGGAAAATTACAAAGTTCTTGAGAACTTTATAGCAGCAGTAACTGCCAGCTTGGACTGAAAGGGACAGAGAGAATATAAAATGAAGGAAGGCTTTTGGATCCCCAACATTTTACTATCAGGAAGCAGGCTAATAAACTATTCAACTGCAAATGCATGTTACCTTTCATGAAAAAAGAATGACAGCTCAGAGGGCTGAGAGCTCAGAGGGTGAAGCCAAGAGCCCAGAGGGGAGGGATGAGAAACAAGAATTGTTCCTAGGTTTTGAAACCTGATGGACTTTACCTGACTCCATTCCAGAACAACTTTACACTGGCGACTCTGTTTTACTTTACATTTTCATCCTGTATGAACCAGACCTGCTCCTATACCTGTTAGCCTACACCTGTTGTATCCTTCCACTCTTATATGTTGGGAGTAGATAACTTGTTTCTTTTGTTTCATATATTCACAGATAGAAAGAAATTGTGCCCCAGTAATTATACATAATGGATTATACCCAGAGCCCCATCCATAGTGATTTACATGATTTTTGAAAATATTTTATTTATTCATTTATTTTGAGAGGTGGGTAGGGACCAAGGGAGAGAGAGAGAGAGAATCCCAAGCAGACTCTATGCTGAGTGTGGAGCCCGACATGGGGCTCCATCCCACAACCCTGAGACCATGACCCAAGCAGAAATCAAGAATCGGACTGACTGGGCCATCCAGGTGCCTCTTAGATGATTTTGATGATGAGATTTGAGACTTTTGAGCTGATCATCATTTAGATGAGATTTTAGACTTTGCGTTGATGTTGTAATAGGATGAGACCTTTGGGACCTTGGGATAGATTGGATATATTATGCATTTGGAAAGAGATGTGAATCTTTGGGGGCCAGTAGGTGGCCAGTGGGTAGACAGAACACCCCCACTGCCCCATGGTCCATGCCCTAACCCTTGGTACCTGTGAATATGCTATCTTATATAGCAAAAGGACTTTGTAGATTTTTTTAAAGATTATGTAAGCAGGCCAGGTCCAAAGACCTAGAGTGTGTCCTGCAGGACCACTGTACAGGTGGTCCCTGGCTGTACACAGGATAGAACTCAAACATGAGCCAACAGGAAGTGAAAGCAGAGTTTATTAAAGGTATAGAGAGAACGCAGGCACAGTGTCTGGGAGACTCAGAAAGGAAAGGAGAGAAGTTTTTATTGAGGATTATGGTCCGGTATACACATCCTCTTAGGCTTCCAGGAACTGGTTAGAACCAAGACAGAGGCCCAGGTGTCCTTCATAAGTCAATTATTCCTTGGAGTCAGGGCATTTGGCATCCAGATGTCTACCTCTGGTGGTCTGAAATAAGCTTATGATGGCTTCATCTGCTCATTCTCACCTGGTCCTTCCTTAGATGTCATCTATTCTAAAGAAATTATTAGCTCTTTGTCCTTTACAAGGAGGACGTACACAATTTGCATTATGTGGCATATGTAAAGTGGAGGTACAGATGCTAGCAAGAATAGAAACAGGAAAAGGAGCAAAAAGTAGATTTTTATGGAGTCCTTCAGTTTCCCTATCTCATATGGACTTTAAAGTTTTTGTTTTGTTTTGTTTTGTTTTGTTTTTGAGTAGTCTCCATACTCAGAGTGTAGCTTTCACGATCCTGAGAATAAGACCTGAGCTGAGATCAAGAGTCAGACACTTAACTGACTGAGCCACCAGGGCACCCCATATGGACTTTAAAAGAGAGAGATTAACTTAGATTTTTGAGAGGGTCAGTCTAATGACATGAGCCCTTAAAAGTAGAGGACTTTTTCCACCCGGGGTTAGAAGAGATTTAGCAAAAGAAGTCAGGGAGAGTTGATGCATGAGAAAGTAGTGTTGCTGGTTTGCAGATACAGAGACAAGGTGACAAGGAATGCAGGCAGCAGGCAAAACTAAAAGAGGCTCCTGACAGCCAGCCTACAGGGAATCAGACCTTAGCCCTCCAGCCTCAAGGAACTGAATTCTAAATGGGCTAAATGAATTCCTAAATGGGCTTGGAAGCAGATTTCCCTGCAGTCTCCAAATAAGGGCCCAGGCTGGCCAACACCTTGATTTTAGCCCTCTGAGACTTAAGCCACAGTCCCAACTGAACCATGCTGAACGTAGACTTCTGACCTGTAGAACTGTGAGGTAATAAATGTGTATTATTTTTAGCAGCTAAATTTGTGGTAATTTGATTTGGCAGCAAAGCAATATAGCAATCTCCTCAGCTAAATCTTCTAAGGACATTTGTTTCCAGTGTAGACTTTTTTAAAAAAGATTTTGTTTGAGAGAGAGAGAGTGTGTCTGTGTGTATGAGAGAGAGAGAGAGAGAGAGAGAGAGAGAGACATACCGAGAGATAGAGAAAGAGAGAGAGGGAGAGAGCACTCAAGCACAGAGGGAGAGGGAGAAACAGAATTCTCGCTGAACAGAGAACCCCACGTAGGGGTTGATCCCAGGACCCCTGAGATCAGGACCTGAGCTGAACGCAAACGCTTAACTGCCTGCTCCACCCAGGCGTCCCCTCCAATGTAGACTTTATAGGTAAAGGAATGAATCAAAGAGTATTCTGAGCATTATGTGTGATAATGACTTGGTATTCCATGGAGATGATTTTGTAAAAAAGCAAGTATGCATGAACTGGCCAACCCAATTATACCAGTTGACTTGGCAGTTATTATTTTAATCACTGTAAAATGATGAATTCCATTAAAGTTTATCAGTAAATTTCTAGTTTGGTTTGTATGATTCAGTTCCCATGAACTTTGTTCACCTGGCAGAACAGATCAAATCAAGGGTTTAGTTTTATTTGTTTTTTTGTGAGAACATTTTAGTTCTACTCTCTTAGCAAATTTCAATTATAGGAGAATTATCAACTGTAGTCACCATGTTATACATTAGGTCCTCAGGCCTTATTCATCTTATAACTGAAACTTTATACCCTTTGACCAACCTCTTCCTATTTTCTCTACCTCTCAGTCCCTGGCAAGCAGTATTCTACTGTATTTCTATGATATCAACTTTTCTTGCTTTTTGCTTTTTGTTTTTAGAGTCCACGTATACATGATACTGTGCAGTATTTGGCTTTCTCTGTCTTATTTCAGTTAGTGTTGTCCTTCAGGTTCATCCAAGTTGTTGCAATGACAGGATTTCCTTCTTTTTTTTTAAAGGCTGAATAATATTCATTGTGTATGTATATATGAACACTGATGATGTATTGGAGCATAAGAAGCCATTGGCCTCGAATTAAAAGACTTTTGTATAGATGTCTCTATAAAGTAAGAAGATATATGCCATTTATTTGTGGATGATACTCAGAAGTGGAAAGGAAAGAAAATGGTTTTCAAGGTGATTGATGAATCATGTTTGCTTTTATGATTTTCTTTCTTATTAAATACTGGAATATTGGACACTTGATCCAAAAGGAGGAGGAGAATGAAACAGTTCTGATAGTCTCTATCAGAAGACTGTTTGAGACTATCAGTCTGTACTCTGATATTCCTGACTTCTGGTACTCTGTACTCCTGTCTCCTGCGAAGTGCCTTGTTTTCTTCTTGAGCCAAGGACAAGTCTCTGCAGTTTGCAGTTTATTCATGACGGAACCTCCTCTGGTTCTGGCAGGGCTCTGGTCACTAAACATGCTCATACTCAAGTGTGACCAGAACGAATCGCCATTTTAAAGTTTGTCTCCCCATGCAGTCAGCAAACATTTATTAAAGATGGAGGAATAGCCAGACCTTGTGCTGGGCACCGGGGATAGAAAGATGAATGAATTCAGCCTTGGACAAGTTTATAGTTTAGCATAAAACTGATATATAAGTAAATAATTACTACTTCATGGGATAAAGTATGAGAGAGCTTAGAGGAGAGATAAGTCAACTTTATCTGTAGATATTGGACATGGTCAAGGAAGGCTTTACAGAGGAGGTAATATTTCTTTTGAATCCTGAAGAATGACCAAGAATTTACCAAACAAAGGAGAGTTGAGGGACAGGGCATGCCGAGTAGTATAGTAATCACAGTATCAGAGTTTAGTGTTACAATGTCGCTCATATTCTGGTATACTTGCCCATTATTTTAGGTAACTGAAAGATCTTTTTATAGGCCTATTTAGTATTTAAAAAGAATGAAACCTGAGGGGCGCCTGGGTGGCTCAGTGGGTTAAGGCCTCTGCCTTCGGCTCAGGTCATGATCTCAGGGTCCTGGGGTCGAGCCCCACAACGGGCTCTCTGCTCAGCGGGGAACCTGCTTCCCCCTCTCTCTCTGCCTGCCTCTCTGCCTGCCTCTCTGCCTACTTGTGATCTCTCTCTGTGTCAAACAAATAAATAAAATCTTAAAAAAAAAAAAAAGAATGAAATCTGAGGCACTTGTGGATTGAGAACAATAGTAATTATTTAATTGCTCAATGTATACAAAAAGTCAAAAAAGTACATATTTAGATGTCCACATTGTAATTTTGCAAAATTTCTTTCATAAGGATAATTATATTATTATAAGAATATAAGTTATAAGAATAATTTAAGTCCCAAACTTCCCAACTAATTAAAATGTGAATCTCATGGTTTTGAAATTGATCAGAAAACTGAAATGGAATCTCTCTCTGTACATGAAGGGACTAAAAAAGATAGATATGAACCAGCAAAATTTTCTCTGAGGAAAAAAATTACAGCTTACTTTTTTTAATTTAGAGAGAGAGAAAGAGCGAGGGGAGGCAGAGGGAGAGTGAGGATCCTAAGCAGGCTCCATGATGTGAGACTTGATCTCACAACTCTGAGATTATGGCCTGAGCCAAAAACAAGAGTTGGATGCTTAACCGACTAAGCCACCCAGGTGCCCCTACAGCTTATTCTTAATAAAAAGATTGCAGTGTTTGCAAAAAAAAAAAAAAAAGCAAAAGACTGTTCAAGGATCTCTCTTTCTCTCTTTTCAAATTAGAAGTGAGATAATTTGAAGGAAAGTGCTTGGTGTTGGGGCGCCTGGGTGGCTGAATTGGTTAAGCGGCTGCCTTGGGCTCAGGTCATGATCCTGGAGTCCTGGGATCAAGCCCGGCATCAGACTCCCTGCTCAGTGGGGATTCTGCTTCTCCCTCTGCCCTTCACCCTGCTCTTGTGCTCTCTCTCTCAAATAAATAAGTAAAATATTTTTAAAAAATGAACATACTTGAGGGCGCCTGGGTGGTGCAGTGGGTTAAGCGTGGGATTCTTGATCTCAGGGTCCTGAGTTCAAGCCCTGCATTGGGTTCTGTGCGGGAGTGGAGCCTACTTAAACACACACACACACACACACACACACACAAAACCAAAAACTTCTTTAAAAAAAAAAGTTAACATACTCGAGATTAGTTTATAATCACTTCCAACTAATGTTGAGTGAGAAAAACTGTAATAGCTAAAAAATTTTGTACAAAAATGTCTTGGTGATATCATTGATACACTTAGAAAAATTAATGTTTCATTTGAAATTTTCATGATTAATTACATTTATTTTTATAGTGTTTTTTTTTATCCTTAATTTTTGTTTGTGTTTTTTTAAAGATTTCATTTATTTATAAGAGAGAGAGAGCACCAGCAGGGGGAGTGGCAGGCAGAGGGAGAAGCAGGCTCCCCTCTGAGCAAGGAGCCTGATATGAGACCGGATCTCAGGACCCTGGGATCATGACCTGAGCCGAGGCAGATGGTTAACTGACTGAGCCCCCCAGGCGTCCCAATTTTTGTCAGTTTTATCTGATAATTTTTATTGCTAATAGAATGAAAATATATACTTAACATTTCTATTTCATACTTAGGCTTTTTCGATATCTTTTGTTTATACACTTTCATAAATGTATTAACATTAAAATGTATTAAATAGTTTCACTAATTAAAAAATGAATTCTGAACTCCATTTTATTGGTATTAATACTAAGTAAACATTAAATTTATACTGGAATTATTTTATTCCATTACTGTGGCTACTATTTCAGGTAGAAAAAAAACCCAGCATATACAAAGTCGTAGAGGCATGAAACATGATTTGGGGAATTCAAAGAGTTTGGTGCTTGGGTGGAAGGCAGATTGTGAGAAATATTCTAGATTGATGAGTATTTTGCTCCATGGTCTATTTGTTTTTTGACTCATCATCCCTGTTCTTGCACTTTGACCTCACCATGTACCTTCATTAACTTATAGCAACCTTGAGAAAAGTACTTATCTTCTCTGTGCTTTTATTTTCTTATAAATGAGAACAAGCTAATTCCTATTTCATAGGATGTTAATGAGTTCTTGGGTGCGAAGCACATAGAACAGTGCCTACATAGAGGAAAAGATTCCTTTTCCTATCTGATATTTGGCCTTACTATGAACTACCTGCTCAGTTGACTCACTCTGTATTCAGTAACCAGTAGACTTCCACAAAGAGATTATTTTTTCTCTCAGAATTAACCCCAATCCTTCCCAATTCTGTTTATGGTACCGGATTTCTCACATGTGGCCCTCTGTATCCCTCACCTGAGATCCAACACTCATTGCCAACATTATGGGAGGACTTTGGGAAAATCCCTTTCTCTCTGGATGCTTTTGAAATAATTTTATTTAAATGTTTTTCTTCTGGGAAGGCAATGGGGTTAATGTACTACGAGGATCTGTGTTTTTCCCTCTAGAAAACAGACCATCCCCAACAAGGGGAAAAAACATGTAAAGGTGTTTTAAAAACATCCAAATTTTTTGTTAAAAGCCTCTGTTTAGAAATCTTGTTTTCTTGTTTTTAAGCTGTGTATGTTAAATAGGAAAAAAAAATTAGATGTTACCAGTGGTGTGTAACTTCAGCCTTGAAAAAGGAGCCAGAACACCTCATTTGGAATAGCCTCTTGCTCATGCTTGCAGCGTCATGTCTGTAGACAGTGTCTCCCACCCCCAGCAAATCAGGACCCTAGACCTTTTGGCTCATTGAAGACTTCCATCTCCAGGCAGAAGGCAAGAACAATGAGGGTGGTATTGGGGTATTTCTCTTTCTTTTTTTTGTAAAGGATAAAGGCACAATGAAATTCTTGGGCCAGTCTCTGTCTCTTCGTTTTTGAAATTTCTCATTTGTTGTGATATTAAGAAAAAAAAAAGTTGGGCCAAAGAGAAGAGGTAATTCCAATTTTGGCTAATCTTGGAGTAGTTCACTTGATGTTCCTTTTGATTCCCTTACTAACCCTTCAGGTTATTATATCTTCAAGACAAAAGTAGTTTACAACCTGATGTAAAACAGACCTGGAATTGTGGGAATGTGGCAAGTAGGGAGCCAAGAAGAGGTTTCTGGAAGGAGGTCGAGGAATCACGATTCCTTTTTTTTCCTACTCCACTCAGTAGCAAGCATTTAGGTACTGTTTCCTACTCCTTACAAACCCTTTATTTGGCAACTGACCTTGGTTTGAATTTTGCTTTGGCTACTTACTACCGGTGAGCCCCTGAGCAAGGGATAACCTCTCTGACCTTCACTTTCCTTTGTATCTTTTAATGGGGTTAACAATATAGACCTCATAGGCTCCGGAAGGGGTTGAATCAAGTAGTAATACATAAGGTGCCTGGTGTATAATAGAGTCAAGACATCTCTTCATTCTTTTGCTCAGTTCTTCTTGTAGCAGCAGTACATGCCTCTTTGGCCAGTTAAATGAGTCATAAATACATCCTGTGTGTAAGTTAAAACAAGGAAGTTTTGACTTGATTGTTTTAAACCAGGGTGAAAAAATTTTAATTATGCCTCGGTGTTTATCACCCTCATAGTAGTTACCACGGCAAATCTAAAAAACAACTTTCTAATTTGGTGGGTCATGATTTCAGTTTTAATTCAAATGATTAATTTTCAAACCAAAGGCATACACAATGATCATAATTCATATGATTGCCTTAACAATAATGCTAGCATAATTAGAGTTTGCTGAAAATCCCTTAGACTGGAGTCGTGGGTCTAATTGTGTTCCGAAATAGATTACTTCTAGGGAGGTTGCTATCTTACTTAAAAGACATTGAAGAGCTCAGACTTCAGGCTACCTGTGTTGGTATCTTGCATCCATCATTTACAGGTTGCGTTTCTTGGGCAAACTTCAGGACCTCAGTTTCCTTCTTAACTTCTCTCGACCTCAGTTTTCTTATCTGTAAAGTGGGGATTATAATAGTTCTGACCTCAGGGTTTTATGAACTAAACGAGTTTACTATATATAAAGTACATAGAATAGTGCCTAGTTCACAGTAATTGTTCAAGAGTTGATCTTCATTATGATCTTCTGTTCAGTAAAATAGCCTGAAACAATGTAGCCTATTTGACCTGACCATCTTCATTCTCTTGTTAGGTTACACACTCTTACACTGTGCTGCAGCCTGGGGCCGTTTGGAAACTTTGAAAGCACTAGTGGAGTTGGATGTTGATATAGAGGCGCTGAATTTCCGGGAAGAAAGAGCTCGAGATGTTGCTGCTCGGTATTCCCAGACGGAATGTGTTGAATTCCTGGACTGGGCAGGTAAGGAGGCCCCAAGGTATTAGTGTAACCAAATTAACACAAGTTTGCTCCTTGTTAAGTCACAGATAGAAACTACTCTAGGCGAGTTGTCACATAAAGGAAATTTTATTTGCAGCAAATAAGGAAAAGAACAACTTCCAAAGCTGTGACTCCTCAAGCAAGGGTACATGGGTTCCTTTTATTAAGGGTTAGGATATTTAGAAAGGGAATCCTCATCATTGTTTGTATAGGTGAGCTTCAGGTCCCTCGTGCGCCTTAAGGAACATGCCTCTACATACATTGTATGTTATGTAAACAAGACTTGTGTCCTCTTCAGGTAGAGATTTTAGTGTTAGAGTGAGATAAAGATAGTTGTTGGTTATTCTAGAAGTCACTCCATGGCCCACCTGTGCAGGCATGAGACATGGGTCATGTTCAAACTGGTCTGGGTGGTCTGGGCTGGCTGGAGGTCTGGGCAGTTGCTATACATAAGGGGTAATTTCGTTTCCATTTGCCTGAGTTAAGAGATAAGCTGAAAAGAAGTGCTTAAGGAAAAATATGGGACAGAGGTTGGTGAGCACAAGCAGGAGAGTAGTAAAGGTCAGGTCTTGGGATCTAGCTGGTGACAGTAGCAAAAGGACTGAGTGATGAATTTTTTTCCCTGTGAGTTATAGGTTATACCATCAACAAAGCAAGAGATAATTAGCATTTTCAGCTTTTTTTAATTTTTAATTCCAGTATAGTTAATATACAGTGTCATATTAGTTTCAGGTACACAATATAGTGATTCAGCATTTCCGTACAACACCCAGTGCTCATCACAAGTGTACTCCTTCATCCCCATCACCTGTGTCACCCATCCCCCCTTCACCGCCCCTCTGGTAACCATCAGTTTGTTCTCTCTAGTTAAGAGTCTGTTTCTTGGTTTGTCTCTCTTTCTCTTTCTTTTTTCTTTGTTCATTTGTTTTCATTTATTAAATTCCACATAGGAGTGAAGTCATATGGTATTTGTCTTTCTCTGACTTATTTCACTTAGCATAATATTTCCTAGCTCCATCTGTGTCATTGCAAATGGCAAGATTTCATTCTTTTTTATGGCTGGATAATATTCTACTATATGCCACATCTTTTTTTTTTTTTAAGATACAGGTTTTTTGTTTGTTTTTTTTTTTTTTTTACTAACATACAATGTATTATTTGTTTCAGGGGTACAGGTCTGTGATTCATCAGTCTTACACAATTCACAGCGTTCACTGTAGCACATACCCTCCCCAGTGTCCATCACCCAGCCACAGTATTGCTCCCACCTCCCTCCCCTCCAGCAACCTTCAGTTTGTTTCCTGAGATTAAGAGTCTCTTATGGTTTGTCTCCCTCTCTGGTTTCGTCTTGTTTCATTTTTTTTTCTCTCTTCCCCTATGACCCTCTGTCTTGTTTCTCATTTTCACCTTTCATCAAGTTTTATTTGTACATGTAAATCACAGCTGGTGATAGTGCATGAAATCTGCTTTTTTTTTTTCTGTTTTGCTATTGACCTCAAACATTGTACTTAATAGAAACTGTACATATTGGAAGTTAGGTGATTGACTAATTTCTAACAATTTCACCAATAATTTCCTATAAGAATATATGTATGCTATATGTTCAGGGCCATTTTCTGAGAGACTTAGGCAGAGTGGACCATTCCTTTTCTTTTTTTAATGGTATTTTTGAACCATATATTTGCTTTCCTAGGTATAATAATTTATATAGTAATAATTTAATAGTTATAATAATTTAAAATGACTTTCCAGGCAAATTATAGTGTTAGAATTCAGAATAGCAGTTACCTTTCTGGCATGAGGGGAATTTCTAGGGCGAATGTTCTTTTTCTTTTTTTTTTTTAAAGATTTTATTTATTTGATGGGGCGCCTGGGTGGCTCAGTTGGTTGAGCAACTGCCTTCGGCTCAGGTCATGATCCCGGAGTCCCGGGATCGAGTCCCATATCGGACTCCCGGCTCTGCGGGAAGTCTGCTTCTCCCTCTGACCTTCTCCCCTCTCATTCTCAGTCTCTCGCTCTCTAATAAATAAATAAAAATCTTAAAAAAAAAAAAGATTTTATTTATTTGATAGAGAGAGAGATCACAAGTAGGCAGAGAGGCAGGTAGAGAGAGGGGGAAGCAGGCTCCCTGCTGAGCAGAGAGCTCGATGCGGGGCTTGATCCCAGGACCCTGAGATCATGATCTGAGCCGAAGGCAGAGGCTTTAACCCACTGAGCCACCCAGGTGCCCTGAATGTTCTTTTTCTTGATCTGGTTGTTGGTTACATGGTGTGTTCATTTGTGAAAATTTATTGAGCTGTACATTTATAATTTTTGCACTTTTCTGCATGTATGTTAATGCTGCAATCAAAGATCAAAAAGCTATGTGTTATTTTGAGTTTTAGTGATCTTTTGGTTAATTCATCTCCACATCCATGTAGAACATAGCTTAGGGATTCTAGGGAGATAATACCTGTGTAATTATGTATGTGTACACACATTGGTTAAAAAACTAGTATTTGTGAGGTTCTCAGCATTCATTTCGTATAGTTCTCTTGCATTTGTGCTTTCAGCAAGCATTTATTAAATGCCCACTATGAGTATAGCATTGTTGCAGGCACAACTGGTTGTTCCTGCCCTCTGGACATTTGTTAGGTGGAGGATGATAAGCAATAGACATAAATAACATCAGAAAGCCTATGAATAAGGGTTAAAATCAGCAGAACATGTGGCCCATGCTATGGGGTGGTCAGAGAACATGAAGTTGGAGCATGTTAGACTTGAGCTGGGCCTTGGAGAATGGGTGGGATTTCAGTACATGAGAAGGGGACAGGGTGTCAGCACAGCCTGAGGGCTGGGAATGAGTGTGACATATTGGGGGACAGTGACGAGATTGCCTTACTAGAATAGCAAGTCATAATTTGCAAAGGTGGGCTACAGCACAGGTGGAATTATAAATGAGAAAGTACATAAGCTTTTCAATCAAATTGCTAAAGTTTAAATACTGGTGTCTCCATTTGAAACCTGTGTGACCTTGGACAAGGTACTTAAATTCTTTATACCTTTGTTTTATTTTCCAGAAAAGGGAACCAATAATATAGTTCCTACCTCTTGGGAGTTGTTGTGAGGAATGAAATGAGATGATATAAAGCACTTCCTGCAAGGCCTGGTCTGTGATTAGCACTTGAAAAATGCTACTACTGTTATTACAGCTAGATAATTCCCTGAAATGCCAGGCTAAGGTATTTTCATTTCATTTCAGTTGGAGTGCTGCTGTCAGGACAGGTGTCTAACGTTCCCAATAGCTAGCCATAACTCCCCCTTTGCTGGCCTCCAGGCATCCTGTTAAAGCCTGTCTACTGCTATACCTACCCTAAAAAGAGTCTCCCCCATACTGTTGAAAATTACACTATCAGAGATTAATTGCTCTGGATTTTCAAGATTTGGAGACTTTTCAAGAATTTTCATTAGAAGAAAGTTGTATCAGTGTTCTCTTAGAGGGAATTGGTTGACAGGTCAGAACTCTGAAAGGACGGAAGAGACATTTTTGGAGATGTAAGAGTAGGGTTGTGCTAAGGGATAATGGAAGTAAGGAGGATAGTCTGGAAACTGGACTCAGACAAACGTTTAATAATACACAATAGCCCAGAGCAGGCACTATTCTGTTACTTGTAAAGACTATAGAGTTATATATTACTGTTTCAAGAATTGTTTTTAAAAGTTTAAAAAGTTTTTTTTCCCTCCCTTATGTTGATGGGAGATATGTTACAGAACTGGCATGTTTTTCTGGCTTTTTTCAACATGTTTTAAATCAAATCTTCTATCCTAGTCTCAGATAGGTCTCCCAATTTGTTTTGAAAATATGGTAACCAAACTTATAAAAATTGAGGTGGCTGATCAACAAAAGCCCGGAATAGTTTGTAAAAACTGAGGTATCTTATCAACCAAAACCTGAAATTTTAAAAATGTTGATACTTAATCATTTGTCATAATGAAAATGGAAAAATTTGTACTTTAAAAAATTATTCTATTTCTTAATATTTCCATACTATTTTAGCAATCTGAGATGGGAACCTAAAAGTCTCTGTGTGGCCGAAAAATCTACTCAAGAAAGTAAGAAAAAAATACCACAAATTAATTAAGTTAATTAATTAATTTAAAGTATTAAATTTATTTAATTTAATTTATATAAATTTATAAAAATATATGAATTTAATTAATTTAAAGTATTAACATGGAAATAGCTTTCCATGTCCAGGGTGGAGCCCAATGTGGGGCTTGAATTAATGATCCTGAGATCGAGACCTGAGCTGAGATTAAGAGTCAGACGCTTAACCAATTGAACTACCCAGGCACCCCACAAATATTTTTTAAATCAGAGATTTATTGAAACACTTAATCAAGATTCTATTCTACATATTGATTAATAATGAAAAATCTAACACACTTAAAAGAAAAAATACTTAAATATGAAGAAGTGATCGAATACAATCTTTTTCTAGTAAGTACGGATGCCTTTTTAGCTGAATAGAAGTAATTTTTCACCCCATACTTCTTTGGAAAGATTCAGTAAAGTATGTGACAAAAAAAATTACAAAGGCTCTCAAAGAACCATTTTTATCCTTGCATGAGTTGTCTCAACAGATTTCTTGTGTAATCTCCATATTGGACTTAGCTACATTTGCATACAGATAGGTCTAGTATCCTCTGGCTCCTTCTCCTTCACTCTTCTTCTTCTTCAGCTTTCGGTGCTTGACTTTCTTAGCTGGAGGATGTTGGGACATCTGATTCAGGTACTTGGTCATCATTGATGTTGTGGCCACCAGCCGGCAGAGTATTTGATCAATGTCATAGATGGATGGATTTTCCAGGTCATTACCAAATGTATCTGAGGAGGCTGGTTTTTTCAGCTAAAAGAAGAAAGATAGATGATTTAGATTCTTTTCTTACTATAATTCAAATTACATTTGTTTTCTGGATATGTATACTTAAACTCTAAACACTACAAATGATTTATCTATACAAAAGAAAGGTTACTATAAAAGATAGGTGTACATGCAGAAGAAATGCTCTTTTGTATATGATCTCATATAAGATTACAGTGACCATTATCACTATCAGCAATATGTGCTTTTTATGGTTAGAGCTTTCTGCTGAAAGAAATTACTGAGTATTAGAATGTTTTCCTTTACTAAGCAGCCTCAGCATATAATGCAATCAAATCCTAGTAATTTCATAAATATCTAACTGTTGTGAAGGTCAATGAGCTTTTAAGATTGCCTCAAAATACAGTGACGTTGGCAAACTGGGAAATTAGTTTAAGAGCAACATTTCTCAGAATATTATCCTAACCTTAGAAATGAATTTATAGTCTTTTTAAAAAGGAAAAAAAAATACATGACAACTTTGACATACTTTGCTTTCTTAGGTAGGTCTGCAAGGGACTTTACAGATCCCTTGTCCAGATATTTCATTTATGGGTGAGACAGCTAAGGTCGAGTGACTTGCCTATGGGCCCAGACAGATAACTTCATCTCCTACCCATTGTACTCATTGTAGCTCATTACTTTCCTGACATATTTTGTAACTTGAGAGAGGATGAACTAGATTATTTTAAGGACTTTCTAATTCAATACACATTGTTGAACCCAAGTATATGCAAGACAATGTACTACATGTTTGAGGGTGAGTGGTGAGGGCAAGGAGATGTTACAAAGAGAAATAAGACATGGTACTTTCCTTCAAAGAAGCTGATAATCTTATGTTTTAAAGTCTATGGTATTAAAAAAAAAATCTACGGTATTTATAACTATTACTATTTGCATCACTAATTCACCTTTTTTTGGTGTTTTTTCCATTTCATCCACAGGTAATGCACAGATAAAACAGACAGTATTAAAAAGAGAGCTTGTACTAAAATATAAATGAGATGTAAAGAACCCTGAAAAATATCCATATTTGCAAAACTGCAGCATAGTTTGTCCAGAGGGTAAGGTAGACAGTGAGATGGAGAAGGCTTAACTTTCAGATAATGCATTTCTTCTGGAAAAATCTCCCATCCAACCTTTGTCCAGATAGTTCCATCACAAATGCAGAAGCTCTCCCTAAGGAAGCAGATAAACAACAGAGAAAAAGTTAGGGATAGTCCTTGAATGGACATGTTTCTCAACTGGGAAAAAAAAAATCTATAGGCAAAAAATTGGTCACAGAGCAGAATTACTCTGGGATCAGTTAATATGGTGCCCCACTCAAAGCATTGTCAGCATAATATACACTGATGATCATTATAACATCATCATTCATAGTGATTCAGGATAAATTCAATGATGTCATAAAGGACCACATTGGAACTAAAAGGTATCATCTAGCCAATTACTGGGTTTCTTTCTTCCTTTCTTCTCCTTCGTCCCTTTCTCCTTTCCTCCCTCTCCTTCCTTCCTTCCTCTTTCTTTCCTTTCTTCCTTTTCTTCCTTTCTTTCCTTCTTTCTTTCCCTTTCCTTTCCTTTTCCTTTTTCCTTTCCTTTTTTCTTTTCTTTTCTTTTTTCTTTCCTTATTTTTAAGTAATTTCTTAACCCAATATGGGGCTTGAACTCACAACCCCAAGAGTAAGAGTTGCAAGAGTAGGCTCCCCTACTGGGTTTCTTAGGGATGTTTTTCCTTGCTTTTTACCAGAATGTTTTAAACTTTTTCCCTTTTCTGGAAAATGAAGACTTTACTAATTTTTGCTTGCTGATAAATTTTGTAATCATATTAACAGATTTTCATGAAAATAATTTACTTATATCTCCTCTAAGTCTTCTGAGGTATAGCAGTTTTATATCTACCTAAAAAGTTGCTGTAGCCATACCCTTCCACACAATTTAACATCTGCTTCTGTTTTTTTCACTCTGGAATGTCCTTCCCTTCAAATAATTAAGCAAATATTGAGTTCCTCCCCTCTTTAACTTATGTCCCTGTGGTGGCAGTGTGGTACTGTCCCATAGTGAGTGAGGGGCCATTTGGCATGGAGTATGATAAAAAGATAAGACATAAATCCTGCCTTTAGGGCCCCTGGGTGGCGCAGTTGGTTGCGCGACTGCCTTCGGCTCAGGTCGTGGTCCCGGAGTCCCGGGATCGAGTCCCACATCGGGCTCCCAGCTCCATGGGGAGTCCGCTTCTCACTCTGACCTGCTCCCTCTCACTCTCTCTCTTTCCTAATAAATAAATAAATAAAATCTTTTAAAAAAAAATCCTGCCTTTAAAGAGTTTACAATCTAGAGATAGAAGCAAAAAACAAGATAGGAAAAATTATAAGACAGACTAAAATGAGAGCTAACTCAAATTATAATCATGTAATGGTTGAGAGAGCAATGAGTTCTACTTGAAGGAATCAGAAGTTTCACAGAAGAGTATTTGAGTAAGTTGAAGAATAAGTAGAACTTTGGAAGATGGCAATGCTGAGAGGGCATCTTAGGTTGAGGAAACATAATAGAGAAATTCTACGTCAATATTCATATAATAAATATTTATCGAGTACCTCTATGTGCTAAATACTCTTCTAGGACCTGAGAATATGTGCACAACTTGGCACAAAACAGAATCTTTATGTTCCTGAAATTTACTTCCAGTAGGAAGACCCAGAAGATTTATCTGTCAAAATCTATATGGAGTGCTTTCAAGAAAAGTAGAGCAGCAAGGGGGTTTTGAAGTTGCCAATAAGTGAATGAGTGAGTGTGTATTCCTTTAGAGAAGGCAAACAGGAAAGGCCTCTCTGATAAGCAAATGTCTGAGCAGAGACCTGAGTAACTGAGAGTGAGGTTGACAGGTGGGGATGTTGCTCTGTAAATAATGGGTAGATTCTCTGGATGAATGTTGGAAGAGATAAAGCTAGAAGGGTATTTTGTGGCTAGATAGATGTTGGAGGGCTCCGCGCTTTATTCAGTAGTCAGTAGGGGGTCATTTAGAGAGTTTTGAGGTAAGGAGTGACATAATAATAAACTTAACAAGTGCTTTACTATGTCCCAGGCACTGCACCAAGATATTTACATGCATCATACTACATTTTGTTTAGTTCTTAGAACAATTCTATGAGGACTGTGCTATAATACTTCCATTTTATAGATGAAACTTAGAGGGGTTAAAGTATTACTGTGGTCTAAATGTTTGTGTTTCCCCCACCCCCAACTCATATGTTGAATACTAATACTCAGTGTGATAGTTTAGGTGGAAGCCTCACGAATAAGATTAGTGTCCTTCTAAGAGTTCCCACAGAGCTCCCTAACCCCTTCCACCATGTGAAGGCATAGTGAGAAGGTGCCAGCTATGAAGGAAGAGGGGTCTCATCAGGCCACAACCATTTGGTGACTTGATCTTGGATTTCTCAGTCTCTAGAACGGTGAGAAATGAATTTCTGTTGTTTATAATCTACCCAGCCAGTGATGTTTTGCTATAGCAACCTGAATGCCTTACACAGGTAGCATTAAGAGGATGCTTGCAAGAAACTCCTTTCTCTACCAAACTGCCCCAAATAAACGTGTGCTCTCAGTAAAATCAGTGTGCTTATTATACAGATGCAGTTTCTTTTTTTTTTTTTTTAATTTTTATTCGACAGAGAGAGATGTAGGGAGAGAGGGAACACAAGCAGGAGGAGTTGCAGAGGGAGAAAGCAGGCTTCCTGCTGAGCAAGAAGCCTGATGCGGGGCTCGATCCCAGGACCCCGGGATCATGACCTGAGCCGAAGGCAGACACTTAACGACTGAGCCACCCAGGCGCCCCACAAATGCAGTTTCATGACAAGTTCTTTAGTCCCGTCTTCTGACTAATACCACCATCCTGTATTGGAATTCTGGAACAACCACTGACTCCAGGTTACCCAAATGGTGTAACCAAAATCTAGACCTTGGATTCCAGTTTAGGGAATTAACTTTGCTTATAGCATGAGTGAAGAGTTTGAAGCTGTGAAGGGCTAAAAGCAAGAATACTAGTTAACTGGTCCCTGTACTTTAATACAATTCCTAGAGCACGTGGGTGGCTCAGTCTGTTGAGTGTCTAGCTCTTGATCTTGGCTCGGGTCTTGATTTCAGGGTCGTGCGTTCGAGCCTTGTGTTGAGCCCAGCACAGAGCCTACTTAAACAAACAAACAAAACCCCCCAAAAATATTCCAGACGTGGGTCTGAATTTGACCTCTCTTATTATGTCCACTGTAGAGATAGACAAATGAAGCTTAGGAGTTTGTTAGGTACTACAGATGACACAGTTGAGTATTACAGTGATTTTTTTTTAAGTTTCTATTTCAATTCCAGTTAGTAACCATACAGTGTAATACTAGTTTCGGATGTACAGTTTAGTGATTCGACACCTTCACACAACACCCAGTGCTCATCATGACAAGTGCCCTCCTCAATCCCCATCACCTATTTCATCCACCTCCCCACCTCCCCTCTGGCAACCATCAGTTTATGCCCTCCCTCCTTTTTTCCCCTTTACTCCTTTGTTCTGTTTCTTTTTTTTTTATATATATAGATTTATTTATTTATTTATTTGAGAGACAGAGAAAGTGAGAGAGAGCATGAGAAGAGAGAAGGTTAGAGGAAGAAGCAGACTCCCCACGGAGCCAGGAGCCTGGTGTGGGATTCGATCCCGGAACTCAAGGATCATGACCCGAGCTGAAGGCAGTTGCTCAACCAACTGAGCCACCCAGGCGCCCTTCTTTGTTTTGTTTCTTAAATTCCTCGTAGGAGCAAAGTCATATGGTATTTGTCTTTTTCTGATTGACTTATTTTGCTTAGCATGATACTTTCTAGCTCCATCCACATCCTTACAAATGGCAAGATTGCATTCTTTTTTTAAGGTTAAGTAATATTCTATTTTATATATATACCACATCAGTATAGATGTCCTTCAGTTGATGGACACTTGGGCTGTTTCTGTAGTTTGGTTGTTGTAAAGAATGTTGCTATAAACATCAGGATGCACATATCCCTTTGAATTAGTATTATTGTATTGTTTGGGTAAATACCTAGTGCTGCAGTTGCTGAATTGTAGAGTGGTTCTATTTTTGACTTTTTGAGGAGCCTCCATACTGTTTTCCACAGTGGCTGAACCAGTTTGCCTTCCCACTAGCAGCACAAGAGGGCTCCCCTTTCTCCACATCCTCGTCAACAGCTGTTGTTTCTTGTGTTTTTTTATTTTAGCCATTCTGACAGTTGTAAGGTGATATCTCATTGTAGTTTTGACTTGTATTTCCATGATGATGAGTAATGTGGAGCATCTTTTCATGTGTCTGTTGGCCAGCTGTATGTCTTCTTTAGAAAAATGTCTCTTCATGTCTTTTACCCATTTTTTCATTGGATTATTTGTTTTTTGAGTATTGAGTTGTATAGGTTCTTTATATATTTTGGATACTAACCCTTTATCAGAGATGTCATTTGCAATTATCATCCCCCATTCCACAGGTTGCCTTTTAGTTTTGTTGCTTGTTTCCTTCCCTGTGCAGAAGCTTTTTATTTTGATGAAGTCCCAGTCCTTTATTCTTGCTCTTGTTTTCCCTGCCTCCAGACACATATCTAGAAAGAAATTGCTATGGCTGATGTCAAAGAGGTTACTGCCTGTATTCTTTGCTAGGATTTTAGTAGTTTCTTGTCTCACTTTTAGGTCACAGTCATTTTGAAGTTATTTTTGTGTAGGGTGTAAGGAAGTGGTCCAGTTTCATTCTTTCGCATGTTGCCGTCCAGTTTTCCCAACACCATTTGTTGAAGAGACTCTTTTCCACTGGCTATTTATTCCTGTTTTATTGAAGATTAATTGACCCTATAGTTGTGGGTTCATTTCTGGGTTCTTTGTTCTATTCCATTGATCTATGCATGTATTTTTGTGCTAGTACCATACTCTTTTGATCACTACAGCTTTATAATATAACCTGAACTCCAGAATTGTGATGCCTCCAGCTTTGCTTTTCTTTTTCAAGGTTGCTTTGGCTATTTGGGGTCTTTCGTGGTTCTATACCAATTTGGGGATTATTTGTTCTAGCTCTGTGAAAAGTGCTGTTAGTATTTTGGTAGGGATTGCATTAAATGTGTAGACCACTTTGGGTAGTATAGATATTTTAACAATATTTGTTCTTCTAATCCATGAGTATGGAATGTTTTCCCATTTCTTTGTTTTTCATCTTCATCTTTTTCATCAATGAAAGTTGATGAAAGTTTGTAGTTTTCAGAGTACTAGTCTCTCACCTCTTTGGTTAGGTTTATTCCTAGATATCTTATGGTTTTTAGTATAATTGTAAATGGGATCAATGCCTTAATTTGTCTTTCTGGTCCTTCATTATTGGTGTATAGAAATGCAACAGATTTCTGTATGTCGTTTTTGTATCCTGTGACTTTACAGAATTTTTATATCAGTTCTACAGGTTTTTGTTGCAGTCTTTTGGGTTTTCTATATAGAGTATTATGTCATCCGCAAATAGTGAAAGTTTGGCTTCTTTTGTGCCAATTTGGATGCCTTTCATTTCTTTTTATTGTCTGATCGCTGTGGCTAGGACTTCCACTATTATGTTGAATAACAGTGGTGAGAATAGACATCCTTGTCTTGTTTCTGACCATAGAGGAAAAGCTCTGTTTTTTTTTTTTTTTCCCATTGAGAATATTAGTTGTGAGTTTTCATATATGGGCTTTATTATTCTGAGATATGTTCTTTGTTGAGATATGTTGTACTTTGTCAAATGCTTTTTCTGCATCTATTGAAAGGGTCATATGGTTCTTTTCTTTTATTAATGTGGTATATCACATTGATTGATTTGTCAATATTGAACCATGCTTGGAGCCCAGGAATAAATCCCACTTGCTTTATTCACAGACGAATTCCCCTAAACATTTAAAGAACAGCTAATACATATTCTTCTCAAACTATTCCAAAAAATAGAAAAGGAAGGAAAACGTCCAAATTCATTCTATGAGGCCATTATTGG
The DNA here is from genome assembly GCA_028533885.1 of Nasua narica. Taxonomy (NCBI): domain Eukaryota; kingdom Metazoa; phylum Chordata; class Mammalia; order Carnivora; family Procyonidae; genus Nasua; species Nasua narica. The sequence continues at coordinate 47,947,070 of CM052814.1, forward strand.
TGGATGATTCTTTTAATATACTGTTGGGTTCAGTTTGCTATTGAGAATTTTTGCATCCATGTTCATCAGGGATATTGGCCTGTAGTTTTCTTTTGAGGGCGGGGGAGTCTTTCTCTGGTTTTGGTATCGGGGTAATGTTGGCCTCATAGAATGAATTCCGAACTATTTTTTGTAATAGCTTGAGAAGAATAGGTATTAACTTTTCTTTAAATATTTGATACATGTCTGTAAAGCCATCTAGCCTTGGACTTTGATTTGTTGAGAGATTTTTATTATTGATTCAGTTTCTTTGCTGGTTTCAGTCTGTTCAAGTTTTCTATTTCTTCCTGTTTCAGTTTTGGTAGTTTATATGTTTCTAGAACTTATCCATTTCTTCTAGGTTGTCCAGTTCGTTGGCATATAGTTTTTCATAATCTTCTGTTATAATTGTCTGTATTTCTGTGGTATTGGTTGTTGTTTGTCCTCTCTTGTGCATGATTTTGTTTATCTGGGTCCTTTTTCTTTTCTTTTTGATAAGTGTGGCTAGGGGTTTATCAAGTTAGTTAATTCTTTCAAAGAACCAGCTCCTGGTTTTATTGATGTGTTTCATTGTTTGTTTTAGTTTCTCTATCTTTTATTTCTGCTCAATCTTTATTATTTCCTTCCTTCTGTTGGCTTTAAGCTCCATTTCTTTTCCTTTCTCTAGCTCCTTTAGGTGCAAGTTTAGGTTGTTTATTTGAGATTTTTCTTGCCTCTTGAGGTAGGCCTGTATTGCTATATACTTCCCTCTTGTGACCACTTTTGCTACATCCCAAACGTTTTGGACCGTTTTGTTTTCATTTTCATTTGTTTCTATGTATTTTTTATTTCTTCTTTGATTTCCTGATTGACCCATTCATTGTTTAGTAGCATGTTATTTAAGTTCCATGTATTTGTGGACTTGTCAAATTTTTTTTGTGGTTAACTTCAAATTTCTTAACATTGTGGTCATAAAATATGCATGGTATGGTCTCAATCTTTTTGTACTTGTTGAGGCCTGATTCATGACTTTGTGTGTGATTTATTCTGGAGACCATCCCATGTGCACTTGAAAAGAATATGTATTCTGCTGTTTAGGTTGGAATGTTCTGAATATGTCTGTTAAGTCCGTGTGGTCCAGTGTGTCATTCAAAACCATTATTTGCTTGTTGATTTTCTGTTTAGATGGTATGTGCATTGATGTGAGTGGGTGTTAAAGTCCCCTACTATTATTGTATTATTATCAATTAGTTCCTTTATGTTTCTTTATTGTTTTATATATTTGAGTGCTCCCATACTGGATGCATAAATATTTATATTTATTAGATCTTCTTGTTGAATTGTCCCCTTTATTATGATATAATGCCCTTCTTGATCTCTGTTACAGTCTTCATTTTAAAGTCTAGTTTTCCTGTATAAGTATTGCTACTCTGGTGTTCTTTTGACATCCAGAAGCATGATAAATGAATGTTCTCTATCTCCTCACTTTCAATCTGCAGGTAAAAAATGAGTCTCATGTAAGCAGCATATAGATGTCTTGTTTCTTGTTTTTAATTTATTCTGGTACTCTGTGTTTTTTGGTTTGAACATTTAGTCCATTTACATTCAGAATAATTATTGATAGATATTTACTTAGTGCCATTTTATTACTTGTTTTGTCATTGTTTCTGGAGATGTTCTCTGTTCCTTCCTTGTCTTTGTCATTTTTGGTCTTTTGTTTCTACTCCAGGAGTCCCTTTTAATATTTCTTGCGGGCTGGTTTAGTTTTTGTTTGTCTGGGAAACTCTTTTTCTCTCCTCTTATGAATGATGGCCTTGCTGGATAGAATATTCTTGGCTACAGATTTTTCCTATTCAGCACTTTGAATATGTTATGCCATTCCCTTCTGGCTTGCTGTGTTTTGTTGAATAATCTTCAGCTAGCCTTATAGGTCTTCCCTTGTAAGTTAAGGACTTCTTTTGTCTTGCTGCTTTTTTTTTTTTTAAAGATTTTATTTATTTATTAGAGAGAGAGAGACTGAGAATGAGAGGGGAGACGGTCAGAGGGAGAAGCAGACTTCCCGCAGAGCCGGGAGTCCGATATGGGACTCGATCCCGGGACTCCCGGATCATGACCTGAGCCGAAGGCAGTCGCTGAACCAACTGAGCCACCCAGGCGCCCCTGTCTTGCTGCTTTTAAGATTTTTTTCTTTATCACTATATTTTGTAATTTTAGTTACAGTAATTTTGGTGTTGGCCTGCTTTGGTTGATTTTGATAGAAGTTCTTTGTATCTCTTGGATCTGGATGTTTGTTTCCTTCCCTAGATTAAGGAAGTTTTTTGTTATTATTCAAATAAATTTTCTGCCCCCTTTCTCTCTTCTTCTTCTGGGACTCCTATAATACAAATGTTATTAATTTTGATGAAGTCACTCAGTTCCCTAAGTCTATTCTCATGTTCTATAATTCTTTCTCTCTTTTGTTCAGCTTCCTTATTTTCCAGTATTTTGTCTTCTGTATCACTAATTCATTCTTCCTTTTCTTCCAACCTGCTGTTCATTGCCTCAAGCCTGTTTCTAATCTCAGTTATTGCATTTTTCATTTCTGACAGATTCTTTTTAACTCTATTATTTCTGTGTTATGGGTCTCGCTGAAGTCTTCCATTCTTTCCTCAAGTTCAGTGAGTACCCTTATGATGCTTTAAATTCTCCATCAGGCATGTTACTTATATTTGTTTCATTTTGATCTCTATCCATAACCTTATCTTATTCTTTCATGTGGTCTGAATTCTTCCATCTTGGCACTTTGTTTAAGTCTCTGCTGCCACCTCCTCCTCCCCCTCTTCTTTCTCCTCCTGTTTCTCCTCTTCCTCCTCTTCCTTTCTTCTTCTTCTTCTTCTTCTTCTTCTTCTTCTTCTTCTTCTTTTTCTTCTTCTTCTTGTTCTTGAGCAGACTGTTGGTAGAAACACAGACGTTAGAGATGCTGCTGGTTAGGGCTCAGAAGGAAATGAGGAGCATGTTATTGGAAAATGGAGGAAAGAGAATCATGGCAGAAAGCTTGGCTGAACTGTGTCCTGTCCTTATATCAAAAGCAGAATTTGTAAGTGGGGAACTTGGACATTTTAGCTAAAGGGATTTCCAAACAAAGTGTTGAAAGCATGACCTGGTTTCTTCTGTTGCTTATAGTAAAATGTGAGAGGGGAAAGATAAATAGAGGAAAAAACTGTTATGTAAAAGGGAAACGGGACTTGATGATTTGGGAAATTCTCAGCCTATCCAGGTAGCAAAAGTGCTAAAATTAGGAGATTCACTGTTAGGAAAGTGTGCTCTGGAGAAAAAGCAAGGATGTGGCTGAACATTGTTTTGTGGGTGCTGAAGAGATTGGATGTATTACTCATGGTTCCCCTCAGCCATCTTAGCAGAAGTCAGGAATAGAAGTAAGATTATTCAAGAAGGACCCATGGAGGAGCCTCTTGTTTAATAGAATGAGTCTCTTGGCTTGCGGGGAGACTTGCAAGGTTTTTGAGGATGTTATACCAGTAGGAACATTGTTAGTTTGAACAAAAGGAGTTTGAGAAAACAAAAAGAAAAAAGGCTGTTTGGGGCGCCTGGGTGGCTCAGTTGGTAAAGCGTCTGCCTTTGGCTCAGGTCATGATCTCAGGGTCCTGGGATCTAGCACCGCATCATGTCATCGGGCTCCCTGCTCAGTGGGGAGTCTGCTTCTCCCTCTCACTTTGCCACTCCCCCTGCTTATGCTCTCTCTCTCTCTCTCTAATAGATAAATAAAATCTTAAAAGAAAAAAAAAAAGAAAATGGCTGCTTAACTCCCAAAACCCTATAGGCAGGAAACAAACTGATGAGGCTATCCAGCTGTGAACACATACTACCTTTCCTAAAAGAAAATGATTCAGGCTGGAGCACAGGCCAAGAGGATGGAGCCTTCTGCTACAGAGGATTATTCCTAGGTCTTGACATCTAATAGGATTTGCCCTGTGGGATTCCAAAATTGCTTGAGACTGGTGACTCCTGTTTTCCTTCCACTTTCTCCCTTTCTGAATGGCAGGGTCTACAACTCTTACACTGTGTCTGTCCCACCATTGTGTTTTGGGAGTAGAGAACTTGATTTCTAGTTTCACAAGTCTATAGGTGGAGAGGAATTTTACTCCAGGATGATGGATCACACCAAAGTTTCACCCATAGCTTGTTTAGATGATTTAGATAATGAGATTTGAGACTTCTGAGTTGATATTTTAGATGAGCATTTGGACATTGGGTTGATGTTGTAATGTGTTGAGATTTTTGGATGTTGGGATGAGTTAAAGGTATTTTGCATGTGGGATAGATGTGAATTTTAGGGCAGACTGTGGTGAGCTGAAAAATGGCTACCAAACATATCTAGGTCCTTATACCTGGAAACTGAATTTTATTTCATATGGCAAAATGGATTTTGTAGATCCTTCAGTCAAGCATGGGGAGATTATTCTGGATTATCAAGGTGAGACCTAATGTGCTTTGAAGATGGAGGAAAGAGCCACCAGTCAAGGATACAGACTACCACTAGTGGTTAGAAAGGGCAGGAAAATGGGGTTTTCCTCTTAGGTCCCTCAGAAGGAATTAGCTCTCCCAACACCTTGACTTTAGCCCATTGATACCAATTTTAAACTTCTGGATTCCAGAACTGAGAGAGAATAAATTTGAGTTGTAAGCCACCAAAAGTTGTGGCTATTTGTTACAGCAGCCACCAGGAAGTAAATACACCAACTTTCAAATTAATTTGGGACTTATCTACAATTTACAATATTCAGTTGTTCCATCTAGGAATATGGTAAACCTTTCCATTTATTTGAGTCTTTTATTTCTCTCAAGGTGTGATTTTATTCAAACAGGTTTTACACATTTTGTGATGACATTACTATGGGTGCTATAGTGAATGGAATTATTTCTAACACTTTAAAAAAAGAGAGAAGGAAAAGCTGGGTACCTGACTGGTTCAGTTGGAGGAGCATGCCACTCTTGATCTCAGGGTCATGGACTTGATCCCCATGTTGGGTGTAGAGATTACTTAAATAACTAAATATATATATTTTTTAGATTTTTTTAAAATTTATTTATTAGAGAGCGAGAGACTGAGAATGAGAGGGGAGAACGTCAGAGGGAGAAGCAGACTTCCCGCAGAGCCGGGAGTCCGATATGGGACTCGATCCCGGGACTCCAGGATCATGACCCGAGCCGAAGGCAATCTCTCAACCAACCGAGCCACCCAGGCGCCCAATAACTAAATATTTTTAAAAAGAGAAAAGCTTTTTTTGAATTTATTTTGAAGGATCACAAAGGGTAAAAACAAGTAAGTGACAGCTCATTTATTGGAAATGAATTTTTGTTCCTTTCTCCAGAGTAGATATTTTAATGGAATATGGTCTCTTTGGGATTAGGTGTCACATTTAATCTTTATCTGTCTTCAAAATTTTAGCACAGTTTTAGGAACACAGTGAATGTCCCGCAGTGCTATGCTAGTTAAGTATTATCTATCTTGAAATTCAGTGAAACAACCTTAACAAATCTTCTATCCACATTTAAAAAAATTTTTTTTACTTATTTACTTGAGAGAGAGAGCAAGCAAGAGAGAGAGAATGAGTGGGGAGGGAGGGGCAGACAGAGGGGAAGAAGCAGATTCCTCACTGAGCAGGGATTCCAACATGGGGCTCAATCATAGGACCCCGAGATCATGACCTGAGCTGAAGGCAGACGCTTAACCAACTGAGCCACCCAGGCGCCCATTCTATACATAGTCTTTATACACTCCAGATATATAATAGTATCTTATAAATAGTTGAGCATATTTTTCAGTCTTTGTCTTCTTATTGTGCATTTTGTTGTCCTATTCTTTCAGATGCAAGGCTGGCTCTGAAAAAATATATTACAAAGGTCTCTGGAGCTGTTACAGACACAGAAAAGGGACCAGGGAAGCTCTTTAAGGAAGACAAGGTACTGCATTATGATTATTGTTTGTTCTGAAGTCTTTTGAGATTTTTTCCTTACTAATTCTCTAGAGGTAGGTGGTAGTCCTTACTGCTGTCTTGTCCCTCCCTTCCTGTTTTCTTCCTACCCTCTTTCCCTCCCTCCTTCCTTCCTTTGCTCCTTCCTTAGTAAACTACTAGTAAGAAATAGACTGATAAAAATTAAATGAAATAATATTAAGGAGTAACATAGAGATTTATGTACTATTACACTCAATAACATGATACTTTTTTTTAATATTTTATTTATTTATTTGCTAGAGAGAGATCACAAGTAGGCAGAGAGGTAGGCAGAGAGAGAGGAGGAAGCAAGCTCCCCACTGAGCAGAGAGCCCAAAGCGGGGCTCGATCCCAGGACCCTGAGACCATGAACTGAGCCAAAGGCAGAGGCTTAACCCACTGAGCCACACAGGCACCCAACATGATACTTTTTTTAAAAAAAGATTTATTTATTTTTTTAGAGAGAGAACATGAGCATGCATGAGCAAGGGGGGAGGGGCGGGGCAGAGGGACAGGGAGAGAGAGAGTCTTAAGCAGACTCTGCACGCTGAGTGGGGAGCCTGATTCAAGGCTCTATCTTACAAACCTGAGATCACCATCCTGAGATCATGACCTGAGCTGAAATCAAGAGACAAATGCCTCAGTGATTGAGTCAGCCAGGCACCCGAACTTGAATACATTTTTTAAATGTATTGTTGAGTGAAAAAAAAAACCCAGCAAAGACTACAGAGATTTTCATAAACTTCAAAATCAAGCAAAATAAAACTGTATTGTTTAGGGATACCTACATATAAGGTAAAATTATTAAAAAAGAAAGCAAAGTTTTAAGCACAGATTGTCAGTATCTCTTGGAGGAGGACAGTAAGATGAATTACAGGCAAGGCACAGAAATAGTTGTTATTTTGTTATAGTTGTTACATTGTTATTCTGGCAATATTCTGGTTATTCTGTTGATTAGTGGGGTCTACTGATACTCATTAAGTTTTGCTTTAAAACTTACATATATACCATATTTTAACTTCTTTGTATATGTACATTGCATATTCAAACTTTACATAATGGTAAAAAAAAAGATACACAAATATAAGGATAGCTAATTATAAAGCCAACTTCCCACATTTACCATATACTAAGTTCTGCATATAGACTAGATTAGTGCTTTGGATATACACTAAAATAAGAAAATATGTTCCAGGTACCAGAAATGTGTTTGGGTTTTAAATTCTCTCTCCTGAGGTGCCTGGGTGGCTCACTCGGTTAGGTGACTTGATTTCAACTCTGGTTGTGATCTCAGGGTGGTGGAATGGAGTCCTACGTAGGGCTCCCACTCAGTGGGAAGTCTGCTTGAGATTCTCTCTCTCTCTGCATGCCCCTCCTCCTGCCTGGGCATGCGCTCTCTCTCTCTCAGATAAATAAATAAATCTTTAAAAAAAAATAAATTATCTCTTGCATTTCTGTGCAAGATGTTCTGTGAATTCCTTGTGACTTAAAATTATGGTGAAAAGGAATTAGCTGTTGCTCAAAGTGTAATACATCCCCATGTCTGAGAACATTAGAAGTTACACATTTTACTTGTGGTTTGTAAAACACTTTACAAAATCCCTTTTGAGACCAACAAAATATAGGCAGAATTCTATTAGAATAGCTATTTCAGCTATTGGATCTGGGAAACAAAAATTTCCTGCCACAGACAGTGCCTTGTCCAACTAGTTATGATAAAAGCTTTTTTAATTTCAATTTTTTAAATATTTGGTTATTTGAACTAGAATATACTGTGTCCATATAGCAATAATTAGACTAAAATTGAAATGGCTAAAGCAAACTTATTAGCTTTCTCTCTTTCATTTACAGTCTTACTACCTTACCCTGTGGTTCTGATAACAATCTTGTGTTAATTTTGCCATACTTGTCCCATCACGTATATAAACTTATGTATGCACACATAAACGTACATGTTTTATTTGGTTTTGATTTTATAAAAGTAGTATTACACTATACATTTTATTCTTTTTTAAACTATATATAATTATTTAATTTACTTTCATTTCTTTTAATAATGTATTGTGGACATCTTTCCAAATCCACTTTATTCTGCCTATGTCTGCATACAGTACTGCTTATATAATATGGACTGGCCATACAATAGAGCATTCATTTCTCTTTCTTTTTTTTTTTTTTTAAAGATTTTATTTATTCATTTGACAGAGAGAGAGAGATCACAAGTAGGCAGAGAGGCAGGCAGAGAGAGGGGGAAGCAGGCTCCTCGCAGAGCAGAGAGCCCGACGCGGGGCCCGATCCCAGGACCCTGAGATCATGACCTGAGCCGAAGGCAGAGGCTTTAACCCACTGAGCCACCCAGGTGCCCCTCATTACTCTTTCTTATTACAAACCATCGAACAAGTAAACATCTTTTTTTTTTTTTTTAAAGATTTTATTTATTCATTTAACAGAGAGAGAACACAAGCAGGCAGAGAGGCAGGCAGAGGCAGAGAGAGGAGCAGGCTCCCTGCGGAGCAAGGAGCC
>CM052814.1:47956082-47972642 GCA_028533885.1 Nasua narica
AAAAAAAATCGTCATTAAATAGCCATTAACCTTTTACCAGCACATAACACAAGTATGAACTCCCTAGGTTTATTATTAGTTTCAGTATTAAGAATAACTAAAAATAATAACTGAATTATTTCTACATAGAATGTCTAATACTAATCTTACTATTGTTACCATTACTCGTTGTTTAATTTTATATAATTTACTGTGCCCTTGATTTTCAATGAGGAAGGCATGTCCTCCTAGGAGATAGAGTGGCAGAATTGAAAAAGCGCTTTTAGTTTTTTAATTGTATTTTATAAAGCTTGTTGGGGGAATTTTCTCCTGTCTCTGGGGAAGGTGCACTATCAGAACCTTGATGGCAGGCATACCTAAGAATTTTTAAAATATCAGCTTGATTGGGATATAATTCTTAGACTATAAAATTCACCATTTAAAAATGTACAGGTTCAGTGGTTTTCAGTATATTCACAGAGTTATGTAATCATCACCACCATCTAATTTCAGAACATTTTACCACCCTAAAAAGAAACACCATTGGCAATCACCTCCCACCTCCTACGAGCCTCCAGCAACCACTAATCATTCCTATTTCTGTAGGTTTGCCTGTTCTGGACATTTCACAAATGGAATCATACAATCTATGGCATTCTGTGTCTCGATTCTTTCATTTAGCATATTGTTGTCAAGGTTCCTCCATGTTGAAACATGTTTCAGTGTTCCTTTTTTTATTTCTGAATAATATTCTGTTGTATGGATTCAAATTTATCCGTTCATTAGTTGATGGATATTGGAATTTCCATGATTTGGGCTATTATAAATAACAATGCTGTGAACTTTCCTGTACAAATTTGTGTGACTGCTGGTTTTCATTTCTCTTGGGAGAATTGCCAGGCTGTGCCTCATCATTTGAGGAATCGCTAAACTGTTGCCAATAAGCAGTATATATGAAGATTCCATTTTCTCCACACCATCATCGTTTGTTATTGTCCTTTTAAAAAAATTTAGCCATCCTAGTGGGTGTAAAGGGATGTCTTAATACAGTTCTAATTTGCATTTCCTTAATTACGGGTGATGTTAAACATCTTTTTATGTGTTTCCTGGCCATTTGTATACTTTCTGTGGAGAGGTATCTATTTGAATCCTTTGTCCATTTTCAAGCTGGGATGTCTTTTTATTGTTGATTTGTAAGAATTCTTGATGTGTTTTGAAGTCAAGTCCCTTATCAGATATATGCTTTGTAAATATTTTCTCCCATTCTGTGAACTATCTTTTCATTTTCTTACTTGTGTTCTTTGAGACAGAAAAGGCTTTAAGTTTGAAGTCCAGTTTATCTGTTTTTCCTTTTGTTGCTTATGTGTTCAGTGTCATGTCTAAGAAACATCGCCTAATCCAAGGTCACCAAGATTTAGTCTTGTTTTCTTTGTAAGAGTTATGTAGTTTTAGCTCTTTTCTTTTAGCTCTATGGTCCATTTTCAGTTATTTTTTATATATGATGTGAACTCATTCTTTTGAATGTGGGCATTTAGTACCTAAGATTTTTCTGTTTATCAAAAAGGGCTATGGTTTTTTAAAGGTTAGACAGGGCACCTGGGTGGCTCAGTGGGTTAAAGCCTCTGCGTTCGGCTCAGGTCATGATCTCAGGGTCCTGGGATCGAGCCCCGCATCAGGCTCTCTGCTCAGCAGGGAGCCTGCTTCCCCCTCTCTCTCTGCCTGCCTGTCTGCCTACTTGTGATCTCTCTCTCTCTGTCAAATAAATAAATAAATAAAATCTTTAAAAAAAATAAAATAAAGGTTAAAACAATCAAATCTAGGTCTTCTGGCAGACTATCCCTTGCCGTCTTTACCCAATATCTGTAGAACTTATACGTAGCCCATGCCTAGGTCCCCTGAAGGGAAACAGAGGCTTTACACTGTCCTTCTCTGTAAGCAACTCACCACCCAGTTTGTGAGTGAGCGTGCATGCCTGAAAAGATAAACTCAGTGCTGTATATGTTCAAAGATGCCTAAATATGAAGAGGAAGCACCATGAAGAAAGAGGAATTACCTGAAAGGATGGGTAGCAAGGGTGGTATATGAAGGGAATTCTGGACTGAAAGCCCCGTATGATGATGAAAGCTTCAAACATGGGAATAGAGAAGTGGCCAGGATCCATCTGGCTGATGGTGGTTGAGTCTGTGCGGAATAGTAGAAAATAAGGTTGGAAAGTTAACTGGTGCTCACTTCATTAAAAGTACTGAATTATAAGCTTGGAAGTTTGGTCTTTTCCAGGGCAGAGAGTTGCTGTTAAAAGCTTTGGGGTAGCAGAGAAGAGGGATTAAGTAGGGGAGAATACTGTGGCTTTCCTTATAAAATGGTTGAAGAAGAGATTAGAGGGAATGACTAAGGCCTGAATTACTGATGGTACAGTTAGGTTCCTACCATCTCCCCCTGTTTTACCACCGCCGTTAGCCTGGCCCATAACCCCTTCCTGCTTCCCTTCCCATCTTCCAGGAAGATCACCTCTCCCCCCATGTCTCCTACATCCCCTCCAAGCACCCAGTATCTTGTACCTTCATGTTATAGAAGTGTTAGATCTTGATGGAACCACTGAAATCACCTCCTCAGTTTACAGTGAAGAAAGTGAAGACCAGAGAGGGTAAGCAGTTTATTCAAAGTTATTCTATTCAATAGCAGAGTTAGGAATAATAATACCGATTAAGTGGGAAATGTGACCTCATAGCTTTAAATATTAAAAAAAAAAGGGGGGGTTAGGGGAGAATTCTTGACTTGACATACCAACACCAAGTCTTAATTAATGACTGGTTCAGGCTGGGACATACTCATTTACTTCATGCCATTTATTTTTAAAAATGGCTTCATTTTTATTTTATATGACAAACTAATTAAGTGTAATTTAAAAATCTGCTTCCTTTCAGGTCAAGTGAAAAGTGTCAAATCTGTAGCCTAAGCCATGGTCAGAAAAGAAGTCAAGATCATACCTTCTACTGAGCATATATTTTATAAAAGACTTCCTTCTAGTATTTATAAAAGCAAACTTATTCAGTATGCCATTGAAATTAAGAAAATCGATGTGGGATTTTATAAAAAGGTTTCAGTATGAAATTAAGTCACCCTTTTAAAAATTTTACCCTATTCAGCATGCTTACGTCCCGACGCTCTGGCCTTGCCTCTGCCCCGAGTGCAGGTCCATGTGAGTCCCGCATGCTCTTTCCAGAGATAGCTAGTTTAGCAGAACTCCACGGTATCTTTCTTTCTGTTCTGTTTTAGATCTTTTTAGGTTTTAAATATCACTTCTGGTTTCATATTAGTGATTTGGAATATCTTTTTTTCCCTAGTTTATCTGAAAGCCCCTGAACCTTCCATTATTCTGATTTTGTGGAAAACTTTTATAGAAAGAACATGTTTAAGAAAAAACCCTCCAGTTATTTGTTGTTCTTATGACTTTCTTTTTTGTCCTACCCTGAAAGCCAGTTTTTCATTATAGAGAGGAAAGAAAAAAAATAAGGAATTCAGTAATTCCTTGTCGGTTGACACTTTCTCAACCATGGTTTTGATATAACACTTTTAAATTTGTGTCACAGATTTTAAGGTTTTGAGATCATTTTTATGCAGGAGCAGTTGAGTTTCAGTTGCCTTAAGCAAAAGAACTGGGCAGTAACTGTCACCCCCCCTCTGGCAGACCCGGTGGTGTTCAGGGAGTCCTACAAAGAGGGAAGTCTTCCTGTGTTTGCTCGGTTCTCCTGCTGTGAGAGGTCCATTACCTTTAAGCATGGCAGCAATTTGGGACAAGGCTAGTTGCCATTTTTACTGTTTCTGCTCTAACTCTCTGTTTTCTGAGCCTCAGTCTTGAATATGACATAACTTCCCAGGCATGTGGTCCTGGTAATTAGGGAAGGATTCCTGAATCTCACTTCAGAGAGTCAGAGATAAGACTAGGGCACTTGTGGAGATGCCTAGTACAAAATAAACCCCTCTCTCCTTTATTTGTCTTTCAGTCCTTATCTTCAAACTTCCTAAAGCTTTTAATGTATATAGTCCTGTTGTCTTCTGGAAATTCCTTGATTGGCACCTATGTCATTATGGTTCCTTTACTTCTTTTTTAATTATTTATTTATGAGAGAGAAAGGGTGCATGTGTGCACAAGCACAGGTGCGGGGAGGGGCAGAGGTCAAGGGAAAAGCAGGTTCCTCACTGAGCAAGGAGCCACAAGTGGGGCTCAATTCCAGGACACTGAGATCATGACCTGAGCCGTAGGCAGACACTTAACTAACTGAGCCACCCAGGCGCTCTTGGTTCCTTTACTTTTTTTTTTTTTTAAGTTCTTTTTTTTTTTTAAGATTTTTTATTTATTTATTAGAGAGCGAGAGACTGAGAATGAGAGGGGAGAAGGTCAGAGGGAGAAGCAGACTTCCCGCAGAGCCGGGAGTCCGATATGGGACTCGATCCCGGGACTCCGGGATCACGACCTGAGCCGAAGGCAGTCGCTGAACCAACTGAGCCACCCAGGCGCCCCCTTTACTTTTTTAACAATCTCCTTTCTAACACCTTCACTAGTTTCTGCGGTCTGAATGTGCTTGTATCCCCCCAAAATTCATATGTTAAGACCTAACGCCCAATGTGATAGTGTTAGGAGGTGGAGCTTTTCAGAGGTCTTGTCTTATGAAAAAGAGCTTCCAACAGTTCATTGCCCCTTGCACCATGCAAGGTTACAGTGAAAAGACAGGAGGCTAGTAGATGGGCTCTCACCAGACAGTGAATCTTCTGGCACCATGATCTTGAACTTGCCAGCCTTCAGAACTGTAAGAAATAAATGTTTGTTGTTTATAAAGTATCCAGTTGATGGTCTTTTGTTATAGCAGCTCAAACCAAGATACCAAGTCCTGTTCTTCATCTTGCCACCAGCAAAGGAAACTTCCTGAAAGTCAGTCCTAGCTTACAATTTTAAATATCCAGTATAACTCAATAAAGCTGAAAAAGAAAAAAAAAGCCAATTCTGACCCTTGGCAAAGAAGTCTGTAACTCTCCACTCCATGGCCTTCTCTATTCCCAGTATTAGAAAGAACTAATCCCTCCTTTGGGGCACCCATAGTGCTAATAGCCACACATATATTCTGTTTAATTGTTCACATGTTTGTCTCCCCATGTGAATTGTGAGCTTTTTGAGGGTAGGGGCTTTGTCATGTTTTTCTTCATACCTTAAGAGCCTGTAAGATAGTAAGTTAGTAAATAACAGTTGAATAAATTCTCTTTTGGTGCTACCTTATTCATGGAGCTCACTAGTCTTCATTCAATTATAGAACTTATTCACCTTTTCTAAAAACGACTCCTGAACCCGTCTCTGCATATCTTGTTTATGCCAGTGCCCCATTTCAACTCCCACTCTTCCAGTAGACCAGCCACCTGTACACACAGCATCATGACTGTGTATCTAGTTTCTCCTGTAGCCTTCTATTTTCTGACCTTCAATTTGGATACCATGCAACTTTATAGGCATATGAACCTGGTGATTACTAAGGGATTCCTGGATCTCACTTCAAAGATTCCATTGATGTGAGGATCCGAGTTTTGAGAGCTATAGTACTTCTTGTGATCTGTTGTTGCATTGAATTATAGGTATATTCATAGGAGAGTTAAAATACCCTTATGCTTTGAGTTTGAGCTGTTAGACAGGTAGCCGCAGATGTTTTCTGAACACCCACAGAGTAATTATTTCAGTTTGCAAACTAGTAAATTAAATCACATTATTTGAGAAGTGGTCAAGCAAAGGCTAAATTCAGTGCCGTGATATACTCTAGACAGTGGTTTCTGAGACTTCTGTATTTTGACTGGAAAAAATGTGGAAAAATGGAGGAGATTGAAATGATATCACTAAGAAAACAACTACTATCTGCTATCACTATTACTTATTAAGAGACATTTTAGCACCAGAAAAGAAAGGAAGGTATGATTTTATTGTAAGGCTCTGCCTTTTAATTGAATAAATTCAGCTTTATTATAGGCTTTTATATTTTTATCATTTTGCTGTGTATGATGGGACTTTTGTCATGAATCACCACTGGTTTATGGTCCTGCCTTTGAGGACAACTGTCTAGACTGAGCAGAAGCAGGTAGAATGCTATTTAGAATGCTATTTAACATGATGGCCCAAGTTGCAAAGGGCTGACAATATACTGATACTTGATCTGTGGTACATTATATTCTCCAAGTTGGCCACTTCTCCTGCCCCACGTGTTCTTCTTACAATGTGATCGTGACCTTCCTCACAGAGAGAGGTGGGTCTCTGTTCTCTCCTCTTGAATCTGGGCAGGCCTGTGATTATAGTGGAAGTAATACTATGTGATTTCCATAGATCATAAAAAGTGATGCAGTCTCCAACTAGTTCTTTTGAGATGTCCAGTCTTGGAAACCAGTCTGTATGGAGGGACCCATGTGGACAGAAACTGAGACCCCAACCCGAAGCCCTTTCTGAGCTCCAGCTAGCAGTCACCACCAACCTGCCAGCCATATGAGTGAGCCATCTTGGAAGTGGATTCTCCAATCAAGCCACCACAGCCAGTGCTATATGGAGCAAAGACAAGCCTTCTCTGTTGAGTCCTGTCAAAATTGTAGATTTCAGCTAAATAAATGATTGTTGTTGTTTTAACCTATTAAGCTTTGTGTCTGTTTGTTATGCAGCAATATATAACATACAAATTTTGGACTCTGGAAGTGATAAATGGACGCAACAAACTCTAAAACGTGTGGTATTGCCTTTTTGGGATTGGATGACAGGCAGAAGTCCAAAGGGTCTAGAAGAGAGTGTCAGTAAAAGCCTGCAGAATGTTTAAAGGCGCCTAGGAGGTGATTAGTGGGAGTTTATAGGAAAGAGAGGAAAATATTATTAGAAGCCGGAGAAAAGGGGCCTTTGTTATATGATGGTGGTAAGTTCGATCACACTGTTGTCTAAGTAATGAACTCAGTGATTGTGCTAAGGATTTTTTTTCTAGACAGTAGTCAAATGCCACTTGGCTTCTTCTACTGCAATGTGAGAAGAGAGATGAGCTGAAAAGAATAGTTCAGTTTTCAAATGAAATTTAAAAGAAATATAATGCAGCCAGTACTCACTGGGCTTGAAGATAATATTGTTTCTCACGCCTAGGCTTTCTAGATGGCAAAAAGGTCTCAAACTAAGAAATGGATTCTGAAAAAAGATAAAAATCTCAGGTGGGATTGTGAGATTATAAGACCTCAGAAATATCTAAGGTAGTGCCTCCTGGAACTTCTGAGGCTTGAGATAGACTTTCTCAGTGCATCTAGGAAGATGACCTCTAGGTCCTGTAGGCAATCTTTGTCATAGCTAAACCAAAATGAATAGCTCTCTATCAATAATGGTACATATCAAGCTTAGGAACCATCAAATTGGTCCTATCTGAGTCTCATGTCCATCCCTGAACCAACCATTATATGGGGGATGAGAAACTATGAATAACCTGCCTTGTCTCAGTCAGATAATATAGTCTGTTGTCAGAATATGGGGTTGGGGGAAACACACTGGGCAGCCTCTCATCCCTCAGCTCCTAAAACTATCATAGTCTACTCAGCTGGCTCTACCAAAACTGGTGAAATATGATTTATTATTGCTTTTCTTTAAGCTCTGTGGGAAAGATTATGATGTGAAGAAATTTGATCATCTCTGTATTTTAGTTATGTTCTATCTCTAGCAGAACTATGTGTAATCTAGAGCCAACTATGAATTTTGTCCAAGTTTTCTCAAAGTATGAAGATTTTTCTAAAAGCCATGGAGAATCTGAACTTTGAAATGTAAAGCTTCATGAGACTTTCCCATAGGGTCTAGGTGGCCCAAGTGAGTCTGAGGGAACAGCAGGGTAGAAACTAGATAGAAGGTGAAAGGACATTACTCAAAATGATATGAAGCAGTTGAGAGAATTCAAGGTGACCAGTGGTATAGATAACAGAAAGATGAAAATGGGAGAAAGGATAGTGAACTTGGTAACTAGGAGAGGTAAGGGCGGGCATGGGAAAGAGTAAGGAATGGGTATCTCAAGAGACAGCCTGTGAATAAGACAGCTTTTTTTTTTTTTTTTTAAACATGATCCTTGGGATTTATTGGCTGAATGGTTTAAAAGAACCATACCAGACAACAAAATGTTGAAAGCAAGTATTTTGAAGAGTGGTATATGGGTACCAATGGTGACTGCTTCAATCAGGGCCAGATATAGAGCTGTTAACTAAAACTCTTCAGTTTCAAGTAGGAATTGGGACTTTCAATTGTGAAAGTTTCTTTGATATATAGTAATGGAGAAGATTGATGGTAGATTTTGTAATCTCACTGCTGTGGTGCTATTCTTGGTGCCCTGGGGAAGAGTATTAGACTAGTATGACATAAGAATGAGTAGAATTTCATTGTCACAAGATAATCTCCTTGGAGAGAAACTATAAATTGATTAACAGTGTTCATTTGTTAAAATTTATACTGTGTTTTTAGTGATTAGATTTGAGGCAAAAATATATTAATTTTGGCATCACAGAATTTGGGATACATTTGTCCTTCTATGAAGAATGAGTAATGTTGTTTCTTCAAATTAAGGGCCCAAAGTGAGAAATTCCCATCAAAAAGGAGAGATAGGTAGAAAAAGAGAAAATGGGAAAGGAGGAATGAAAAGGTCAGATGAGAGAGCAGGCTGTGTTGAAGAGGATTAGGGCTGAAGAATGAAAAACAGAATATATATTTTAAAAACATAATAAGAGGATCCTCTGTCTACACAGTGAATGACCATTTCAGCTATTATGTCAGGCAAAGAAAATCAGTTAAAACAGTTGTGGATATAGACACAGCTCTAGCATTAGGAAATGCAAGCTTCCCTGGAACTGGATCACTTAGGGGCTTCTGGGTTGGGGGTGGGGATGTTGTATTTAGCCAATCAGATTGAAAGTAAGTTGGGAAGCAACCAATGGGAATTAGGCATGGAAATGACTTTGGTTGTGGTATCAGTTGGCGGTACTGTCCCTGGCAAACAGCCAGCAGAGCTGAGCATCAGTCTTTGTGATTTTCAAGAGCCTTTATCTTGATTTCAACTCTGAACCAGCTTAGTCTTGGAAGACGGTAACTCTGGTCTTAGTAGTTTGAAGAACTTGATTTGAGAGTGATGCTGTAATGACCGGTGGGGATAGCAGGAGGTGAGGATGCCAAGGACTAGAAGGGCTATTTGAGGGATAGGTGAAGTGATTTGAAGATGTAGCATTTTGAATCTCATTTCTGCTTCACACCAGAATCATTGTGGCTTGTAGACCAAACAAGTACAAAACTAAGAACCAAAGATTATTGGGGATACTTCAGGAAACTCTAGGAATTTTTAGGTTAAGGTTAACTACAGGGAATCATAAAACTGAGTGAGTCCTCAAGACTACCAGTAGATTTGTGCAGGCTATGTTCTGTACTAGGGCGTCAGCTAATGGTAGGTACTGGGACTGAAATCAAACCTATTATTTATGTGCCAAGCCACATTTCCTGTCATCAGGAAGGGAGACTTTTTCTAATTCACTTAAAGGCATTGTATGATAAAACCTCAGTTTTTGTCTTTTCCTTTGTTTTTAGGTTATTCACCCTTCTTCTCTATCCCAATTTTATCTGATGTGATTCAGCTTCGACCTCATTTCCCATTTTGGGTTTGGAGGGTCCAAGAGAAGGAAAAAGGGACATGGACTGTAGTAGTAAAGGGGAATTCCAGAATGACTTATACCCATAGAAGAAGAGGTCCCCCTCAAAAAAAGTTCAGTTGATTAAATATTATGGAGAGCTTATTATGGGCCACATACTGTGTGCACAGCCTTCAGGAAAAATAATATCCAACCCTGGCCCTTGAGAAACTCACTATTCAATGAGGAAGGCAAACACACCACTCATACAATGATTAAGTGCAGAAATCAGTGCTGTCGCTCCCCCATATATAGGTAGAAGTATGGAGGAAGGAACACTAACACTGCTGTTGGTGTTCCTATGACATGCTCTTAGAGCAAGAGGTAGAAGAGAAAGTATCAATGTGTCCTCCATGGCAAAAAGAAATGTGCTCAGATCTGACTGTGGTACCATTTTAGGTAGAAAGAATGTGGATGTTGTGCGACCTGGCAAGTCTCATTTTCTTCTTTTTTTGCGTATCATAACAGGTTAGTCTGTGGTGGTGAAAATAATAACTCATATATAAATTCATCAAGTTAGGACCGAAAAAGCAATGTCAAATATGAACTCTTCCTTCTGGATGCAGAAAGAAGGTAACAGACCTGAATTACTCTGCGGAAGTTCAGTCAGCCACCCCATGGTAAATGGACATTTCATGATGCTTGTGTGTTCCACTATTGTTTTGGGAGGTAAGTGCTTGTTTCTATATTTCATCTTGCCTCTGCCCTCTGAACCTTTCTCAGAGCAGAAAGCCATCACAACTTCATCAAAAGAAGTCCAGTGAAACTGTAAGATGTGAGCGAATGCTGTCAGGATAGCTTCATTTAATTGTCAGTAGCATCTATACTGTGTTCCTTCCTTCAGTGGCATGTGCTGAGCACAGCAGAGTGGTAGGCGGAAGGGGAGTCAGACAGTCCTTAACCTCAAGGAGTCCTCTCACTGGGAAGACAGGTAAACAGGAATCATGATGTAATGGGGTTAGTTTAACTGTCAAGTTGTCCAGATGCTGCCTGCCTGCAGGCTTAACCTAACCAACATATATCTGGGATGAGGAGAGGGTGATGGAGGCAAATAGGACCCAAACATTTTTTCCACAATTTGCACAGTTGTTGTCATGAGTTTTGTCCATTTTATTATGGATTTTGATGTGATTTTACCTCAGGGAATATCCCCCCCACACACACACAACACTCCAACCCCTATCGGGGGAATTAGGAGAGACTTTGCAAGTAAGGGACTCTTAAAAGATCATTAAGAATTCAATAGGAATGGCGAATGATAGTCATGCAGATGAGATATCAGATTGCAAAACGTAGGTACTTTATTCCCCAGTTCAATTCTAGGGATTAGGGAAAAGTTTCTAGTCCTCTTTAAAACATTTTTCTTTGGAAAAAAAAAAAACCAACATTTTTCTTTAGGTAAAAAGGTCAGCTGCTTTAAAATCCTTTCTGGAATTGGAAAGACTATAAAGAAATGATGAAGCAAACACTTGTCTTCCATTTTTCTTATCAGAGAGTAAAATCACCTCCTCTGGGGCGAGCCTTTAAAACACACACTGATGACGCTGGTCCCTTGTGGTACTAGGAGGTGCTGGTGACCATGAATTTTACCAGCTCTAGATCCTTGATGATTACGTAGAGATAAGTGCTCAGCAGTAAAGGGCATTGCAGAAATAGTTCAAGAAACATTTCTTTAGTCCTACTCAACAGTATTCAATAAATATCTACTGATTCAGCTGGAAGTCAAGAAATGCAGAATCTAGAATGTCAATGAATCTTGCCCTAGGCATAAAGTAATTGGATTATAGTCTATATATTGCTTCTGGAGATAATGAACTGAATAATATTGGACAGAAGAGAGAGTGGCAAGGTAAGAAAACGCATGTAGGCAGAGAGTAACATATCTTCTGTGACTTGTCTGGTAAAGGCAGTTTTCCCTATAGTTAGAGCTCAGTTGAAAGTATTTCTGGCTTTTAGGAAAACTATAGAATATATGTTGCTATAGTTTAGGATAAGTAATTACTAATAAAAGGTATACTAGGTACTTATGACATTTGACTTTTCATAATTTTTCATCATCAGATCCATAGATCCTCTTGTACAGGGATCATAATGTGCCCATCACGGGCAAATGGGAGATTGTTGGAACTTCAATATTTTCCAAATTCACCTGTGAGAGAGGCTTCATTATGTGTGTCTTAAGAGACAGCATTTATAACAGCTGTCAATTGTTTATTCATAATGATGTGACACTCAGGAAGTTTAAAATTAAATAGAGAAAGGGGATATTAAATGTTTTGAAACTATACATTATGTCTAATAAATAACATATGTGTATTTCTTCAGGATTTTTGAGGGCTTGTTTAAAGAACTGTGAAGTCATTGTCTTGATGATTCTTTCGGTGTTAGGATTTGTGATAGGACAACTGGCTTACAGTTCTGTTAAGGTAATGTATGTACGATAATAAGTAAATTAAAGAACAAAGACCAAAATCAAGGTCCACTCTCACCCTATCCATGAATGTATGGAATTAAAAAAAAAAAATGTGTGGTGTTCCTGGGTGGCTCAGTTGGTTAAGTGTCTTGGAGTTGAGAGTTCCGGCCCTGGGTTGGGGTCCACACCCAGCCTAAATAAAAAAATAAATGTGAAAAGCTACTGAAAAAATTCATCTGGTATTATAAATTTTGAAAATGAAAAACTGTATAATAAAAGATATAAATTAGAGATGCTTAAGATTAGACATTAGTATGGAAGTTGCATTGCAACTTGCATTGCATTGCATTTTTGGGTTCTTCATCATCTACCTTGGGAGCCTTGCTCTTGTTTCTTTCCCCTGTCCATATACAGGCTTCATCTTTGCTATTGTCTGCAACACCATGCAGACAATGATAATGTGGAGACGTTATCAAAGGCAGCTGTTATTATCATAATGAAACATGGTTACTCTTTCCTAACCACTAGATTCGATGCAAAATGTGTCATATAATATATGATATAGATGCAAGAAAAATTTTATTAATTTACTAACTCTTGATTTCAAATGCATAACACTGTGATCAATAACAATTTGTCTTCACTCATTCTTTGATTTTTTTTTTAAATGGAGATGATACTTATATCTGTCTAGGATTTTAAAAGCCTCTTGTTACTCTTCTGAAACACCCACATTACTACTAACATCTTTTGAGTGTCTACTAAATGCCAGACTCTCTTTAAAGTGTTTCGTGTTTATTAGTTTATTAACTTATTATTAATTCTTTTTTTCCAGGTAAATATGGAGCTGTTTAATTTTAAAAATGTGTTTTATTTGAGTATAGTTGACACACCATGTTACATTAGTTTCAGGTATACCACATAGTGATTCAGCTTCTCTCTATGTTATGCTATGCTCAACTTCTTACTAATTCTTGAGTTAATTCATTCACCTTCACAGAAACCCAGTGGAAGTAGGTATTCTCTCCCATTTTACAGATGAGGAAACTGAGGCACAGGGAGGTTAAGTAACGAAGAATAAAATATTAGTTGAGCCAAAAATTTTGTAATGTACACCTTTTATGATTTATGTCTTATATACACAATATGTGCTATTACGTGTTATTTTTCTCTCCTTGATTCACTGAAGGACTTTATGATTTTCTTTAAAGATTTATTTATTTATTTGTTTGTTTATTTACTTATTTATTTGAGAGAGAGAGAGTGAGAAAGAGAGAGAGCGCCAGCACGAGGGAGTGCAGGAGACAAGAGGGCAGGGGGAGAATCTCAAGCAGACTCCCAGCTGAGCAGGGATCCAACCTGGGGCTCAGTCCCACAACCCATGAGATTTCAACCTGAGCCAAAACCAAGAGTCAGATGCTCAACTGACTGAGCCACCCAGGCGCCACAACTCACTGAAGGACTGAAATGAAGAATCCTAAGCAAATGTTTGTGAAATCATAAGTACCTGTGCAAGTTTCTCTTTTCTGTCTTAATGCAAATTAGAATAAATAAGAGTCAAATAAAAAAATACTTCTCTGTGAACACCTAAAGTCATGTCAGAGATCATCAGTGGCAGGGGTATCACTTGTGAAAACACTGATTACAATACTTACAACAGACAGTGTTTATGTAGCCCAAACTCACACAGTTCTCTGGTGAATAGAGAACTGTACATGTAACTCATCTGAACAGTCAAATCAAGAAATCTACAAAACCCTCAGGACTGGTCTTGTAGATAATCGTTCATTAGATGCAGATTAGAATATACTAAAACTTAGATTGATTGATATCACATCAATTTCTAATACCTCAAATTACCTAACACTAATTTCTAATACCTCAAAATGACAGCCAACTAATTTCTTAAATAATTAATAATAATTAAATAATTCCTTTTTACTTTAGGTGTATGAAATTGTCTACCCTCTTCTGAGGACACCAAGTTTTTCACTTTATTGTTACTTTTCACCTATAATTATATTTATGGCTGCTTTGGATGTGGACTTTTGTATCCTGAAGAATGTGTTTTGGCAGGTAAGAACAGATTTAAAAAAAATTATGGTCAATCTTGCTTATTTATGTTAGCGGAAAATATGTCTATAAAGAAGATTCATCATTCACAAATCTCACAGTTTAGTTATTCTACCCTCCTTATTCTGTGGAACTCCCTTTTATTTAGACACTAAATAAAAGGGAGTGAGGGGGAGGGAGAAGGAATAAATATTTGCTGAGTGACCACTGTGATGAGGCACTGAACAAGTATCTCTATTTTATATGTAAGCAAATTACAGTCCAGAGGTCACAAACAAGGCTGATAAATGGTAGAACCTGGATTCTAATCTCACATCCGACTTCTTCTCAACTATATCTGTAGATTTGCCTGTTTTCACTGCTGAGATTATTTTATTTGTGGCTTCTCTTTTTCTTAATCATGGCTTGCCAGATGATTTTACTCTTTCTTTCAAAGAACATTTTATTTTCTTTAGTTTTATTCTGTACTTTTTCTAACACCTTGAGTTAGATGTTAGCCTATTGATTTTTAGCTTTCTTATTTTTTGTATTTTGTACACTTAAGGTTTTAAATTTTGCTATAACTACTCTTTTAGCTTCAGCCATGTTTTGATTTTTAGTGGTTTTTGTTTTTGTTTTTTTTTAGAGAGAGAGAGGGAACGCACACAAACCTGTGGATCTACACACATGGCGTAGGGGGAGGGGCAGAGAGAGAACCCTAAGCAGGCTCCCCGCCCAGCGCAGAGCAGCAAGGTGCTCCATCTCCCAATCCTAAGATCATGACCTGAGCCAAAATCCAGTTGGATGCTTAACCAACTGAGCCATCCAGGCTCCCCATGATTTTTAGTGCTTTCATTATCATCCCAAACCTACCTAAAACTTTTACTACACTTTTTTCTTTGACCCATTAATTATTTTTTCCCCATGTGTGGAAGAATTTTGTTTTATCTATTTATTCTTTTTTTTTTTTTAAAGATTTTGTTTATTTATTTGACACAGAGAGAGAGATCACAAGTAGGCAGAGAGGCAGGCGGAGGGGGGTGGGGGGGGGGAAGCAGGCTCCCCGCTGAGCAGAGAGCCTGATGTGGGGCTGGATCCCAGGACCCTGAGATCATGACCTGAGCTGAAGGCAGAGGCTTTAACCCACTGAGCCACCCAGGAGCCCCTATTTATTTATTCTTGAGGTATAGTTGACATACAATATTGTACCAATTTCAGGTGTATATCCTAGTGATTTGACAATTACATTACATATGAAAAG
Source organism: Nasua narica (assembly GCA_028533885.1). Taxonomy (NCBI): domain Eukaryota; kingdom Metazoa; phylum Chordata; class Mammalia; order Carnivora; family Procyonidae; genus Nasua; species Nasua narica. The sequence continues at coordinate 47,971,493 of CM052814.1, forward strand.
CTCACCATGATAAGTGTAGTTACCATTTGTCATCATACAAAGTTATTACAATACTAATGACCATATTCCCTATGCCGTACTTTTATCCCTGTGACTTATTTTATAACTGAAAGTTGGTACCTCTTAAGCCCCTTATAGTATTTTGCCCATCTCCCACCCCTTTCCCTTCTGGCAACCATTAGTTCTCTGTATTTATTAGTCTATTTCTGGGTTTTGTTTATTTATTTTGTTTTGTTTTTAGATTCCACCATAAATGAAATCATACAGCGTTTGTCTTTTTCTTACTGACTTATTTCACTTAGCACAATACCCTCTAGGTTCATCCATGTTGTTGCAAATGGCAAAATTTCATTTTTTAATGGCCGAGTCATAGTCCTTTAAATATATGTGCCATGTCTTTATCCATTCATCTATCGATGGACACTTAGTTTGCTTTCTTATCTTGGCTATTGTAAATAATGCTGCAATAAACAGGGATGTGTATATCTTTTTGAACTAGCGTTTTGTTTTCTTTGGATAAAAATACCTAGAAGTGAGATTACTGGATCTTATGATACTTCTAGTTTTAGTTTTTTGAGGAATCTCCATATTGTTCTCCACAGTGGCTGTACCAATTTAAATTCTCACCAACAATACATGAGGGTCCCTCTTCTTTATATCTGTGTCAACATTTGTCATTTCTTGTCTTTTTTTTTTTTTAAAGATTTTATTTATTCATTTAGCAGAGAGAGAACACAAGCAGGCAGAGAGGCAGGCAGAGGCAGAGAGAGGAGCAGGCTCCCTGCGGAGCAAGGAGCCCGATGCGGGACTCGATCCCAAGACTCTGGGATCATAACCTGAGCCAAAGGCAGCCGCTCAACCAACTGAGCCACCCAGGTGTCCCATTTCTTGTTTTTTTGATACTAGCCATTCTGAGCAGCGTGAGGCGACATCTCATTGTGGGTTTGATTTGCATTTCCCTGATGGTTTTGTTATGTTGAGCATCTTCTCATGTGTCATCTGTATGTCTTCTTTGGAAAAATGTCTGTTCAGGTCCTTTGCCCATTTTTAATTGGATTATTTGCTTTTTAACCCATTAATTACTTAGAAGCTATTTTTTAAATTTCCAAATACGTTTTATTTTTATTATTTCTTTTATCACATTCTGACC
>CM052814.1:47972742-48079228 GCA_028533885.1 Nasua narica
CAGCGAGCAGGGAACCCAATCTGGGGCTCGATTCCAGGACCTTGGAATCATGACCTGAGCTGAAGGCAGTCGCTTTAACAACTGAGCCACTCAGCCTCCCAGATTTATCAATTTTTCTTTGTGATTCTTCCAGTTTTTACTTTACATAAATAGAAACTCTGTTATTGAGTGCCTACAAGTATTGTTATTTTTCTAGTTAATTTTTTCTCATTATTTAGTTATCCTTTTATCTCAAATAATGCTTTTTGCCTTCAGTCAATTTCATCTGGTATTACTATAGGCATACCAGCTTTCTTTTGCTTAGTATTTACCTGCTACAATTTTTCCATCCTTCCACTTTCAAGATTTGGAGTGCTTATGTCTAGATGTCTTTTTGATAATATATAGTTAGATTTTGTTATTTTATCCAGGTTGAGAATCTCTGCTGCTTTAAAAACTAGTTTAAGGGGCACCTGGGTGGCTCAGTGGGTTAAGCCTCTGCCTTTGGCTCGGGTCATGATCTCAGGATCCTGCGATCGAGCCCCGCATCGGGCTCGCTGCTCAGCGGGGAGCCTGCTTCCCCCTCTCTCTCTGCCTGCCTCTCTGCCTACTTGTGATCTCTCTCTCTGTCTGTCAAATAAATAAATAAATAAAATATTAAAAAAATAAAAATAAAAAAATAAAAATAAAAACTAGTTTAATATTTGTTGTGGTTAAAAATGGTTTTAGAAGGGCAAAAGATTTGAAAAGATTTGAGGTACCAAGGAAGATATGTGGACAGAAAATAGCGTTTAGAAATATGCTCAACACCATAAGTCATTGGAGAAATAGAAATTAAAACTACGGTGATATGTACCACTACATATCTATTGGAATGGCAACAGCAGCAACAATAACAAGCCTAATAATACCAACTGCTGGTAAAAATGCATGAGAATGCAAAATGGTACAGACACTTTGGAAAACAGCGTAGGAGTTTATTATAAAGTTAAACATACACCTGCTACATGACTCAGCAATTCTACTTCTATGTATTTAGTGAAGTGAAATGAAATCTTATGTTTACACTGAAACCTCTGTGTGAATCTTTTTTATAGCTTCCTGATTCATAATCTGAAAAGTCTAGAAACAACTCAAATGCTCCTCAGCTCATAAATGATTAAACAAATTGTGACACATCTTACAATGGAATATTACCCAGCAATGAAAAAGGAGCATTAGTAGCCACAACATAGAAGAATTTCAGGTGCCTTTTGTTAAGAGAAGGAAACCAGACTCAAAAGGCTACTTATGTATAATTCTATTGATAGACCTTTCTTCTAGCAAAGGCAAACCAGTAGGTTTGGAGAACAGATCATTTGTTGCTAGGGACTGGGAGAGGGAAAGGAATTAACTGCAAAGGGTCAACATTTATTTATTTAATTATTTATTTATTTGAGACAGAGAGAGACAGAGTAGGAGATAGGGGCAGAGGGAGAAGGAAAGAGATTCTTAAGCAGACTCTGTGCTAAGCATTGAGACCAAGGCGGGGCTCCATCTCATGACCCTGAGATCACAACCTGAGCCGAAACCAAGAGTTAGATGCTTTAATGAACTGTGCTATCCAGGTGCCCCAAGGACATTTTTTGAGGTGATCTGTTTTGTTTCTTAATTGTGGTCATGGTTATATGACTATATGCATCTGCCAAAACTCATTTAACTCTAAATCAAAAGAATACATCTCACTGTATTTAAATTAAAAATAAGTTTTAAAAAAGCAAAAGGAATAGGGCCACCTGGGTGGCTAAGTGGGTTAAGCATCTGCCTTTAGTTCAGGTCATGATCCCTGGGTCCTGGGACTGAGTCCTGCATTGGGCTCCCTGCTCAGTGGGGAGCCTGCTTCTCCCCCTCTCTGCAGCTTCCCCTGTTTGTGTTCTCTGTCAAACAAATAAATAAAATCTTTAAAAATAATAAAAAATAAAAAGAAATAGATTTGGACTTGTTTCACAATATAATTTTGCACTTTGCATTTACCTTTCTTCTCATTCTTTCTTCCCTTCTCCATCAAGTCAATTCAGTTGTCTTTATCCTTTAATTCCTTCTTCTTCTTAAAAAAGTTTTATGTTCTATTTCTATTTTTGAGGCAGACGCTGCTGATTGCTTATCTGATATGCACTCTCTCTTTCTTTATCATTAACAGAAACTTACTAGATTTTGCTTGGTATGGTAGGGGACCCAGTGTGAATTATTCTATTTCCCAGGTGGTAGCTGGGTAGCCTCAGAGGAGAGTGTGGCTAGTGAAATGTATACAAATGTCTGTTGAATAAGGCTTCTAGAAACCACTTAATAAGAGGGCCAAATCAGCCAGCATGTGCTTTTTGCCCTTTGTTTTACCTCTCTTTCTGCCTGTAGCCCTGTAAATCAACACTGAGGAAACCTGGCAATGTTTCACACAAAAGCAGGAAAAATTTGCATTCCATTTTAAGAACATTTTGATGTTGGGAACTATTAAGCTGGACTAACAAGAAAGATTAGTGAGTTGTTATAAGAATTGTTCTTGTAACAATAAAATAGAATCTCTTTTGTTTGGAAGGGATGGTTTCCTTGAGGCAGGTAACCTAGAATTCCTTTTAAAGTTATTTTTCAGAGTAATCATATAAAATATATAACCACGATCTGTTTCTTCCATAAGTAAATGCAGTCATGTCATCTTTAAATGTTAAATCTAATTTTGGGTTATGAATTGGTTTCACAGGTCTTGTTAACAGGATTAATTAGCTTTGTTGTGGCATTCATCATAATTGGATACGTGGTCCTGAAATTCAATAGAGATTTGTGGGATTTGCAGTCTTCCCTACTCTTTACCATGACCCTTGGGATGACAGATCCTGTTCATTCTGTGAATTCACTGAAAACTATTGGTATGTCAGATTTATTTCTCTCTCTTACCTTGAAGATATGGAGATGTTATTTTCTTTTGATCTTGGTTTTTCTCTTTTTCTTTTTCTTTTTTTTTGGCATGCATTGTGCATCCAGCAGAGTAGATATTTATGCTATTTTTCTTGGAAATGGGACATTGATGGGCTTGAAAGATGCAATGCAAATAAGGCAACCCAAGATCTGGGATAAATAGCACCAATTATAAACTCAAAGAATTTTTTCAAGAAGAAAAGTAACCTTTCTAGCAGGCGATAAAAATTTGCATTCTTCTTGTTCCATTCTACTGAATTCTAAGCCTCAAGTTAGAAACTCTGCCCTACCCCCAGTGAAACTTTTCCAAGGCCTTGCTACCTTTTGATAGAACTGCCTCCCTTTTGATGTGCACTCCACTATTACCATTTAACATAGTACTGGAGGTCTTAGCCTTAGCAATCAGACAACAAAAAGAAATAAAAGGTATCCAAATGGACAAAGAAGAAGTCAAACTTTCGCTCTTTCCAGATGACATGTAACTCTATGTAGAAAACCAAAAAGACTCCACCAAAAAGTTTCTAGGACGAATACATGAATTCAGCAAAGTTGCAGGAATTAAAATCAATGTGCAGAAATCTGTTGTATTTCTATCTACCAATAATGAAGCAGCAGAAAAAGAAATCAAGGAATTGATCCCATTTGCAATTGCACCAAAGCGATAACTAGGAATAAACCTCACCAAAGAGGTAAAAGATCTGTACTCTGGAGATTATGCTGAGTGAAGTAAGTTAAGCCGAGAGAGTCAATTACCATATGGTTTCACTTACTTGTGGAGCATAAGAAATAACCTAGAGGACATTAGGAGAAGGAAAGGAAACCCTTAACAATACAGAACAAACTGAAGGGTGATGGAAGGAGTTGGGTGGAGGGTTGGGATAGATGGGTGAAGGATATTAAGGAGGGCACTTGTGATGAGCACTGAGTGTTGTACGTAAGTGATGAACCACTGAATTCTACTCTAGAAACCAATATTGCGCTGTATGTTAACTAAGTAAAATTTAAATTTAAAAAAGATTAAAAAACCACACAAAAATTTAAAAAAATATATACAGAAGAAAAAGAAGAAGAAGAAGGAAGAAGGAAGAAAGAAGAAAAAAAGGAAGAAGATGAAGAGGAGGAGGAAGAACAGTATCCTTTTGGACTAGCTAACTTTAAAACAGGTAGTGGACAGGGGTGTAGTTTATTTAAAAGAAATGGGTAGGAACATAGTTGGGCAAACATGTTCAATAATAGCTTATTCCCAAGAGGGTTTCTTGTCTTTTTTATTTTTTTTTTAAGATTTTATTTATTTATTTGAGAGACAGAGAAAGTGAGAGAGAGCATGAGAGGAGAGAAGGTTAGAGGAAGATGCAGACTCCCCATGGAGCTAGGAGCCCAATGTGGGACTCGATCCTGGAACTCAAGGATCACGACCTGAGCCGAAGGCAGTTGCTCAACCAACTCAGCCACACAGGCACCCCCCAAGAGGGTTTCAAGTCCTGCAGTACTTCCTCTCTTATTTGGTAAAAGATGATTTCACTCTGAAACATACCCCTGTTGTCATGTTTTATTAATGCAGCAGTAAAACCATGAAATGATTAGATCCTATGGTTTCTGTTTTTGACTCGAAAATATTTTCCTAACCAATTTTAAGGTATTTATATTGAATGGAAATATGTTGCCTTATGATTGGAATGGGAAACCTCCAACCTTGCCCACACATGGGATTCCCAATTTTATACCCATTTATACATGCAGTTGGGAAAACATAAGATTTAAGACACTTTTGATAGTGATATCCTAAATTGTCATATTTCTCAAAGAGTCTGATCCCGTCTCTCTTTTTTTCTCTCTTTCTTTTTTTAAGTACAATTTTCCCCTATTTTTCCTTCATCTTCCTTTCTCATTTAGCCATTTGTATTTGCCAGCTGTTTTATTCATCTCATTTTTTCCTGCTCCTTTTTTCTGAAATCTCTTGACTGTAAACATTAGTTATATGTTGCAGTTTCTATATTCAATTTTTCTCAAAACAGAAGTATAATAGAAAGTTTTCTATTTCTTTAAAAGAAAACTAGTGAAGCTAGTTAGCTCTTAGTTGATATTTTCTTTGTTTTGATAATGCTCAAGGTGATATGTGGATTTTGGATCCAATAACATTTTTTCCTAGTAAAACAAATTTGACTCATTTTTAGGGGGCATATTCTTTTTTTTTTAAAAGATTATTTATTTATTTATTTGTCAGAGAGAGAGAGAGAGCACAAGCAGGCAGAGTGGCAGGCATAGAGAGAGGGAGAAGCAGGCTCTCTGCTGAGCAAGGAACCCGACGCGGGACTCGATCCCAGGACTCCGGAATCATGACCCGAGCTGAAGGCAACTGCTTAACCAACTGAGCCACCCAGACATCCCGGAGGCATATCATTCTTATTTATGATATTCACAGAGTCATCCTTTAGGCTCTATGTGTGAATTAGATAAATGGTCTTTCTTCAAAAATGAGATGAATAAAACAACTGTTTTCCTTAAAAAAAAAAAAACAGTTTGTTTCTAACTGTCATAATACATTAATTTTGTTAAGGAAATATATTTTTGCCACATGCCTAAAATTATAATATACAAAACTACAGTTCCTATAATGGGAATAGCGCTTCTTTTGATGTGGTACCCTCGTGCAGCGTAAACTCCGCAGTCTCAATGGCCTGAGCCACTGCAAAACATAGTGGGTGTTCACATGCAAGTGGAAAGGAACTTGTCGGGGCACCTGGGTGACTCAGTCATTGGGCGTGGCATCTGCCTTTGGCTCAGGTCATGATCCCAAGGTTTTGGGGTTGAACCCTGCCTCAGGTTCCTTGCTCTGTGGGAAGCCTGCTTCTCCCTTACCCAATTCCCCTGCTTGTGTTCCCTCTCTCACTCTCTCTTTCTCTGTCAAGTAAATAAATTAAATCTTTAAAAAAAAAAAAAAGAAAAGAAAGAAAAGGACCTTGTCTATTTATTACCCGTTTGAAAAGAATGCACTGGGCTGTAATTTTTACTTTGAAACAAATCTGGAATACATCCTTATAAAGGAATAAAATACGAAGTTTTAGTATGATCTCAGTTGAGGAAAAAGTTTGTAAGCTTAGAAAAAGACCTCAACATTAAGATTGTATCTGAGTCATGAAATTGTACGTGGTTTTTGTGTTATTCTTTCCTTTTCCAAATTTCACAATGAATTAGAGAACGTAAGTTAGTTCCACATTAAGCCAATAAAGAATGGGGAAGTAATTCTTGTGGTATTTTGCCATTAAACCCTATAAGTCAAGGTCAAAGCTTCATACTGGGGCATGTGGGTGGTTCAGTCGATTAAGTGTCTATCTTCTGCTCAAGTCATGATCCCAGGGTTCTGGGATCCAGCCCCACATCAGAGCTGAGCAGGGAGCCTTCTTCTTCCTCATCCTCTTCCTGCTCGTGCTCTTTTTTTTCTCTCTCAAATAAGTAAAATCTTTAAAAAAAAAAAGTCTTCATACTTCAGACCTCATATTTTACCTATTCCTAGTTGACTCACTGAATTTGAGGAAAGGATGAAAGGATTTCTTGACCAATTAGATCAAATGTGCTAATTGCTTCTACACCTGTTTGACCAGTATTTTTGTGCCTTCTGTCACAGTGAAAGCTAGCAACAGGTAGTAAGCTGAAGATTGGTTAGCAGCCCTCCTGGAAGTTTCCTGGGTGCGATTTGAAACTGACTCCCATACATGGAGGGCAGGAAGAGACTAACGCAAGAGGCAGGTCACTGTAGGTTGGAAGGTGGCAGTTTTTATAAGCAAAAGAAACTTACATACAAAGCTTAGCTTGGGCAGCAGCGAGATGAAACATCTCTGCACCGGCCCACCAAATCTGGAAAGCTTGTGTAGATAACTTACCTGGGTCCAGTCACGTACACCATGCAGGTGTTCTGAACACCACATCACTATCTCGAGGCTCTGTCCTGGGAACAGCCTCTGGGAGCAGGAGAGGCAAGTGGAGCTCCCATTCCCAGCACGGGGAGAGGGGCTGAAGGGCCTCTAATCACACAGGCCCAAGTCTCGGGTCAACTGCCAGTCATGTCTTCTTGGTGATATCAAAGAAACAGGAAAATCTAACCCATAAAGTGTACAAAAAGAGTAAGTAGATGGAGGAGTGAGGCAGATGGTAGAATTAGTAGGCAAAAACATTAAAGCAGTTACTGTAATTCTGTTCTATATGTTGAAAAAATTAGAGGAAAGATTAAGGCTGGGGTAGAACTTACTCCTATCAGCTTATAAGAGCGCATTGTTAAATAATCAGGAATTTTGCAAGCCAGTTGTTAAATAATGAGTAGCTTCAAATTGGCTGTAGTGGGAGTGCTTATGTGTGAAATTTGCAAATGCTACAAATCAGGTGGTTTTGTTTTTGTTTTAATTTCAGAGAGGCGAAATTATCAGCATACCACTGGACATATATGGTTGATATAAAAGAGACCTAAATCAAATTTTTAGAGATGAAAAGCACAATAGCTAAGGCAAAAATTCCACTGATGGAAGTAGATTAGACACTGCAAAAGCAAGTATTAGGGAACTTAAAGAAGCAGCAATAGGGGGGTGCCTGGGTGGCTCAGTGGGTTAAAGCCTCTGCCTTCAGCTCAGGTCATGATCTCAGGGTCCTGGGATCGAGCCCCGCATCGGTCTCTCTGCTCAGCGGGGAGCCTGCTTCCCCCTCTCTCTCTGCCTGCCTCACTGCCTATTTGTGATCCCTTTCTCTCTCTGTCAAATAAATAAATAAAATATTAAAAAAAAAAAAGCGGCAATAGAAACTATCCAAAATGAAGCACACGGAGAGAAAGACTAAGGTAAGTGAATAGAACATCAGTGAGCCACTGTGAGACAACTTCATGTGGCTTAATATACAAGTCCCCAAAAGAGAGGAGACAGGAAGAAAGGAAAAATATTTGAAGAAATAACAGATGAAAAATTTCTAAATTTGATGAAGATTTTATATTCACAGATTTCAAGATGCTCAACATACTATGAGCCCAAGAAACAGAAAACTACATCATGGCATGTAAAAATCAAGTTCATCTTAAAGGCAGCCAGAGGAGCAAAAAGAGACACATTACATGTAGAGGAACAAAAATAATAATGACTTCGGGCGGCTGGGTGGCTCTGTTGGTTAAAGCCTCTGCCTTCCACTCAGGTCATGATCTCAGGGCCATCTGATCGAGCCCCGCATGGGGTTCTCTGCTCAGCAGGGAGTCTGCTTCCCCTTCTCTCTCTGCCTGCCTCTCTGCCTACTTGTGATCTCCATCTCTGTCAAATAAATAAATAAAATTGTTTAAAAAAAATAAACACTTCTTTTCAGAACAATGCAAGCCAAAAGATGGTGCAGCGATATTATTAAAGTACCAAAAGAAAAGCTTGGAATTCTCAGGGAAAATATCTTTCAAAAGCAAAGATGAAATTAAACTTTCTTAAACATATTGAAGTTGAAAGAATTTGTCACCAGCAGACCTACACTATAAAAAAAATGTTAAAGAAAGTTAGGCAAAGAGAAACTGGCATCAAATGGAAATTTGAATCTCCACAAAGCAATGGGAAGCACTGTAATTGGTAAACATATAGGAAAATAATGACTTTTTTCAAATCACTTTAAAACATGACATTTAAAGAAAAAGTGATAGGAATCTACTGTGGAGTTTATTTATCTGCTCCTCCATTCTTTGCATATGATTTCCACTCTCAGGATCACAAGTTGGTGATTAAAATTCTGGCCATCACATCCATATTTCAGGTAATAAGAGGAAGAAGGGCAAGGGACAAAAAGATACTCCTTTCAACCAAGTCACCTCTCCTTCCAAGAAATTTTCTCGAAGTTCCACTTGGTAACTTCCACTTATTTTTATCTCAGTGGGCACTCTTAGAAGCCCAGGCGATGAGGGAAAGTGGTCATTTAACTGAACACGTTGCCACCCTGGATAAAACCAGTATTGTTACCAAGATCAAAGGATGGATCCTGGTTGAACAAGTGCCAGTCACTGTCCTCCTATTCCTAAGTTGTATGTCACAGAGCAATTAATTTGATTATATTTCCCGTTACACTTAGCTGTTTGTGAATGCTAAGTGCCAGTAAGATTTTGTATTTAATTTTTAATAACAAGTTTTATTGAAATGGCATCCACATACCATAAAATTCATCCTTTTAAACCGTATAGGGGAACGTGGCTAGCTCAGTCAGTAGAGCCTGTGATTCTTGATCTCAGGGTCATGAGTTCAAGCCCCATTATTGGGTGTGGAGCCTACTTAAAAAGAAAAAAAATTTTAAAAATTTAAACTGTATATTTGCAGAGTTATACAACCATCGTCACTATCTAATTTTAGAACATTTTTATCACCCCAAAAGAAATCTCCTACCCATTAGCAGTCACTTCTCATTCTCCTAAACCCTTGGCAACCATGAGTCTATTTTCTGTCTATGGATTTGCTTATTCTGGGCATTTCATGCAAATCAAACCATACAATATGTTTTCTGTGTTTGGCTTCTTTCACTCTGTATAATGTTTTCAAAGTTCATCCATGTTGTAACATGTACCAGTTAGTACTTCATTCTTTTCTGTGGCTGAATAATTCAATTGATTATTATGAATAATGCTGCTATAAAAATTCATGTTTTTATACAAATTTTTGTGTGGACATGGGTTTTCAGTTCTCTTGGGCCTATGTCTATTAGTAGAATTGCTGGGTCATCCTTTCTACTTCTTTCTTTTTTCCGTGTTTTTGTTTTTTTTTAAGAGAGAGAGAGAGAAGAGAGAGAGAGAGTGTGTTTGTGTATGTGTGTGGACATGCGTGCAGCAGGGGAGGGGAGAAAGGGCAGAGGGAGAGAGAGAATCTTGAGTAAGCTCCACACCCAATGTGGAGCCTGATGCGGCGCTTGATCCCACAACCCTGAGATCATGACCTGAGCCAAAATCAAGATTGGACACTCAACCAAAGGAGAAACGCAGGTGCCTCTGTACTTACTTCTAAAATGTGATTTTTGTGGAGTCAATTCATGTTTATTCAAGCTAAATGTTGTGTCCTGAGAAGTGTTCTGTCTCATTCCAAAACTCAAGCATGGTTTGAGTCTGTGGACACTTCAAAGAATGCTCTTGTCCTGTTCCTTTGTCATTGGAGAGATTAAAAATGGTGATTGTGGGGGCACCTGGGTGGCTCAGTGGGTTAAAGCCTCTGCCTTCCGCTCAGGTCATGATATCAGGGTCCTGGGATCGAGCCCCACATCGGGGTCTCTGCTTGGCAGGGAGCCTGCTTCCCCCTCTCTCTCTGCCTGCCTCTCTGCCTCCTTGCGATCTCTCTCTCTGTCAAATAAATAAATAAAATCTTTAAAAAAAAAATGGTGATTGTGATTGTCTCACAGACCATCCCAGTCATGGCTTTTTTTTTTGGCTGACATATTCTTTCTCTTCTATTTTTGTGTTTCTTGTGCAAGAGCATCATTTGCATGTACCAAATTAAATTATATTTTTTTAATTTCCTTTTCTAGGTATTTCCAAAGTGTATACTGATATCATAAGAGGAGAATCAATGATCATTTGTGGCTTCACATCCATTTGTTTTGGAATATTTCGGAGCAACTTTCTCCACGTGACTGTACTTTCGGGTAGGAGCACATTTTTTGTCTTATTTTCTAAAATCATTCTTTTATGATGCATTTCAATTCACACTGAAATTAACATATATTAAAGGGCACCTGGCTGGTTTGACCAGAAGGGCTTGTAACTCTCGATCTCAGGGTCGTGAGTTCGAGCCCCATGTTGGGTATACAGATTACTTAAATAAATTTAAAAATCTTTAAAAAAAAGTAAAAATAAAATAAAACACATTCAAGGTATCTTAACTTTACTGCTTTCTCTATAGTTTACTTTGGACCAATTGAAATAGCATATCAGGTAACAAGAAAATCATTACCATCTATGTGTTTTCTTGGACATTAAGGGGGAAAGAATGTTAAAGAAATGATTTCATCTCTCCTTCATATCCAGACACACAGGCACACACATCTTCTAACCCAGAGTAACTTCTTCCCTGGATCAATCCGGATCTCAGTGAGCAGATATTAAGAATTGACTTGATCCTGAATTTGAGCCTAAGGGTGAAGGCAGAGTGTTTCTGCCAGTACTGGAGAGTCAGGTCCTAGAAGTCATAATAGATTCTTGTGGTTGAAGTTCACTGGGATATGGAGCATGTTCCTTTGCTAGGTTTCCAGATGTGGCTCTACTAGAAAAGAAAGGAGGCGGGGAAATTCCAGCATGAAAAGGGAAAAGGTGAGCTCCTGATCTGTTTATATGATAGTTTTAGGAGGAGAGAGGTGCTAAAAGGAGAAAGAATATTGGTGATAAAAGGGCTTTGCAGTGCTTCTCAGTGGGGAGCTATTGGCGTTTGGGGTGGGACAATCTCTGTTATTTAGGATGACCCTTGGCATTGCCTGAAACCTGCTCGCTACTGCCACTCTTGCCCCCACTTATTGTGACTATGGAAAATTTCTCTTCTCCATTTCCCAAACTCCCCTGGGCCGGGGGCAGGGGTCACAAATAGACAGCAGGTTGGTGGGGACCCTAGACATGATTTGCTTGGCCCTAACACAGTTAGTAAAAAATAGGAATTTGGATGCCTTTTGGTCGGACATTCACTCCCCAGTTTGTCACAGACTTTTCACATTTATGCTCCCTGCCTGGCTTCTGAGGACATTTGAGTCTGTTGTCCCTGGATAAGTGAACCTCAAACAGCAGACTGTAAGGGAAATATATCCCCAGAGTGTCTGTTTTGCCAGGCTTTCATGGGAAACTCCCACTTGTTGAAGAAAAAGGTCCCATTCAAAATCTCAAAAGCAAATCAAAGTGCATAGACCCAAATGCCATCAATGAAAGAAATGAAAATTGGGCGCCTGGGTGGCTCAGTTGGTTAAGCGACTGCCTTTGGCTCAGGTCATGATCCTGGAGTCCCAGGATCGAGTCCCATATCGGACTCCCGGCTCTGCGGGAAGTCTGCTTCTCCCTCTGACCTTCTCCCCTCTCATTCTCAGTCTCTGTCTCTAATAAATAAATTAAAAAATCTTTAAAAAAAAAAAGAAATGAAAATTATAGTTCAACTTCTTTTTTTTCTTATTTTCTTTTTCTAGAGTTACACATAATATTGGGCCTCTGCTTGGACATCTTGGGAAGCATAATATGTGGATATTCGTGTGCAAGAATCATTCAGTTTATATTGACTGACCTCTTCAGCAATACACTTACTAGTGTTATTCTTTGCATTTCAATGGTGTACATGACTTTCTACATTGGTAAGGCAGAAACAGATACAAAAACTGCTGTCCTCAAAGTGAATTTTATGTATTTTTGTTTTTTTATGTTTTCATTGATCTTAAATCCAATTGCCTCTTCCCAACTGCTTCCTCCTTGTGATGGCCCAGGCATCTTGTCATATTATCATTCTGCCACTTCTAGCTCTTTCCTGGTCTCTCTTAATATCCCCTTAATTCCAAGTCCACATCCCTTTCCTCTGTGTTTCTTCTCCATGTAATTACTCTGTTATTCTTTTTGAGCTACACCTTTTGAAACTTATATTTAATTACTTGCAGTCCCCCAGCACTGAGCTAATTCCTGTTCTGACCCTTCGCACCCATCTCTAAAATGAGATTGCAGGGAGAGATGCTCCTGGGGTCTTTCCAGCTCAATTTGTCTTTCATTCAGTGGGTACCAGACTGAGGAGACTGTAGGAATGGCAGCCTTTACCAGCTTCTAGGAGGCAGGAAAAGAGAGGGAAAAATCAGGTATACCTGCATCTGGAAGAGAAGCAGAAGAGTAGAATAATCCCAGGAGTCAGAGTGCCTAGCACTGGTAGACCTGCAGTAATCATTTGTTGGTTTAATCTAGTGAGAGGGGCAGTTAAAATTTTTACTGGCCTGAGTGAGGTAGCCAGTCCCCAAGAGCCGTCGTAACTGCATTGAAACAGTCATATCTGGTTTCTGCTCTCATAACACACAGTAGAGCAAATTCCATCTGTGAAAGACCTCAGATATCAAGAGCTTTATTACTCCTCCTGTCATCTCCAGTTACCTGAAAGTGCTGCTTCCTCTATAGGTAAATTGCTACCCAGGAGCTGCTAACTACCCCCAATCAGTAAAATTGCGGAAAGCTTTCACTGAAGGGTCATTTCCTTCTTCGTTCTTTTTTCTTCTTCCCTCCTTCCCTTCCTCCCTTCCTTCTTCACTTCCTTTCTCCCTGCGAACCTTTATGGATGTCTTAAATATCCGAAGAAAGAGATTTAAAAATTAATATCTCCATTTCTTCCACTAAATCATGAATTCTTTGAGGTGTGGAGGCTATCTCTTATACAACTTTTTATTTATTCTCTTTTCTGTGTTTCCCAAGCCAGGTCCAGTGCTTCCCATATGCCTGAAAGTATTTAACACATGTTGGTCAAATAAACTGATACTAGTTCTTGAAGAGCTTTGGAGTTAGGCAAAGTTGAATTCAACCCCCAACTTCACAGTTTATTCACTTCTTGACCTTGGGATTTTACTTATCCTCCCTAAGCTTTAGTTAGTTTCCTCATCTATAAAAGTGATATAGAGACACCTAATTTATAGGGTGTTGCTGGCACTAATGAAATAATGTATGTTAGATGACTTGCTCATGCTGATATGCTCGAGATAGAACTTACCCCCTTGTAAGAGCTGATGGCACACATCTCTTCACAGCTCTGTGCAGGTGGCATTATTTGAAATTGGCCATATTGGGAGCATTTACACCATGGAAATTGGCAGACAATACGCATCAGGGATTTTTTTTTAACTTCCAAAAAGCTGGTTTTAACATTTACCAGCTCACCACTGGACTCAAGTTAGGGCATCCAAAAAATGTTGGTTCCTTTCCACTTTCCTTCTAAAAGATGGAAGTGTTTCCAGTCAGTGAGTGGAAAGCCTGGAATAGATCCTTCCATTTAGTCTCAGAAGGAATCACTGTTGAGCCTTGATGTTGGACCTCTAGCCTCCAGAACTCTGAGGCAATATAATTCATGCTGTTTAATATAGTTTGTGGTACTCTGTTCCGGCAGCCCCAGAAACTGATACTCCTCTCTCCTCCATGCATTTTCTTCTGCTTCAGGGATTAAAGAAACACTCTGGGCAGTCCTTTACTCTTATATTTAATAAGTTCCTGACAGCAGAGGTCTGTAATCAGGAGAAGTTTCATTGCCAGAAATTCCATTGTCAAACATAGATAAAATTCTAATTCACACATTCTGTAATGTTACATTTCTGTCGTGTTGCCTAATTTTGTTTTCTTCCCTCACTAAGGAACACTCAGTCGACTGGTTTAAGTCCAGGGAACATCTGATTGAAGTTAGAGCGTCACCTCTTTGAACACATGCAGTAATTTCCTTTTTTGTCTCAATTGTGTTCAAGTCATGAGATCTGGACCTCAAGAAATCACTTGTAGCAGCACGTTCATTCTTTCTCATGAAACAAAACAAAAACTAAACAAAAATGGCACAGACATTGCCTCACAAAGGACACAAGGCTTCTGGAACATTGTTGGTTGACAGGTAGTACAGTTGGAAATATTAGTATATCAGCCCATGGAAGGAAATTTGATTGAGGAGACAAAAAGCACTTGAAGAGTCAATGTATAATTCATGAGACATGGTGGGTTTTATAAAAGTATAGGCCAGAGGTATACCTCTTGCTTATACAATCAAGAGGAATATTTTATCAGTGTGATTCAGAATTTCTGGGGAATGGAGATAACAAAGAGCAGACAACTTTTCATTAGTTTTTATCATTTTAAAACTCTCTACAAATAATGCCTCCCCTTCTTCCCTGTGCTAGTGCTGATGTTGCCACTGTCTCTTCACTATCATCATTAGTCTAGGTGACAGATGTCAGACTTCCATCATTATCTGAATGTTTTTTAGTTAGAAAACATCCAGTCTTGAGTCCTGTTGGTTTTAGAGAAAAAAATCCCTTTGATTCTCTTAGGAGGACCTTCACTTTTTCTAAATCAGAGAGAGGAAGAGAGAGTCAAAGATTAAGAGAACCACTTGTTTGCAGCATCAATTTTCTGTGGTGGTTTTTTCCATTGAGTTGAAAAAACTGTACAAATCTATTTTTAACTACTCATCTTTATGAAGATGAAAATTACTTCCTTTATTGCATGGTCCATGACTTTTTCTCCCTTCAGAACATTTAAAAAACAATTGAATAGAATGGCATTTATAATTTTGTAAAAACGTTGTCTAATTATAAAAGTAATACATATTGATTGTAGAATTTTGGAAATATTCTGAAAAGTCAAAGAAGAAAAAAAAGCCATCTCTATACCTGTGTTATAAATTAGACCATGGACACGTTTTGGTGTATGTCTTCAGCCTTTAAAAAAAATACATATAAACATACATACATATGTTAATGTATGTATTCATACATTATATGAATGTAATCCTACCATGTAGGATTCATACCATGTAATCCTATATCATTGGGATTATACTAAAATGAAGTTATTTACCGGTTTCCTTATAGCAGATGTTGTCTTTAAGTACAGTCTATTACTGAGAAAGACTATGATGAGCTTTAAAATCCAGTAATGCTAATTATAGGGAAGTGGAAATAAGATTTCAAAAGACAGTTTTCCTAGCATCCAAGTTCCCAGCACTACTGGTTTTACTGTCCTTGGTTATTTATATTAAATTCAGTTAGATACGTAGGTAAAACTAAATAAAAAGTGGACTTAAGTGATTAGATAAACCAAAGGAATAATAAAATAAATATGGAAAATATTGAAAAAAAAAATTTAAACCAACAGTATTAATTTACTAAGCAATGGCTTAGTAAATAGTGACTGTATAAAGTGAATGTATAAAAACAATGGCATAGTAATAGTGACTATCCTGCATTCATTGATTTAAAAGTGTGCCAAGCATTTTTCATGTTATTTAATTGAATCCGCACAACTCTGTGGAGCATTATTCCTTTATACCTATTTTACAGATGCAGGGATGCTAATAGAGAAAAAGGATGTCACATTCCCAGAGCAACCAGCTCTGCCCTGCTCCAAAGCGCTTCAACTGTTAGTGTCAGTTATTTATTAGACACCCATTTGTTGGCAGGTTATCTGTGGCTGCTGTTAGGCTACGACAGCTGAGTTGCATTGTTGTGACAGGGACCATGTGGCCCGCAAAGACCAAATGTTTACTCTATGATCTTTTACAGAATAAGTTTCCCAACCTCTGAGCTACAAGATTAGGCAGATCGCTTGAACAACTTTCCAAGAAATGTGACTCTTATGTCTCTCACCAGTTCTTCACTCGAGATAAAGTACCTCAGTGTGCAGATTTGAATGCAACTAATTTTATTCATTTTTTTTCCTCCCCAGTGGAATTTTTGGGAATGTCAGGAATGATTGCTTTAATCACTGTAGGACTGAATTTAGACTCCTTAAGCTTTAAACCGAGGATTGAGTTAATAATTACTAAGTAAGTCTCCTATTGTGTACTTGGTATAGATATCATAGAAGTTTAGCGCTTAAGTGGTTCTGCCTTCTTGGACACATAAGACGTCCCTTTTGTAACTTTTTTCTGCCTTTTAATTCTTTTTTTTTTTTTAAGATTTTATTTATTTATTTTTTTGACAGAGAGGAGAGAGATCACAAGTAGGCAGAGAGGCAGGCAGAGAGAGAGGAGGAAGCAGGCTCCCTGCTGAGCAGAGAGCCCGATGTGGGGCTCGATCCTAGGACCCTGAGATCATGACCTGAGCTGAAGGCAGAGGCTTTAACCCACTGAGCTGCCCAGGTGCCCCGCCTTTTAATTCTGAATTTTATTACCAGTTATATTTGAAAGCACTTTAGGTACCAACAATTGTTGACATTGATTGATATTCTTGTAATGAATTATGTGTGTGTGGCTTAGAAGCTGTGGTCTTTTTATACATAGCTCTTGATAAAAATTTACTTTGGATTGTGAGAAATTAAAAAAATATTTCATTCCTTTGTTTCCTTCATGACATCCATGAATGGCAGCATCCTAATATGGGAAGAGCTAGAGAAGAAAAGTAGCAGAAAGATGCCACACCAGCCAAACTCTTACCTGCCCATTACATTTGGTAATGCAAGGTGTCATATGACTATCTCTACATGGAGTGAAAACCACTTGCCTGTCTTCTCAAATAAATGAATTAGGCTCTGTCTGAGAGCTGTACTAAATTACAGGATTGTTTCAGAATTATTTCACAAGTCCTAGCCCAGTGTAGATCAAATGAAAGCAAATGCTAAAACAAGAAGCCATAGTCCTGAGTTTTCCCCGAAAGATTTATTTTTTAAACATAAACGACTATCCATGGTTCTGAAATTATGGTCTGTCTCCTTTTTTGGTGTTTAAAAATGTTCTGTCTTTTATGAAATCCCAGTGATAGAAGATGGTATTTTTTTTAAATAATATCTCTTGGCAAAATAAAAAATATCGGCACCTATACCTCTTGTAATGTTGTATCTATGTGAATATGACACTTAACTGGTTTTTAGAATCCAGAAGCTTAGGGATAAATAGTTCATAGAACATATACTTTTTGTCTGAATTTGGACAGTTTCTGGACCTCAGTCATGCTGTCTGTCAGCATCATTATATATTACTCATTCTATTCATTTAATTGTTTATTCTTGATCCTATTCAACCAATCCTTTCTTAATGTCTGCTGTGGCCTGGATGTTGTATCTCAGGTTTGGGGCTATGTAAATAAGTCCCCTTCTCAGAAGGCACTCATTGTTAAGTGATTGGGCATGTTTATGTAAGAAACTAGTAAGTATGAATCATTATATATTTATTGGGATCCTACTATATGTACGGAATTTTTAGGTCCTGTGGAGACATTTGAAAAAGTATTCTCAGTTATTCCATCATTTCTGAATTTCAGAAAACTAAGCAATAATTGTGCCTCAGGTAAACTTCATTGGCTTTGATATTGTCACTGTGCAAAGCTCTCTGAGTTCTGAATCTAATAAAGCAGGAGATGGGAATCAGATGGAGAATCAGACCATCTACTTGATTGGTGTAACACTGTGTCACAGAACATGGTTTCCCTCTGAACCCAAAATGAGGCTTCCTAATGCTGCTTTCCCAATGTAGATCTTGGGACCCACCTATGGGGAGGAGGGTTTGTGGAACAGGCACACTCACCCAGTTAGCTGAAAGGGAAAGTCCCAGTGGAGGGGTCCAAGAGGAGGCAATCTGCTTGTAGAGGTTAAACCTGGGCTGGGTGTAGACATGTTACCACATGGAACCACAACAGCCCTATGCCCTGACCACTGTGTTCTGTCTACTCAGTAAGACTCTTTGGGGACAGGCCAGGTGTATAGCTATTTGGAAAGCAATACGGGTGATTCTAATTCACTTGTCTGCTTAGCGAACCATAGTCGTATAGACAATTGGCACTATAGGGATTTAAGGGAGGGTCACTTCCAATGAGAGTGCTTAGGGATGATTTGATGATTAGGATTTGATGATTGAGGATTAGAGTTAGCCTTATGAGATTTTTAGGAATTCAGTAGATGGGAAAGCAGACATGAGAGACTTTTCAAGGACTTTCAAGCAAATCATGAAGGGAGAAATCCTGCAGAGGGCAGTGAGGTGATCCAGTCAGCTCTTGAAAAGTCAAGGTTAACTAGGTGGTTCTGGGCTTACCTATGGCAGACCCAACAGTTTGAAATGATACCAGCTAATCTCAGCAAAACTGCCACATCACCGATCGGGGGAAGAGATGGGGAGCCCTATTTTTCTGCCTTGCTCTTACTATTCTCCTACGAGAGGCAGCCCATGGGCATGGTGTGATGAGAATATTGGAGAATATGGAGCTGGGTGTATTTTAGTTCCAACAAAATACTTTTAAATGTTGATCGTAACAGTGCTGGAGGCAAGGATCTCCGCTAAGACAAGAATGGCAGATACATGATACATGCTTTTATGTGAAAAGGCAACTATTGAAAAACCCGTTGCTTAAAATGTGATTTATTTTCCTTTCATCCTAGGTTCCTAATAATGTTTTCAACTATATACCAACAATTAATATATACTTTCTTTGGTATTGTAGTCGGATGTGGAGAAACCAAGTATTTAGGATTTCACACTGTGGTTTTCTTGTTCATCTTATTTGCAACAGTGAATTTTGTAAGGTAGGAATTATATTTTAACATTTGCTTCCTTGACTTAGGTTCTTAAGCCTGGAATTAGTATTGAGAGGCAGTGAGTTATAGCAAGAAGAGTTCTGGATGTGGCGTCAGAAAACCTGTGTTGTTGTCAAGGTCCTGACAATAGCTTGCTGTGCGATTGGTGGAAGCTGTTTGCTCTTCAAAGTTTCATCTAGAAAAGGAGAAGGGGCAAGAACAGCAGCATCAGCATCATGACCCATGAGCTTGATAGAAATACATTCATGGGCCCATCCCAATGTATTGAATTGCATCTCTGAAGATGAGATCCAGGAAACTGTTTGTTAAAGTTTGAGCAGCACTGGAATAGATGAATGGCTCTTAACATTTTTGTTGCCTTTCATCCTCATCTCTATGATAAAGTCATTAAGCACCTACCATGTACATTATGCCATTAAAACTAATACAACCCTATGAAGTAGGTGTTATTGCATCATTTCACAGATGAAGCCTAGGAAAGTTAAAAACTTGCCTAGAGTTACCCAATATGAAGGGCAGAATTGGGGTTTATTTATTATTTTTTAAAAGATTTTATTTATTTACTTGAGAGAGAGGGAGAACATGAGCTGGAGGAGGGGCAGAGAGAGAGGGAGAAGCAGGCTCCCCTCTGAGCAGGGACCCCAATTCAGGGCTTGGTCCCAGGGCTCTGGAATCATGTCCTGAGCTGAAGGCAGACACTTAACCAACTGAGCCACCCCAGCACCCCCAGAATTGGGATTTAAAACTGACCCCATGAACATATTTTCTCTCGAATGCCATTGCCCAGTCCTGGTAGTTGTGTCTTTGATAAGAATTCATTACAGTGTCATTTCCACTGAGGATTGACCTGACCAAGGGAGCTTCCCCTGTAAGATGTTCTCAGGGAACATTGCTGTTGCTGACTCTGAATGCCCTGCACGGCACCCAGTCACTCACACACAAGGATGTGTGTGCAATTTAAGCTTCTTTGTACCATGGAAGCTCACATGCAAGTTGAGACTGGTCACAGAATATGAAGAAAGAATTTGAAGAATATGCACACTGTTTGACTCAGCTACACTTCTGGTGTCTTATTTCCTCTTCATAACAATACTGTGAGATGAGAATTTTATGGATGAAGAAACTGGCCAATAAAGGCAAAGTATCTTGCCCAAAGTCAAATGGCTAAGGAGTGCCAGAGATCTTAAGTGAACTATTAGGTGCACTTTCCTCACTGGAGAAAAGGCTTTAATGGAAGGAGTCATCCTAAGGGGCCCTCAAAATACGGGTGGGCTTTTCATAAGAGACTTGTTGAGAAAAACATTTTAGAGGATGAGCCAAATAATCCTCTATATTTATTATTGCTGGTCACAATAATTATTGTTAACATGTATTGAATGCCAACCACACTCAAAACATCATTCTAAGTTCTATGAATGTTGCCTCATTTAATCAAATCTTCATAATAATCCTTTGAGGCAAGTACAGTTATTGATATTTATTACCTCCATTTTACAGGTGAAGAAATTGAGGCTTAGAGAGGTTATATAACTTGCTTAAGTTTACGTGGTTAGTAAAAGCAGCCTCAATTTGAACCCAGGTAAACTGACTCCTGAGATTTTGCTACACTACCTTTCTGTTTTTGGTATCAGGAAATGATATGAGTTGTTCTTTTTTGGCTGGATTCAATAGTATTTCGGAGAAAGATCATTTAGTAAGGCTGAAAGGGTTGGTAAGAATTACTTTGCAAAAGGCTTAAATGCAAGGCAGAGGAGTTTGCCCAAATTAATTATATATGTTGCAGATGGTAATTGCAGATTCTGTTTCTCAATGACAGAAATTCTCTAAACTGTCTTGTGAAATTCCCAGCTGAGGAACTGATACACAATATATTATTCGAGGCTAAGAACATGTCAATTTTATTTCTGCTGAAA
The DNA here is from genome assembly GCA_028533885.1 of Nasua narica. Taxonomy (NCBI): domain Eukaryota; kingdom Metazoa; phylum Chordata; class Mammalia; order Carnivora; family Procyonidae; genus Nasua; species Nasua narica. The sequence continues at coordinate 47,993,782 of CM052814.1, forward strand.
TCTCCTTTGAGGGATAGTACTGATATTCTTTTGGTGCAGATCTCCTAAAGATAGAGTCTAAATTTTTGGTACAGGGTCTTATAGAAAAATGATCTGTAGACACTTATGGAGAGCATAGCATAAGAATAGAGTTGTGGAAAAAAAAAAGAATAGAGTTGTGGAATCACTATGTTGCACATGAAACTATCATTAACATTGTGGGTCAACTATTCTCAAATAAAATTCTCAACTATTCTCACATAAAAAAGAAAAGAGGGGGCACCTGGGTGACTCCGTCAGTTAAGTGTCTGACTCTTGAGAACCTAGGTCATGATTTTAGGATTGTGAGATTGACCTTGCATCAGGCTCCATGCCCAGCATGGAGCCTGCTTGAGAGTTTTCTCTCTCCCTCTCCCTCTGACCCTCCCCACTCTAAAAAGAAAAGAAAAATGTTCTGTAGAGAAAAAAAAAGCACAAATTGAGATTACTTATGTGACATTTAGTTTATGATTCTCATGGGAGCTCAAAAAAATTTGGTTAAGTTATTTATTAATGTGCCTACAATAATTTTACTTTTTGGCCATCATCTGCATGTCCTCTTGGCCTAATTTCTGAATCTAGTCATGGCCCTCCATGCAGTGGATGAGCTTGTCAATGTTATTTGAAGAACTTTCTTTCAGAAATTTACTACCCAAATCCGAATACTGCCCAATAGTGTTGATAATAGTTTCTTATATTTATATAAAACTTTTTTCAAGATTTGAGTATTATACACAAAATTTAGACAGTAGATTTGGTTTGTTCCAGAAAGTTTGAACAACTCGTTAATAAATTGTTTTCTTTTTCCTAAAGAAAATCTTATATGAAATTTAGTATTCAACCATGAATAACGTTAATACATCAGGTGTGATTAATAAAAACCTTTTTCCTCTCCACAGGTTACTTACTATTATGTTAGTGAGCCCCATTCTGATGCATGCAAATTATGACTATAATTGGAAATGGGGAATTGTTATAGCATGGTCTGGAATTAAAGGAGTTTTTAGTTTACTCTTGGCTCCTGATATTCATAATCTGGCTGAAAACAAAGTAGAGTCACCACAAATGGTAAGAAAAAATTGTATCTCATATTTATTCATACTTATTTATTTTGTAGTACTTGTCATAGTTCCCAATAATAAAGTTAACAATTTTTTAAAAGTATTAAATTTAAATTCCAGTAAGTTAACTTACAGTGTAATATTAGTTGCAGGTGTACAATTTGGTGATTGAATATTTACATACAACACCCAGTTATCATCACATCAAGTGCCCTCCTTAATCCCTTATCACCCATTTTACTCATCTCCCCACCTTCCTCCCCTCTGGTAATCATCAGTTTGTTCTCTATAGTTAAGAGTCTGTTTCTTGGTTTGGTTTGCCTCCTTTCCTCTCTTTTTTTCTGCCTCTTTGTTCATTTTGTTTTTTTAAATTCCACATATGAGTGAAATCATATGGTATTTATGTTTCTCTGACTGACTTATTTTGTTTAGCATTATACTCTCTAGCTCCATCCATGTTGTTGCAATGGCAAGATTTCATTCTTTTTTGATGGCTGAGAAATATTCCATTATATATATATATATATATATATATATATATATATATATATATATACACACACACACACACACACACCTTCTTTACCATTTATCAGTCAGTGGACACTTGTGTTGTTTCCATAGACTAGCTATTGTAGATAATGCCGCTAATAACATCGGGGTCCATGTATCCCTTTGAATTGGCATTTTAGTGTTTTTTGGGTTAATGCCTAGTAATACAATTGCTGGATCATAGGATAGGTCTATTTTCAGCGTTTTGAGGAAACTCCATACTGTTTTCCATAGTGGCTGTACCAGTTTGGATTCCCGCCAACAGTGCAGGAGGGTTCCCCTCACCAACACCTGTTGTTTCTTGTGTTTCTTATTTTAAGCCATTTTGGCAGGTGTGAGGTGGTATCTCACTGTAGTTTTGATTTGTATTTCCCTGATGATGAGTGGTATGGAGCATCTTTTCATGTGTCTATTGGCCAGCTGTATGTCTTCTTTGGAAAAATGTCTATCCATTGTCTTTTACCCATTTTTTAGTTGGATTATTTGGGTTTTTTGGGTGTTGAGTTGTGTAAATTCTTTATATATTTTGGATACGAACCCTTTATCAGATATGTCATTTTCAAATATCTTTCCCCATCCTTCCCCAATAAACTGCCTTTTAGTTTTGTTGATTGTTTCCTTCCCTGTGCAGAAGCTTTTTATTTTGATGAAGTCCCAATCCTTCATTTTTACTTTTGTTTTCCTTGCCTCCAGAGACATAGCTAGAAAGAAGTTGCTATGGCTGATGTCAAAGAGGTCACTGCCTATATTCTCCTCTAGGATTTTAGTGGTTTCTTGTCTTATATTTAGGTTTTTTATCCATTCTGAAGTTATTTTTGTGTATGGTATAAAAAAGTGGTCCAGTTTCATTCTTGTGCATGTTGCTCTCAGTTTTCCCAACATTATCTGTTGAAGAGACTTTTTCCCTGGAATATTCATTCCTGCTTTGACCCTATAGTTGTGGGTTCATTTCTGGGTTTTCTGTTGTGTTCTCTTGAGCTATGTGTCTGTTTTTGTGCTAGTACCATACTGTTTTGCTTACTACAGCTATAATATAACCTGAACTCCAAAATTGTGATGCCTCCAGCTTTGCTTTTCTTTTTCAAGGTTGTGTTGGCTATTTGGGGTCTTATGTAGCTCCATACAAATTTTAGGATTGTTTGTTCTAGCTCTGTGAAAAATGCTGCCGTTATTTTGATAGGGATTACGTTAAATGTGTAAATGGCTTTGGGTGGCATAGACATTTTAACAATATTTGTTTTTCTAGGGACCCCTGGGTGGCTCAGTCGGTTAAGCATCGGCCTTCAGCTCAGGTCTATCTCAAGGTCCTGGGATTGAGTCCCGTGTCTGGCTCCTTGTTCAGCAGGGCGCCTGCTTCTCCCTCTGCCTGCCACTCCCCCTGGTTGTGCTTTCTCTCTCTTTCTCTGTCACAAATAAATAAATAAAACCTTAAAAACAAAAAAACCCCACAATTTTTGTTTTTCTAATCCATGAGCATGGAATATCTTTCCATTTCTTCCCGTCCCCTTCAATTTCTTTCATCAGTGTTTTATACTTTTCGGAGTACTGGTCTTTTACCTGTTTGGTTATGTTTATTCCTAAGTATCTTAGAGATTTTGGTGCAATTGTAAATGGGATTGATTGCTTAATTTGTCTTTCTGCTGCTTCGTTATCAGTGTATAGAAATGCAACAGACTTCTGTATATTGTTTTTGTATCCTGTGACTTTACGGAATTCATGTAACTGCTTTTTTTTTTCTTTTTTTTTAAATTTAAATCCACTTAGCCAACATAAAATGCATCTTTAGTTTTTGATGTAATGTTCAATGATTCATTAGTTGCATATAACACCCAGCGCTCATCATATCACATGCCCTCCTGTGGCCATCACCCAATTACCCCATCCCCTCACCCACCTCCCTGTCCTCAACCCTCAGTTTGCTTCCTGGAGTCAAGAGTTTCCTTTGGTTTTGTCTCTCTCTCTGATTTCTTCCCATTCAGTTTTTCCTCCTTATCCCTATGATGCTCTGTGCTATTCCTTATATTCCACATATGAGTGAAACCATATGATAATTGTCTTAAAAATACGAACGCTTCATGAATTTGCTTGTCATCCCTACTCAGGAGCCATGCTAATCTTCTTTGTATTGTTCCAATTTTAGTATATGTGCTGCTGAAGCGAGAACTCATGTATCAGTTGTAGCAATTTTTTGGTGGAGTCTTTGGGTTTTCTATATAGAGTATCATGTCATCTGCAAATAATGAAAGTTTGACTTTTTCTTTACTGATTTGGACACCTTTTATTTCTTTTTGTTTTCTGACTGCTGTAGCTAGGACTTGCAGTACTATGTTGAGTAGCAGTGCTGAGAGTGGACATACCTGTCTTGTTCCTGACCGTTGAGGAAAAGCTTTCCGTTTTTCCCACTGGGAATGATATTAGCTGTGGATTTTTCTTATATGGCTCTTAATATATTGAAATATGTTCCCTCTAATTCTACTTTCTTAAGGGTTTTTATCATGAATGAATGTTGTACCTTGTCAAATGCTTTTTCTACATCTATTGAAAGGGTCATATATTCTTATCCTTTTATTAATGTGGTATATCACATTGATTGATTTGCAAGTATTGAACCACTCTTGCAGGCCAGGAATAAATCCCACTTGATCATGGTGAATGATTCTATCAGTGTACTTTTGAATTCAGTTTGCTAATACTTTATTGAGAATCTTTGCATCCATGTTCATTAGGGATATTGGCCTATAGTTTTCTTTTTTAGGGGAGTCCTTTTCTGGGTTTTTGGGTTTTTTTAAAGATTTTATTTATTTATTTGACAGAGGGAGAGAGATCACAAGTAGGCAGAGTGGCAGGCAGAGAGAGAGGGGGAAGCAGGCTCCCCGCTGAGCAGAGAGCCCAATGCGGGACTCTATCCCAGGACCCTGAGATCGTGACCTGAGCTGAAGGCTTTAACCCACTGAGCCACCCAGGTGCCCCTTTTTCTGGGTTTTGATATCAAGGTAATGCTGGCCTCATAGAATAAATTTAGAAGCTTTCCTTCCTTTTTTACCTTTTGGAATAGTTTGAGAAGGATAAGTATTAACTCTTCTTCAAATGTTTGGTAGAATTCATCTGTGAAGCCATCTGGCCCTGGACTTTTGTTTTTGGGGAACTTTTTTATTACTGATTCCATTTCTTTTTTTTTTTTTTTTTTTAAAGATTTTATTTATTTATTTTAACAGAGAGAGAACGCAAGCAGGCAGAGAGGCAGGCAGAGGTAGAGAGAGGAGCAGGCTCCCCGCCGAGCAAGGAGCCCGATGCGGGACTCGATCCCAGGACGCTGAGATCATGACCTGAGCCGAAGGCAGCTGCTTAACCAGCTGAGCCACCCAGGCGTCCCCTGATTCCATTTCTTTGCAGGTTATCAGTCTGTTCAAGTTTTCTATTTCTGCTTATTTCAGGTTTGGTAGTTTATACGTTTCTAGGAATTTATCCCTTTTTTCCAGGTTGTCCAATTTGTTGGCATACAGTTTTTCATGATCTTCTCTCATAAATGTTTGTATTTCTGTGGCGTTAGTTGTTATTTCTCCTCTCTCGTTTATGATTTTGTTCATTTGGGTTCTTTTTTCTTTTTGATAAGTCTGGCTAGGGGGTTATCAATTTTATTAAATTTTTCAAAGAACCAGCTCCTGGTTTCATTGATCTATTCTACTGAGTTTTTTTTTTTTTTTTAAGTTTCTATATCATTTATTTCTGTTCTAATCTTTATTATTTCCTTCCTTCTGCGGGCTTTAGCCTTCCTTTTTGTTCTTTCTCTAGTTTCTTCAGGTGTAAGGTGAGGTTGTTTGAGATTCTTCTTGCTTCCTGAGGAAGGCACATATTGCTATATACTTCCCTCTTGTGCCCACTTTTGCTGCATCCTAGAGGTTTTGGGCTGTTGTGTTTTCATTTTCATGTGTTTACATGTATTTTTAAATTTTTTTCTTTGGTTTCCTGGTTGACCCATTCATTGTTTAGTAGCACGTTGTTTAACCTTTATGTATTTGTGGTCTTGCCAAATTTTTTCTTGTGGTTGACTTTAAGTTTCATAGCCTTGTGATCAGAAAATATACATGGTATGATCTCAGTCTTTTTGTTCTTGTTAGGTTCTGATTAGTGATTTAGTATGGGATCTCTTCTGGAGACTGTTCCATGTATATCTGAGCAGAATATGTATTCTGCTGTTTCAGGATGGAATGTTCTGAATCTCTCTCTTAAGTCCATGTGGTCCAGTGTGTGATCCAAAGCTATTGTCTCCTTGTTGATTTTCTGTTTAGATAATGTTGAATTGATGTACATGGGATTTTTTTTTTTTGATGTCCATGGGATGTTAAAGTCCCTTACTATTAATTGTATTATTATCAATTAGTTCCTTTATGTTTATTATTGTTTTATATATTTGGGTGCTCCCATGTCGGGTGCAAATTTACAATCATTAGATCTTGTTGTATTATCCCCTTTATTATGATAGAGTGCCCTTCTTCATCTCTTGTTATACTCTTCATTTTAAAGTCTAATTTGTCCATATCTATCTTTATAGGCAGATAGAGTTTTTAAACAAAAACAACAAAAAATGATTTATTTGTAACAGCCCAGTCTCTATCACTTCAGCACAGCATAAGAATAGAAAAGAGCCCCAACTATAAGCATCATTTAGTCCAAGGCAGAACTTCATGCCTCCCTGAACAGCAAGCCCATCTCTCCCCAGAATCCAGCCCAGCGCCAAACTGAACACACAGGCAAGCCCAGAATGAAGTTGGCCCGAGGTCTCAGAACATCTCACCCCTCTGCCACAGCCCTTCAACTTCCTGCCTGCAGCCTTCTACCCCTCCACCCCCAACTGGGCCAACTCCTAGCCTCGGAGTCACCACAGAGCTTTCTTTGTGGGATAATTAACACGGATTTAAATGTTATAGAAACAATGCCCTGTGAATCCATCGTTGCCTAGAAAGTTCAAGAGGATTCCCCCATTCATAATCCTACTCAGCAATGGCAGCTCTTCCTCTCTTCACCATTGAGGCAGGCAGTTTTAAATGATTATCCTCACAGCTCCATACTCAGGGTTTCCTATAGACTTTATTAAAGGCTGTCCTCCTCACTCCAGGATAGGAAGGAATCCCAGGTACTTTCCCCAGGTTCAGAGACTGAGAGGAAAAGTCCTGATATCTTAGAAAAAGATTCCTTCTGCTTCCCTCCAAAGATTTCAGAGATTATTGCATAAATATTTTTTAATCCATTTGAGAGAAGCTAGTTTTAGATTCGGAAGGCAATGCAAGCACAGAAGCTTGCATGAGGTACTAGTTTTGAGGATACAGGAGGCAAGATAGAAGAGTATAAAATCTCAAGTGGCTTTCTTCACCTAAAATCTTCTAGAAAGCCTCAAAAGATGGTTAGTAGGAGGATTTCACCTTTGCAGGCCTTGGTAGGACAAGTCCAAAAGTTCTACCATCTTGGACTGGTGACTTTTGACAAGGTCACAATAAAAAAACAAAACAAAACAAAACAAAACAAGAAAGCAGGGCATCTCCAGAGGAACATCTTTAAGCAAAAGCTACAGGGCAGGAGAAACCTCCACGCCCCTAGGAGGGCAACCTCCCCTTCCGAGGCATGCCCGTTCCCAAACCAGGAGGCTGACACACAGCCTGACACATGCCCTCAACTCAGCCGCCTGCCGCGCATTCCTGGGTTCTGCCAGATCGGTCTTGCTGTATCCGTTGGCCCTAAACCTAACAGTAGTTTCGGATTTCCAGCTACCGTTCATGGAGGCCTGGCCCCCAAGACCTGCAATCTGGGGACCCTGGATTTAAGGGCTCTGACTAGTGATATCACTACTCTGGCTTTTTTTTTTTTACATTCATTTGCATGATAAATGTTTCTCTAACCCCTCACTTTCTTTTTTTTTTTTTTTAAAGATTTTATTTATTTATTTGACACAGAGAGAGAGATCACAAGTAGGCAGAGAGGCAGGCAGAGAGAGAGAGGGGAAACAGGCTCCCTGCTGAGCAGAGAGCCCGATGCAGGGCTGGATCCCAGGCCCTGAGATCATGACCTGAGCTGAAGGCAGAGGCTTAACCCACTGAGCCACCCAGGCGCCACCCCCCCCCTCACTTTTGATCTGTAGGTGACTTTAGATCTAAATGAGTCTCTTGTAGGCAGTATATAGATGGGTCTTGTTTTTTCTATCCATTTTAATACCCTATGTCTTTAGATTAGAACATTTAGTCCATTTACATTCAGAGTAATTATTGATAGATATGTACTTAGTGCCATTTTATTACTTGTTTTGTCTTTGTTTCTGGAGATGTTCTCTGTTCCTTTCTTGTCTTTGTCACTTTTGAGCTTTCCACACTCAAAGATTCTCCTTTAGTATTTCTTGCAGGGCTGGTTTAGTGATCACAAACTCCTTTATTTTTGTGTGTGTGTGTGTGTGTGTGTTTTGTTTAAGATTTTATTTATTTGTCAGAGAGAGAGGAAGAGAGAGCATAAGCAGGGAGAGTGACAGGCAGAGGGATTCTCATGTTCCATAATTCTTTCTTTTGTTCAGCTTCCATATTTTCCATTATTTTATCTTCTTTTTTTTTTCCATTATTTTATCTTCTAAATCACTTATTTGTTCCTCTGCTTCTTTCAGCCTTGTGCTCATTGCCTGAAGCCTGTTTCCAATCTCAATTACTGCATTTTTCATTTCTGACAGGTTCTTTTTTAATTCTAGGGTCTCTGTCCCTAGGGCCCTCCCTGAAATCTTCTATTCTTTTCCCAAGCCTAGTGAGTATCTTTATGATTGTTGCTTTAAATTCTCTATCAGTCATGTTAACTTTTTTTTTTTTAGTATTTTATTTATTTGACAGAGGGAGAGAGATCACAACTAGGCAGAGAGGCAGGCAGAGAGGGGGGGGGAAGCAGGCTCCCTGCTGAGCAGAGAGCCCGATGCGGGGCTCAATCCCAGGACCCTGAGATCATGACCTGAGCCGAAGGCAGAGGCTTTAACCCCCTGAGCCATCCAGGCACCCGAGACATGTTACATATCTGTTTTGCTTAGATCTCTGGCTGTGAGCTTATCTTGTTATTTCATGTGGGATGGATTCCTCCATCTTGACATTTTTGTCTGAATCTCTGCTTTCTTCTCCTGGTTAGAAAAGCCGGTTATGTTTCCTGCTCCTGAGAGTAATGGCTTTCTGAAGAAGAGGTCATAAGGTGTCCAGGGCCTCACACTTCAGAGAGTGTCTCTGCGGTGTGCTAGGTGCACTCTGCTGTTGTGTTTTGACTGCTGTATCTTTCAGGCCAGTTGTCTGCAGAGATTCTCCTTCCTGCAGTGGGCACTGTTTGGTCCTTGGCCAGAGTGTAGTGAGTTTTAACTAGGTGTGCTCTGGTCTGCTTGTTAAAAAAGACCTGATACTACTTCTAGTAGAACTGAAGTCCTGCAGAACGCTGGTCAGAAGATACGACGTGAGCGGGGATTTCTGCTGGCCGTTTGGGGAAGGGATTGACCAGGTTGGGACAGAGGCAAGCTTGACAGAGGGCAGGTGTTCCAGAGTGCAAGGGGGTGTTGGGCTTGGTGTAACATCTTAGGCAGCCACTGTGTGCTCTGTGTTTATGCTGAGGGGCAGGGAAGGGGAAATGGCACCTGCTGGCTCCTTTGTCTCTAGACAGAGGTAAGAATCCTGCCTCTCAGGTACACACTCCAAGAAGAGGGAATTATCTCCCTGCTCTGTGCCCCAGGCATTCCTCAGATGCTATTTCCATGCCACCTGCCCCCCGGGTTATTTGTCTGCGTTCTCTCCAGGAATAGGGCAGCCTCCTCAGGGCTCTATCCCAGCCAAGCCGGCTGGCCTTTAAAACTTGTCTTGAAGTCCGACTGGTTGCAAAAACTCACGAAAATCAGCCGCTCTCGTTTTCCCAGCCCATGGCTTTAGGAAATTGTTCTCCTTGTGCATTCCCCTGTGTGCCTCTCTCTCTCACCTTTCTCTGTGACCAGGACTCCCTCCCCTCCACAGCACTTGCGATCTGTTTCTTCCCTAAACCACCTCTCCGTACTTCCTACCTTCCTTGATGTGGCTTCTTCTCTTCCTTTAATTGTGGAGTTCGTTCTGTCAGTCTTCAGGTTGGTTTCTGGGGGTATTTAAAATTATTTGATAGTTATCTAGTTATGTTTATGGGGACAAGATGAGCTTAGGGTCCTCCTCCTCCTTCACCATCTTCTCTCCCTTTTCCCAAAGTTAACCATTTTAAAACATAGATTTGAAAAATACATTCTTTTAAGTAGAAAGGAACTTTCAGAGGAAAATGTTTATGTGTATGAAAGGGACCATCAGTCAAGTAATGGTTAATGATGTGGGAATCAGATGGACTCGAGATCGAATCCTGGTTCTACCATCACAGGCTGGGTGACCTTAGGCAAGTTTCCCAGATTTGTAGAACCTCAATTTCCAGTTGAAGATTGAGGTGATACTTAGTAAAATACCTGCCACTTAGCAAATGCTCAATAAATGTTACTTACTTTCCCTCAAAGCCTTTTCTCCACAGGCTAGCTGGTGGATTTCTGGGTAATCTGGTGGTGGCAGTATCTGTGGGACTGAGACTCTAGGGAAGGTCCAAGAGCCCAGTGCACCTGCTGACAGTCCTAGGCCCCTTCGCCGTTTGTGACCATCCTGTGTGAGCTAGCTGGAGAAGTTGCTAAAAGTTGCTAGAAATCCCCAGGACACCCCCACCACCTCCCAGTCAGATAAATTCCAAACCTGCTGCTGGAAGGAGAAAAGCCACTCAAATAATATGAATTAAGAACACCTGCCCAAGTCCCAAGGAACTTTAATCTGCAGGTAGATGTACAGAGTTTCTTGATATTGGCCAATTTCCAGCTCAAGGTTTTCTGTTTGTCATTTTGCTCCTGTTCCAGAAGACCCCAGCAGTATAATATTTAAAAAATTTCTTTGGGGGGGGCACCTGGGTGGCTCAGTTGGTTGGGCGACTGCCTTCGGCTCAGGTCATGGTCCCGGAGTCCCAGGATCGAGTGCCATATCGGACTCCCGGCTCTGCGGGAAGTCTGCTTCTCCCTCTGACCTTCTCCTCTCTCATTCTCAGTCTCTCTCTCTCTAATAAATAAATAAAATCTTTAAAAAAAAATTTCTTTGCGGGATCAGTTATCACCCTCTCCATCTTGCATATAGAGACATCAAAACAAAGACAATAGCATGTTAGGGGAAGAACTTGGGTACCCTAATTCCTAAAAGAAGAAGTTCTTTTTAAAATGGAGTATTATAAACTGGGTGGCTCAGTGGGTTAAAGCCTCTGGCCTTCGGCTCAGGTCATGATCTCGGGGTCCTGGGATCGAGCCCCGCATCAGGCTCTCTGCTCGGCAGGGAGCCTGCTTCCCCCTCTCTCTCTGCCTGCCTCTCTGCCTGCTTCTGCTCTCTCTCTCTCTGTCAAATAAATAAATAAAATCTTTAAAAAAAATAAAATGGAATATTATATTCCTTACTGTCTTTCCTGAGGATTTAAACTTCTTATCTATAGTTATCATGTGGGAATTAATTTGGAGTTCAAACAAACCAGTGGTTTTGTAGAGATTGTGGGTCCTTCCATGCCCCAAAGGAGAAGTATCATAACCAACATCTGAGCTCCTTCAATTTTCTTTTGTGCAAGGAATCAGCCTAAAACCAAGTCAATGAAATGCTAACTAGCATTTGAATATCATTTACAGTATTTCCCAGATCTATCTGATGTTACAGCAATCCCTTTAGCACCACCCCATACCTACACAATCAGAACCTGCAGGGAAGAAACCTGGAAGTCGGTATCTTTTAGATGTACTTTAGGTGTCTAGTGTTTATTAGTCAAATTTGGGAAACACTCTCCAAAAGACATACTACAGTAACTCCAGTTTCTAGTGAAGGGCACTGAGGCTCAGAAGGGTTAAGTTAACTGACTCCCAGTTACATGGCTAATAGGGGCACAGACCTGCAAAAGTGATTGTGTTTTTTCTTCTGCACGGTGCCTCTCCAGACCTCACCACGGTTCCTGCAGGTTTCTTCAGAGCCTCCTAAGAAGCTGTAGTGAATGCTGGTGGCAGATACCCTTTCCCCTCCCTGCTGTGTCACCACTGCCTGCGGTTGCTGTGTTTTTCCCTGGCCCTGCAGGCTCCAGAGCTGTGTCTGTGATGCCTACCATCCTGCTGGCTTTGCAAGGATGCTGCTGAAAGTAGCAATGGTGGAGAGCTCTTTGATCAGTGTTCTTATCCCTCCCAGAAATTATAAACTCTTTTCTCATTCACATTGAAAACTAATTTCTGCTCCAGTATATTATATTCAAGCAGTGTCTACAAAACAACCTTTTTGCCTCAATTAACTTATTGAAAGTAGGATTAAAAAATGTGGATGAAGGGTGCCTGGGTGGCTCAGTTGGTTGGGTGACTGTCTTCGGCTCTGGTCATGATCCTGAAGTTCCGGGATCGAGTCCCGCATCAGACTCCCAGCTCCTCGGGGAGTCTGCTACTCCCTCTGACCTGCTCTCTCTCACTTTCTCTCTCTCTCTTAAATAAATAAAATAAAATAATAAAAAAAATGTGGATTAAGATAGAATTTTGTTAATGTTGGTTAGTTGAATGCTGATTCCCTTTGGAGAACTTACTCATTTTTTGGTTCTAACTATTTGTGTGTTTTGTTTTTTAGTTTATATTGTATGTGCAGATAATATCACTAATGACTATGGGAATAAATTCGTACATGATGACTCATTCAGCCAGGACATTAGGTAAAGTAAATCTATCTTTCATTAATTAATTGGGGAAAATAATGCAAATAGATTATTGTTGGGGGTCATGGGGGGCATTTCTTATGGAGTTCAAGGAATTGATTATGAAATCATTTTCATTCACTCATTACTTATTGATGCTGTATTAATTGGGATATTGGTTCAGCCAGTTTAACAGAAACCACATTCACAGGGGCTTAAACAAGATAGAGGACTTTCTTTTCCCCTCCACCTAAATGCCCAAAAGAGTGGGATGGTTCTGCTTCTCTTTTGTTTCTCCTCCACTCCCTGGGGTGTTGCTCTTGTCTGCAGGGTAGAAGTTGGCTCACTACCACTATATCTTCAACCAACTAGAGAGGGGAAATGAAGAGATAGGTGACAATGGAGGGTAAGCTGCTTCCTTTTAAGGGCAGAATCTAGAAATTGTATGCATCATTACCACTCACATTCCATTGGCCAGAATTTGGTCACATGGTCATTCATGGGTAAGAGAAGCTGTGAAATATTATCCCTATCTGGTTGATCACGTGCCTAGCCAAAACTTGAAGATTCAGTTGGTATAAGGAGAAGGGGAAAATAGATATTGGGAGACAGTCAGTAGGCTGTGCCACAGTGGCCTGTTTCCAGAAGACATTTGAGGCCATTGGTAATAAAATGCATAAATATGATTAAATCACACAGGGATAAATGGTCAATAGAGAAATCTAGGATAAGATAATTAATGGTAGTACAGTCAACCATGGATGGAAAAGGTGGGGTGAGATTACACCAAATCTTAAAATAGGGCCTTCATATCATGCAGTATCCTATGGCCTGGTCTTTAGTTATGCTGGTGTGTGATACTTTCAGTATATCTAGAATTGATCAGACTGCTGGAGATTTACATGTGCTGCACTCACAGAAAAATATGGATAAAGCAGAAAATCAATTGATTAATATATAATGAGGATGATTTACTTCTATGTCTGAAATAATTGTGATCATTATTCAGGGTATTTACCTCTAAATACCAATTTCCTTAATAAACAAAACTAGTAATCTGGAAGTTTCTTGGAAAGCATGGAGCTAATGAGAGGCAATGGAAGGATGATATTGAAGGAGAGTTCTTCTAGACAAGGAAATAGTCTGGTGAATTTACCCTATCCTACCCATGAGAGACATCACCTCTGCTCGTGTCTTTTTGCGGTCACGTCCATTGCTAAAACTGCACCGCACAAAAACTGTAGCAGAACTTCCTGTTACTGCCCACCTCAAACCCAAGGGCCCCAATATGTACACTGAACTAATAAATGGGGCGGATTTTTGGTAGCTCTCCTTTTCCCCCAGTTATGGATTTGTTCTTGTTCTCAGGAGAATGGTATGCTTTGTCAGCAAAAGCCTACGCTGGAGCATGAGGGAAGTTAATATGATCGTTGAAGACTTTCTCACACCTCCCTTCCCACCAATTCCTTTGACTCCCAGGGGTCCAGACCCACTCCATTCTCCTTGCTTGGGGTATAACATCTGGATTTCTCCCATGCTTCTTTTCTTATGATTCCTCTTATTCTGACACTCTAAGGCAAGATCAACCAGAGATTTTACCATTGTGGTAATATTTTTTCTTCCCTTACAAAATTTTTAAAATTTTTATTTATTTGTTTGTTTGTTTGTTTGTTTTTGAGAGAGAGAGAGTATATGTGAGGGGCAGAGGGAGAGAGAATCCCAAGGAGGCTTCACACTCAGCATGGAGCCGGATGTGGGGTTCGATCTCAAGATCCTGAGATCATAACCTGAGTTAAAATCAAGAGTTGGATGCTTAACCAACTGAGCCACCCAGGCACCCTCCCGAATTTTTTTTTGTTATTGTAGTAGCTAAACCTCAAAATTTTTCATTATAAAACAGAAGTATATTCTAATGGTCTTTCTCCCCTCAGAATCCATGCTCATCCTTTCTAGAAATACTATGTAGCACACATTTAATACTTGACAGAGTTGAGTTTTATCAGTAAGAGTTTCAAACCAATGCCTTCCATCTAGTCTAAGGCTTTAAGAGATTCCCTCCTCATACTCTTCCAGGATCACCTTAAACACAGGGAGTTCACTCAAATGTATTGGTGCCACCAAGTGGTCCACATACACTCATGTTTCCCCCCAGACACTGGAAAGTGGCTGTTGCTCCATCATATGGGTAGGAATATAATTAGGCAAATGAGAGAAATTTCTTCTTGTGTGGTCTCAGCGTTGGGAATTTTGAATCTAAAGCTGACAACTTCTAACTTCAGCCTACAGTCAAATGCATCTTGGCTCTGGAACATGTGAATCAAGAGGGATATGCTTCCAAACCTTTGGAATCCTGAAAATTTCAAATACCATCATTACACACAGTGTCCCACAGAGAATGCAGTAAAGTTAAGCTAAACATTTAGAACTCATTTTAACTCTTTATGAGATCGTTCATGTGCAATTATGAAGAGAGAACAATTTTATTGAGATGGAATTCCAAGTGAGCAGAGTAAGTTCATTCACTAATTAAATTCTTTGGGGGGGGCACCTAGGTGGCTCTTTCTGTTAAGCATCTGCTTTTGGCTCAGGTCATGATCTTGGGGTCCTGGGATCAAGCCCCTCATCAGGCTTCCTGCTTAGTAGGGAGTCTGCTTCTCCCTCTCCCTCTGCCTGCCACTTCTCCTGCTTGTGTTCTCTCTCTGTGGAATGAATAAATAGAATCTTCCAATTCTTCTTTTCAGTGAGTGAGCCTCATAACTATAACTTCAAATTCATACCTCAGGAAAATACAAATAGCTACAATTTTTGAAGCATGTAGATTTGCTGGCCAAGAAACAGATATACTAAATTTGAGGGATCTCTATTACAGTGATATATATATATATATATATATATATATGCACATATATATATATATACACACATACATACACATACACACACACATATATATATATATGTTTTATTTATTTATTTGACAGAGAGAGATCACAAGTAGGCAGAGAGGCAGAGAGGCAGGCAGAGAGAGAGAGAGGGGGAAGCGGGCTCCCTGCCCAGCAGAGAGCCCGAATGTGGGGCTTGATCCCAGGACCCTGAGATCATGACCTGAGCAGAAGGCAGAGGCTTTAACTCACTGAGCCACCCAGGAGCCCCATGGTGACTTTTATATTTAAAATCTTTTTTTTTTAAAGATTTTATTTATTTATTAGGGAAGAGAGAGAGTGAGAGAGAGCATGAGAAGGGAGAAGGTCAGAGTGAGAAGCGGACTCCCCATGGAGCTGGGAGCCCGATGTGGGACTCGATCCTGGGACTCCGGGATCATGACCTGAGCGGAAGGCAGTCGCTCAACCAACTGCGCCACCCAGGGGCCCCTATATTTAAAATCTTTTTAGGGCGCCTGGGTGGCTCAGTTGGTTGAGCGACAGCCTTCGGCTCAGGTCATGATCCTTGAGTTCCGGGATCGAGTCCCACATCGGGCTCCCAGCTCCACGGGGAGTCTGCTTCTTTCTCTAACCTTCTCTGCTCTCATGCTCTCTCTCACTTTCTCTGTCTCTCAAATGGATAAATAAAATCTTTAAAAAAAATAAAATCTTTTTAATTTTAAAATGTTCATAAGAATCAGTTGGAGAACTTGTTCAAATGCAAATTCTGAGGCCAATCTGATTCCTTAGGTGTGAGATGGAGCCAGGGAATTTGCATAGATTAATAAGCAGCCTTCCTACCTGTAGAAGGCATGAGTAGTTTCTTACACTTCGAGAAATACTGATTGGGGACCTTGAGGTAGCAAGTCTCTAGCTAATGGGAATGAAGGGAAACTAATAAAGCATTCCTTAGCAGCTGAGTCAGATAAAGTTGAGCTCTGCAGCCAGAAGAAACAAACAGTTGGGTAATTTTCTGGAAAATTTTGGTTGTCCTTGCTCTAAGCACTGTGATTTGGGTGTACAGGTGATGCACTACAACGACAAGATTTCACTCCACCTTGGAGGATTTTGCCTTTTCTTGCAGTCTTCACTGTATTCTATTAAGACCCCTGCTTTTTTTTTTGGTCACAGGTTTGTGTGCTATTTCTCTCCCAAGGCAAATGGCCATGCAAAACGCCATTAAGCACATTCAAGAGATAATACAGAACACAATCACCCTATTCAAAACAGAAAAAATGTTGACAAATGTTAATTGGACCTTAGTAGAAGAAAAAACAAAGATTGAATACAACTTTCCTGTGAGTTGATACCTGGCCAAAAAAAAAAAAAAGAAATAGTCCTCCTCTCCTGGGTCTACCTCTCTTGCTGTAGTTTATCGTAGAAAATTTGATCCTGCTAATGAAATGTCAGAAAACTGAGGACAGGGGATATATTTACTAGTTTTGCTATCTTGGTGAAAAGACTTTGAATTCTCTCTAAAGAGAAGGACTTGGTTATCTAGCTTCATTTGCCAAATACAGGAGAATTGGTGTTTTTACACACTGGCTGATTTAATAACTATAAACGGCCTCTACCAAGTCGATGTTTCCAACCATTTGAGGAACTGCACAGTCTGCCCTCATGTTATAAAAAGCAGAAAACACAGGTTGCTTCAGAGAGCAGTCAAGCATAGATAGGTTTGAGGGAGAATCTGACTTGCAAACCTCCCCAAATGAATTGTTACTTTACCACAATTAAAAGCAACGTTTTTCATACAGAGAGTGAACCTAGTTATACCTAGCCCTTCATATTAGCAGTTCTGATTTGAATTATGGAATCTTTGTTGAGTGAAGTGTCTGGCAGCTCCTATATATTTTTTAAAGTTATTTTTATCTTTATCTTGTTATGTTTTTAAACTTAGTCTGATCCTTATCATGTTTCACCTGATAACAAAGAGGAGGAGGAGTCTCCAACAGAAGAAGTATTAATAGAAGAAGCCAGATTGCATGTCGCTATAATACAAATGGTTGGTACAGTTCACATAATCTGCTTTTTATTTATTTTTAATTCTCGAAATGCTCCTATTTCTTACATAAGGCTTTCAGGTGACTAGAAAAAAAAAATGTTTTGACCTTTTGATAGCCTATTGATTATTAAAATTTGTTTGCTTTATTAAAGTTAAAAATAACAATAAATGTCTTAGGCTTTAAGTCAAGTCAGTAATCTTATTATTCTGTTTCTAAGTCTAGGCATTTTTAGCAGTTGACTTTTGAGGGGTCTTTGAATAATATTTGGTGCCCTTTGTGTACTTATTTAACTGAACATCTTCAAATATTTGAAACTACTTTTATAAATTTAATATATTTGAGTTTCTTTTATATAAAATTCTCTTAAGTGCATTTTTAACTCTTACAAATCTAATACATTAAAATAAAACTAGTGAATCAAAAATTCTCTTAAAATATTTAAGATTTAAGATTAAGTATTTTAATATGAGGAAGATTATATTTTAAATAAATATATTTATATATAATTATATATTATATAACATATTAAAAATAAGAAAGATTACTGGGTAAAATCAAGTTTAAATCAACTTATCAAATTGCACATTTTAAATTGGGCACATTTTTCACCTTCCAAGGGGCTTCAGGTGACAGTATTGCCCATTGTGGTGCCTCTTCATTTGCAGGGCTGCCTCCCTCCTGCAACTTAAATTAGTTTTTGCACTGCTCTCTGACTCTACTCACCCCTCAGTCCCAAAGCTACTGTTACATGTTTTACCTCTTTGTTATGGAAGCTCTGCACAATTGATACTGATTTCCATTTTGGTTAGCCTTTGCTCTATATCAAACCAGACCAAAACTTACTGGCTTTAAACAATGGCTTATTATGTCTCATAGTTCTGTGGGAACAACATTGCTTAAATTCTCCAATCAAAATACAGAATGAATGAATGGATTTAAAAAACCCAGATCCAACAATATGCTGCCTATAAGAGACTCACTTAAGGTTTAAGGGCACACATAGGCTTAAAGTGAAGGTTCGGAAAAAAAGATTCCATGCAAATGGTAACCAAAAGAGAGCAAGAGTTCCTATAGTTATATCAGTTAAAATAGACTATAAGACAAAATTGGTCATAAGAGACAAAGAAGGGCAGTATACAGTGGTAGAAGTGCAAATATAGCAAGAAGATATAACATCTGTAAATATATATGCCTAGCACTGGAGCACCTAAATATTTAAAACAAATATTATCAAAACTGAAGGTTCTTGAGAAATAGATAGCAATAAAATTATAATAAAGGACTTCAACATCCCCCTTTCAACATTGGTTAGATAATACGAAGAGAAAATTAACAAGGAAACAGTAAATCTGAATAATACTTATAGATCAAATAGACTAACAGACATATACAGAACATTCCATTCAACACACCAAAATACGTATTCTTCTCAAGTTCACATGACACATTCTTCATGATAGATCATGATGATAGATCATATATTGGGTCAAAGCAAGCCTTATCTAATCTAAGAGGATTGAAATTATATCAAGAATCTTTTTCTTTATATCATTATAAAGATGGCATAAAATTAGAAATCAGTGGTATAAAATGTTATAAATAGTGTAAAACTAGAAATCAATAACAGGAACAAAACTGAAAAATTCACAAATGCATGGAAATTAGACAACACACTCCTGAACAACCAATGGGTCAAGGAAAAAAATAAAAGGGAAATCAGAAAATATCTTGACAAATGAAAATGAAAACACAAAGTATCAAAACTTACAGGATGCTGCAAAAGCAGTTTTAAGAGGGAAATTTGTAGTGATAAATGCTTATTTTAAGAAAAAAGGAAGACCTGAAATGACCTAATTTCACACATCAAGAAATTAGGAAAAATAACAGTTTGTTCTTTGGGCCCATTTCATGGGCCTAAAGTTAGCAGAAAGAAGGAAATAATAAATCTTCAAGTAGAAGCAAATAAAGACTAGAAAGACAATAGGAAAAAAATCAGTGAAACTAAAAGTTAGTTTTTGAAAGTATAAACAAAATTGCAAAACCTTAAGCTAGAATAACCAATAAAGAATGAGAACTCAAAATTATAAAAAAGTGGAGACAATACAAACTGACACCATGGAAATACAAATGATTGTAAGAGGTTACTATGAAGAGTTATAAGCCAAAGAATTAGATAACCTAGAAGAAATAGATAAATTCCTAGAAATTTAGAGTCTACCAAGACTGAATCATAAAAAAGGTAGAAAATCTCAGCTGACCAATAATGAGTAAGGAGATTGAATTAATAACAAAAACCTCCCACGATCCTTTTAATAGATGCAGAAAAAAACATTTGACAAAATACAGCATCCTTTCTTTTTTTGTTTTTATTTATTTATTTTTAAGATTTTTATTTATTTATTTATTTGAGAGACAGAGAGAGTGAGAGAGAGCATGAGAGGAGAGAAGGTCAGAGTGAGAAGCAGACTCCCCATGGAGCCGGGAGCCCGATGTGGGACTCGATCCCGGAACTCAAGGATCATGACCTGAGCCGAAGGCTGTCGCTCAACCAACTGAGCCACCCAGGTGCCCTGTTTTCATTTATTTTTTAAACAATTTTTATTTATTTGACAGAGAGAGAGAGACAGCAAGAGAGGGAATACAAGCAGGGACAGTGGGAGAGGGAGAAGCAGGTGTCCCGCTGAGCAGGGAGCCTGATGTGAGACTGGATCCCAGGACCCTGGATGCTTAATGACTGAGCCACCCAGGTGCCCCTTCTCCTTTTTCTTCTTCTCCTCCTCCTCCTTCTTCTTCTTTTTAACATTTATTTATTTATTTGACAGTGAGAGTGAGAGAGCACAAGCAGGGACCGGGAAGCAGCAAAGGAGAGGCAGAAGCAGGCCCCCCACTGAGCAGAGAGCCAGACAAATGGCTCAATCCCAAGACCCTGAGATTGTGACCTGAGCTGAAGGCAGATGCTTAACTGATTGAGCCACCCAGATGGCCCTACAGCATCCTTTCTTGATAAAAACCCTGAAGAAAGTAGGGATAGAAGGAACATACCTCAACATCATAAAGGCCATATACAGAAGACCCACAGCTAATCTCATCCTTAATGGGGAAAAACTAAGAGCTTTTCCCCTAAGGTCAGGAACACGACAGGGATGTCCACTCTCACCACTGTTGTTCAACATAGTACTAGAAGTCCTTGCCTCGGGACGCCTGGATGGCTCAGTTGGTTAAGCAGCTGCCTTCGGCTCAGGTCATGATCCCAGCGTCCTGGGATCGAGTCCCACATCTGGCTCCTTGCTCGGCAGGGAGCCTGCTCCTCTCTCTGCCTCTGCCTGCTTCTCTGCCTGCTTGTGTTCTCTCTCTGTCAAATAAATAAATAAAATCTTTAAAAAAAAAAAAAAAGAAGTCCTTGCCTCAGCAATCAGACAATACATATACATATATATGTATATATATATGTATATATATAAAAGTCATCCAAATTGGCAAGGAAGAAGTCAAACTTTTACTCTTTGCAGATGACATGATATGTAGAAAACCTGAAAGACTCCAAAAAATTGCTAAAAGTGATATATGCATTCAACAAAGTCACAGGACATAAAATCAATGTTGTCTTTCTATATACAAATAGTGGAACAGGGCGCCTGGGTGGCTCAGTTGGTTGAGCAACTGCCTTCGGCTCAGGTCATGATCCCAGAGTCCCGGGATGGAGTCCCATATCGGACTCCCAGCTCTGCGGGAAGTCTGCTTCTCCCTCTGACCTTCTCCCCTCTCATTCTCAGTCTCTCTCTCTCTAATAAATAAATTAAAAAAAAATCTAAAAACAAACAAACAAAAAAAAAACAAATAGTGGAACAGCAGAAGGAGAAATCAAGAAATCAATCCCATTTACAATTGCACAAAAAAACATAAGATTCCTAGGAATAAACCCAACCAAAGAAAGAAAAGATCTGTACTCCGAAAACTATAGAAAACTTATGAAAGAAATTGAGGAAGACACAAAGAAATGGAAAAGCATTCCATGCTCATGGATTAAAAGAACATTGTTAAAATGTCTCTCCTACCCAAAGTAATCTACACCTTCAGTGTAATCCCAATCAAAAATACACTAGCGTTTTTCACAGAACTAGAACAAACAATCCTAAAACTTGTATCGAACTACAAAAGGCCCCAAATAGCCAAAAATAATGTTGAAAAGCAAAGCAAAGCTGGAGGCATCACAATCCCAGACTTCAAGCTATATTACTAAGCTGTAATCATGGTACTGCCATAAAACAGTTACATAGATCAATGGAATAGAATTCAGAACCCAGAAATGGACCCACAACTCTATGGTCAGCCAATCTTCAACAAAGCAGGAAAGAATATCCAATGGAGAAGAGACAGTGTCTTCAACAAGTGGTTTTGGGAAAACTGGACAGCAACATGCAAAAGAATAAAACGACCACTTTCTTACACCCTACACAAAAATAACTTCAAAATGGATGAAAGACCTAAATGTGAGACAAGAAACTATTAAGATCCTAAAGGAGAACACAGGCAGAAATCGCTTTGACTTTGGCTGTAGCAACTTCTTACTAGACACATCATCAGAGGCAAGGGAAACAAAAGCAAAAATGAATTATTGGGACTTCATCAAGATAAAAAGTTTCTGCACAGTGAAGGAAATCAACAAAACTAAAAGGCAACTGACAGAATAGGAGGAGACATTTGCAAATGACATATCTGATAAAGGGTTGGTATCCAAAATCTATAAAGGATTCATCAAAATCAGGATGCCTGGGTGGCTCAGTCAGTTAGGTGTCTTCCCTTGGCTCAGGTCATGATCTAGGGGTCCCGGGATCAAGTACTACACTGGGCTCCTTGCTCAGCAGGGGGCTTGCTTCTCCCACTGCCTGCTGCTCTCCCTGCTTGTGCTCGCAATCTTGTTCGCTCTCTCTGACAAATAAATAAATAAAATCTTTAAAAAGTGGAGGAGGGTGCCTGGATGGCTCAGTGCTTTAAGGCCTCTGCCTTTGGGTCAGGTCATGATTCCAGGGTCCTGGGATCGAGCCCCGAATCAGGCTTTCTGCTCAGCAGGGAACCTGCTTCCCCCTTTCTTTTTGCCTGCCTCTCTGCCTACTTGTGATCTCTCTCTCTCTCTGTCAAATAACTAAATAAAATCTTAAAAAAAAAAAAAAAGAATTCATCAAAATTAACATCCCCCAAATAAATGATCCAGTTAAGAAATGGGCAGAAGACATGAACAGACATTTCTCCAAAGAAGACATACAAATGGCTAACAGACACATGAAAAAATACTCAACTTCACACATCTACAGGGAAATACAAATCAAAATCACAATGAGATACCACCTCACACCTGTCACAAAGGCTAAAAATTAACAACTCAGAAAACAACAGATGTCGGCGAGGATGTGGAGGAAGAAGAACTCTTTTGCACAGTTGGTGGGAATACAAACTGGTACAGCCACCTGGAAAACAGTATGGAAGTTCTTCAAAAAGTTAAAAATAGAACTACCCTATGACCTAGCAATTACACTACTAGATATTTACCCCAAGAATACAAAAATGCTGACTTGAAGGGATACATGCGCCCCAGTGTTTATAGCAGCAATGTCCACAATAGCCAATATGGAAAGAGTCCCAATGTCCATCAACTGATGAATGGATAAAGAAGATGTGTGTGAGGGGCGCCTGGGTGGCTCAGTTGGTTGAGCAACTGCCTTCGGCTCGGGTCATGATCCCAGAGTCCTGGTATCGAGTCCCATATCGGACTCCCGGCTCTGCGGGAAGTCTGCTTCTCCCTCTGACCTTCTCCCCTCTCATTCTCAGTCTCTCGCTCTCTAATAAATAAATAAAAATCTTTAAAAAAAAATTAAAAAAAAAAAAGAAGGGGTGTGTGTGTGTGTGTGTGTGTGTCTTTTTTTCATTCAAAAGGAATGAAATCTTGTCCTTTGCAATGATTTGGATGGTGCTAGAGTGTATTATGCTAAGCAAAATAAGTCAGTCAAAAAAAGACAAATATATGATTTCACTCAGATGTAGAGTTGAAGAAACAAAACAGATGAACATAGAGGCAGGGAGGGAAAAATAAGACAAAAACAGATAGGGAAGCAACCATAAAACACTCCTAACTAAGGGAACGAGCAGGTTTGCTGGAGGGTAGGTAGGCAGGGGGATGGGACAAATGTGTGATGGGCATTAAGAAGGACATTTGTTGGGATGAGCATTAGGGGTTATGTGCAACTGATGAATCACTAATTTCTACTCCTGAAACTAATATTACACTATATGTTAACTAACTCAAATTTAAATAATATAAAAAATTAAAACCTCCCAACAAAGAAAAACATAGGACCAGATTATTTATTTATTTATTTATTTATTTTTATTTTAGAGAGAGAGAGAGCAAAAAGGGGGATGGGCAGAGAGAGAGGGAGAGAATCTCAAGCAGGCTCCCTGCTGAGCATGGAGCCCAACGTGGGGCTCAATTTTATGACTCTAAGATCATGACCTGAGCCAAAATCAAGAGTTGGACACTTAAACCACTGAGCCACCCAGGCACCCCCTACCAAACATTTTAAAGAAGAAATTTATGGCAATGTATCTCAAAGTCTTTCAAAAAATTGAAAGAAGGGAAGACTCCCAAACTGATTTTATGAAGTTAATATTATCCTGATACCCAAAAGCCAGTTAAAGACACTACAAGAAAAGATCAATACAAGTCAATACCCTTGAAAAATACAGATGCAAAAATAGTCAACACAGTACTAGCAAATGAAATTCAACAGCACATTAAAAGGATCATGAGCCATGATAAAATGGGATTTATCCCTGGGATACAAGGGTGGTTCAGTATCCATAAATCAGTCAAATACCACATTGATAGAATGAAGGGTAAAAATAATATGATTTTCTCAATAGATGCAGAAAAAGCATTTGACAAAATTCCACACCCTTTCATGATAAAAACTCTCAGCAAGTTGTGTACAGAAGAAATATACCTCAGAATAATGAAGACCATATGCAACAAATCCACAGCTAACATTATACTCGATGGTAAAAAACTGAAAGCTTTCTTCCAAGATGATGAACAAGACAAGGATGTCTACTCTTACCACTCCTTTTCAACATAGTACTAAAAGTTCTAGTCAGAGCAATAGAAAGGAAGGAATAAAACTTTGCAAATGACATAGTCTTATATATAGAAAACCCTAGGGGGCGCCTGGGTGGCTCAGTTGGTTAGAGGGCGGCCTCTGGCTCAGGCCAGGATCCCAGTATCCTGGGTTTGGAGCCTGGAATGGAGCTCCCTGCTCAGCAGGGAGTCTGCTTCTCCCTCTCTTTTTGCCTCTCCCCCGATTCATACTCTCTCATTCTCTCTCTCAAATAAGTGAATAACATCTTAAAAAAAGAGAAAACCCTAAGGAGTCCACCAAAAAACTGTTAAAACTAATAAATGAATTCAGTAAAGTTGCAGAAAACAAAATCAACATACATATATCAGTCGTATTTAAATATATTAACAATGCATTCTGTAATAAAGAATTAAAGAAAATAGTCCCATTTACAATAGCATCAAAACCAATAAAATACCTAGAAATAAATTTAACCAGTGTATAGAAAGATCTATACACTGAAAACTGATGAAAGTTACTGAAAAAGATACAAATAAGTGGAAAGATATGTTCATGGATCAGAAAAATTAATATTGTTAAAATGCCTGCCCATATTACCTAAAGCCATTATAGATTCAATGCAATTTCTATCAAAATACCAGTGGCCCTTTTCACAAAAATAGAATAAACAATCCAAAAATGTGTATGAAACCCCAAAGAACCTGACTAGCCAAAGCAATTTTGAGAAAGAACAAAGCTAGAGGCATCACACTTCCTGATTTCGAATTATACTACAAAGCTGTAGTAACCAAAACAGTATATTACTGGCATAAAAATGGACACATAGACCAACAAAACAGAATTGAGACCCCCAAAATAAACCCATGCATGTGCGGTCAACTAATATTTGACGAGAGAGTGAAAAATACCAATGAAGAAAAGTTAGTGTTTTCGATAAATTGTGGGATAACTAGGTATTCACATGCAAAAGAATGAAATTGGGGGCGCCTGGATGGCTCAGATTGTTGAGTGTCTGCCTTTGGCTTGGGTCATGATCTCAGGGTCCTGGGATGGAGTCCCACATCAGGCTCCCTGCTCAGTGGGAAATCTGCTTCTCCCTCTGCCTCTGCCTTTCTGTCTCTCATGAATAAATAAAGAAAATCTTAAAAAAAAAAAAGATTAAAAAAAGAATGAAATTGGGCCTCTATCTTATACCACTCACAAAATTAACTCAAAATGGATTAAAGATTTAGATATGAGACTGAAACCATAAAACTCTTAGAAGAAAACATAAAGGGGCGCCTGGGTGGCTCAGTGGGTTAAAGCCTCTGCCTTTGGCTTGGGTCATGATCTCAGGGTCCTGGGATCGAGCCCCACGTCAGGCTCTCTGCTCAGCGGGGAGCCTGCTTCCCCCTCTCTCTTTGCCTGCCTCTCTGCCTACTTCTGATCTCTCTCTCTCTCTGTCAAATAAATAAAATAAAAATCTTAAAAAAAAAAAAAGAGGGACGCCTGGGTGGCTCAGTTGGTTGAGCAGCTGCCTTCGGCTCAGGTCATGATCCCAGTGTCCTGGGATCGAGTCCCATATCGGGCTCCTTGCTCGGCAGGGAGCCTGCTTCTCCCTGTGCCTCTGCCTGCCTCTCCGCCTGCTTGTGTTCTCTCTCTGTTAAAATAAATAAAATAAAATCTTTAAAAAAAAAAAAAAAAAGAAAACATAAAGAAAAAGGTTCTTGACATTGGTCTTGACAATAAATTTTTAAAATATATTTCCCAAGACACAAGGAACAGAAGCAACTGCAACTGAAGAAGCTTCTGGACAGTAAAATAATCAACAAAATCATAAGGCAACCTATAGAATGGAAGAAATTATTTGCAAACCATGTGTCAGGTAAGAGGTTAATATCCAAAAAATGTAAGAGACTCATAAAAGTCAATAGGAAAAAAAAATGCAAATAATCTGATTAAAATAGGCAGAGGACTTAAATAGACATTTTTCCAAAGAAGACATACAAATGGTCAGCCACATGTAAAGGTACTCAACATAACTAATCATCAGGGAAATGCTAATCAAAACTATAATGAAAAAAAAAAACTATAATAACCTACAGAATGGAAAAAGATATATTGCAAATAACATATCTGATAAAGGGTTAATATCCAAGTTATATAAAGAACGTATAAAAATCAACACCCCCCAAAAAATAATCCAATTAAAAAATGGGCAGAAGGCATGAACAGACACCTCTCCAAACAAGACACGTGGATGGCAAACAGACACATGAAAAGATGTTGTTCATCATCACTGATCATCAGGGAAATCCTGAAGCTAGGAAACTTGGTATCTTTTATTGCATCCAGGATAGTACTTTGTAAAAAATGAATATTCAGTAAATTTTTAAATTGATTTTTTTTTTTTTGCGGCTATAAGATTTTTCTGGTAAAAGTATATTTTTCTATAATGAGTTCAATAATAATAGTGAGGGCTATGTAAAAGTAAAGCAGAATATATTATATTATTTTTTTGGTCCTTTTTAATGTTTGTTTAAAATCGTGTGTTTAAAATTGTGTGTTTAGAGTAGCTTTGAAAAACAGTGTAACGATGGAATCCTCAGTGTAGAGGCAGCCCGGATATTAATTGATGCAAGCAAAAGCTATTGCCCCATCCAAGGAAAGTAAGTATAATTCTTCTTAAATTGCTATTTCCAGAATCAAATGGGTATATGGTAAAAAAAAAAAAAAATCAAACTGAAAGTTAAATGTCCAGATTGACCAATCTATTTATCTCACTCATCTCCATCCATCCATCCATCTATCCATCTACTTATTTTACTTGTTTACATTTTTTCCCCTGAAGGTTCATAACTTTGGTGTCATTAGGAGATTCTGGTGAAAGATCTGAATACTGTGTAATTAGATAAGAGACTAGGGGAGCCATGAAAGAGAACCTATGTAATTTCATACACTATTATATTTATCTTTTCTTTACATCATATTTACTAAGTTACTAGATAGGGAAGCCTGGAGCCTGCCCTTAGTCAGGTGGAGCAGGCCTTGAAGGAATTGATCCATCTGATGGACCTGGGACATGCAATTAACTTTGATGGGAAAAGTTCAAGTATCTTGGAAATATGTCTATATCTGGTCATAGTCCTGGCAAGCATTCACTAATGGATGATCCCAGACAAAGCTTGTGGGGGCAACAATGATAGGAAATCCTGCCAGGTGGTGGTCAACATTTCAGTAGTCTGATAATCTCTCTGGGAGATCTAATATCAGTTCCTAAAGTTTGGGAAGGGTAGGGCCTTCAGGGCCTTGGAGAGGCTGGAGCTAGGGAAGGCATGACAAAGGGGAGTTTGATTCTGAACCCCGAATAATTGGTCTGGGGAAACTTTAATTATGTTCTACCTTAAGTCAAGAATGGTTCCAGGGACAGAGGCAGCAGGGGTTTCCTGTACATGACCATGGGTGGGTAGATAGATCAATACAGAGATTTAGGGCAGAGCATTTTTAATAAACTCCCTTTTTATATTACCCAGAAGTATAGCACTCGATTTTTATTTTAACATATATGTATATGTTTCTCTGTTAGATTCATGAGTATTTATGATGTTTCAACTTATGTAAGAGCTAGAAGTTGGCTTATGAAGTTTAAAAACATGTTAACTTTCTTGGAATATCATAAAGATAAGGCATCTCTTACTCTGTATGGGTAAGTACTATAAACCTTTAATAGCAATATACCTAAAAACATGACCTTTTCTACCTTGTCAGCATTGATTATACTGATTTTCCTTATAAAAATATTAACTAATGTTATGGTCAGCTCTTATTGATCAAGTGATGAAGGAGGAGAGCACTTGCTTCTCTTTCTCCATTCTATTTTAGCAACTTTGTTGATACCTCTATTAGAGAGTGGGTAGGAAAGAAGAAGCAAAGATTGGCCATATTTGGATGCTTTAAGTGGTAATTGCCATATTTTAGGGTCATATTACAAATGAGACTGCTTTCATGTTCTTCTGGGTATAACATTGAGCAGGGAGGGGAGAGAAATATCAAACTCATGGCCTATATTTTCCTCTCAATTTCATCTGTATCATAGGGCAGTTCTGCTGATGTCCATAACTAGGAAAAACACAATATGGCCTTAATAATGCCTGTAACCAGTTTTCCAAAATATTGCAGGATACGGATTTACTTAACTTGTGTAACTCTTTACTTTATTATGAGTTGTGAACTCATGTACTTTTTAGTGCAGGAAGACAAAGTTTTTCTATTAATAAAAGATAAAAATATATATATTAAAAAAAGATTAAAAATGAGAAATACCAGAAAAGTTCGTGCTACTAAATATTTTTTAAAGATTTTATTTATTTGACAGAGAGAATGAGATCACAAGTAGGCAGAGAGGCAGGCAGAGAGAGACGGAGAAGGAGGCTCCCTGCTGAGCAGAGAGCCTGATGTGGGGCTAGATCCCAGGACCCTGAGATCATGACCCGAGCCAAAGGCAGAGGGTTTAACTCACTGAGCCACCCAGGTGCCCTCATACTACTAAATTTTAAGTGGGTGCTGACATATCTTTCATAACAAATCCCAATAATTTCTTAACTTTTCCGCATGTATTAAGTTTAAAGAGAAATATAAGGAATTAAAACCCTGGGGTCTTGACATATATGTAGATAACCACTTTCTGTTAGCCCTACTTGGGATGGATTGGGAAATTTAAAAATATATATATCATACTAATTACTGAATAGAATATTTTTTCCTGTTCTTACTTTTAAGTGATGCTGATGTTTTTCTCTATATTTGTTTCTTGCTTTTGATGAATGAATCTTTGCCTTGTTTCTTATGTGCTATTAGCCTTGATTTTTTAAAAATGCTCCCCATCCTGATATAGATTAATAAGAGCTATATTTTTATCTTTCTCTTTGATGATTATTGTGTACAGAAAGTATGCTTTAGGTTTCTGCTTATTTATTTTATATTTTTATACTCTTCAAATTAATGTTACTGATTTATTAAAGCAAATTTTGAACTTCAGATCTCAGTTGTTGTATTTTTAAAGTAATCTAACATTTTATTGATCTCTTTTTTCCCCAGGAATAATAAATTTCTGCTTTCTGTATATCACATAGTATTTTCAGAAGAATTTGAATATGCGGGACATGTTATAACAGCAATGTACATTTATCCTATAATAATGCATCTATGGCCAATGGCAAGAGAGTTAAATGTGTCAGCACTTATATCAGTAAACTACTATTTTGTATTTTTATACATATTTCGATCAGCACTGAAGGTACTATTTAAAATAAGCTGTATCCAGTGAAAAGAACAATTCAAATATCTTTGAATCTATTTGTGTCATATTGAAATAATTTGATACTAGAAGCCATTTGATGTAATAGTTGATAGGATCTTAGAATTTTAGTAATCTTTTTTGAATTTTCTGAATTTAATAATGAAATCAGTATAATAGTCATGGTCTTGAGTATCAGGTAAGATAAGTATCATAAAAGTGGAGAGAATCCCAATGACAGGAAAGAGAAATGGGAATCGAGATGGAAAATACAAATGGTTATTTCTCTCAAGTACTTTGTGTAATGATGCAAAAAGCAAATAAGCAAATGAATCCAAATTGGTTTGCTAGGTCCTTGTCATGAGAACTGCTTTTTAGGATAAATGGTTCGAAGATGATTTGTCAGCATTACTGTTTTCATACTTTATTATTAATAGTGTTGCAATGACTCTGTTTACTGCTATTTTTAACTGCTTGTTTCTGGCATTTCAACTTCATTATAGATTATATATATTTTGAATCAAATTATGATTTTGATGGAGATTAAAAAAACTTTTTGGAATTCCAAATGAATAACTTAAAACTCAACTTTTGGAGTGCAACTCATTTGTAGTTGAGGATTGAACTGTTAATTTTGAAGACCCAACCCCTCCCCCTATAGGTGCTATGATATAACATATGTTCTGTTTATCTTCTAAATAGATAATAATTTTGAAAAGGAAATATTTTCATCGATATTGGAATACTTTGGACTTTCTTATCGTGCTTCATGGAATCATTGACATCTTTTGTATATACTTTGTCAAATTGAGACCAGACACCTTCATTCTTATTCAAATTACAGTAATACTAGGATATTTCAGAATAATTAGGTTTATTCCTTTCTTCAAGGTAAAACATCGCACTTCTAAATGTTGTGGGTTTTTTTTTTTCCTACACTGTTAAGTGTGTTAAGAAACCTCATTATTTTGAAGGAAACAAGGGAAGGAACTGTCTTTTCTGGAATGCTGTCTCTACAGGCATAGGCCTGGTTTACCCTCTCACGTTCTCAGAGAGAATGCCTTCACTGACCACCCTGTGTGAGATGGCAGCCTGCTCCCTGACACATACCAGCTTCCCATCCCATCTACCCGACCCCCCTCCACCTGCTTAAGGTTTAGTTTTTCCTCATAGCACTTGCTACCTCTGTACTGTATGTGGCATGTACTCTCCACGAGGCAAGGATCTTTGTCACTGATGTAACCGACGGCTCTAGAATGGTGCCTAGCATATCTTAAGTTCTGAATCAAATATTTGTTGAGTGAAAGAATAAAAATGTTGGTACCACTTGAAGCATGGTGACTCAGAAACAAGTTCTCCGGGTTTAGCAAAATTTGCTCATAAAGGCCTAATTGTGCAGAAGCATGAAAATATTTTCTCTACAGGCCACTTCTATATTGCATACTGCCTATGGAACTTAATTTTGCTGTGGCCTTCAGTCTCTGTAACAGCTACTATTCCTTCTTTCCATGCCTCTCGTTTTGGTTCTGAAGGTAGATTTTCAGATTTCCAGTCATAGCTCTTAAACATCCTTTCTTCCAATGAAGTTGCCTTATATAAGCTTTTAACTTTGGAGCTTTAGATGGTTTCATTTGCCACTCTATTTTTTTTGAGCTGTTTAATTCCTATTATGTCAAACAAGTTTATGGTATCTGTTGAAGTTATGAAAGATTAATGTTAAAAAAAAAACTACTGAAAACCCTGGTGACAAAAGAATCCTTCATCTATTCCCTTTCTCCTCGAAATTTAGTGGTCCTCTTAAAGGCAGAATTGTTTGAATGCTCAGACTTGTACTTGTAGACTTTATTGTCTGTTTCTTCCTTGATTCTATATCAGTGTTACCAAGCTTTGGTGTTTGAAAGTGTTACTATACAGAGTTGTATATACAAATGCTGCTTTAAGGGGTAATTTTGATTATTTGTGATTTTTGCTTTATGAGCTTAGAGGCGAGTATCTACATAAGGCATAACCCACTATAACACAAAGTATGCTAGAAATCAGGACGTGTAGTATGTGGC
Source organism: Nasua narica (assembly GCA_028533885.1). NCBI lineage: Eukaryota > Metazoa > Chordata > Mammalia > Carnivora > Procyonidae > Nasua > Nasua narica. The sequence goes on from CM052814.1 coordinate 48,025,542, forward strand.
TAAGTCTTAAAATGGAAAGGAGAAGCTTCTTTGGTTATCAGTTTTTATACAGAGATCGTATACAGATGAAGGTGAAATAATTATTGTAGAAGTAATACTTTGTGAAATGTTTCTCTGAGGGAAGTAAAGATTTAAAGATGTGTTATTGTAGAAGTCAACCCTATTCAGAGTGTGAACGAATTGCTACTTCTGTCCAGCACACTTTGACAAATCTCCATGAAATATACTTAAGGAATTAATATAATCAGGATTACCTTTTTCTATTGAGCCCTTGCTATGTTCCAGGAACCATGCAGAGCACTTTACATATATTATCTAATTAAATTATTGCAACAGCCCTGTGAAGCAGGTGTTCCCACTATATAAAGTCAGGTGCTCTAATAGCCAGTCTCAGTACAGTGTGGCTTTCAAAAGAAACCTATATTGGAGACTTGGAAGAATATTGGAGATTTTTACTTTTGATCCTCTTAGGAACAGCCCAGGGGGTGTCAGTGCATCATGGAATAACACTTTGTAAAAGTCCTCTTTACTATCTCTCCCTCTGACCAAAGTGAGACAACCATAATAACAACTAAAAATCTCTTCTTTCTCTGCTCTTGCAATTCCCTTGCTATGATGTTATTTTGCTCTTCTCACCTTCCTCCTCTGTGACCTATTTCCTCACCATCTGCCCTGCATTCTGACCCGATTCTGTCTCTGTGATTGACTGTATTGGTTGTGAGGGGCTGCTCCATTGGACTTTGAGTATTTAAGTATTATTACCACCATTTTACAGATGAGGAGACAGGGTCCTCAAGGTCACAAGTAACTTGCTCAAGGTCATAGAGCTGGTGAATAGGAGTGCTGATACTTGAACCTTAGAAGATTTATATTTAAAATCCCCTTCTCTTCAGTCACTACACTCTATTGCCTCGGCTTATGATTTGAGAAATTTAAAGCTAGGAAGTATCTTTAATATCCTATGTTCCTTATCTTGCAAGTCAAGAAACTGAGGGGCAGAGGGATGATTGATTTGTTTGGTGACTATCATGCAGGTTAGGGGACCACCGCTCTAGTCTCCTGAAATGTAGGGGTGTGGAGAATGAGGGGTACAGGCAGTGGTGGGGACTTCCCCTTAAATCTACAGAGCCAGTTAGTGAGTCATTGACCTTTCATTTCTTTAAAGAGTGGCTCTCAAACTTGAGTGCGAGTAGACTCACCCCAGGACTTGTTAAGATGCTGATTTCTGAGCCCTGCCCTCATAATTTCTGGTTCAGCATGTCTGCGGGGGAGGGATGGCTGAGAATTTGCATTTCTAACAAGTCTCTGGGTAGTGCCACTGCTCCCCAAGATGACACTTTGAGAATGCCTGCCTTGGAGGGTGCTTTTCCTCATCAAACTTTCAGACTTGTTTTTCTCTTCGTTGTTTCAGATAATAATCCCACTACTGATAAATATTGTCGATGTGCAGATTAAAAAGCGCCTCCGCTTGATGTATGGCATTACGAAAGGTTATCTCAAAAGTCAAGAGGATACCAAGTTTTTAATAAAACAAATATCCAGCCGAGAATCAATATACCAGGTGAGAGACAAGATTGGGAAAACAATCCCTTGAGTAAAGTCATATATCTTTGAAGACTATTTCTACATGTATTTGGCCCAACAGATCAGTTGTGTCAAGTGACAGGGATTCAGTTGTTTATTATGTTATGAGAGGTGCCGCAGAGGACAGTCTTTGCTCTCTAAATGTCAGGTATCTTTATGAAACTCCTTTATAATTGTCACAGAAGCAAATCTACCCTGTGTTTTTATTTTCTGGATGCAGACACATTTGTCTGCCTTTGTAACACTCTCTGAAGGAGAGGGCAAGTTGGAAAAGGCTTCATGCAGGAATCAGAACTCACATGAGTCTTCATAGAAAGGGTAGGTCTCAAGTGGAGAGGAAGAGAGAGGGAAAGAGAACAAAGATTGGACAGTGAAAACTGGAAACGCTGGTGCCAAAGAATGGCTGAGTAGTAGTAGTTATCTGTTTGTTTACTTATTTATTTAATCATTTAAGATGGCCTGAAGGGTAAGGTCTTTGAATCCAAATATATGTATGTAGGGAGGAGAGAACACAGAAAAGATGTTAAGAGAAGAATCATGCAGAATTTTACGACTCGAAAGTAATAAAATGCAAGAAAGAAAGTATCCCTCCCTGCCCTCCACGCTACCACTTCCCAGAAATAGCCCCAGTGTAACCTGTCTTTTTTTTTTTTTAGATTTTATTTATTTATTTGTCAGAGACAAAGAGAGAAGAGTGAGCACAACAGGCAGAGGGAGAAGTAGCCCCACTGAGCAAGGAGCCCCGGTGCTGGACTCAATCCCAGGACCTGGGGTCATGACCGTAGCTGAAGACAGGCATCCCTATAGTAACCATTCTTATGTTAATTCCTCTACTGTTTGTCGTAATAGTTTTAATAATGTGCACGTGTATTTTATTCTTGATTTATTATCTCTAAACATCCTTTATTTGCTCTCTGCCATGAAGTATAAAGAAATTAGAATATTGCTTTTAGCCTTTCTTCTCCCCATCTTAAATTTTTGGAGCTATTATTTTTACAGAGAAAAGGTTTATAACATTTACATTTTATTCTGTAAGTATATATGTCTTTATTCTTTTCAATGACTCCATACATGGAAAACCAAAAAACAACTTTTACTTTGTTATGATTATATAAATATCATTCACTGTAGAATCTATCATTTGATTCAACTTATCACAAAGAAAATATGCTGAATATCAGTAAACATCTACTACTTGAGACTCTTCTAAATTAAGCAGTCAAATGGATTAATTAAAAAAATGTTAAGCTACCTTCCTCTCTTCCTTTAGCTTATATTCCTCAGCTACCCTTTCTGGACTCCCATGTGAGTCTCTTTTTTGGTTTCCTTTTTATCATGCTAGATTATGCCCATAAGTAATTTTTTTGCATAGGTGATATATGGGATTACATATGCAAAAATCTTTGTATTTTGCTCTCATTAATCTTTTCACTGTCCAAAACTATTTTCTTAAAGATATTGCTATCTGTCTTCAGCATTAATGATACAAGGCTGATTTTACTTATGCTTTTCTTTCTTTTAAAGATTTTATTTATTAATTTGACAGAGAGCAGGACAGAGAGCAAAAGAAAGCATAAGCAGGGGGCATAGTAGAGGAAGAGGCAGAAGCGGGCTCCCCCCTGAGTAGGAAGCCCGATGTAGGACTCTATCTCAGGATCCTGGGATCATCACCTGAGCTGAAGGCAGACCCTTAATTGACTGAGCCACCCAGGCGCTCCTTTACATGTGCTTTTGTAGATGACTTTTTTCTCTCTGTTTAGAGGTTTATAGGATTTTCTCCTCAGAGTTCTGAATTTTTACCAGAATGTGTCTAGGTGTGATTTAAAAAAAAAAAAAAAATTAGGGGCTCCTGGGTGTCTCTATCAGTTAAGCGTCTGACCCTTGGTTTTGGCTCAGGTCATAATCTCAGGGTTGTGAGACTGAGCCCCACATCCAGCTCAGTGGTTATGGTGGGATCTGTTTGAGGATTCTCTTATTCTGCCTCTCCCCTCGTTCGTGTGTGCTCTCTCTCTCAAATAAATAAATAAATCTTAAAAAAATTATTGGGGTACCTGGCTGACTTAGTTGGTAGAGCATGGAACTCTTGTTCTTTGGGTCATGAGTTTGAGTCCCATGTTGGATTGGAGACATAACTTAAAAAACAAAAAAATTTTAAAAATAAAAAAATAAAAAAAGAATTCTCCCATGCAGCACTTGTTGGAGCTTTCATAATCAGAAGATTGCCCATGACCTCTTTGATTATTCTCTCCCCTTGGTTTCTATTCTCCTTTCAGCACCCTTTTAAACAAATATTTGAAATTCTGGATTTAGTCCTTGTTTCAAGTTTTCTCATAACTTCCAAATCTTTCCTCTTTGCAGTGAGAATTTTCCCTATTCTGAATTTTAGCAAAGCATCTAACATCTTTCATGACATCTTTATAGATAGGCTAGAGCACTATTCTCTAGATTTATCAAAGAAGTATCGATTGTTGGATCAAAGGTGCAACAGAACTCTATCTTGTTGATTTACCTTGAATGTTAGAGAAGACAAAAGAAGTACAGAAAGTCTAGATGGATCTACAATAGAAAGAAGATAGAGCTATTCATAGGAGAAAAGATTTCAGAAACTGGAAGAGGAGGCAAGAAAATAACAGTCAGTGGCAGGAGGTAATGTGTTTTGAGGAGTTTGGGAGAAGGCATTGACATGTGGGGCGCTTAGCCTCCAAGTGTAAGCGACGAAATGAATTCCCCTTTGGCTTTTATAAGGAGACTTCAGTAAGCATTAAAATTTTTTTTGAGATGTGTTTAGCTATCAAACTTGTGTTTATTCCAAAAGTGACGTGGTTCAAAAACTGACCAGTGGCAGCTCAGTTAGAGGAGACAAATGTATGCCCAGGGTTTCATGATTATGTTCTCTGTGTGGGTTGGAGTCGGTTCCTCTCTCTCTGGTGCAGGTCGTTCTGTAGCATTTTTACAGAATTGTTACTGGTCCAGTTTGGTTTTTTGGCAGCTGTGCAAGCAGGGCGAGACCACAGTGTGTGGGTGCTGTCAGCAGGCCATTAATTTGACACCTTCCCAATATTGATTCAGTGTTATCAAGTGAGAAGAAACAATTTAATAAAAATTGTATACCTCATTCTTATATTCAAAATGAGGGATTTATTACGTGATTTTTCTAGACCAAAACAACAGCAAAAACTTAACTTTAGCTACTTAAACTTTAGATAACAAACCTGTAGGGGCGCCTGTGTGGCTCAGTTGGTTAAGTATCAGACTCTTGATCTGGGCTCAGGTCATGATCTCAGCATCCTGGGATGGACCTCTGCCCTGGGCTCTGTGCTCAACGGGGAGCCTCCTGGAGATTCTCTCCCTCTGTCCCTTCCTTCCGCCCCATTCATGTGTGTGCAAACACTTTCTCTCTCAAATGGATAGGTAAATCTTTTTTTTTTTAAAGATTTTTATGTATTTAGTGGAGATAGAGTGAAACTGAGAGAGAGACAGCACAAGAGGGGGTGCAGAGAGAGAGGGAGAGAGAGAGAGAGAGAATGAGCTGGGAGAGGAACAAAGGGAGAGGGAGAAGCAGGCTCCCTACTGTGCAGGGAGCCTGATGTGGGACTTGATCTCAGGTCCCCTGAATCATGACCTGAGCTGAAGGCAGATGCTTAACTGACTGAGCCACCCAGGTGCACCTAAAATGGATAAATAAATCTTAAAACAAAAAACAAAACAAAACAAAAAAACCCACAAGCCAATAAAATAGCACCGTGTTCGTGCTATTTTCCCTGTAAATAGCACTATGCTGTGTGTTATTCTGGCGCAGGGTTTTGGTTACCTGTCCCTGACTATCCTAGGGAATTGCCGGTTGTTTGCTGTCAAGGCTGTTGGTGTGGCCAAGGGCAAACTCCAGAAAGACTGAGAGCTGGAGAATAAGCTCCACAAAGAGCAGAGCCCAGGATATGTGGGCATCTGACCAACACCCACCGTATGAGCACAGCTTAAACCACGGTGAGCCCTGGCACAGAGCTATTTCTTAGTTATGGCAGGAGTTATCCGTAGGAAACATGAACTAATCAATACCTTTGTTTCTCTTCCTTCCGCTAGTTTTTATGCTCCTGATAGACTGGCTGCCCAAACTCTCTCTTAACAGAGCTCTCTGTCTGTGAGAATTCTCCTTGGTGCACAGTGGAATGCACACTAATTGTCTCTGAGAAACGCTGGGTCTGGTGGTTATGCAAGCTACCGACCGCACGCTACTCATTGTAATAGGCATAGGAACACAGGGAAAGTAGCAGAATCAGCACTGAGGAAAGAATTGAGCTAAACCTCCCTCCCACATCATAAAATAGTGGAATTGCTTCTTTTTCTCAGATTTTAAAGGCAGACATGCACTTGTTGTAATAAGAAATTAATGTTAATTTTCTTAATTTCTTCTTAATTTCTTCCAGAAATTATATGAAATTTTGGAAACCAACAAACGAGATGCTGTCAAAGAACTAGGTAGGTAGTTGGGGGTACCCGATTTCCTGAAATCACAGCTTATTATCCCATAATTCAATCGAGGGAAGACAAGTTCATACTTTCCTTCTATTACTCATTTATTCATTCAACAAGCATTTATTGAATGCACACAATAGGCCAGGTATGCTGAAAATGCAGAGCCTGGTGAAGGGTCTGAGAATATCAATGGATAATTGCATAAAGTGAGAGGAAGTCTTGTACTTGCTGTGGGAACATTGAGGAAAGAATGAAGAGGGTAGAAAGTGTATTAAATGACAAGATCAGATTCCTTAAGGCTGTAAGAATAAGACATGGGGATTACATTTGACAAAGGGTGTTTTTGTTTTGTTTTACTTTGCTTGCAAGGATACTCAGGAATGTGTGCCTATAAGGGAGTTCATTTTTTGAACATCTATAATCACTCTGCTTGAGTTGAAACACATAGCAGGAGCCCTAGGATTTTATAGAAAGCTTCTTGGGTCTGTTTTCCTTGTAAGGGGCTATAGGCCAGGCTCTCAGTGTATGCACAAGTATCTGGGAGAAAGCCTGGCATAAATGGAAGTTATTATAAAAGAAATCAAGTAAAACCACTTTGTGTTCATAACCACATTATAAGATGCCATATGGATTTATGAGGATCATACTTTCTAAATCAAGATTGCAAGACCGTGGCCTAATGAATGAAATTGCGGATTTGGAGACAACATGCCAGGAATTTTGGTGCTGTCTCAGAAAATCCAGGATCCACTATTGCCTTTACATGTAGGTAGATTTTTATTTCCGTGCTTTTAAAGATTAGAGTCCTAGCAGCTGCTGTCTCATATTATGCTTTTAGATTAGTATGGACTATTACAAAGTTCTCTCTCTTTTTTTTTTTTTACATGGTGAAAAAAATTATATTTAGATTTAGCCAGCTGGACTCAGTTTAGATAATCCCAATTTTGTTGACAACATCCAAAGCATCATAGTCGGGGGCCAGTCGAACATATGCCTTCTTCTCTCCCTCAAGCCTGATCAAGGTGTTGACCTTGGCCACGTCAATGTCATAGAGCTTCTTCACAGCCTGTTTGATCTGGTGCTTGTTGGCCTTGACATCCACAATGAACACAAGCGTGTTGTTGTCTTCTATTTTCTTCATGGCTGACTCAGTCATCAGGGGGAACTTGATGATGGCATAGTGATCAAGCTTGTTTCTCCTGGGGGCGCTCTCTCGAGGATATTTGCTGCCTTCGGAGACACAGAGTCTTGGGTCGTCGGAACATAGGTGACCTGCGGATCTGCTTTTTATTGTGGCTGTGGACACCTTTCAGCACCGCTTTCTTGGCCTTCGAAGCCTTGGTTTTGGCCTCGGCTTTGGGAGGGGCAAGGGCTTCCTTCTTAGCTTTCCGTGCCATCTTCATAAAAGGGCACAATGTGCTCTTGATTCAGTCCCATAAAAGGGAATGCCTGTTCCCAAACGGTTACTGCAACTGATTGTTAAATGTTAATTATGTCAGGAATTGTATTAACAGGTTTATGTGCATTACCTCATTTAATCCTTATAATTGCTCTATGCGGCAAACGCTATCATCATCTTCATCTTAGAGATAATGAAGCTGTAAGATTTAAGATTAGAAAGGTTAACTTGCCTGAAGTCATATGTGTTGTAAGTTGTGAGCTGGATATCTGGCCAAGGGGTACTGGACATTGAAACCTAAGTTCCTTTTTTCTTTTTTTTTAAAGATTTTATTTATTTATTTGACAGAGAGATCACAAGTAGGCAGAGAGGCAGGCACAAAGAGAGGGGGAAGCAGGCTCTCCGCTGAGCAGAGAGCCTGATATGGGGTTTGATCCCAGGACCCTGAGATCATGACCTGAGCCGAAGGCAGAGGCTTTAACCCACTGAGCCACCCAGGTGCCCCATAAGTTCTTTTTTAAAAAAAAAAAATTTAATTTTAAGTAGATTCCACACCCAACATGGGGCTTAAACTCATGACCCCGAGGTCAAGAGTCAAGTGCTACAATGACCTACGTTCCTGATCACACTTTCATTATACCAGCCGGTTAAAAAAAAAAGGTTTGAGTACGTTCCAGACATCAGGCATTTTGCTCCATGTTAGGAGTACAAAGATGAAAGAGATGCAGTTTTGATCGTGAGTCACAGTCCAGTTCGTGACTTCTTGTGTTCATTAAAGAGGACAAGATATGCGATCTGATCTCAGAAAACTCCACCAGCTAAAGTCCAGGGGCTCTTTCATTAAGTCATTTGGTATTTAGGATGAGACAAATAAGTAAAAATCAAAATGCCACAATGTAGTAAGTTCCATAATGGAGATATGTAGGACGTGCCATGGGAATAAGGCAGAGAAAGTGAATTTCTCCTAGTTGGTGGGGGAAGCCAGTTTTCAATTTTCAGTTCATCAAATGGAGTTGAAGATAACTCTAGTCCCCCCAGCCCCACAAGTTCTGTATGAAACAGGCATGGCAGGTATTGTGTAAATACTTTGGAAATTATAAACCACTACACAGATATTAGTTACTCTTGTGGTCATTGCATTGTTTGCTTACTTACGGTTTTATTTGCTTCAGGACTCATAGAGCATGAGGGTCGCGATGTTGTCATTGCTTTGAAGACCAGGCAGGCAATCCGGAGTGTGATTGCTAAAGCTCTGAAAAACCTCACCTTCCTTTGGTCAAGAGGCATTATCGATAAACATGAAGGCATCGAGATGAATAAGGTAACAAAGCGATTTTCCATTTGGCTTGTTTCCATGGCCCAACACCCAAGCCTGCATTGTGACTTGGGCAGAGTGTAATGAGTGAGGGAGGTTAAATCAGGTGTTAACTCTGTCATTTGCCTAAAGTCTTTGTTAATGCCAGTGGCAGCGAGCGCCAACACTCCCTGTTACATAACCATGTCAACACTGTTTGGTTCCAAGTAACAGAAACCAACCCGAGTTAGGCTTTGCCAAGAAATGGGGTTGGAGGATTTATTATAAAGACACATGGTGTCTTACAGAATCCACAGTAGCCAGACCATGTGGCCAGGCCTGAGGAAAGGACTTGACTACAGAACTAGAAAGTTTTCCAGATTCTCCATTTCCTATCAGGGTTGCCCTCTGTGCCATCATCTTTTGGCTACTTCTAAAAACTCAACATTTTTCTGCTTCTTTGTCTACTGCTAAATGTGCAGTGCCCAGTCCTAGTAGCTATGGCGAGGGAGGTGGGAATCACATAATGTTAACACGGTAGGGAGAGGATCAGCTTGTGTGTGTTGGTGGGGATCAGGGAGGCCGCAGTTCTGAGGGAAGAGGAGCAGGGAAGACACCATCAGTGGTTAGCTGATAAATAGACTTTTGAAAAATGATATATGTGTTTGCAAAAAAAATAGGGCCATAAGACAGAGGAAAACATGGTTAATATTTAATGCTATCACTCTATCACATCTACCATCTAGACCATATATTTGTGCAAATATGATTGTTCTTCCTATCCTTTGTAAGAATCTGTTTCCTAGCATAAAGCAGAAACATGGAAGTTCTGGTCCCACATTCTGTCTGTATTGCCCACTGATAAGTTGCTCCGGAGTGCCACCTGCTTTTCCTTACCGCGGGCAGCTCCCGGCCAAGTGTCACATGTACTGTGCTTCTAGTCATTCCCAAGACATGGTCCCCTCTCCATGGTCCTCAAAGGGAAATGGGTGTGGGGCAGCCAGCTTTCCCCTTTAAGGTTCTATCTCTTTAGACTAATATCACGGCAAAGGACTAAATGGGTAATACGATTTCTCCTTAGTGTCTGACAGACAGAAGTAAAGGTCTACTTTACAGTATTCTTCAGGTTATACATCTACATACACTGTTTTCTATTCTATTTTTTTTTTCACTTATCTCTTTGAAGCCTATGTCAGATTCATTTAAGTACTTGATAACATTAATTAAAATAAATAAATAATAGCCCTTATGAGAGATTTTTTTTCCTATAGTTTTGTTTAGAAAGGTAATGGCTAAATCGATCATTCCATAGTTACTTATTGAATGCATACTGATTGCTTAATTGTCAGCCAAAGAGCTATAATTATCTTCCAAGGCATAAGGAGACAGTCATAAGGAGTTAGCTAGCTAATTCGATTTAATTGAGTAAATATATGTTGAATTCTACCATGTCATGGACTCTTGAGGAGATTAGGATACTTAATACAACATTGCCCCCAAAGTCCACGGGCTTTTCCTTGTTCTTTCATTTAGTCCTTTATTCATACAATCAACAAGAGTATATATATATATTAGGAGGGTGAGGCAGATAAGTAAAAATAATAATAGTATAATGTAATCACTTCCATAGGGAGATCTGTAGAGGATGCCATGGGAATAAGGCAGGCAAGTGATTATCTCTTACCTGAGAAGCCAGAGAAGGTTTCTGAGAGCCCACAAAGCTGGAACTATGGCCTTCAAAATCAGAAGAATTTAGAGAAGCAAATCATACATATGAAAAATATTTGAGAAAATGTGGATTTAAATTGTACAGTAATCAACTGTGAAGTTTAGATGATTTCAAATTAAGACACAGTGTCATCCAGTGTTAATTGGGTTATAAAGATAATGAACTCAAATTGAGTTAATACATCAATTCATCAATTCAGTGAGTTAAGGGAAGAATAGGGACCAATAAAGGTTAGAGGATAATTTAAGTAGGGTGAGAGAAACCGGGAGTCAAAATCAAAATAAATTTACATAACAGTAGTTTTGTTAGAGTTCCTTAATTTTTACCTACCATCCCTTTTCCCTCACTGGATCTGATCACCATTATTTGGATTGTTTTCAGGTACTCCTTGCAAAAATAAAAGCGCTGAATAACTTTCCAATGGCAATCCCACCACCTACTCCTGACAAATATCTTCATAGTATTGTTTGGCTGGAAAATAAGGATGTTCTCATTGAGTTCTTCAAGGTAAAGATTCTGTCTTCTATTCTGGCTCAGGTTTGATGATAATATTTTCTACTCTCTAATGCAAGACTAACAAATAGCATATTAAAAGCAAGAATCCAGCATAGCCAGTGAAGGGTAAGCCAAAATAGAGGCCCAGCAAAACCCAGAAGAGTAGATTTCACTTTGAGCCTGCAGGGCAAAGATGGTTTTTCACAATGGCTTATTTGCTTAGAGTAAGTTATCTGTGTGACCTGATTATTACCAATCCCATCTTATTTTATGTTGTAGAGTTCTGTGCTTCTAGATCCACCCTCTGGAAAGGACTCTTTTTTAGAGCAAGGGTCTCGAGTTTAAATTGCTATCTAGGCCAGGCAGGTGATCTAAAAGTAAAACAAGTTGTGCATAATATTATAGGGAACAGTGAGAACTGGGATATATTCCAGAGTTCATGGTCTGTCTAAAGTCAGCTGAGTGTTGTTACTGGAATTTGGACTCTTTCAAGAAATATTTATTGACTATCCTCTTTGTGCCAGAGACTGTTTTAGGTTTGGGGATAATGCCAGTGAACAAAGTAAATGAAGTCCTTGCTTTGCACTTTATATTATATGGATAGAGATGACAATAAACACACCAACACACAAATATATGGTCTATTAGATGATTGTCAATGCTATGGAGAAGAAGGGAGAAAAGGGAGTGTAATTGGAAGCTATTTTATACGGGGCAATCAGGGAAGTCTGCTCTAATAAGTGACGTTTGAAGAGAGATCTGTAAGAAGTAGCATACAAAAGGTAGATAATCTGGGAGAAGAGCATTCCAGGCAAGTTTGTTCAAGGAACATCCCCAAAGCCCCTGTGGCAGAAGCAGTGATGGCAGGAGCCGATGAAGTTGGAATAGTTGTGAAGCCTGAGTTTGTACAACTCTGTGGGCCAGGACTTTAACTTTTACTCTGAATTAAGTGGGAACTTAGGGAAAGGTTTCAAACTGAGAAGTGATATGATCTGACGCACTGAAAAATGAGCACCTTGCTGCTGTGTGGAGAATAGGCCATCAGGTGACATGGGCAAGCCAGAGAGGTGATGATCGTAATGGAGGCAAGAGGCGATGGGGACTTGGAATAGAACAAGTGGTACGTGGTCGGACTCTTAACATGTTTTGAAGGTAGAGCTGATAGGTGCTGATGGAAGGAGTGTTAGAAAGAGAGGACGACTTTTGGGATTTTAGTCTGAAAATAAGATGGAGTTCCTGTTGACTTAGATGGAGAAGAGAAGATTTATAAGGAGGGCACAAGCCCTCAATTCTGAATGAGTTAAATTTAAGAGAGCCATTAGACATCCAAATAGAGATGTCGAGTAGGCAGTAGGATATGTGACTAGAATTCAGGTGGGAGGCCAAATGGGAGATAGAGGACCCTGAGATCATGACCTGAGCCAAAGGCAGAGGCTTTAACCCACTGAACCACCCAGGCGCCCCTGTTCCTTACTCTTTAAAGTCTTCCCTAGACACCCAAGACAGGGTCCTTTGGCCTTTCGGGACTTTTCCAGAGCATCCTATCTTTGTCTCCTTTGTCAGAAGTATCGCATTTTCTTGTAAACATCTACTCAACTGAGCGTTTATTGGGTATTTCCATCAGTCACTGTGCCCACTGCTAATCACAAAGCTGACAGTTTGCATGCTTGTCCCCTTCTTTCAAAAAAAATTGATGAAGCATTTCGGCACGATATAATTCATTAATAAACCAAAGAATATAGTTTGTGGGGGTTTTTTTCTATTTGAAAACCATTTTAACTTTAAAATCTTATTTCTATTTATAACCTTTGTGTTGACTCCCTTTTTATTTTTCTTGCAGGAGAGAGCCAAACTTGCCTATTTTGACTACGGAGATGTCATTTGTAGAGAAGGTGAAATGCCACAAGGAATCTACTTAATTATTTCAGGAATGGCAATTGTAAGAGACTATTTATTCTTTACTGAAAATGCATTTTTGAAATATATGATTTTAAAATAAGGAGAAATTTAGGAATCAGGAAAGTTTTAAATTCTTTTTAAAAGATCTTTATTTGAGAGAGAGAGAGAATACAAGTGTGAACGGTGTGTGTGGGGGTGCAGAGGGATAAAAACTCAGAGTCTGTGCTGAGCATGGAACCCCAAATGCAGCTTGATCCTAGGACCCTGAGATCATGACCTGAACTGAAATCAAAAGTCACTTAAATGACAGAGCCACTGAGGTGCCTTGAAAGTTTTAAATTTTTAACGTAATTTCTAAATGAAGCTATTTCTGCTCAGAGTGAACACTACAGCTGAGAGATAATATCCAACATCTGAAAGGTGCTTCCCATTTAACAAAATGCTTTTTTAGTCATTGCTTATTTTAGTCATGCTTATTTTTTGCAGCAATCCTGGGAGGAAGTGGTTTTTTCCATGATCTTCAGATAAGTAACCCAATTCTTGGAGTGGTTGAGTTATCTAAAGGAAATGAGAGTCAAGAATGAGGGGATAGACTGTAATGTCAGATCCTTACAGAGGTCAAATAGAATGAGGATTGAAATTACAACCTTTACATAACCAATAGAAGGCTTTTGGTGACCAGAGAGAGAAAGATGTTGGTAGAGTGAGGAGAATAAGAATCCTTTAGAGTCTGAATGCTAGTAGCTGAATACATGGGTGAGCCCCAGCTTATGGCCCAAATCATTCCTAGGCCTTGAGTGATGCTTGCAAGTGACAAACCGTTATTATAGTGCACATAATATACTTGGCTTTCGATTTTTTGGAAGGGGTGTTTCAGACCTTAAAAATATCCAGTTGATTATGGAAATAAACTATTTTGATAAATATAATACTAACACATATATAGCACTTATTAAATGTCTGGTGCTATTCTTTCATTCATTCAACAAATGTTTACTCCATTACTACCTTGCCACAGGTACTGTTCATTCTAGGCACGGGGAATTGACAAAACAGACAAAAATCCCTGTCTTCTTAGAGTTTACTTTCTAGTAGAGGCGTAGAAGGCGATGGAACAATGAGCAAAATAAATAAGTTAAATGTACAGTATGTTAGATTGACAGCTGAAGATGTTAGTTGTAATCTTTTAAAGGGTGGTCAAAACGGCAATATATTACAACATTTAATCCTTATAACAGCCTTATTTTTCACATGGGAAAACTGGTGCCCAGACCAATTAATTCATTTGTCTCCCAAGGGCACACAGTAAGAAGTCAAGAAGGGCTTTGAGACCATGGAGTTAGCCGCAGTATTCATGTCCTTAGTCGTTATTCTGTGCTGCTTCCAGTAGAATCCTTGTGCTATGGTCCCATTAGAATCATAACAAAAATACACTGCTACCCTTATTTATTAGATATGTCAACTCGAACTTGTAGAAGCTGCAACATATATTTTTCCTTATATGAATTTTATATGCATATTTGAAATGCAATGACTGGCCTAGTTAATTCTTCTTAAGGAGTAAGTCCAACAATATTTGGGCTGAAGATGTCATATTAGTGTTCACCTGATGCCATAGCAACGCAGCATACCTTTAGTGGCTTAGAAACGTCATCTCAGAGTTCTTAGTTCATCAGTTCTGGTTTCTCTGCTTGAGTCTCACAAGGCCAATATCAAAGGGGTCAGTAGGGTAGTGTTCCTGTCTAGAAGCTCTAAGGGCAGAATCCATTTCCAGATTCTTTGAGGTTATTGGTAGAATCTAGTTCCTTATGGCTATAGGACAGATGTCCCTGCTTCTTTGCAGGCTGTCAGCTGGGACCCACCTCCAGCTCCCTGGAGAAGAGCTCCTTCTCCACCCTCGCAGGTGGCACTCATCCCAGAGCTGGAAGTACAGCCAATCCTCTCTTGATGCCCCATCTCTCTGATCGACTCTACTTCTTTTTGTACCTTTGTGGGCTCTTGTGATTGATTACATTGGCCCACCAGGATTATCCAGAATCATCTCTTGAAAGTCTGTTGATAAGTGACCTTCATTCCATCTGCAAAGTCCCTTCCCAGTGGCACCTTGATTAATGTTTGATTGCATAACAAAGAGACAGGAATCTTGGAAGGACTTCTTTAAATTCTGCTTGTAGATATTATCTTCTTTTCTTTGTTTGTAAAAAGCAGAGACATTGTTCATTGCTCAAAGAGTCTTTGAACTGCATTCAAAATCAAATTAGAAAAGTGTCAAAGCCCTTTGGAAGCATGAATACCTCTAAATATCTGAATGGTAATCACTGGCAGGGGGCAGTTGCACAGCAACTTCTTCAGTGACCCTTTGTTCCTTGTTTATTGTGTCCTGAACAATAGCCTTCCTCTTAGAAGTTCACAGCTAAACTTGCTGAAAAATTCTGTAATCCTTCTGGTTGATTCCTGTAGCTTCCTCCTGAAATCTGATAACGTTCTTATTTCCCCCATCCGTGCCTATCCGTTCTTTTCCTGAAGTGACTCAGTCATCCTGCATTCACCCTAAAAACTTTTTCTGTTGATGGCCCATGGAAATTATTATTATTTTTAATAATAATAAAATAGTAATCTCTACTGCCAACATGGGGCTCAAATTCAGGACGCTGAGGTCAAGAGTCACACGCTCTATGGACTGAGCTAGCCAGGCTCCCCCGCCCCCCCCCACACACCATGGAATTTATTCTTAAGCATTTTAAAGGGTGACAAAGTTGATGGAAATCATGGCTTGGTTTGGAGGCATATTAATTCCTGACATCTGATTTCTGCATCCATATAATCAAAGGTCTTCTTCCACCCCAGGCACTAGCCCATTATGATAAGAATTTCTAATGATGAGGGAGCAGAAGGCAAGTTGAGGACAAAGTAGAAGCTGACACCCCACCACTCTCCACAATGGGATATATGTGACATTCCTCATGCACTCCTGGGGGCCCTAAACCTAAGGAAAGGAAAAACAGTTAATTTACAGCGATCACAATCCTGCAAGACAGGAGTCTCCCTCAGTTTACAAATGTCTTAGCAATCTACAAGAATAAAGCATTTCTATCAATAACCTAGCTTCCGAAGGAAATGTAGATGCAATTAAATGTCCTTAAAACCTGCAGCCCATTGACAGATACTTGAAGCCGGCAGAATAATGCTCCTCAGGAAGCTCCAGATTTATGTTAATGTTGGGATTAATCATAATGCCTTGCTAGAGGGAAAAACAACTTTAACTTGACAATAGCAAGTAATAGTCTTCTTTAACATATGAAAACCCTTTTGAAACCTCCATTTTCCTTACTTCCTCAACCCCATAGTATACCCCTCTCAACCCCGGTGCAGCAGCTCTTTGAACCCACAGGTCCTGTCCCCATGCTTTAATAAAACCACCATTTTGCACCAAAGACAGCTCAAGAATTCCTTTGTGGTCAGTGGCTCCTGACCGCACCCCCATCTAACCTCCCCTATATTCCAAAACCCCATCTAAGAGACTCAGAGTGGATGGTTGCATTAGTTGCAGACTGCCATCAGTACTTTTGTTGGGATTTTTATAGAAGGAAGGTATGAGTAAGTAGAAGTGTTGTAAATGGGGTCATCTATCAAGATAAAGATTGGAAATAATCCTTCCCTTGGAGAATTGAAACGTGACAGAAACTGACTTTTTTAGGGAGCCTTAATACCTTTTTCTCACCAGAAGGCCTTGATAAAGAATCTTTTTCCCTCCATTGTTAATAATTGCAGTAAACAGTGGGAGCTCCTACGATTTGATCAAGGATTTTTAATTTTGTATTTCCCTTTCCAGTTGCATAGTTCACCTCCTACCTTCGGAATAGATAGTAGCCTAAGGCCTGATAGAGAGTCCAAGACCATGTTTACAGAATACTGTACCAGTGGGGACATAATTGGAGAGCTGAGCTGTCTGCTTAAACGTGAAATTGAATACACCGCCATCTGTGAAACTATTTTACAAGTAAGAACCTGGTTCTTTCTGTATTGTGGGCTAGTAGTTAATTCTTCCTGAAGTAAATAATGAATGCCAGCAATCTTTTCTTCCTCCGGGTTCTGATTATCTTATGCTGTCCCCCCACCCAGCCATTGTGAAGTAGCAGACTAGCTACTTTAACCTCTTTGTGCCTTAATGTCCTTGTTTATTAAAAGAGAGAATATCTAATTTTTGACATTATGAAGATTAGGGAAATATCTAAGTGAAGAGCTTGGCAAGGATAGACACTCAAGGAAGGACCACCGTGTTACGAGAGCAGTATTTTTAAAGAATACTTGTTTTTAAACTCCTTTTCTTCCACTTTTCACGGGCTTAAGTAAATCTAGTTGACAAATAAGTGGCCTGATATCCCACTACATGTGGAGGATTCATCAGAAATGAGCCAGAGTTGCTGCTTACAAGGAAAATCATGTGGTTTGGGGACTTGTTACATGCAATCAGTCAGGGTCCAGAGACTTAGGGGTGCGTGGGACAGAAGGCAATGTTGCTTTGTCAGTTAATACCGTTTCATTTCCAGAAGAGGACAGGAGGCATAATTTAGTCACAAGGCTGAACTGAAGTCATTGAAATTCATGTGGCTTAAATTCAGAAGGCACAGTCTTCCTTATTCAGGGAAGTTGACCTGTGGAGAAAAGACTGACTCAGCCTGTGGCCGGCACGCAGGAGTGCGAGAGCACGGGCTCTGGGGCTCCCCAGCAGAAGAGGTTTAGCTACTCACGGCTGACAAAATCCAATGGCAGAGACATGAGTGGTGGTGGAACAAGAAAGGAATTTATTCAGTGATGTCAACACTGGGAAGACAGCGAACGTGACGCTCAAGGACTCTCCAACATGCTGAAAATAGTTGCAGGTTTAGGAAGTAAGGAAAATGTGGGGCAAAGGTGGGTACATGTAGATGGGCAATAAAGGTCAAATAGATCACTATCTTGGAGTCACTGGCAGGGTCTTACTGGCTTCAGGAAGTCCTTACTGCTTACAGAGATAGTTTCCTTCTCACCAGGGATGCTTTGCCCGCAGGGTCTTCTGCCCAGGCTGAGAGACAAGCTGGAAAGAAAAACCCAACTAGAAAGTTTGAGGTCAAAATGGAGGCAGCTGAAGTCCTCTTTTGAGCCTACTTCACCTACTATGGCAATAAAAATGTTTTTGTGACTTAGTTTGTGAATCTTAGGCTCATGAGCCACGTCCTGTATCATAGCTATTGACTGGTATAAATTTTCTGGCTATTACTAAGTGTATGCTTTATTTGAATTGTAAATTTTATTAAAACAATTTCTTCATAATGTATTGCTTTTAAATGGCAGAGTATCAGAATTGAACTAGATTTGATAGTACTAGGGGAAGATTAAATCTTATAGGCACCTCGTTTTCTGATGGCCTTGTAATTTAGTTCTGAATCAGGTTTGTTGCTTAATATCTTGTGGTTTTAGGCCTGCTTTATCTCCTTGGAGGATTTGTATGAAGGTTTTGATGTCTTCTGGCCATCCTTGGAATATAAAATATGGCTAAAGCTTGCACTCAGTATCGCCAGTCAGTATTTTGAATCAAGTCTCACTGATGAGGTAAGCTAAATGATTCATGTATGAATGAACTTTTGTTTACTTTTTACAAAATTCATTTCATATTTTTGAGACAGAGAAAGAAAAGCTGTGTCTGACATTTAAAATGAGATTCTATGGGCACCTGCCTTGCTCAGTTAGAAAATCATGTGACTCTTAATCTTGGGGTTGTAGGTTTGAGTCCCACATTGGATGTAGAGGTTACTTAAATAAAATAAAATAAAATAGGATTCTAGAATTTTAATCACTCTCATCCTGACTTCTTCTTACAGATCTTCAATCCTCTTGTCACAGCTAATTTTCCAGGCTACCTGCAGTCATACCTTTAAAAAAAGGAGTAAATTCAGCAAATATTAAATAAGTAGATTCCTGGGAGCCAAATTAGCACTAATCAAAATGAGTTAATGAAGTTCGGTGTTTATTCATTGTTTTTTTGTGTGTGTGTCTGGGCTTTGGCATTTTTTAAAAAAGATTTATTTATTTGAGAGAGAGAGAGAGAGAGAACATGAGCAGGGGGAGGGGCAGCAGGAGAGGGAGAAGTAGACACCCCACTGAGCAGGGAGCCCGATGTGGGGATTGATCCCAGGACTTGATCCCAGGACTCTGGGATCATGACCTGAGCCAAAAGCAGCTGCTAAACCAACTGAGCCACCTGGGTACCCCCAGGGCTTTGACATTTTTAAAAGAAACCCCCTGGATATTTCTAATGTGTATCCAACGATGAGGACCACTGCTCTAAATTCTGTCAGTAGGAAATACAAGGTCAGTAGGAAATACAAGAAGAATAACAGGTTTCCAGAGGAAATAATGATCCCTTTTTGCTAATATGCAGAAACATAATGACTTCTGCTTTCAAGCTCAAAATCCCCAGGATTATGAGACAATCTACATAGGCCCAGGCAGATGCCAACTGAGTTTCCTCTTTGGGCTGGGTACCTGTTGACTGTTCCCACGACCTGAGTGAGGACTGACTGGGGCCATGTTTATTATCGTCTACTCTACCTATGTTAATATAAATCTCGTGCCTTTTCAAAATCTTTATTGGGGTGACTGAGAATCTTTTATGAACTTTTTCTCTAACAAGTAGTAGCTCAAGTCTGTTCTTAGGTTGGCATAATTTACCCTCCATATTTATATCCTATTTAATAATTATTTGAGCCCCTATTTTAAGTTAGGAACTAGGGAAGTAACAGACCTGGAGTTCAACAATATTCGTTGTATTCAGAGATGGGATATGAATGTTGGGTTAAAAAATTAGCATGTCTCAAGAGAATGAGGAGATAAGTCACAGAGTAGGAGAATATATTTGTAAAAGATACATCTGATAAAGGACGGTTATCCAAAATATACAAAGAACTCTTAAAACTTAATAAGAAAACAAACTACCCAATTAAAAAATGGGCCAGGATTCCACCTGCCCCACCCCCAAGTGCCCCTCCAGCTGCACGGAGCTCTCTCAGAGCTCCTAGCTCCTACTAAGCTAGTGCCCCTGATATCTCTCTCCAGCCATGATCATGATCATCTACTGGAACCTCATCAACCATGATGAGATGTTCTCCAACATCTACAAGATCTGGGAGAGCAGGGACAGGCTATGCGTGGAGGTGGAGAATAAGATGGCCAGTGTGATAGAGGGTAACATTGATGATTCGCTCATCGATGGAAATGCCTCTGCTGACAAAGCCCGGAGGGTGAAGGTACCGAAAGCACAGTCACCGTTGTTGTTGATATTGTCATGAACCATCACTTGCAGGAAACCAGCTTCACAAAAGAAGCCTACAAGAAGTCCATCAACGATTGCCTGAAGTCAGTCAAAAGCAAACTTGAAGAACAGAAGCCAGCAAGAATAAATCCTTTTATGACATGGGCTGCAGAACAAATCAAGCACGTCCATGCTAGTTTCAAAAATGACCAGTTCTTTGTTGGTGAAAACATGAATCCAGAAGGATTCCGGACTGGTATCTGCTGTGACCCCAAATAAGATTTTCTTTAAGGATGTTTCAGAAATGAAAAAATGTTGGCTGTTACTCTGGGTGTATCGCCTTGTCATAACTGGCTGCCGCCCTTCATCCACAGAATGCCAGGACTTAGATGAATGGGAACTGATGTCATCTTGAGCTCTTCATTTATTTTGACCTTGATTTATTTGGAACAGAGGCATTGTTTTTTTAAAAAAAATGTTATGTAGGTTGTCTAAAAATAAAATGCATTTAAACTAAAAAAAAAAAAAAAGGGCCAAAGATCTTAACAGACATCTCACCAAAGAAGATATATAGATGGCAAATGAACATGTTCTATAATCACATGTCCTTATAAAAATGTAACCATGTGATCCCATTACGCACCTGTTAGAATAGCCAACATCTAGAACACTGACAACCCCAAATGCTGGTGAGGATGTGAAGCAGCAGGAACTCTTATTCCTTGCTAGCGGGAGTGCAAAATGGTACAGCCACTTTAGAAAGCGTGGAGGTTTCTTAGAAACCTGAACATACTCTTACCATATAATCTAGTAATTCGTATTCTTGATATTTATCCAAAGAAGTTGAAAACTTGGGGCGCCCAGGTGGCTCAGTCGGTTAAGTGTCTGCCTTCTGCTCAGGTCATGATCTTAGGGTCCTGGGATTGAGCCCTGGTTGGGCTCCCTGCTCAATGGGGAATCTGTGTCTCCCTCTGCCCCTCCCTTCCCCCTGCTTATGCTGTTTCTCTCTCTTGAATAAATCAATACAATCTTTAAAACAAAGTTGAAAACTGACGTTCGTGCCAAAATCTGAACACAGGGTTTTTTAAATTTTTTTAAGATATTGATTTATTTATTTGACACAGAGAGAGACAGCAAGAGCAGGAACACAAGCAGGGGGAGTGGGGGAGGGAGAAGATGACTCCCTGCTAAGCAGGGAGCCCGATGCTGGGCTCAATCCCAGGACCCTGAGATCATGACCTGAGCCAAAGGCAGAGGCTTTAACCCACTGAGCCCACAGGTGCCCCTGAACACAGATATTTTAGCGGTTTTATTCAGGATTGCCAATCTTGGAAACCACCAACCAAGATGTCCTTTAGTAGATGAATGGATAAATAAACTGTGGCCCATCCAGACAACGGAACATGATTCAGGGCTAAAAAAAGAAATAAACTATCAAGCCATGAAAATGAAAAAAAAAACTGAACTGCATATTATGAATGAAAAAAGCCAATCTGAAAAGGCTCCATACTGTATGATTCCAACAATAGGGCATCTGGAAAAGGCAAAACTATGGACACAATGAAAGATCAGTGGTTGCTAAGAGTTGGAGCAGGAGGAATGAAGAGATGGAGCACAGAGGACTCTAGGATGGTGAAACCACCCTGCGTCATACTGTAATACATGTCATTTCACATCTATCCAAACAATTTATAACACTGAGAGTGAACCCTAAAGTAAACTATTGGCTTTGGGTGATTATGAAGTGTCAGTGTAAGTTCATCACTTGTAATAAGTGTAGCACCATGCTGAAAATGGGAGAGGCTCTGCACGTGTGGAGGCTGGAATCTATGGGAAACCTCCGTACCTTCCTCTCAGTTTTGCTGAGAACCTAAAACTGCTCTAAAAACATTATCTTAAAAAATCACGTGTTGTACTAAGGAAGTTGTGTTTCTTTCACTACGTGGCAGTAATTTTCAGAAAAATTTTAGCAGAAGGGTAAAAGGATTTAGATTGTCCTCTTGGCTTTGCCTCTTCGTGAGAAGTGGGACACATTTAGTATGTCTGGTATGAGTGTAGTAAGAAGCTCCAGAGGAGAGAATTAGGACCAACAGGTCAAAACTGTATAGAGTTAGATGTAACTCAGTAGTAAGGTGAATGCCCTTTCGTTTTTTTAAACAGATTTTATTTATTTGAGAGAGGAGGAGACAAAGTGCACATGCACACTAGTGGGGGAGGAGCAGAGGGAGAGGGAGAAGCAGGCTCCCCACTGAGCAGGGAGCCTGACCCTGGGACGCAATCCCAGGACCCCAAGATCATGACCTGAGCTGAAGGCAGATGCTTAACAGAACCCAGAGAATCTCTATTTAATATTTTGGCTTATTTCCTTCTAGTCTTTTCCCATCAAAGAAGTAGCCAATTAAAGACTTTTTAGAACTGTTAAAAAGGAGATAGAACCACTCATTAGCTTATACTGCAACCCTTCCTCTAAACCACATAACTCAAAATTTACATGCATTTAAAAACCAAAGTAGCTTTTTTTTTAGATTTTTCTCCTTCCAAAATGTTAAAGATTTTATTATTTGTTTGTTTGTTTATTTATTTGACATAGAGAGAGAGGTCACAAGTAGGCAGAGAGGCAGGCAGAGAGAGAGGGGAAGCAGGCTCCCTGCTGAGCCGAGAGCCCGAAGCGGGGCTCGATCCCAAGATCCTGAGATCATGACCTGAGCCGAAGACAGACTTAACCCACTGAGCCACTCAGGCGCCCCTCTCCTTCCAAAATTTTAGATATTTTCTAGTTATCTTACGTTTTTCATGTGCAGCTAAGCTGGTGTTCTCAGCAGTTGTGTTCAGTTTGCCCATTAGGGACCCAGGTCCGAGGGCTGAGTCCTGTAGGTGTGCATGGAGATGTTCAGAGTGAGGGCACTATCCAGGAAATTCCTACCATGGGACTGACCTCCAAGCACCTGTATTCCTTTGCTGAAGCTGCTAGAACAGAGTACCACAACCTGGATAGCTTAAACCATAGAAATATTGTCTCACAGTTCTTGGGGCAAGAAATCAAGGGGTCAGCAGGGTTGGTTCCTACTAGGAGCAATGAGGGAGGGACTCTGGTCCAGGCCTCCTCCTTGGTTTGCAGATGACTGTCTTCATCCCACATGGAGCTCTCCCTGTATGTGTGTCTGTGTCCAAATCTCTCCCCCACCTTTTTTGGAAATATTTTATTGATTTATTTGTCAGGGAGAAAGAACAAGAGAGAGAACACAAGCAGGGGGAGTGGCAGGCAGAGGGACACGCAGGCTCCCTGCTGAGCAAGGACTCTGATGCAGGACTCAATCCCAGGACTCTGGGATCATGACCTGAGCTGAAGGCAGATGCTTAACCAACTGAGCCACCCAGGCAACCCTCCCTTACCCCTTTTTAAAGAAGCTCTATGCCCAGTGTGGGACTTGAACTCCTGACCCTGAGATCAAGAGTCATGTGCTTGAGCCGACTGAGCCAGCTAGGTACCCCCAAATCTCCCCTATTAATTTATTTGAGAGAGAGAGAGAGAGAGAGCACACACCAGAGCCAAGCACGGAAGGGGCACAGGGTGAGGGAGAGGGGGATCCAACTCCCCACTGAACGTGGAGCGCCACACGGGGCTCACTCTCCTGACCGAAAGATCATGACCTGAGCTGAAACCAGGAGTCAGAAGCTTAACCGACTGAGCCACCCAGGCACTTCTTCCCCTTTTTTATAAGGACACCAGTCATATTAAAATATTTGCCCACCCTACTCCAGTATGACCTCATCTTAACTTAAACAATTTGGTCTGCAATGACCCTATTTCCAAATAAAAGTCACATTCTAATGTACCTGGGCTCAGAATGTCAACATATGAATTTTGGCAGGGGCGGGTGGTGGGGGGAGACACAATTCAACCTATACACAACAGCTTCCTTCCAGCTCTAAAGACTATTATTCTGAGCTTTGAAGTATGACTCAGCCTCAGTGTGTTGCTTTGTTTTGTTTTGGCTTTTTGCTATTGTTTGTTCACTTGCCCAGTGGGGTGTGTGCTTACTGCCAGGTAAAACCGAATCCACGAGGCACAGCTGACCACCTGCTGAGGCTGATTGAGAGCTCAGGCAAACCTAGGAACCAGGCTGGGCATCCATAACCAGGGCTACTAGGAGTAACCACAAAGAAGACTCTGAGTTCATCATCCTGTCTGAGGTCGTTCTGAACTCTGCATATATTCTGTCTGTTGGTCCTAGGGTCTCCGTGCCTTTTGACACCCTCGAAGAACTCAGCTCAGTCAGGGAATGTGTCTTCTTCTTGATTCCAGGGGTCATTTGGCATGACTTAGAGAAAAAAAATGTGATTTTATTGCAGGACTTGGACTTTCAGAAGTGTGTGGTGGGCAATCTGGCATACGTGGAGACTTTATCCAGCTATAATGAAATGACTATTGATAACACGACCATGAAATTCGTCATTATTGTGTATGGCAGTGTCATTGATACTAAGACAGAGGTAGCATATCTTGCACCTTGCATTTTGCCTAAAACCTGTGAGCAGGTAAGGACAGTTATTTCTAAAGAGTCATTTGCTTTCCATGGTGCCCCATAAATGACTTGAAAACGCAACTGACCACCTTAAAAAGAAATGTAACCCGGAAAGAACCCGCAGTTCTCACCAACTTTAACAAAACTGTCACCACATGCCCAGGGCTTCTGTACCATTAACCCAGGGGGCTCAGGGGGCTCAGGGGGCTCGAACCCCCCTGCTCTCTCCTTGCCAAACCATTTGCCTTGGAGTGGGGCTGTGCCTCCTGAGGAACAAGGGCGCATTTGTCCCTTTTGTAGCATTCTTAGCTTTGGATCTCTCAGTACTTCAGGGGATGACAGTACCAGTAGAAAATGAAAATCTCTTTAGCTCTGAAGCTAGGGGTGGGGTTAAGGCTGGGAACAGCAGGAGCAATGCTCACAGTTTGGCTTAAGACACCAGGGGTTTGGAATTAGGCCTGCTTGGGTTAAAAGCCTGACCCCTGTGCCCACTGGTGTGTGAGCCAAGGCAAGCTGCCTTCTGACCCTCTGTTTCCTGTTAGTGTGATGAGGCCAACAGCAGCAGCCGTCTGGGAAGGTTCTTGTGAGGATCCAGGGAGATGGTATCTGGTCTCTAGAGATGAGAGTTAAAATTGTTACTTGTACCCTATGTGCCTTCCTGGAGGGCAGATGTTGGCGAGAGACTCAGGGCAAAAGTTCTAAGAAAAGAAGACGGTCCTGCCGCCTGGGAAGGCTGGGCCCAGAGCCCTTGAACATCGGCGTAGGGGTACAAGTAACTCCGTGGATGTTGGAGATTCCCTGTTTTCCAAACTGGAAATGTCCAGTCTGGTTTCAAGTAAGGTGGAGAAGATTCCTTTCTGATGTCTCTACAGATGCAAAAGATAATTTTCTGGTCCAAGACTTCTTGAAACAACATTCAAGGGGATTGAGATGAAAAAGGCGAAGAGCTTAGGCTGGAAACCCAGTTCTGGGTTTCAGCTTATTTCCTACATTGTTTGAAAATGTTAATAATGAGGCAGCTTTGAGATCAAAGGGTGCTCTTCTGAATGATTTTGAATTTTCCCTTTTAGGTTCAGGGAACTTCCGATTTAAGCAAGCTGCTGGTTGTGCAAGCATCTGAGCCTGTCAAAAATACCAACTCCAAAGTCATGGGTAAGGGGCAACCCGTTAATGATAGGAAAACCACGCAACATTCATTTAATGCTAAGAAAAGGACTTGAGGGTACTGTGTGGGTTTGTCGTCAGTCCCCATCCTTGGGCCCACCCTGGCTGCCATATTGCTTCTGGGAGGCCTTCTACCAGCATCTTCCAGGCCCTGGAATCCAGGTGGCTTCTTTCTGTCTCTCGTCCCTTTCTTCACACCTGTGCTGGTAGAGAGCAGCTTCTCTGTTGTACCCTGTCCCGGTCCTGCTGGCCGGGGTCACAGAGTGCTGTAGGGGGCAAAGCAAGCGCAGGGAGGGCAGAGACTCTTTCACAGTGGGCCCTGACGTGGAGAACTGGGGTGCTCCCGACAACCAAAGGGAATATGGAACCCCACCCATGCTCCTTGAATATTCCAAACCGCAGTTGCAGCCACAACTCGCCTGTCTTGCCTGAGGAGCACTTCGATAGTTACTAAGTAACGACAGTCACTAAATGTGTCTTAGCGCCCCACAGCACATCTAATGGTGCTAAGCAATGTACTGAGAAGATAGGTAGGAAGGCCTTGGCTCCAGAGAACCCGCATTCCCTTCTTGCATTTCATGCTTAGTACCCCTGCTCTGCCACGCTGTGTTGTCGTCTCCCCAACTGCCCCAGCTTGAAAACCGTCAGCCTTAGTATGCTTCTCCAGCGGGCACCATCCTGGCATTTCCAGTTCATGTCATCGGCCAGCTTAGAAGCAATTGTTAATTCGGGGAGGGGGGTGCGGGTTTACATGATTTCAAATTGTGTGCAGAAAGTGCCATTTTATTAATATTTTATATCTCATTTGCACAATTCTTATGAAATGCAGTCCCACTGTGTGCTGGGCTCCATGCCCAGCGCTAGATGGGAAGCAAGCCAAACTATGTCTCTGCCCTTGTAAGGAGGAAAGACATTCAATAACTAATTCAATAACTAATTCCACTTCTTCCTGAGAAGCAAATTCAACCTCAGACGTTGCTCAGCTTATGCTCTAGGCTCTGTTCTGGGGTCATGTGCAGATTCTGAATTTGGGGGAGCTCCCTCTGCTTCAGGTCTTCTGTTCAAGCTGGTGAACACTGAAAGAATCCTGACTCCAGCCCTTGGAGTCTTCATTCCACCACTCTGCACCTTCCACAGCTCTCTTGGGGCACCAGAGTCTATGGTAGGGCTTGGAGCTCAGGGCCTACTGCAGGCTACTGAGTCAGAGATCTTAGCACTGCCAGGAAGCAGGACACAGGTCCCCACTGGTCCTGGGCCTGTAGGCCTCTCTCCTTCTTCAGGTTCCCTGCAATCTATCATTTTTAGATGAACGGTACTATAGCACTCTGAATTCCCCCAGTGAATTTGGGACAAAAGTCACACATGGTAGCCTCATGAACTGGATTTAGCTAGTGCACAGGATTTGATCCACCTATATGCTTTGTCTGAAAATTTTAAAGTAAGTTACAAAGTATGAACATCTAAACATTTCACATTTAAGAAAAAAATCCAGATTTTGAGCTTTTCTTGAAAAACTCAAGAACCGTGCCAACACATGGTCCTTGTTCCTATATGGGGCAACATGTGGAGCTGAACATAGCGGGAGAACATGCTGTGCAGTTGGCCGTAGTCCACACCCTGCCCTCTTGGCTTAGATACAGCCCACTTCCTGGTCTATGTGACCTGCCTGTTCTCATTTGTCAGCCCTTGCATGGGGTTCTTGGGAGCCTAGTAACAAACCTCCCTGAGGAAAGAAACTGAAGAGCCCATATGAAAGGGGAGAAGGGAAAGAGGAGACCTATACTGGGAGAAAGCAAATTGGTATTTCAGAATATTCTTCTGCTACCTTTACTCTTAAACTTCTAATTTAGTTTTTCTGTCTGATGCATGTATTTGGATTGGCTCAGCCAACACTGGTCTTCGAATGACCCAGAGAGAATATAACTGGAAGAGAAAAAACGAGGTAATAAACTAGACACTCGGATTCGATTTTTCTTACCGTGAATAGTAAACTACATAGCTGGAATGAGTTGTGAAGCCAAGTAGCAAAATATAGGTGGTGCAGTGGTGAGAAAAGACTCTTAGTGGCAGCTCACTGATTCCAAAAAACTGGGATAACGTACATCTGAATTATTTAACAATTAAAATGATGGAATGTTTTTGAAAGATGGGATTTTGCCCCAGGTCCCCCATCCCAATTTCCCTCATCTTGACCTCCCTCCCGCAATGGATCCATAGTGGGGATCTACAGGGCAGTTTTTTTTTTTTTTTTAGATTTTATTTATTTATTTATTTGAGACAGAGAGAGACAGATAGTGACAGAGGCAGCGAGAGAGAGCACATGCAGGGATGAGGAGGAGAAGCAGGACCCTGGGATCATGACTTGGGTTAAAGGCCCACACTTAACCTACGGAGCCACCCAGGTGCCCCCACAGGCACAGTTAAGGATTAGGAGGGTCAGATCACCAGCAAGATTAGACATTAGCATCTAAATGCCTCTGCCTCTCCCTTTGGAGTGTGCATTCCCTGAGGATTTGTGGGTGGAGTCATGATGCTCTTTTAAAGGGAGGAAACTCATTTAACCATTAGGTTATTTGAAATGTTTTATATTAAAACAAGCGTGTTATGGAGTAGGGTGACAAATTTGGATGAATTTTTAAGGTAAACCAGGAGACTTCAAACCATTTTGTTAGGAAAGTCAAGGAAGTTTTGCCCTGATACCCTTTCCTGCTTTCCTCAGCAACCAGGGGCAATTTGGAAAAGCTTGAAAAGTGCTGGAAGGTATGTGTAAAGTGGGAAAGGGGAGGGCTGGTCACATGGGGCCAGGACAGAGTGGAGGTAAGTCTGGGGAGTGGGGGACCTGCAAGGCTAGTTACTAAAGGGGTCTCTGTCAGGGCTGCTAACACAGCTCCTTTGAGCCCGAACCCACGGGTGAGTGGAGAAGACCGTGCTGACAGGGAATAGGGTGCTAGGCAAATGCACAGGTGGATGGAAAAGCCATAAATGGTGCCAGGGATGGGCTTCAGGGCCCATTAGCACCCTCCCTCTCCCAGTTGTGAGGTCATTTGAAATTATGCTTTCCAAGGGAAAATGATGTGCTAAGTGCAGTTTCAGAAGTCCCATGACCTACCGCAGCCCCAACCAGAGTCACTGTGCGTGGGTTAAAGCCTCTGCCTTCAGCTCAGGTCATGATCTCAGGGTCCTGGGATCGAGCCCCGGGCTCTCTGCTCAGCGGGGAGCCTGCTTCCTCCCTCTCTCTGCCTACTTGTGTTCTCTCTCCTGTCAAATAAATAAAATCTTTAAAAAACAACAACAAACCCTTTTAATAGAAATTGTG
This sequence comes from Nasua narica, assembly GCA_028533885.1. Lineage (NCBI taxonomy): Eukaryota > Metazoa > Chordata > Mammalia > Carnivora > Procyonidae > Nasua > Nasua narica. Next base: position 48,054,712 of record CM052814.1, read on the forward strand.
GGCCTGCCCTGTCATCTGTGATAGGGTGATGTAGAGTGTTTGTTGGGGGAAGGAAAGTTGCATTGACCAAACATATGATTTATGGTTCCTTTAAAGAACGCAAATTCGTTCTTTTTAGGCAGCCTTCCGAGAGTCAACCTCTCCTCTTTTTTAAAAGGACCCTGTTTCACAAATGGGAACCTAATTGGGAGTCAAGTAATTGACTTAACTGACTCCTCATTGTCTCATCTTTTCCAGGCCCCATTATTTAAAAAAAAAAATTCTTTTTTTTAGGAAAGAGGTTTCCAGTTATCCTGGAATCAGTCACAAAGTTAACTGGGAATTCAATTCACCTGGCATTTTTCCTGAGGCACACCTTCGTTGGATTACTCTTACTGAATTAACACAGTATCTCTTCACAAGAGGATGTTTGATAGTCTAGAGATGCACATGTATCTCTCAAAGCCCTTAATATACATCTTTTAGAGGCAATGTTCGAGATGATAAAATAGAAACTTCTCAGATAAGTTTTCTGATTGCACTTAATACTTAAATGTTTCTCCTCAAACGCTCATTGTCTTATTATTATTTTCCTTTTGAGTTTCTTGTATAGTTGCAAAGTGGATCCCATTTTAGAAAAGAATCCTAATGGTGCTAATGTGATATGCAGAGCCAGGGTGAAGACTGAGCTAACCTTCTGGTCCAAGTGCTGAAGGACTACCTGGCAAGAAGGTTAGTTAGTTGTTGGAACACTAACCATCTGTATTTATTTCAAAACTCATGGACTGCCGTAAAAGCGCTATAATTTTAAGCAGTTGCATCACACCTGAGATGTTCAGAAATTCGTCAGGATCATAATACAATTCATGGCCTACCAAATGAAACCAAATAGCTATAGCAATTTATGAGAACAAAAGTTCTCGAGTATTGATATACTGAAGCATATGACCTACAATTTGATATGTTGTTGGTGCCTCCAGATTTTCCAGAGAAAAATTATTCCCTCCCTCCCCAATTTAGTAAATGTTGAAAAATGGAACTATGTTCCACCATCTTAGTTACTACAAGCAAAGTTCAGGAGAAATTAATAATCTTACGTTGCATAATACTGTTTGGTATCACTTTTCAATTTATTTTAAAAAATCAAATAAAGTTGTTTTATGGCCTGGTTATTTATTATTTGGAATCCATTATCCCTTTTTATTTCAAGAAGATTTTGAAAGGCTATTTGGTTCTCTAGGGAAGACGAGAATAGAGGTAAAAATAGAAGAAAAGGTGAGAGAAAAAGTCAGTCCTATTAGAACCTCTGGGCACCTAGCATAATAGGGCAGTATTTCATCGTGGACTGTGGATGACCAGGGTGTCAGCAAATTCTGGATGTGGCTGCACATACAGGAACCGGGCCACTGCGACTGACCCACAAAGGCTTCATTTTCCTTTTTTCCGTTATATAAAAATGTTGACACACCATGCTACATTAGAGGTTGTACAGGTGTACAACCTAGTGATTCGGTTTCTCCAAACATTATGCTGGGCTCACCCCAAGCGTGGCTACCATCTGTCACCCCCAATGCTATTATAGTGGCATTGATGATATTCCCTACACTGTACCCTTCATCCCGGTGGACATGTCTGGAAATAGGCAGAGGGGGGCGGGTGCAGCTGCTCGAGGAAGTTCTCATGGAGCTAGGCTGCAGCTTCTTCCCTCACCCTTGGCCTGGGACTTTGAGCCTCAGGCTGGCAAATGACATCGGCACCCCCAGACAGCCTACTGGTTTTTCAGTAGGGCCAGGAGTTTTCCTCTGTATGAGGTTTTGCCTTTTTGTCAGGAATGGACCTCATCCTGGGCCAGCACTGTCGGTGCCCAAACCTATCACCTTAAGATGAATTTTAAATGGCAAAAGATACTATTAACTTGAAGAGGCAAGAGCAGGAGACCAGTCCTCTGGTCTTTGAGACCAGCATTCTTCAGGATATTGGGTAACTTGGGAATTTTCACTCCATTCTTAACCTTCCTGGTATCTCACTAGAATTTTGCATGTGGAGAATTCAAGGAAACTAGAGACTTAATGACTTGGTCTAACACCTGGCACCAGGCATCACCTTTTATATTATCACACTCAATAAAAATACAAAGGCCCACATGCATGCAAGAGACTACACCAGGTATGAGACACTTCCTTCTAATCCCAGGACATACTAGCACGGTCTAATCAAAGTCCGAGAGACCATGAGCTCAGAGTGGTTAGTATTCTTTTCAGAAAAGCACAGATGTACTCTTCTCAAGATTAAGCCTAGTAAGCCAATTCAAGTACTATGTCAGGAGAGCTCTTCATAGCGGAAGTCACAAACTCAAAGACCCAAGGAAAGTAACAGGAGGAAGCAAAGTGGGCCAAGAGTTGGGGTAAAATCGCTTGTTCGTCCGTTGCTCCTGGACTTTCATTGTATGAAATTTTATGGATCTGCCTTTGGAGAAAAGTACCAGTGTCAATTCAGGCAGGCAGACCTCTGCCCTGCAGGATAGAGTCTAAACTAGTGCTTCAAGACGTGACGACAGAATTCTCTGATCCAGTTTTAACAAAGAATTTATTTGCTGATCCCCGAAAAGGCAAGAGTCAGAAAACAGCCCCACCGCGCTCACTGCAAGAAGAGTTCTATAATAAAACATCTTCCATCCTCTTCTCCTCTCTTCCCGAGGTGTGCCCTGGCTTGCGTCCATCAGCGGAGAGCAGACTGACAGACGGAAATACTTTGTATGAAAGGCACACGGCACCCGGTACTCCTCCCCGGCAAGCAAGCCTTCCTCTTTTGCTAGAAATTCACTGAAACATTTTCTTTACAGCAAAATACTTCAAGATCCTTCCCCTGTTTATCCCATTTCAGTTATCTCCTGAAAAAGTAGAGAATTGAAAGGTTTTCTGCCCCCGCTGTGATCCAAACACTGAGCAGCGAAGCTACATCTGGATCCGCTCAGTTTTGGGGTTATATACTCACATGTCACAGAGGACTCCGAACCTCAAGTTCTGGGTTTGATTAGAACAGGTGAAAACAGAGAGTCATTCTATGATGGAGCAAAGCAGCCTTTTGCAGCCACACTACCTCACTGATCCCAAATCCCGTAGAGATGTATTTTAAAGAGCGTCAGCGGAGGAGGGGGCTAAGGTACACGAACAGAGTTGAATGCTGGTGAAGGCACAGAGTAAAGGATCCCGAGAAATTTTTAGTGCCATTTTCATTTAATAAGCCAGTAGTAGAGCAACCTAGAGACCTTGGCTGTGATCACATCAGGATGTGTTTACGAAGAGTTGTGGGAGAACGTGACTGGCAGGCGGCATCGTCTGGCTCGCTGAGCTAAGCAGCCAACAGCTCCAGCACCAGCTCCCCGGAGACTACGGCTGGGGCGTGTAGCGCAGGTACTTCTTGCCCGAGGGGAGCTCTTTGGTGAAGACTCCTTTAGGGAAGAGCTTTTTGGCTTCATCTTCAGGGATGGTTGGAAGAACCATCACGCTGTCTCCATCCTAGTCAAAGACAGTGAGAAATGGTGAAATCTAATCTTAGAGGGAAGCTCTAAAGGCAAAAGTTGACTTTAGAAAAGTAGCTACAGGTGCTCACGAGAAGAACTCAGTACTTCTGAGGAGAAAAAAAAAATTACTCTCTCCCCTCTGAGGAGTTTTGTTTTCACGGGGTGACACTTCCATGAGGGAACTATTTCCCTGTGTTAACAAGTAGTAGTCTTAGTTTAAACCCAGTGATGGCTTGGCATCACCCTTTAAGATGTCAATTTTAAGTCCTTATTGCTGCCCTGTGTGAATGAGTCCCGCCTCCTCCCCCTCTTGCAGGCACGCTGGCTTTTCTTCTGTGTCTAGAACCCACCACGCTTGCTTTCATTAGCTGTTTGTTCCTTCTGCCAACAGGTCTCTTCTCTCATAAGCATGTGTGACTTGGTCCCTTGCTTTCTTTGTGTCCTTCCCAAAGGTCCCTTCAGAGAAAGGCCTTCTTTGATAGCCAGTTATAAAACCAACCCTCCCACCCCTGTATTCCTGTTTTCTCCACCTCTGCTTGATTATTCTGTCACACTCATTGTCACCTAACACACAGGGAACTTGCTTACTGTTTGTCTCCACCCACCAGAGCGTGAGCTCTAGGAGGGGAGGGACTTCTATTTACGTTCATATTTATACTGTATGCTGCTGTATACTGTATCCAGTGCCCACTGCCGGGGCTCAGTAAACACCTGTTCGGTGGATGGATATACAGAATTTAAGTGATCTGCCTGTCAAGAAAAACAAAACAACACAACCTGGTATTCAGGTTAGCCTATTTTAAAGATGTAACTATATGAAGTCACCCTTGGGATAGCCCTGTTCTACCTTTTGCAGAAATCCTAGAGATTAAAAGTTTACGAATGAGAATCCAAGAATTCTACATGAGTTTAAAAGACCGAATGAAGCTTAAGAGAAATGAAATGCTCCGTGACATTAATATACCACAGCGTTTTATAGCCATGACTGAAGTGGTCAATCTAAGTCTAGCTATAAATATTTTGCCATGGTTTTGCTAATTTGGGGAAGGGTTAAAGGTTTTTAAAAAAAATTCTCTTATTTTAAAAGGCATCATTCTGACCAATTAACTTGATCAAATGATCTAAAAGTTAGGAAGCAACACAGGGAGTGTGCATTTTATATAAAAGGTGTAAAAGACCTTGACAGTGGTCTCACAGCAAATCTGAAACTCAGCCCTGAGAAGTCCAGCTGGCGTGCGTGCATGTCAGAAGAAGAGCCCCAGGTCACAAAGACCCTGAAGATAGCCACTGAGAGATCAGCCCCTTAGACCTTACAGACAAAGTGAGCATCTGCCCTTTTAACATCTTTACCTTCCAATCAACAGGGGTGGCAACCCTCTTTTCCGCCGTTAGCTGGAGAGAGGTAATTACTCTGAGAATCTCATCAAAGTTCCTGCCGGTTGTCGCTGGGTAGAGGATAGACAGCTTCAGTTTCTTGTCAGGACCAAAAATAAACACCTGCAAAGCACACAGATGCATAGAGGAATTCTTTAAGTGTTTTTGATATTAAAGCTGCTCTGAAAGCTCATCAGTCATTAGAAATATTCCAGCGTTTTTAAAATATTTATTTATTTGACAGAGAGAGAGATCACAAGTAGGCAGAGAGAACGGGAGGAAGCAGGGTCCCTGTTGAGCAGAGAGCCCGATGTGGGGCTTGATCCCAGGACCCTGAGATCATGACCTGAGCCGAAGGCAGAGGCTTTAACCCACTGAGCCACCCAGGTGCCCCTCAAGGGCTTTTAAAAAAAATTTATAAAACACCCCCCACCCCCCGGCTCCAATATCTAGAAGGATACATCAAACTATCAAACTGTTAATCTGGGTGGCTAGAGCTTAGATAATTTTCTTCTCTGTGTTATTTTTTTTTTAAGATTTATTTGGTGCCCCTCCATGTTATTTTTGTAAACGTAGAAGGGGATTCTATTGGCTCTGGCTGTCTCAGTATGAACACCTGATATGCAAATTGAATCTGGAAAGGCCTTGGAAAGGTACTATGTTAACTGGTAATGGTTATCTTAAAATATACTAATGGAAGTTGATACTGGTCCTTAAATAGTTGTACAGTTTTGCAGATGAGGGACTAAGTTTGTTCTCTAGTGGGTAAGAACAGAATAGGAATTCCAAACCAGAGGTGCCTTATGGAAAAGGGTATAGCCCGCCACTTTGAAGAGAGGGCTGGAGAAAAGCTTCCACACTTCTAGATGACATCTTAGGATAACTACTTATTTTACATAAATTTTCAAAAGCTGTCAAATTCAGCAACTTAAAAATTTAGCTGAAAATGTGGGGCGCCTGGGCAGCTCAGTCGTTAAGCGTCTGTCTTCGGCTCAGGTCATGCTCCCAGGGTCCTAGGATCGAGCTCTGCTTTGGGCTTCCTGCTCAGCGGGAAGCTGCTTCTCCTTCTCCCACTCCCCCTGCATGTGTTCCCTCTCTTGCTGTGTATCTCTCTGTCAAATAAATAAATCTTTAAAAAAAAATTCGGCTGAAAATTTTACTTTGCATTAGCAGTATAGATGCTCAATGAGATTGCCACTAATACAGTTATTTTGCAATTGGAGATATTACCCTATTTTCCTGGAGTTAGTGCAAGCACTCAATTAGACAAAGAGCCTGGCCGGTCATAAGGACTCCATAATGGATTTCTATGACTCACCACACGTGCTGTCACAGGCATGCCCTTTTCATCCTTCTCTGCCGGGTCCAGCATGCCTAACAGGATGGCAAGGTCCCGATTCTTATCATCAATGATGGGGAAAGGTAATGTTTCTGTGGGCTCCTGACCATTGTAAGCATTGATATCCTGAAATGAAGGTGAGAGAGGAAAAAGAAATCTAAACCAAGCACATCTTCTGACTTCAGTTAACAGCTATTATCTTGCAAGATAGGGAAGAAGATCACAATCATAATTTTCTCTAAGCAATTTGAGTAAGAAAATGAATGAATGAATACCCTTCCTCCCAATCAGTCACTAACAGAAATAACAATAGGTTATAACTGTAGACCATTTTCATGCCCAGTTCTCTTAAAAATTGGCATGCATTTACTGCTTGCAGCCGCAAGAAGGAAAGCAGCAAAGTTGAATACTGTAGAGTTAGATCCCAATCCAAAGTACCACTGGATACCCAACAAGTAAACACCATTAGAAATAGATCCAGAAATAATGCCGCATGCAGAGATAATTCTATAGATCTGGTCCCTGCCTGCTGAGTACCCTGGCCCAGATACGACACTACTGGAAGGCAGATTATTAAGAAATGGAAAAAAAAAATCACAAAACTTAAAGCAAACCCAAAACTTAAAGCAAACCTTAGAGCTGAATATATATATACTTTAAGGACAAGTAACAGGTAAAAATTTTATGGGTGAAAAAGGCAGAGGTAAATTTACACTACAATGAAATCCACATAGAAAACAAGGCATTTGAGGTCTAAACTGAAAAACAATAACGTACGCTCCTCTCTACTCCGCTCTCTTCCCCTAGTTGACTGCACTCATTCACTTCTACTTTTCCTGTCCCTAGAAGCCTTTGGGGGGAAAAAAAATCTAGCTTCATTATTTGATCAAGCATCAACATGGCACTCAAAGTGGGCCTGGCAAGATGGATAAGTAAGACACAGCTCCTGCCTTCAAAGAAACATCTACTCGGGTTCAGAGGATTCCTCTACGAAGCAGCAACGAATGCAAGACTGTAACAGGTACGTGGCAGACTGTCAGTGTACTAAAGTCCCCATTCAGAGGTCTGTTGAGTTAGTGCAGACTTCAGGAACGACTTCGACCTGGGCCTTGGAAAATGCATGAGATTTTCATAGGTAAGAGGCGCAGTATTAATGAACCATGCAGGCAAGTCTGAGCATAAAGAATTGAGAAGAGAGTGAGTCACTTAGCTGGCTAGAGTTTTAGGAAGTAGCAGTAAAGAGGATTTAAAGTTAGAATTTATTATGTGAGGCCTCGAAAGTAAAGCGGGTGGATGTGATGGTAGTCATAGAATCTTTAATTACTGCACAGAGATGCAACAGGCTAAGAGTGGTATCGATGAACTCTGAACAGAATAGCAACACATTTTGACGTGTTCCATAGTTTTATTATCTTATTGACGGTTTCTGATAGTTGGGACGTGTCTCCTCTTGAATGCAATCACAACTGGGGAAATTCTTTTTTTTTTTTTTTTTTTAAAGATTTTATTTATTTATTTATTAGGAAAGAGAGAGTGAGAGAGAGCATGAGAAGGGAGAAGGTCAGAGTGAGAAGCAGACTCCCCATGGAGCTGGGAGCCCGACGCGGGACTCGATCCCGGAACTCCGGGATCATGACCTGAGCCGAAGGCAGAGTCACTCAACCAACTGAGCCACCCAGGCGCCACAACTGGGGAAATTCTAAGGCAGGAGCTCACCAGCCAAAGTAGAGCTGGGCACACCGCTAATGACAGGATGTGATAAGCTCTTCCTTCAGTGATTTCTCGTTTTAACGATTACCGTAATAATTGTCAACACTGCTGCTTGGCCAAGGGGTATTCCGTGACATCCACGAACACCAATGAACTACATACTTTGCCTTATTCTATCCTAAATCGGGCTAATGCCCGCCCTCTAGCACCTCGCATCACAAACGACATCGGTGTGAGGTTCCAACGGCACTGCCATAATTTTACAGGACAATCCCGAGCAAATCCCTCCAGCTCTGTGGGAGGAAAAAGTATTCTCATCGGCAAACACGAACCACACGCCTGCCTTAAAGGACTGTTCCTGGAAACGAGAAAAGGCCTGTGAGATTGCTGTTGAAAGGCAGCCGCTATTCACAGCCAGAGGTAAGGAATGAGGAAGAATTCCCCTCCAAGAAAGAGCAATGCGCTTCTCTTTTCTCCTGCATATGATTCTTCTCATCTCAGACACTGAGAATCAATGAGCATGAAATGGACAAGGGATGCAGCCCCTGGTGGCCAACTCCCAAGTCACATCTTTTATTCAGCTGTACGTGAAGTGCTTGACATAGCGCGTGGTACACGGCCGGTCCCTCCGAGCTGACTTATCAGCATTATTCGGTGGCTCATCGGAGCAAAGCCATCAAAATGTCCTTGAGTTAAGCCTAGACCACCACATTTATTGGCCAAGTAAATCCTTTGTTGCAAGGAGGCAGTTCCTTCAGGTCATGCATTCTACACGCACGGACCAACCACCCAGGACGGACTGGCCATCGAGCATCGTTCAGCAGTGCACAGAACGGGAGTCTGCCGGGCTGAGCCTCTATTCCGCTGGGGGTGGACAAATGAACAAACGAAACCAGCAAGGTGCAGAGCATTTTCTTTTAGATGGTGCCAAGGAGAAAATTAATCAGAGGGGGTTAGGGAGTGTGGAAGAGGGTTATAATCTTAGATAACGAGGCCACGGGAGCCTTTAATGAGTCAGGACCAGAAGGAGGTGAGGGCAAGCCACAAACATACCTGGGTAAAGAGTCTTCCAAATAGGATTAAGGGTAATTTTAAGGTGGAGTAGATGAATTTACTAATGAATCAGACATGGATATGGAAAAACCAGAGGCATCAAAGAGGATGCCTGGCTCTTTGGCCTGAGCAACTATGAAAATGCAGTGTCTATTATCTTAAGATGAGTTAGACCTTGGATTAAGAAAAGGAACCCCATGTTAGATATACTAGGTGTGAGATGATGGGACATCCCAGGGCAGAGGCTGAATTGACACAGGTTTTATCCGTCTGGAAGCCAGCAGAGTCTGACCCAGAGATGGAAATTTGGGAATCACAGCATTTAGAGGTGAGTGGATGACCTCACCAAGAAGAGTGTAGATAAAAAGAGAAGGCGTCCAAGAAATGTGTCCAGGGCAACTTCAGCATAAATTAGGCGTTGAGAGATGGAGCTTAGTCTCAGAATAAGCAGGAACAGTTACAGATGTGGTGTCTGGAAGCCAAGAGAGGAAAATGTTTCAGAATATACAGTGATCAGTGGGTAAATGCTGCTAGTAGGCCAAGAAAGATTAGGGCTAAGAATCAAGCATTGCAGGGCGTCTGGGTGGCTCAGTGGGTTGGGGCCTCTGCCTTCAGCTCAGGTCATGGTCTCGAGGCCTGGGATCAGGCCCTGTGTTGGGCTCTCTGCTCTGTGGGGAGCCTGCTTCCCCCCCAACCCCCCGCCTGCCTCTCTGCCTACTTGTGATCTCTCTCTCTCTCTGTCAAATAAATAAATAAAATCTTAAAAAAAAAAAAAAAGAACCAAGCAATCTTGTAACACTGAAAAATTAAAATAAACATATTTGGGGAGGAAAAAAAAAAACCTTCACAACAGAAAAAAAAAGAACCAAGCATTGCATTTCACAAGGCAGAGATCACAGTGTGGTCTAAGTCAGACTTTCAGATTATCAGTGAATCTGAGGGGTGCCGGGGTGGCTCAGTCAGTTAAGCATCTGCCTACGGCTCAGGTCATGATCTCAGGGTTCTGGGATCAAGCCCCACGTTGGGCTCTCTGGTCGGCTGGGGGTCTGCTTCTTTGTCTCACTCTCCGTGCTTTCTGTGACCCCCCCAAATAAATAAATAAAATCTTAAAAAAATATCAGTGAATCTGAGGTCACTTGTACCTTTACCTCAAAAAACCAAGCTACTCTAAAAATTAACAACTCAGGAAACAACAGATGTTGGTGAGGACGCAAAGAAGGGGGAACTCTCCTACACTGTTGGTGGAAATGCAAACTGGTGCAGCCACTCTGGAAAACAGTATGCAGATTCCTCAAAAAGTTAAAAACAGGACTACCCTGTGACTCAGCAATTGCACTACTGGGTATTTACCCAAAGGATACAAAAATAATGATTCAAAGGGACATATGAGGGCGCCTGGGTGGCTCAGTTGGTTGGGCGACTGCCTTCGGCTCGGGTCATGATCCTGGAGTCCCGGGATCGAGTCCCATATCGGACTCCCGGCTCTGCGGGAAGTCTGCTTCTCCCTCTGACCTTCTCCCCTCTCATTCTCAGTCTCTCGCTCTCTAATAAATAAATAAAAAATCTTTAAAAAAACAAAAAAAAACCCCAAAAAACAAAGGGACATATGCACCCCAGTGTTTATAACAACAATGTCCACAATAGCAAAAATATGGAAAGAGCCTAGATGTCCACTGACAGATGAATGGATGTGGTGCGTGCGCGCGCGCACACACATACACACACACACACAGGAATATTACTCAGACATCAGAAAGAATGAAAACTTGCTATTTGCAACACTGTGGATGGAACTAGAAGATATTATGCTAAGTGAAACAGGTCAGTCAGAGAAAGACAAATACCGTATGACTTTACTCATATGTGGAATTTGAGAAACAAAACAGGAACATAGGGGAAGGGAAGGAAAGATAAAGTAAGACAAAAACAGGGAGGCAAACCATAGGAGCCTCTCAACTATAGGGAACAAATTGGGGGTTGCGGGAGGGGAGGGTGGGGGGATGGGGTAACTGGGTGATGGCCTAAGGAGGGCATGTTGTAATGAGCACTGGGTGTTATATGCAACTGAGGAATCACTGAAGTCTACCTATGAAACTAATAATATACTATATGTTAACTAAATTTAATTTAAATTGAAAAAAAAAAAAAAAAACCCAAACCAAGCTACTCTACATAATTTATAACTCCATCCATAGTTTCAAAGCAATGCCAATTGACATTATACCTTGCTCCAGGCAAGATGGTCTTCAACACTGTCCACTGAAAGGGCAATCATCTTAACGTTCTTCTTGGCAAATTCTGGTGCCAGCTTTGCAGCTCTGCCGAGCTCCGTGGTGCACACGGGGGTAAAATCCCGCGGGTGGGAGAAGAGAATGCCCCATCTGAAAGAAAGGAAAAAGGAAGTCACAACTTACTGGAGAGGTTATCACCATCAATATAGAATGAGAAATCACGAATCCTATGTCAAAAATGACTTTCTTTTCTAAATGAATGAGCTTATGAGGACAATTACTTTTAGATTTTTATTGAAGAATGCTTTCTTTTTTTTTTTTTAAGATTTTTTTTATTTATTTATTAGAGAGCGAGAGACTGAGAATGAGAGGGGAGAAGCAGACTTTCCCGCAGAGCCGGGAGTCCGATATGGGACTCGATCCCGGAACTCCGGGATCATGACCTGAGCCGAAGGCAGTTGCTCAACCAACTGAGCCACCCAGGCGCCCTGAAGAATGCTTTCTGATCTTCCAGAAAAGCCCATGTTTAAAGCCCAATTCAACGTAAGATATGAAATTCCACATGATAAATGTCTTAAAAGATTCTAATTTAAGGGTGTCGCCTCCTTTAGTAACTATAGGGCCACCCTGACTCTTTTCAGCTCATAAAATCGGTGCTACTCAAACCAACAAGCTTCTTGAAATAACTCCCCCACCTCCCCACCCACTTACTCACTTCTATTTACCCCCCGCCTTGGCACAGAGACCCTGACATTCAGCTTCGACAATAGATGTCCCAATGTGCCCCCATCCAAACAAATGCCTGACTGCAATAATAAGCAGGTTATGTAATCTGAACTAAATAGGCTTCTATCCCCTATTTATATGTCAAATTAAAGTTGACACTTGGCTTCGTTGCAGTGAATGGATATAAAAACTTTCCTAAGTGGACTGTACTAACCCAGCCTGCTGAAGAGGACACCCAGTCTCTGCACCCTGACAAAACAGCTGCACTTTATAACTTTTGCTCTTTGTTTGCAGTTTCTTTTTCTTATTTTAGACCAGGTGGGCAGAAAACGGAGAGCCTCCAACAGATTTTTATGACTACAGATTCTTAGGTAAATCCTACTATCTAAATAATCGTCATTAGCGAAGGTAAAACTCTGTATAGATTTTAAGCACATTTCAAGCTTAAAGTCACCAAGAACTTTTGGACTACCATTTCCCTCTCCTCTGCAACCGGAACTACTCCTCTGACTGAAAATTTAACACTCGGTTTTCCACGGTCCTTGCTGAGGTACGTTAAACCAGGATTCTACTAAACTAGTAGATTACTAAACCTAGCCTAGATGCCTAGCTGACCTCTCAAAGTTTGCCAAGTTTCCTGAAGCACAGAAAACAAAAGCAGAGACAAGGGTACCTCCTCCTTCCCACCTGCATCTGCCACTTGGACTCCCAAGGCTTCAGGAGAGGAAAAGCCTTCCCACAAAAAAGATAGACGACCCTATGGCAAGACTGGGAAGGGAGAGGTAGTATTTTTAAGATTCTGGAGGATTGCGGTAGGTTTACTTTTCTATGATGAAACTCAAGAGAAAGTCTCCAGGAGTTGAGAAAAAAAAATAAACAGGTCATTTCTTCCTGTGTTGTTACATGGTTGATGAATTACAAGTGTTAGAAGTACAACTTTGCATTGTGCGTGGAGAAGGTTTTGCTGAGTCATGCTAAGGAACTGAGTTTAAGCCACTGCACATCCTGCCTCAGAAGCCAAACTCGTTTTCCAAATAGGATAACCCTGAGAATGACTTACTATAGCCTGCCTTCCCCTCCAAGTCTCCCCACTGTGCTCTTAAGAGTAGTTCAATTACATTATCCCATTTCCTTCCTTATTTTCAAAAGACAAAAGGCTTCCTCCTTTAAGGGAAGGGTCCCCACTCACTTACCCTGAGAAAACGCCAGGAAAACACGTTTTGTTTGGTAAAAATGTACTGTAAAGTAGCTGCTTCTACTACATACATACAAAAATAGTGATAAAATTCACCAAATGCAGCACCCAAACCCCTTAGTTGTTTCTGATTGTCAGAGGTAGGGCAGATACCTGTAATGTTTGAAATTATTTTTTTCCTCCAAAAAAACCCACCTGGATCAAAAAGTGGCATCTGAACTGAGATCATGCACAGAATGGAGTTGAGAAAAACTGTATTAGGCAAAATCCATCTGTTATAATTATATAAAGAGCTCAAACGTCTTTTTGGGGTAGGGGCGGGAATACTACCCCATACCTGATCTGAGGCAGACTTGTTATACTACTTATTTATAGATGCAGGTATTTTTCTCATCTAGCTACGGGTGGCTCCCTGAGAAGGTACCACTTTCAATGAAATCAAAATAGATCCAGGAGCCAATAAACAACAAGAAACCCCTAAAGTAGGCTTAGCTTAAACAGTGACAGCATTTATAATTATTGCTATAGTATGTTAATATTTATCTTTAATCTACACAGTCTAAGAGTTCTGGTAAGATTTTGTTGTATGAGGGTGAAGGCTATAGATGGGAATAAGAAGGAATATACCCTGAAAACCCCATGGGCTTTTGGGGAAACACTAATACCTAAATTACAAGATTGGACACAATCTGTATTTCTGAGGTCTCTTCTTACCTTTAAGGTCTGAATGTTCCATTTCTCATCTTTTTTTCCTAGCCTAGTCCTCTCTTTCACAAAGCGTAGCTTTTCCCGTAATCAGAGACTGGACAATGGATTTAAGGGATTGTAAGGCAATGTGTAGGCCTAAAATGTAAGAATCCCTCCCAGGTTCTCTGCATAGCCCCACCCAGTTATTGATTAATCTCATACACTTCCATCTCTCTGTCTATACACACATATACCTGGACACTGTGAATAAAAAGGTTACATATCATGGAGGAACTGTTAAGCCCTATAACATCCCAGTGCAAAATGGGCACACAAACAAAAAGCCAGGAACAGACTCATAAATACAAAGAAGCAGTGGTTGCCAGAGGGGTGGGGGGATGGGTGAAATAGATGAAAGAGATTATGAGGTACAAACTTGCAGTTATAGAACATCTAAGTCATGGATGTGAAAAGTACAGCATGGGGAACAGAGTCAATAATAATATTGTAATGCACGGTCACAGACAGTGACTACACTCACTGTGATGAGCCCTGAGTAATGTACCGAATTGTCTAATTACTCTGTTATACACCTGTGTGCCAATTACCCTTCAATAATTTTTTTTTTTTTTTTTTTTTAAAAGAAAAACTAGTGTGGTGGGGCTGCTGGAACTCCAGAACCATAATATAATGACACATCTCTGGGATGGTTTCAGGTTGAAACCAAGCAACTTGAAAGCTTGCTGATTCAGGAACTGTAAAATGTAAAACCAGGGTACACCGATTCACTCCTAGTCATAATGGAATGACTGCCAGGCTAGATCTGCCTTTCACCAACAAGGTCACGTGCGGAAGTCAGGCAGGAGGGGGCAGGAAGCGGTGAAGGGCACACCACTGGGAAACAAAAGGGTCTCCAAAGCGGGGAGGTACGCGTGTGCGGGTGCTCCAAGAGCCTGCGGCGACAGAAAGGCAAGAACCAGCCCCTGCAACGGAGCAACCTCAGAAAGCCCTCCCCCCCCCGCACAATGTTGCAAGTTCTGGAATGAAGGACACACCTATATACAGAGTGTTCTTGGTTCCTCCCACAGCTGTTATCAAATCCTAGCCCAGCCACTGGAGGAGGGTCTGGACAACAAGTCTTTCAGCCAGTTACTTGGCAGCTGGTGGTTTTAAATTTACGTTTTGTGTCTAGAAGCTTGCCAATGCCACTGCAGCAAGCAGGACGTCAGATAACGCGCTGGGCCGTCCCGAACCTTCAGCCAGCAGCAGTGTCCTCAGACCATGGCCTTAAACACCCACCTTCCCCAGGGAACAAATTCCAGAACGGAAGGAGGGAGGGAGGTGCGACCCTGGGCACGAATCCCAGGACTTGACCGCTGATGCCGCCCGGCCCTTGCCCCGCCGGGCCTCGGCTTGACCGCGCTACTTGGCTCTGCTTACCAAACCGCGTGAGATAGGCAACCAGCCCTCCGTATCCGCCTCCGGTTCTCGGACCTGCGGGAACCCAATTTCGTTCCCCTCCCCCTTTCCCGCCGCGGAGCTAGCTCAGCTACCAGGGGGCCGCAAGCGGGAGGGGATCTGGTGGCCGGCCCCCAGCAGCGCTCGGCCGATACGGGGCAGGGGGCACTCGGCCAGAGGCACGTGCAGGAACCGGTGCGGGGAGGAGGCGGGCGGCGATCTGGAGGCTGAGCGGGAAGGAGGACGGAAGGGAGAAGAAAGAGGGAAGGCCACCTCCGAGGTCAGGCGTAACCCCACGGCAGGGCAGGGCTACGAGGTGGCCACTTACGAGTCTCCTAGAAAGTCGTGGAAGCGGATGGGGCCGACAGTAGTATTGGCCTCGAAGTTGGGAGCCTCGTCCCCGAGAAGGAGACCTCCGGGCATGGCGGCAGCGGTGACGCGGGAAGACGAGGACGAGCAGCGGCGACAGCCACCAGCTTGCCGGCTCTGGCGGTATAGCTGCCGGCCGCAGAGGGAGTGCAACCGCGAGGGGCGGGACGAGGGCGTAGTGGGCGGGGCCAGAGGCCAGAGGCCAGAGGCGGGGCCCAGGTGGGCGGGGCCGCGGCGGAGCTAGGGGTGGGACGGGACCTGGCCGCGGGCTGGGTGGACCCAGCTAAGGTCCGCGAGGTTGCCAGGGAGGGTCCCGACTGCCCTAGCGAGGGGCGGGGCAGGGGTGGGTGAGCTCTGGATACTGTCTGCTATGGCTGAACCTTCCGGGAGTCTGCTGGCACCGGCGCGCGTCTCTACTCACGTGACGTGGGACTCAGTGACCTCGCCTCCTGGAGGCTTGGGGGTGAGCAACGTTTAATCCTGCAGTGCGTCTGGGGTTTGAAGATGCAAGGAAGCGGAACGCGGTAGAAGGGGAGCCCCAAGGCAGAGAATCCGGGTGGGGGATGACGAATCCGCGGAGATCCTCTTGTACACTCACGCTTGGTCGCCTGACCACTCCACTTACCCCTTTTTAAGTGTGAGCTTCTGGAATCCTTACCACCCCAGCCAGCGTAGCCATCATGAACTGTATCAGAGGGTGTGGCAAGACCCAGACTTGGCAGGGGACCTTAGGTTAGAGGAAGTGGCTTTCATATTGCAGCGAAAATTCCAGCACCTATGTCATCAGTCACTGCTTGAGGGAATGTGACTAAACTTTTATTTCACTCCCCTCTCCCAGTATTGTGAACCATAAAATATTCAATGCAATTATCCTGAAATCTAGATATACATTTTTAAAAAGATTTATTTATTAGAGAGGGCGGAGGGGCAGAGAGAGGGAAGCTGAAGCCGACTCCCCGCTGAGCATGAACCGCCCCCCCCCCTCTTCCCGGGAGGAGCTCTATCCCACAACCCATGAGATCATGACCTCAGTGGAAACCAGGAGTTTTTTGCTCTACTGGACTGAGCCACCCAAGTGTCCCTGAAATCTGCATATACATTTTATTTTATTATTTTTTATAATGTTAGTCACCATACAGTGCATATACATTTAAAAGCATAATTATTGTGATCTGTGTGCAAGTCAACTCTGCCACCCAAGGAAGTGGGAAGTCTCGGTTCATTTATTTGCTTTTTATGTGCCAAGCATGAGGCAGACAAAATGGCTGTTCTCTTGGAGCTTTCTTTCTAGTTGGGGAGACATAATTAAACAAGAGTATATTAGGTAGCAGTAAATCCTATTTAGAGAAATAAAATAAGTTTCTGTGCTAGATGGTGGCTGGGAGCAGCTTTCGATTGGATGGTCTGGTCTGGGAAAGCCTCTAGGATAATGTAGGTAAACTACTTAGCAGATAGCAAGTGCTCTGGAAATGGTAGCTATTATTTGGGTGATGATAATGGCTTAAGCAATACATCATGCTTAGCCAACTGTGTGAAGGGCACTGTTCCAGGCCTGGTGATACAGTCAAGAGCTACAGTCCCTGCTCTTACAGGGAAGGCAGATGTACATACAGTTAGGATAAAAATATAGAGTGAATGCTGATGGGGGAGGGTGCCAAATGGTTGGAGTTCAGAAGTGGGAAAATCCTCTGCATAGAGTTCCTTAGGCTTAAGGAAGGCACACGGCAGTGCTAAGTGACTCACTGTGATTTCAGTTTTCATCATAGTGCTGTATGGGGGGGGGGTGTGCCAACCATACCGTATTTACTCCTTTCTCCCCCAACAAGGATTCACAGTAAGATTACTGGGAGAATTTTTAGAAACTCTAGAGAACTCTATGAAGCTACTGTAATTTAATATCTAAACTAATTTGGCTCCAAGCTTTGTGTGTTTTTTTTTAAATTTTATTTATTTATTTGACAGAGAGATCACAAGTAGGCAGAGAAGCAGGCAGAGAGAGAAGGGGAAGCAAGCTTTCTTCTGAGCAGAGAGCCTGATGTGAGGCTTGATCCCAGGACCCTGAGATCATGACCTGAGCCGAAGGCAGAGGGTTTAATCCACTGAGCCATGCAGGTGCCCCCAAGCTTTGGTTTTAAAAGCACTATGTCTTAACTCCTTTTGCAAGGGAGGGAGAAAGAGAGGAGGGAAAGAAGGGTAATTTGACTTTAATACACTATTATTAATGCCATGGAGATAGGGTAGAAAACACAGATATACCACAAGTATGGAGAATTAATAAGGAAATAGACTATTAATCTCTAGAAAAATCATAATTATGGAACTGTCTGTTGTAAGTTGGGCAAATGTAATAAAAAAAGATAAATGCCTGTTGGACTTGGCAGTGCCAGAGACTGCACCCTGGAAGTCTCCTTGCACCCTGCATGCTTTTTTGGCTTTAGCCTCGGCAGCATTTTAAGTTCTTTTGAATTAGCTGACAACATTCAAAAAACAGGATTTTTTTTACAAAAATATCTGGATTTCTGTGAAGTCAGAAGATGTAGCCACACTGGGGCCATGTTGCATGTGGGTGAACAGTGGCTGGAGGGTAGCCTTCTAAGAGTTTGTATGTTCCCTGTTATTCAGAAGGTCTCTCACCACTTACTGACATTAGTGTCTATTGTCACTTGAACCCCACTCCTGCACCGTTATTGTTCTTAAAATAGAATTAGGAGGAAAATGAATCTTATCCTAACGTATCCCTATCTCTGTCAAAATTGTGAAAGTGAAAGGTTGACCAAGGGCCATATGCTTCAAGGAGGAATAAGAGCATATTTCTTTGTCAAAGTAAAGAATATTCCCTTATACTTAATGTGCAAAATTGAAAGAATACTGTCTGTCCTGCCTGGCCCTTGTAGGGAGTTAGTTTAACCTCTACTACCCTGAAGGTAGGTGCTCCATGGGCTGAGTCCATTCCAGAGGGAAGAAGTTAGAGCTCTTTTCCCAAGGGCTAGCAAGAGGTGCCATGGAGAGGAGGTGAGGAGGAGGGGCAAGGAAGGCATTCCAGGGAGAGACCAGAATGTGGAAAAGGGAGACTAGGCTGAGGGAGGGATTTACTTTGCAAAGAGGTAGAGTCTCTGATATCAGGGGAAAGAATGTTTTCTGGCAGGTGGCAGAGTTGGGGAGAATCTTGAAGTTCTTAGAAGTAACTCCTGGGTGACAGGAAGGAAATGATTGCTGAGATTTTCAGAGGGCTATGACTCCTGCCTGACTTTTAGGCTCTTCTTCCTTTACCACTTTGGACGGACTGAAGGAAAAGGTGAAAGGATTGGCAATGACCATTTGGAAGACCAATGGTGCCTTACTCTCTCTTTCTCATTGTCTCACTAGGTTGTGAACTCCTAAAGGCTTGACCGTATTTTACTGATAAATACTTGTGACCCATTAGACATGATGGGCATGTCTAGGTTACACAAAGTACTGGAGAAGCAGTTAGCTTCCTCCTGCAGCCACAACAAAGTTTGTCTGCCTACAGCTGGGGATAAAAGAGCAGTGTGTCCCTAGTTACAACTGTAGCTAGGGAAAAATCCTTAAGCGTGTGGGAGGAGATATATAAAACTTGAAGTTAATGTTAGGAAGGTAGAATTAAGCTTTTAAAAGCAATTCTTATAAGCTTTCTTGTTAAATTGGATCGTCTTTTCAGAAATAAAAATAGAAAGAAGGCTGGGGCATAGGAAACTGTGCTGATGAGGACAGTGTTGCCCATGTATGAGTGGGGCTGCTAGTCTCTCCACTACTCATCTCTATCTTGTGTAATGCATTCAGTCCTCCCTATTGTATCTGCTACAGGACATCTGCATTCTGGAAGGAAACCAATGTGGGAGTGAAAATGAAAGGACAACAGCTGTTAAAATGCTAGAATGATGAATAATAAGTCAGCAGGGCTCTGGAGTCAAAAATTCTGACACTTATTTTCCCAAATAAACACCCTGAAAGTTTACTGTTTACCCTGAAAGAGACTGCCTACAGTCTCACTAGTAATGATTTGGGGGGGGGGGTGGAATTTGTTCATCAGTGCTTAAAGGATTAGATTTAGAGACATCCTATAATAATTGGGTAACTAAATACCACAAGCCACCTTAGAATTGTTTGAAGGGTGGTGAGGTAAGTTAACAAGTTCTCTTACCTGCTTTTAGTTAAGCCTAAGAGGCCCTGTGTGCTAACGGGAAGCATTTAGTACTGTTGCAGAGTGGGCAGTGAATATAAATTTGGTGTTTTTTTAAGTTTTTTTTTTTAAAAGTTTATTTATTTGACAGAGAGAGAGAGATCACAAGTAGGCAGAGAGGCAGGCAGAGAGAGAGGGGGAAGCAGGCTCCTTGCTGAGCAGAAAGTCCGATTCGGGGCTCGATCCCAGGACCCTGAGATTGTGACCTGAGCCGAAGGCAGAGGCTTTAACCCACTGAGCCACCCCGGTGCCCTGTGAATATAAATTTATGAAGCTCCATATCTGTATATAACAGAAACTGTCAGAGAGAGAAAGAGGGGAAAGGGGAAGAGGGAGAAAAAAGAGGGAAAGCAGAGAGCAGAGAAGTCACAAGAGCTGGCAGGCCAAAGAAAGAAGGAAAACAGGGAGAAAGGGGAGTCTGGAGAGGAACCCATTTGAATGCCTGCCTGCCTTGCCTGGGCTCCCTCCAAAGGAAGGCCGACCACATGGTCCTGCCACTCTGGCCATCACTGATTGCTCAGGTCTGGCTGTTGGCCCACAAGCAGTTGGCTTCCAGGTGGGCTAACAGCCCCTGAGGGAGCCTGGCACAAAGTGTTTTATTAAGGGATCCTCTCTTGGTGACGGAAATGCCAGACAGTAGAGTCCGTCATTGGTTCACAGCAGGGGTAGAAGCTGCAAGATGGTTGGGTAAGGTAGTAGGGAGAAGAAGCTGTGAGCTGGCTGTGAGAAGAGTGGAGAGTATCAGGAACTCCAGAAGCAGAGCATCAGGTGACCGAAGCTGCAGGCAGCAAGATAATCACTGAATCACTAAAGCTACACTGGGGACTAGTGGCTGGCTAGCTTCCAAACTCAAACTCTTGGAGGCCTAGTGCCAGGAGGGAGCTAAAGGTCAGTGGTGGGAGAAGCCATCTCCAGATACAGGGAATCAAGTTCTGCATTTCCTGAGAATTTAAAGACAACGACGAAGACGACGACAACAATAACAACAACAATGATGACGGTAGCAATCTGCATGTTATTATTAACAAAATCTGGACTTCTAAGCAATGTTAGTAATAAAATACTCCTCCTAGAAAAATCTTGATATTGGTCTAACTTGTCAATGATTGCTACAGTTCTTATGCAGTTTTTCATAATGTATGCATAAGCTCTACATTATGCATGTAGAGCTGCATTAGTGCATTTTAATCATCCTCTAGGAAAAAAAGTATTCTGCATACAAGTTCACTTGCAGAATTCTCCATTACAGAGTCAGCTTTCTGTATATGTGGACCTCATTCATCTCAAGAGTGAACTGGTGGTGGGTCAAGCTGTCTTCCAGCAGTTCCCATCTATAATTCCTACATTTAATAATTGTTGCATTTAAATAGTAGACTTGAAGTAAACAACAAAAAAGTGGTTATAGAGTTGAAGTAAGAGAACTGAAGTTATTTTTCTGTGAGTGACTTCTTGAAATTTTTGTCTAAAACTTAAAACACATGTACACTGAAAACTATAAAACATTACTTGAAGAAGTTAAAGAAGACACAAATTAATGGAAAAATATCCCATATTTATGGGTTGGGAGACTTAATATTATTAAGATGTTAACACTAACCCAAAGCATTTTACAGATTCAGTGTAATTCCTATCAAAATCCCAAAGTTATTTTGGTAACTAAATACCACAAGCCACCTTAGAATTGTTTGAAGGGTGGTGAGGTAAGTTAACCAGTTCTCTTACCTGCTTTTAGTTAAGCCTAAGAGGCCCTGTGTGTGAAATCAGCGTCTGAGTCCATCATGCAGTTTGTCACAGGACATCAGCGTTCAGAGAAAGCAGCAGGTACGTTGGCCGCTATGTCACATCCATGTCACGATGGGAGGTAAAACTTCTCTTTAACCCCAATCCTCCTGGGCTTTTCTCTTGTCTCTAGTGGAGCAACACAGTCAAACTGAAGCAGCTGTTAGCAGTCTAGAGTGGGTGCAAGAGTTCCTTAGTTTCCCTGCAGGTAAAACACGGGGGGATCCCATTTTCTCTGTTCACTTGTTGCTTACGAAGGTATTTGGAACATCTCTTTCCTAGGCAATCATTTTGATTAGAAAGGGAAGATGGAAAAAAAAAAAAAAAAGAAAGGGAAGATGAGATTTACTGTGTGTGTGTGTGTTTAAGATTTTATTTATTTATTTGACAGAGAGAGAGATCACAAGCAGGCAGAGAGAAGGAGTGAAGCAGGCCCCTCGCAGAGCAGAGAGCCCGAAGCAGGGCTCGATCCCAGGACCTTGAGATCATGACCTGAGCTGAAGGCAGAGGCTTTACCTCACTGAGCCAACCAGGCGCCCTTCTGTGTGTGTGTTTTTAACATATAATTTGTTCCTTCATCTAACAGTGTTTATTCCATTGGGCCTAGGTTGTGGTGGAGTGGCCAGCGTCTAGAGTAGGGGGCTTTTTGTGGTCAGATACAGACTTGGATGATGTCTTGTCATTTGTCAAAGGTGATGTTTCATAACTGGTTAGTCTAGGGTTCCTATGTTCCCCAGGAAGAGTGCATGTAAAGACAGCACACAGTCCCCCGCTTCTGTGGGGTGCCCCCCGTTCCCTGGCACAGTGCGGGTAATGGACCTGGAACAGCATCCCGAGTTCAGCCGGGTGTCCCCCCCCCCCGGGCCCCCCACAGGTGTGGTGCTAACAAGGCCCAGAGCTGTTCCCCAGCTTCACCACTTTGTGCCCTGTCTGTGGGGTTGGTGGTAATGGGGCTGTCAGGGTCGTGCACAAGGATTCTCCAGGTTCCACCTTTGACCCCACTCAAGTTGCATGAGAAACAGGTAAGTCGAGGTGTTCTTTTGGAAGGATAATTTCCCAAACAAGACAAAGTCATTGGTCTTCTTTAGAATGTAGATAATTACTACTTAAGCAGCAGCTATGTGTTTCCCTGTCTCCCAGGAACAGAAGCAGGTGTGCAGGCCTTAGGTCAGAGGTCGTCCGTATCCCCAGCTGACAAGACTTCTCTGATCTGGCTCCACGAGACCCGAAGTTTGGAACCTGAGCGTCTGAGTCAGTCGTGCAGCTTGTCACAGGACGTCAGCTTTTCAGAGAAAGCAGCAGGTACACGGGGTGCGATGTCACATCCATGTCAGAACGGGAGGTAAAACTTCTCTTTAACCCCAAATTTCCTGGGCTTTTCTCTTTTCTGTACTTGAGCCAGGAAGTAAAGTGTCCATAGCTGTCAGGATTCTGGATTTGGTGCCAGAGTCACTTAGTTTCCCTGCAAGCAGGATTACAGGGAATATCATTTTCTCTGTTCATTTACTGCTTACACAATGTCATCGGAACATCTGTTTCCCAGGAAATCACCTGTATGAAAGAAGTAAGATGGGATTTATTGTTGTCGTGTTTTTAACATGTAATCTGATCCTTAATCGATCAGCGTTTATTCCCTTGGGCCTAGGGTATGGTTGAATGGCCAACATCTAGAGTCAGGTGGCTTTTTGACATCAGATACAGACAGGGATGATGGCTCCGAAGAGTTACAATGAAGGTAGAAGGAAAATCCAAAATTATTCAAAGGAGCATTTTCCCATTTAAAAGTTGAGCTTGACTTTCTAGTTGGACTAAATGGATCATCTAGATGTTTTTTTTTTATATTTATTTTTTAAAGATTTTATTTATTTATTTGACAGAGAGGAGAGAGATCACAAGTAGGCAGAGAGGCAGGCAGAGAGAGAGGGAAGCAGACTCCCTGCCAAGCAGAGAGCCCGATTCGGGGCTCGATCCCAGGATCCTGAGATCATGACCCGAGTCAAAGGCAGAGGCTTTAACCCACTGAGCCACCCAGGTGCCCCCATCTAGATGTTTTGACGTGCAGTATTTTCTCTGTAGTTTCTTTGGTGGTGGAGTCAGAGGGAGAGTCTTTGGGAATTGTCCTGGATAAAGGCATGCTCGTTGTTTCAAGGGGCTTGGGGGGCATCAGGAGCCTTGCAGTGAGTTCTGAACTGCTTGCCTGATGCTGGGTGAGTCAGGTTATCCCAGAGTTTGTTTGTCCTTATGAATTTGCTGGAAGGTAAGACCTGTGGAAAGGCTTTTTGCACAGAAACATTCAGCCTAATGAAGAACAACTAAAAATGAGGTGATTTGAGCTGTATTAATCTGTAAATAATAGTTTTAAGACACCCTGCCATGGGCTATGGTATTTTATTGCACAAGGAGTCCTCAGAAGGCTACAATGAAAGATGCAGAACTCAGAGCATGTTCATGTTCTATTGGTATGTTACTTACAGTTTGCACAGGTAGGAAGGTAAGTAGAGAGAAATACAACACATTTATGAGAGTCTTGGGCTAGTGTAATTTGGAAAAGAGGGGGGAATCTTGGAGCTTCATGGCAGACAGGGGAGTGCCAGGTCTGGGTCGAGCCGACAGGGGTCCCGGAGGAGAGAGGAGTGCATTCTGCAGGAGGGGGTGCGGAGGGCTGGCTCCAGGGGTGGCTGCGAGTCTCCCGTGTGACAGTGGTGACAGGCCAGGGCTGTGATCAGGTTCCTGGCTGAGGACAGGTGAGGCACAGGTGGAGAGCTGACAGAGCCCCATCTTCTGTGCCACCTGCCTCGGCCGACACACACCACCTCATCGTCTGTCCCTGTCACTCCAGTTCAGACTTCTCTACATTGCCAGGCTGAAATGTTGGTTTGGGCTTCTTTCTTTG